>CM040117.1:80353464-80953464 GCA_022559845.1 Amorphophallus konjac | reverse complement strand
AGTCATGCAGATGATATATGCAAAGTAAAATTCAGTAGCTGAGTCTGGAATGCAGACTGATCAGCTATACATGAAGAGATCATCAACAATCAATCAAGCAAATCAATATGAAACTCACAATTTTCATGCTCACAATTTCAGATAATGGAATTTAAAGTAAAGTTTAGAACTGACCTGAATTGTAGTATCCTGGGGTTTTCTTGTTGAGTGCCTTGGTTAACCCCTTTTATTCATTTCCCCAAGGCACACTTGCAGCATGTCAATCAATTTGATCCTGTAGGGACCCAAGCAGCCTTGGGTCCTGCATTAGCCCTAACAGGTGTTCTAAACAGTCTTTTAGCAATGTGATCATCAAATTTCATCAGAAAACAATTGTCCATAGAGTGACCAAGTTTACCACAATATCTACATGAAACAGCAGATTTTCTGGTCCTATGGTGCATATCAACAGCAGCATGAGACCTATGAAACTTAGCATGAAATGTTCTGTTGTTTACATGGACATTTTGTTTCTTACTAGCAGCATTGGGAGCAGGAAATTTTACAGATTTAAAATTAAATCTACTTCTTTGAGCATGCCAACAGTCTTTGACTGTGTGGCCATGCCTCCCACATTCGAAGCACCTTGTGTGCTTACCTTTGGAACCAATATTATTTCTATCAAAATCATCTTTGTTAACATGGAAATTAACAAATTCAGAATTGAATCTCTTTCTCGGATTCTGCCAACATTGAGCAGCAATGTGACCAAACTTCTCATAACAAAAACAATTTAGATTCTTTCTCCTAGAAGCATGATTTCTAGCATGAAATTCTTTAACATCCAGATTACACTTTTTCTGATCAGACAGAACTTTTCTAGCATGCTTTCTGTCATCTTGTTTCATCACAAAACACTCACTCATAAAGTGTCCATGCTTACCACAATAATGACAAGAACAGGAACCATTAGATTTCTTTAAAACATGGCACTTATCAGATGAGTTTTTAGCATGCAGATTGTTCCTTTGAGTTTTGGGGGTTTTCTGATCTTTATTTCATTTTTGAATTTCATGAGCAGCAGCTTCTTTCAATGATTTATTTGAGAGACCAGCTACTTTAGAACTCGGCACAAATGTGGTGTATAGCAGGTTTCTAATACCATTCTTAAATCCAAAGCTACTTTCCACCCTTTCACTTTGACTACTCACTTCATCTTCCAGAAACATTTTCATCTTGCCTTTATCCTTGGCCAACTTAGATGAAGTACTATTCAGCTCAGTAATTTTATTTTCCAAGGAGATTATAAGATTTTCTGAATCAACTTTCTCCTTCTCATAACTAGCCAGTTTTTCTTTTAACAGACAAAGTTCTTTTTCCAAATCAGCAGTGTGTATTACAAAGCTAGTAATTTCTTCGTCACTGCAATTGATATACTCTTTCAAAACAGATTTTTCTTTTTCAATTGTCATCCATCTTTCAGAGAAAACAGTATTCAGAACCATCAACTTTTTATTTTGATCTTTCAAGTAGACATTTTATTCCTTTAGAGATTTGATTTGTTCCTTTTGAAAACTGTCATCAGAATCAAAATCATTAATCATGTCTTCGAGAATGGCACATGCTTTACAAGAATTATCTTCACTGATGAGTTTGTTTCTAAGATCTTCATTCTCAGATTTCAACTTGTTCAACTCATCTTTTTCTTTATTCATGTCAGATTTCAAGTTTTCATTTTTAGCTTTCAGACTTCTAACCTCATGCAACATTTCTTTTCTTATTTTTCTCTTTTCAGATTTCAGTCTATCATATTTATTCAATAAATGCTCATTCAATTCAATCATATTTTCCCGAGAAAAATTATTAGTATCAGAGTTTACCTGTGATGAAGTGTCCTCCTCATAATCTTCATCTTCTTCTGTTGCCATGAGACAATTCACTTTATCATGAGTTCTGCTACTTGCTATCATTTCGACCACTTCGGAGGCACTGCAGCAATTAACTACACATGGAAACTTGTCAGTGTTTATAGCCTTTTGAGTTAGCTCCAGGGCCTTCTGATTATCAGAGAATTTTTGTCTGTCTGAAGTTTTCCATAAGGATTCATCCTTTGGAACTTCATAGGAACTGTGTGCAATGACTATCCACAGATCTGGATTAGTTTGCATCACATATTCTCTGAACTGATTAAACCAATTGTAGAAACCTGAACCTTCAAACTTCGGAGGACCAACAGTGAGTTTCATGCTTTAGACAGAATAAGAGTTCTAGGAAGAACACTAATTAAGCACAATGAATCAACTCAAATAACACCTAAAATAGATGAGCAAAGCAAAGCACAAGTCAATGAAGCAACACACGATTTCAAAAGACCCACTCTGAAATGCACCAAACACTAGCAGGATCCTCTACAGATTGTTAGATCTGATAGATCAGAGACCCGCTCTGATACCAAGTGTTGGGTTCGGTGCAAGTATTCAGAGGGGGGGGTGAATGAATATGGCCTATAAAAACTTTCACCCAATTAAAATATTAGGCTCACTAACTATTTAGAATGCTAACTAGACAGATTTATCAAATCTGGAAGACTAATTAGCAGATGCGGAATTAAACAAACAGACAGTGAGCACTCTAACAAGACAAGTTAGACAAACTATAGCTCAGTTTGAATTTCGATTACTTAACAGATTAAGACACTCTAAGAGAGCTAATCAACTTTTCTGCTCAACCAGAAAGCCAACACTTAGTGCGCCCCTAATCAATCATCTAACAGAAGCAAACCACAAATATATCAAACCACTGCACACTGGGTTTTTAGGTGGTTCGGTCAAGCAGACCTACATCCACCCCACACTCAAACCGAGTGTGGCTTCCGCTGACTCACAGCTTGAACAGCTGGGCATCACAGCTTGCCTTACAACTGCTGGGCAACATAGCTTGCCATCCGAGGAATCCTCCACGCCCCGCTGAGCAACACAGCTTGCTGTCCAGTGGAATCCTCCACTGCAAACCGCTGGGCAATACAGCTTAGCCGTCCAGAGGCAGCACCTCTGCAATCCGCTGACTAACAGCTTGATAAAGGTATAAAAGGAAAACAGAAAATAGAAATAAACAGCAATCGGAAAGCTGAAACAATGAAGCACAAATATAGCTCTCGAAGAGCACTTCTAACTTGGATTTGATCCAAAAGCCAGACAACCCAATCTCTCTCTCTCTCTCAGCTCGAGCTCTCTATTTCTCTTCTTTCTCTTCTTCTTCTTCTCTTCTCTTCTTTCTCTTCTTCTTCTTCTCTTCTCTTCTCTTTCTTTTTCTCTGGATCGAAGACCTCTCTGCACTCTCAGACTGGATGTATAGGCTTTGCTCCTTTTCTTTCGATCAGTCTTCTTTAGTGGAAGAAGGTTCGTATATATAGCAGCAGCAGCAGCAGGCACACTGGGTGCATGTGGCTTCCACATTTCCTGCCTTAAAAATTCGGACCACGTGGCAGCATCCTGGTATCTCGTCCATCCTTGGATCACGAGCCAGGCACCTCAGATCACACGCCCTTCATTAGCCTCTTCAGTCCCTGTCAGACAGATGAAACGAAGTCATCAGTTCTAAGTATATACATTGCATTGTATAGACTTTGCTGTGAAGGCGAAAGCAATGTAAAGTGTGCACAACGCAGTGTATAGACCTAATGAATATAAAGGCTTCATAAGAAGGAATGTAGTGTACAGACTTAGTGAATGTATAGGCTTCATAAAAGGAATCCAGTGTACAGACTTGCCCAAAGTATAGACTTCATATGAGGAGGCAACGGCTGTACATACTTCCTAGCAGCCGCTGTACAGACTCAAAGTGAAGCCCGATGCCAATGTATAGACTTTACTGAGGACACTGGACTCGAGTGCAGACTTTACAACTAATGAATGCAATGCAGTGCAGACAATGGTTGTATAGACTTTAAATCCCAAAGGCAATGTATAGACGTTGGACTGTACAGACTTTGTGATGCTTGTATGCAATGTAGAGACTTCGCTGAATGAGAATGCAATGCAGAGACTTCATGTTATGAAGCAAAAGATACACTTAGCTGAAGACTGCCAGTCGACGTATAGACTTGGCATCAAAGCCAGTGTATAGACTTTATGCGTGAAGCAGCACAAGGAATAAGTGTGTACATTGAGAACCAATGTATAGACGTTATGAATCAGATCTGAAGCAGTGTATGGAGTTGCTATAGTGTAAAGCAATGTTTAGACTTCAGATGAGAAGGGACTCACTGTACATACTTGTTGAGGCTCAAGCAGTGTACAAACTTTAAAACACAAAGGTAATGTACAGACTTTGCCTTAAAATGAATGTATAGACTTAGAATCAAAGAGGCGTTGTGTAGATTTTGAACCAGTGTACAGACTTGGAAGCTTGAGCCAATGAATAGACTTGAAACGCTTAAGGTGATGTACAGACTTGTTGAGGCTCAAGCAGTGTACAGACTTCGAAGTTCCACTGTGGATGTACAGACTTGAAGATCCACTGTGGATGTATAGACTTGAATGAGTGAAGCCGATGTACAGACTTGCCGATGCGAAGCCACTGTACAGACTTTGAAGAGTTGAACCCAATGTATAGACTTCACGCTGTACAGACTTTAGGCTTTGAACGTGTGAGCTATAATCAATGTACAGACTCAGCGATGTATAGACTTGGCCAGCAAAACGTAGCGAAAGGTATGAGTGTATAGACTTGGCCAAGCGTAGGAAAAGCCCCCCAATGTACAGACTTGATCATCCAGCAATGTATAGGCTTTCAATGTGAAGACCAATGTATAGACTTTGGATTTCACTGTGGATGTACAGACTTTAGGGACATGAAGCGAGTCAGTGTACAGACTTGATGAAGCGAAGCCAATGTACAGACTTAGAGTGTAGCTGAAGCCTTGATCGTAGGAATAGGCTGGAGTGTATAGACTTCAGGCTTCAGAAACGGATGTACAGACTTCACTTATGAAACGTAGGGAAAGACCCCAATGTATAGATTTTGCCTTGAACGAAAGTCAGTGAAGAATGTATAGACTTTCACGATGTGTAGACTTTGGATACGTGAAAGCTACAGTGAAGGAGTGTACACACTTGACCAATTCAAAGGCGAATCGAGTGTACAGACTCTGAGTCCAAACCCAATGGCTGTACAGACTTAGAATGTGAAGACTGATGTACATACTTCATTAATCAAAGCATGAATGAGACGATGTACACACTTAGCCTAAGACAATGTATAGACTCAATCAATTGAAGAGTTTTCAGTGTATGGACTTGAGTTCTTAAGCATGACTGCTGAAGGAGTCGACCCATCAGAGGATGTGTCGACCCATGACATATGAGAAATGTAAACAGCAGTGAATGGAATGTGAATGGAATGCAAAGAACACGCAGAGGCAGTATAGACTTTGAATCCAATGCACACGACTGACAGACTTGAAGTGAACTGAATGAACATGATGTACAGACTTCAAGGCTTGAATGCAAATGATGCACACTTCCAATGTAGAGACTAGCACTTACTGCTATTCAGACTATGCAGATACATGCAGAGACATTCAGACTATGCAGATACATGCAGAGACATGATATCTGACAAAATGCAATTAAGATATATAAAGAACAAATGCCATCAATGCTAAACATCATCATTCATGTTGCTATCATATGCAGAATGCTCAAGGATAAGAATGCACAGAAATGTGTTGCATCCCTATGGTTTTGATGATGTCTCACACTATAAATCAATCTTCTATCTCTTGATTTATGCTGGTTCATCATGTAAGTGAGTACAGTTCATATGCTGTTTCATTATTACATCTATCTACACTATTTAGTTAGAATGAACAGTAGTGGGTCGACCCACCCTTGCTGATGCGTCGACCCATCAGAACATTGATTGTATGGGTACCAAAGTCTATACACAAGCTTGATCGATTAAGCCTGTACATTGGCATATCATCTTCAAGTCTGTACATCGGGCACCTTCTAACTGAAGTCTATACACTGGTCTTAACATTCTAAGTCTGTACACTGCCCGACCAGTTAAGTCTGCACATTGCCAAAGTCAGTACAGCTCAACTCTATACATCCTTCCAAGCTTCAACTCTATACACTGGATTGTCAAGCTTCATGTCTATACACTGGTTTGTCTAAACTTCAACTCTATACATCTGATTACTGTTGCAGTGTTCACCAAGTCTATACATCGCCTTCAGACATTCAACTCTATACACTGCTATAGGAACCAAGTCCATACACTCTCCCATTCAAATCCTTCTAAGTCTGTACATCATCTTCGCATCTGCAAGTCTATACACTGGACTTCATTTTACCAAGTCTATACACTGGATTTTGCTTTACCAAGTGTGTACACTCCACATCTTTTCCTACGCTTGGCCAAGTCTATACACTCATACCTTTCCCTACGCTTTCCTGGCCAAGTCTATACATTGCTAAGCCTGTACATTGCATACTGCTCAAACGATCCAAGCTCAAAGTCTGTACAGCGTGAAGTCTAAACATTAGCTCAGGGGCTTCAAGTCTATACATTGAACTGTTCTTCAAAGTCTGTACAGTGGCTTCGAATCGGCAAGTCTGTACATCGGCTTCATTCACTCAAGTCTATACATCCACAGTGGATCATCAAGTCCATACATCCACAGTGGTACTTCCATGTCTGTACAACGCTAAAGCCTTCACAAGTCTGTACACTGCTTGAGCCTCACCAAGTCTGTACATCGCTTCAAGCGATTCAAGTCTATACAGCCTACCTTCACATTCAGAGTCTGTACATCTGTCCTACAACTGATCGTCTCATTCAGAACTTTGCAAGTCTGTACAGCCGAGCGTCTCATGCATCGTCTCACTCTGGCAAAGTCTATACACTGGCTCAAGCTTGTCGAAGTCTATACATCACCGTTGGGCATCAAGTCAATACACTGTTCACCGTCTTATTAAGAGTCTTACACTATCAAGTCTGTACATTGCGAACAGTGCATCTCTTCCTCAAAGTCTGAACACTGGCCTCTTGCTTCAAGTCTATACATTGGGTTGTCCGACCATAACTCTATACATTCGGTTGTTATATCTTGAGTCTATACAGTGCTCACAGCACACTCGTTCCAAGTCTGTACACTGGTTAGGCTTCGTGAAGTCTATACACTAGCTGAAGCTTTGTAAAGTTTACACATTGGTAAGGCTAAAGTCAGCATAGAATTAAAAGCCTTTGAACGCAATCACGTACTAATAGCTATTATAATTGTAGGACAATGGCTGCCGAACGTGCTCAATGGCGCAGCATGCAACGCACTCTCCAAGGCATGACCCAGGCACTTCAACAAGTGGCACAAGGAGGTGCACATCGTGGAGCAGGAAATCTCCACCAAAGCTTCAAGAACATGAACCCTCCTAAGTTCATGGGATCCACTGATCCAGATGATGCCGAACACTGCATCCAAGAGATGGAACGTGTTTTTAGAGTCATGCAATGCTCGGACCAAGAGAAGGTCCTATTAGCCATATTTCAATTAGAAAGAGATGCCCGATGCTGGTGGGAGGCGGTAGAAGCCACATTAGATCAAGGACAAGTTACTTGGGAGGAGTTCATTGAACATTTCAACAATAAATATTTCTCAGATCGAGTTCAAGAGAAGAAAGCCGCTGAATTCGCCGCACTTAAGCAACGATCTTTGTCGGTGGCTGAATATGAAGCACAGTTCTCTAGGCTCTCTCGGTACGCTAAACACTTAGTTAGTACTGAGAAGATGAAAGCTCGAAGATTCCTTAGTGGGCTCAGGCCCCAATATATCACACAGCTGGCACCGATGGACATACAAGTCTATTCGGAGATGGTTCGATGAGCGCAATTACTAGAAGATGTCACGGAACTATCTGATAGGATCCGTGGGAAAGACAATAAGGAGAATGTTACTAGCTCCTACACCTTCAAACCTAATTTCAAGAAGAGGCCAAGTAATGGAGGCATTCCCTCCCAGGAGCAAAAGTTCAAAAAGACCAAACCTTTCTCCATCACCACTACACCTGCTAAGGTGGTACGTAAGCACTGTGATAAGGCCGGGCACAAGGCCGAAGAATGTTGGAGGAAACTTGGATCGTGTCTCCGTTGTGGGAGCCGTGATCATCGGATTCCCGACTATCCCCTACTCAATGATCAAGCCGATGACGGAAAGCGCCCGGTAACAAAGAATGCTCGTCTCCACGCCATTAAGGAGACCGAGGAATACGAAAGTGGACTAGTAGAAGGTACACTGAAAGTTTGTTCCAAGTCTGCACATGTCTTATTTGATACAGGTGCATCACATTCTTTTATCTCCAAGAAGTTTGCTAACCCACTGCCTATGGAACCGGAATGGATGAAAATATTTTTATCTACTCCTCTCGGAAACGAAACCGATATTACTCACCAATATCAAAACTGTGAAGTCTTAGTAAAAGGAAGAAATCTTCCTATCAATCTCATATGTTTAGACCTAAAGGAATACGATGTCATATTGGGAGCAGATTGGTTATCTAGGTATCAGGCAACTGTGGATTGCCGTAACAGCAAAGTTACTTTCAAGGACTTTCCAGAACTAGTCTATTCTAGCCCTAAGAGTCGGAGCAAGTCACCTCTTATTTCGGCTCTCCAAGCTAGCAAGCTAATAAGGAAAGGATGTGTATCTTTCCTTGCTTTTGTCACCATTAAGGAGACTAAGGAAACTAAATTAGAAGACATCCCCGTTGTGCAAGAATTTCTGGACGTATTTCTGGAGGAATTGCCTGGATTACCCCCACAAAGAGAAGTGGCCTTCACCATCGATTTAGTCCCTGGTGCTTGACCAGTTTCTAAGGCACCATATAGGATGTCCCCTACCGAACTCAAGGAGCTGAAGGAGCAATTGATGGAACTTCTCAAGAAGGGATTTATTAGACCAAGCACTTCCCCGTGGGGAGCACCTGTGCTATTTGTAAAGAAGAAAGATGGATCCATGAGGTTATTCATCGACTATCGATAGTTGAATCATCTCACTATCAAGAACAAGTATCCACTACCTAGAATCGATGAGTTATTTGATCAAATATCTGGATCCAAGTATTTTTCAAAGATTGATCTCAGGTCAGGTTATCACCAACTAAGGATCAAGGATGAGGACATTCATAAAACCGCATTCAGAAGCAGGTATGGCCATTATGAGTTTGTTGTTATGCCTTTCGGACTAACAAATGCCCCTACTGCCTTTATGCAGTTGATGAATAGTATATTCAGATCTGATCTAGATCAATTCGTGGTGGTTTTCATTGATGATATATTGATTTACTCCAAGACCAAGGGAGAGCATGAGGAACATTTAAGGATTGCATTACAGATATTGAGGACAAATCAGCTATATGCAAAGCTCAGCAAATGTGAATTTTGGTTAAGAGAAGTAGCTTTCTTGGGGCATGTTATATCAAAGGACGGTTTATCCGTAGATCCATCAAAGGTTGATGCTGTATGGAATTGGGAAAGACCGACCAATGCTAGCGAGGTCCGTAGTTTCTTGGGTCTTGCGGGCTACGATCGGCGATTCATCAAGGATTTCTCCAAGATAGCTGTACCACTCACTAGGCTAACTCACAAGGAGATACGCTATGAATGGAGCGAGGATTGTGAACGAAGCTTCCAAGCTCTCAAGGATCATTTGACTACTGCCCCAGTCTTTGCTCTACCAATTGAAGGAGAAAAGTTTGAAGTGTACACTGATGCATCTCGCATTGGCCTCGGATGTGTTTTAATGCAACAAGGGAAGGTTATAGCCTACTCTTCGCGTCAATTGAAGAAGCACGAGGAGAACTACCCAGTTCATGATCTAGAATTGGCTGTAGTCGTATTTGCACTAAAAATATGGAGACATTATCTTTATGGAGTGCAGTTTCTTGTATACTCTGACCATAAAAGCCTTAAGTATCTCTTCTCTCAGAAGGAATTGAATATGAGGCAAAGACGTTGGCTAGAATATCTTAAGGACTTCAACTTTACTATACAATATCATCCTTGAAAGGGTAATCCGGTAGCTGATGCCCTTAGTCGAAAGCCGAGAGCATTATTAGCCAATTGTATGATTCAGGAGTGGAAGTTGCTAGAACAATTTACTAGACTTAATATAAGCATGGACAAGGACAGTAGGTGTGTCACCTTATCCCATATGAGCATACAGTCAGATTTGCTACCTGAAACATAAGGACTTCAGGGTAGTGACCCGGTATTAGTGGAAATCAAGGGAAAACTGGAAGGACAATCTATGTTCCAACTAGCTTCAGATGGAAGGTTGTTATTCCAAAATAGAACTTGTATATCGGATTGTCCAGAATTAAAGAAGAAGATCTTAGATGAAGCTCACAGATCAAGGTACATAATTCATCCAGGATCTACTAAGATGTACCAAGATTTAAAAAGGACCTTCTGGTGGCCTAATATGAAGAGAGAAGTCGCGGACTTTGTGTCTCGCTGTCTCACCTGCCAATAAGTTAAGGCTGAACACCAAAAGCATGCCGGAAAGCTACATCCTCTAGATATTCCCAAATGGTAGTGGGAGGATATTGGTATGGATTTCATCATAGGTCTAACTAAATCAAAAGGAGGATATGATGGAATATGGGTTATCATTGATCAATTTACCAAATCAGCGCACTTCTTGCCAATAAGGAGTCGATGGTCAGTTGATGTTCTGGCTGCATTATACATAAAAGAGATAGTCAGATTACATGGTATCCCTATCTTGATTGTGTCTGACAGAGATCCCCATTTTACTTCGCATTTTTGGAAAGGATTACAACATTCGTTGGGATCGAGACTTAACTTTAGTACAGCTTTTCATCCTCAAACGGATGGTCAAACCGAGAGAACTAATCAGGTGGTTGAGGATATGCTCAGGGCTTGCATCATTGATTTTGGAGAAAGCTAGCATGATCACTTGCCTCTAGTTGAATTTGCATACAATAATAGCTACCAGGCAAGTATACAAATGGCACCTTTCGAAGCCTTATACGGAAGGAGTTGCCGATCACCCTTATGCTGGGACGAAGTTGGAGAGAAACAACTATTAGGTCCAGATATGGTAAGGGATACCACCAAGAAGATACAGTTGATTAGAGAAAGACTGCAAGTAGCTCAGTCTAGACAAAAGACTTATGCTGATACAAGAAGAAGAAATCTTGAATTCCAAGTCGGAGATCACGTCTTTCTCAAGATGTCACCTAGACGTGGAATAAGGAGATTTGGTGTTAAGGGCAAGCTTACACCAAGATTCATTGGACCTTTTGAGATACTGGAAAGAGTTGGCGAGGTTGCTTATCGCATCGCATTGCCTCCTCAATTGTCTGAAGTTCATAATGTATTCCATATATCAATGTTGAAAAAATATGTGCATGATCCGTCACATATCATTGATCATGGAGACCTGGTGATTCAAAGGGATCTCACTTATGAACAAAGGCCCATGAAGATCCTTGATCGCGAGGTACGAACATTAAGGAATAAAGTTATCCCCATGTTAAAGGTGCAATGGAATAAATGTTCAGAACGCGAAGCCACATGGGAGACCGAGGAGTATATGAGGAAACGATTCCCGAACTTATTCTAAAAAGGTATATAACTCTACATTCTCCATATATATATAAATATATGCGATTGAATTTGGGGACCAAATTCTTTTAAGTGGGGGAGGGTGTAGCAACCCTGGTAAAAATAAAAGGAAATAAAAACCCCAATTGATCAAAATAAGATTAAAAGATTTAAAGAAGTGAATAATAAACCAAAATGTAAATAACGCCTTGATTCAAGGCGCTACTTCAAAAAGAAACGGCCTTATGCAAAGTGCGAATTCCAGAAAGGACGCCCACAGCAGATGTCGTCAATTCCCAAACGGCCAAAATAATAAAAATGGCAAGTAAATGTGACGCCCTCCACATGGACGCATTTTACATAAGAAATGACATTAACCAAGGTGTCAATTTAAATTAACGCCCTAACGTAAGGCGTTAATTCCATTTGTGTTCCGTTCGAGTTTCATTCGAACCAAGAGACTATCCAGAGCAAGTTTCTAGATAACTACGAGGGAGATTGATTATGGCTAGGACTCTATGAGGGAAACATTACTTCCAATACGATACTAACTCCATTAGGATCATAAAAACCCTATAAATAACCCTTCCTGTCGAACCCTAATAGGCTATTTGGCTGAAGGAAGCTCTGCTGCTGCGTACGTAAAGAATAGGTAATTTTCTTCTTCCCTGCCTTCGGTCATTGAAGAATATTAATGATTCTTCTTCGTCTTTGCTGCAGGAAGTCTGCCGTAAGTAGTAACTCTTCTGCCTAGCTGAAGGACGTGAGGTTCTTCATTGACGTCCTCTTCTTCTGTTCACTGTGAAAGAGGGAGTAGCTGTTCTCAGGACACTCTGTTTAGAACAGAGTATCGTTCTCTCTTCAACTTTCTTCACGTTCCTTCACCAGAACATTCATCAGGTAGGTTTTCTCAAGAACGTAGCCCAAACTAGTTTAATTCTATCATAATACCATCATGGCATGCATGAATATAGTTTTATTATAGTTTTTAAAAGGGTTTTTTTTTCTGTGGATTTTAAAAGAAGCGACTCTATCAAGGGCGCTAATTTAAAGAAACGACCATGCCCAGGTCGCTAATTCCAATTTTGATGTCCTGCATTAAGTCATCAATTTCATCTAATTATTAAATTACCCACGTTTAAAACTTTTATGTTTATCAAAACATAATTCTAATTTAATGCATGATCATAGTTGTCGAATCCTGCTATTTTTCTCTTCCTGACAGTGTGATTCCTCTTTCTGAAACTTTATTATCCTTGAAATTACCCCTGTTCCTATTAATCCTGGAACATCTTGAATTAACGACCTGATGACGGTCGTCTCTTACATAATTGACGCCCTGCACCATGGCGTGACTTTAAAATTTACGCCCCTCTGTGAGGCGCGTTTTCATGAAAATTCCAGAAATTGGCAATTTTGCAAAATATTATAAATCTAATGGACGCCTGCTACTGTAGTCATTAAATCATAAATAAACGCCCCTGTAGAAGGCGTTAATTTGATAAGTAATGACTTAGATTACGTCGCTATTTTCCTGTGATACTATTTTACACTGTTACTGTTAACCGAGGGTTTCATGTGTATATTTATATATATATATATCGGCACTATATTCCAGTCCGTGAATATAGTCCCATGTTTCATGATGTTTTATCGTTTACCCACTAACTCTCAGTGACATACAAGCTCTCCATTGGACACTCCGTTCCTTTGGACTAGCGAGTTAGTCATAGAGACCTCCGTAAGACTCCTCGAGCCTTGGATTCCCTCAAGGCCGACTGAGCTGGTTGTACCATAAAAACCTATCACACTATTTTTGCCATATCACTCTATAAGAAACATGGTATACCGGCCCTCATGTTATGCTATGTGTATAATATGAGTAGTATCTAAATAAATGGGGAAAGCATGTCATTATTGAGATGTTCTTGTGGACCCCAATTCTATATCAACATTATTATGATGTTCTTGTGGACCTTAATTCTATATTAAAAGAGTGACCATCTACTTGCGGGCACTTACTTGTCATGGTACCCAAGTTAGGGAACCAATTTCTCCTAGTTTTATCGATACTCGTGATTACACCGTTGTTATCATCATTATGGTCATGTTCAAATCCTTGAAATGCTATCTACCTCTAAGTTCATACAAGTTCTTTATCCTTGAAACTCCATATTGGCTATACACCAAGTGGATGTCAACATACATGATCAATGCCTGCGCATATAGGGCCCGATCTGGTCCTGGGAGGAGCACCCAAAAGTACTAGTGCCCATGGGAGTTGTAATGATAATGGTATTGGCATTGTACCGAAGTGCATGACTAGCTTGATTGGACATTCCACAAAAATCTCGTACTTGACTCAACTTGACATGCTAAGACTTGCTTGACCCGAAAAGGGTAATTTATATACTTGCTTGCTTGAAACGTGATAGCCAAGTTCTCGACATGACATGATGAAATCACTTGCTTGAACATCCTGACATCTATTACTTGAAAGTTCATGAATAGTTCACCTTGTTATCTTGTTGATATACTCTCTATCTTGTCGTTTTACGCGAGCATGCATAGCTATAGTGCATTCATGGAAAGATGTAATTACTTAAACCCCTTGCTAGTTCTTGAGATATAATTTCCTACAGAGCGTTCGCTCACTCAGTGTTTCCATACTTTTCAGGTAAGTCCGATGACGAGACCCAAACCGACGGGGAAGGTCAAGAGTGAAAGAGTCAGAGCTATTCAAGCGTCCATCCGTCCTGTCTTCTCTATATTTTTGTTGAGTCAGAAATGTACCTTTCTTTTATTGAGTCTAATATTTGCAAGGGTTTATTATAGACATATTCTTATTAAAGGAATAAATGGATTGGGTTATCTTTATATTTGCACACTCTGTCTTTGTGTCGAATACACTACTACTCTGATTGACATGATTGATATAAACTCGTCACGCATCTACGGGTATCTTCCGCGCTCAGGGCGTGACACAGCACCTTTGCAATCCGTTGACTAACAGCTTGATAAAGGTATAAAAGGAAAACAGAAAATAGAAATAAACAGCAATCGGAAAGTTGAAACAATGAAGCACAAATATAGCTCTCGAAGAGCACTTCTGACTTGGATTTGATCCAAAAGCCAGACAACCCAATCTCTCTCTCTCTCTCAGCTCGAGCTCTCTATTTCTCTTCTTTCTCTTCTTTCTCTTCTTCTTCTTCTCTTCTCTTCTTTCTCTTGTTCTTCTTGTCTTCTCTTCTCTTTCTTTTTCTCAGGATCGAAGACCTCTCTGCACTCTCAGACTGGATGTATAGGCTTTGCTCCTTTTCTTTCGATCAGTCTTCTTTAGTGGAAGAAGGCTCGTATATATAGCAGTAGCAGCAGCAGGCACACTGGGCGCGTGTGGCTTCCACATTTCGTGCCCTAAAAATTCGGACCACGTGGCAGCATCCTGGTATCTCGTCCATCCTTGGATCACGAGCCAGGCACCTCGGATCACGTGCCCTTCATTACCGTCTTCAGTCCCTGTCAGACAGATGAAACGAAGTCATCAGTTCTAAGTATATGCATTGCATTGTATAGACTTTGCTGTGAAGGCGAAAGCAATGTAAAGTGTGCACAACGCAGTGTATGGACTTAATGAATATAAAGGCTTCATAAGAAGGAATGCAGTGTACAGACTTAGTGAATGTATAGGCTTCATAAAAGGAATCCAGTGTACAGACTTGCCCAAAGTATAGACTTCATATGAGGAGGCAACGGCTGTACATACTTCCTAGCAGCCGCTGTACAGACTCAAAGTGAAGCCCGATGCCAATGTGTAGACTTTACTGAGGACACTGGACTCGAGTGCAAACTTTACAACTAATGAATGCAATGCAGTGCAGACAATGGTTGTATAGACTTTAAATCCCAAAGGCAATGTATAGACACTAGACTGTACAGACTTTGTGATGCTTGTATGCAATGTAGAGACTTCGCTGAATGAGAATGCAATGCAGAGACTTCATGTTATGAAGCAAAAGATACACTTAGCTGAAGACTGCCAGTCGACGTATAGACTTGGCATCAAAGCCAGTGTATAGACTTTATGCGTGAAGCAGCACAAGGAATAAGTGTGTACATTGAGAACCAATGTATAGACGTTATGAATCAGATCTGAAGCAGTGTATGGAGTTGCTATAGTGTAAAGCAATGTTCAGACTTCAGATGAGAAGGGACTCACTGTACATACTTGTTGAGGCTCAAGCAGTGTACAAACTTTAAAGCACAAAGGTAATGTACAGACTTTGCCTTAAAACGAATGTATAGACTTAGAATCAAAGAGGCGTTGTGTAGATTTTGAACCAATGTACAGACTTGGAAGCTTGAGCCAATGAATAGACTTGAAACGCTTAAGGCGATGTACAGACTTGTTGAGGCTCAAGCAGTGTACAGACTTCGAAGTTCCACTGTGGATGTACAGACTTGAAGATCCACTGTGGATGTATAGACTTGAATGAGTGAAGCCGATGTACAGACTTGCCGATGCGAAGCCACTGTACAGACTTTGAAGAGTTGAACCCAATGTATAGACTTCACGCTGGACAGACTTTAGGCTTTGAACGTGTGAGCTGTAAGCAATGTACAGACTCAGTGATGTATAGACTTGGCCAGCAAAACGTAGCGAAAGGTATAAGTGTATAGACTTGGCCAAGCGTAGGAAAAGCCCCCCAATGTACAGACTTGATCATCCAGCAATGTATAGGCTTTCAATGTGAAGACCAATGTATAGACTTTGGATTTCACTGTGGATGTACAGACTTTAGGGACATGAAGCGAGTCAGTGTACAGACTTGATGAAGCGAAGCCAATGTACAGACTTAGAGTGTAGCTGAAGCCTTGATCGTAAGAATAGGCTGGAGTGTATAGACTTCAGGCTTCAGAAACGGATGTACAGACTTCACTTATGAAACGTAGGGAAAGACCCCAATGTATAGAGGGTCACTTGACAACAGCTGAATCATAGGTTCAGAAAGGAAGCATGATTATAAACAACTGTTAAAGTATAAGAATCAGCAACATACAATTTTGACAAAAATTCAAGTTTAATAGTGATAAATCTAGAGTAAAACATCTGACCCCTGAAAAAGAGTTTATAGATTCCATTTATAGCAATGAATCTAGGGCACATGGTATTAATAGATAAGTCAGAAATAATACCCTTTTGTCATTAAAGATGGAAGATCAAGAATGGCAGTTTGAATATGTATTGAAAATAATTTTCACTCATTGACTTTTGATTTTTCGAAGGGTTACAACAGTTTGATTTTCACTTTACAATTTTTCAGAACCTGAACTAAGTAAATAGATCAGTGGCATTTATGCTGTTGACATTAGGTGTACACCTTGATCAGAGGCAGGTACCCCTAGTTACTAGGCATAAACTACTAGACCTATTTCAGATCAGAACCCACAAAGGATAGTCTTCACTTTTGACATTAAGGGTACACCTTGATTAGAGGCCAGTACCCTCAGTTACTTGGTGAGGACTCCCCCTATAGATTTGACCCTATGAACAGAGATATTCTGAATCACCTCATGACATGTGAATTCTCTGGCTTCTTTGGAGGAGTTCACAGTTTCTCAGTGCAATCAGCCATTGCTCTGTCACTGTGTTCAGTTCTTAACATTAATGATCTTATTTACTACTGCCCTTAATTCTTTTAGAGTGATTGTTTAAAAAATCAGTACACACTCTTATTAGCCTGTTCTAGACATATCCAGTTCAACACATTTAGGCATTACAAAAACTTTTTTTATTTTAGCCATGAGACAAAGATTAAGAGCTATAAACGTTTTCTTTTATCTCAAATTTTGAAGTGCAGACACTTAACTCTCCAATTTATAAAGGTTAAACCTTTAGTTCCTTTCAATTTGTAAGTGTGATTCTTATAAGTGAACAATTGCAATAATCATCATTCAATGTACTAAACCAGATGCAAAGCTGTTGTTTAGTGAAAATGATGGGGAAAAGATAGCAATTGGCAATATGGTTCAATGAGCAACTGATGTCAAAGAATATGAATCATTTGAATGAGAACACTGAGAAGTGAATAGGATTCAATGAATTGAATAGAACTCTCAGCTCCCCCTGACATCATGATGCAAGAGATATGCTATGCAACATACTGTCCTACATGCAGACTATGCACCAAGGATACATGAGACAAGTATGCAATCAATTCAGATTTATGCATCCAAGTTATAAGCATTTTCATCCTTTTTCAGATTTTTCAACATATGATGCAGTGCACTGTTCTACATGAACACAGGACCCATGGTACTCGGCGGAGAACCTGGTCTCAAAGACCATCTCACACATGGTAGAAACCTCCGGACAGATTTCCTTGCCTTTTAGTAACATACCATTTGATATACCAGGGTTAAGCAAATGATAATGCAGTGCAAAGCAGCCCTATTATGCATTGAAAAACATGCAGTCTACGACAATAGGTAAATGACAGTCATGCAAATCAGTCCTTTATGTATTGATCAATTTCATTGACAGTCATGCAGATGATATATGCAAAGTAAAATTCAGTAGCTGAGTCTGGAATGCAGACTGATCAGCTATACATGAAGAGATCATCAACAATCAATCAAGCAAATCAATATGAAACTCACAATTTTCATGCTCACAATTTCAGATAATGGAATTTAAAGTAAAGTTCAGAACTGACCTGAATTGTAGTATCCTGGGGTTTTCTTGTTGAGTGCCTTGGTTAACCCCTTTTATTCATTTCCCCAAGGCACACTTGCAGCATGTCAATCAATTTGATCCTGTAGGGACCCAAGCAGCCTTGGGTCCTGCATTAGCCCTAACAGGTGTTCTAAACAGTCTTTTAGCAATGTGATCATCAAATTTCATCAGAAAACAATTGTCCATAGAGTGACCAAGTTTACCACAATATCTACATGAAACAGCAGATTTTCTGGTCCTATGGTGCATATCAACAGCAGCATGAGACCTATGAAACTTAGCATGAAATGTTCTGTTGTTTACATGGACATTTTGTTTCTTACTAGCAGCATTGGGAGCAGGAAATTTTACAGATTTAAAATTAAATCTACTTCTTTGAGCATGCCAACAGTCTTTGACTGTGTGGCCATGCCTCCCACATTCGAAGCACCTTGTGTGCTTACCTTTGGAACCAATATTATTTCTATCAAAATCATCTTTGTTAACATGGAAATTAACAAATTCAGAATTGAATCTCTTTCTCGGATTCTGCCAACATTGAGCAGCAATGTGACCAAACTTCTCATAACAAAAACAATTTAGATTCTTTCTCCTAGAAGCATGATTTCTAGCATGAAATTCTTTAACATCCAGATTACACTTTTTCTGATCAGATAGAACTTTTCTAGCATGCTTTCTGTCATCTTGTTTCATCACAAAACACTCACTCATAAAGTGTCCATGCTTACCACAATAATGACAAGAACAGGAACCATTAGATTTCTTTAAAACATGGCACTTATCAGATGAGTTTTTAGCATGCAGATTGTTCCTTTGAGTTTTGGGGGTTTTCTGATCTTTATTTCATTTTTGAATTTCATGAGCAGCAGCTTCTTTCAATGATTTATTTGAGAGACCAGCTACTTTAGAACTCGGCACAAATGTGGTGTATAGCAGGTTTCTAATACCATTCTTAAATCCAAAGCTACTTTCCACCCTTTCACTTTGACTACTCACTTCATCTTCCAGAAACATTTTCATCTTGCCTTTATCCTTGGCCAACTTAGATGAAGTACTATTCAGCTCAGTAATTTTATTTTCCAAGGAGATTATAAGATTTTCTGAATCAACTTTCTCCTTCTCATAACTAGCCAGTTTTTCTTTTAACAGACAAAGTTCTTTTTCCAAATCAGCAGTGTGTATTACAAAGCTAGTAATTTCTTCGTCACTGCAATTGATATACTCTTTCAAAACAGATTTTTCTTTTTCAATTGTCATCCATCTTTCAGAGAAAACAGTATTTAGAACCATCAACTTTTTATTTTGATCTTTCAAGTAGACATTTTCTTCCTTTAGAGATTTGATTTGTTCCTTTTGAAAACTGTCATCAGAATCAAAATCATTAATCATGTCTTCGAGAATGGCACATGCTTTACAAGAATTATCTTCACTGATGAGTTTGTTTCTAAGATCTTCATTCTCAGATTTCAACTTGTTCAACTCATCTTTTTCTTTATTCATGTCAGATTTCAAGTTTTCATTTTTAGCTTTCAGACTTCTAACCTCATGCAACATTTCTTTTCTTATTTTTCTCTTTTCAGATTTCAGTCTATCATATTTATTCAATAAATGCTCATTCAATTCAATCATATTTTCCCGAGAAAAATTATTAGTATCAGAGTTTACCTGTGATGAAGTGTCCTCCTCATAATCTTCATCTTCTTCTGTTGCCATGAGACAATTCACTTTATCATGAGTTCTGCTACTTGCTATCATTTCGACCACTTCGGAGGCACTGCAGCAATTAACTACACATGGAAACTTGTCAGTGTTTATAGCCTTTTGAGTTAGCTCCAGGGCCTTCTGATTATCAGAGAATTTTTGTCTGTCTGAAGTTTTCCATAAGGATTCATCCTTTGGAACTTCATAGGAACTGTGTGCAATGACTATCCACAGATCTGGATTAGTTTGCATCACATATTCTCTGAACTGATTAAACCAATTGTAGAAACCTGAACCTTCAAACTTCGGAGGACCAACAGTGAGTTTCATGCTTTAGACAGAATAAGAGTTCTAGGAAGAACACTAATTAAGCACAATGAATCAACTCAAATAACACCTAAAATAGATGAGCAAAGCAAAGCACAAGTCAATGAAGCAACACACGATTTCAAAAGACCCACTCTGAAATGCACCAAACACTAGCAGGATCCTCTACAGATTGTTAGATCTGATAGATCAGAGACCCGCTCTGATACCAAGTGTTGGGTTCGGTGCAAGTATTCAGAGGGGGGGGTGAATGAATATGGCCTATAAAAACTTTCACCCAATTAAAATATTAGGCTCACTAACTATTTAGAATGCTAACTAGACAGATTTATCAAATCTGGAAGACTAATTAGCAGATGCGGAATTAAACAAACAGACAGTGAGCACTCTAACAAGACAAGTTAGACAAACTATAGCTCAGTTTGAATTTCGATTACTTAACAGATTAAGACACTCTAAGAGAGCTAATCAACTTTTCTGCTCAACCAGAAAGCCAACACTTAGTGCGCCCCTAATCAATCATCTAACAAAAGCAAACCACAAATATATCAAACCACTGCACACTGGGTTTTTAGGTGGTTCGGTCAAGCAGACCTACATCCACCCCACACTCAAACCGAGTGTGGCTTCCGCTGACTCACAGCTTGAACAGCTGGGCATCACAGCTTGCCTTACAACTGCTGGGCAACATAGCTTGCCATCCGAGGAATCCTCCACGCCCCGCTGAGCAACACAGCTTGCTGTCCAGTGGAATCCTCCACTGCAAACCGCTGGGCAATACAGCTTAGCCGTCCAGAGGCAGCACCTCTGCAATCCGCTGACTAACAGCTTGATAAAGGTATAAAAGGAAAACAGAAAATAGAAATAAACAGCAATCGGAAAGCTGAAACAATGAAGCACAAATATAGCTCCCGAAGAGCACTTCTAACTTGGATTTGATCCAAAAGCCAGACAACCCAATCTCTCTCTCTCTCTCAGCTCGAGCTCTCTATTTCTCTTCTTTCTCTTCTTCTTCTTCTCTTCTCTTCTTTCTCTTCTTCTTCTTCTCTTCTCTTCTCTTTCTTTTTCTCTGGATCGAAGACCTCTCTGCACTCTCAGACTGGATGTATAGGCTTTGCTCCTTTTCTTTCGATCAGTCTTCTTTAGTGGAAGAAGGTTCGTATATATAGCAGCAGCAGCAGCAGGCACACTGGGTGCATGTGGCTTCCACATTTCCTGCCTTAAAAATTCGGACCACGTGGCAGCATCCTGGTATCTCGTCCATCCTTGGATCACGAGCCAGGCACCTCAGATCACACGCCCTTCATTAGCCTCTTCAGTCCCTGTCAGACAGATGAAACGAAGTCATCAGTTCTAAGTATATACATTGCATTGTATAGACTTTGCTGTGAAGGCGAAAGCAATGTAAAGTGTGCACAACGCAGTGTATAGACCTAATGAATATAAAGGCTTCATAAGAAGGAATGTAGTGTACAGACTTAGTGAATGTATAGGCTTCATAAAAGGAATCCAGTGTACAGACTTGCCCAAAGTATAGACTTCATATGAGGAGGCAACGGCTGTACATACTTCCTAGCAGCCGCTGTACAGACTCAAAGTGAAGCCCGATGCCAATGTATAGACTTTACTGAGGACACTGGACTCGAGTGCAGACTTTACAACTAATGAATGCAATGCAGTGCAGACAATGGTTGTATAGACTTTAAATCCCAAAGGCAATGTATAGACGTTGGACTGTACAGACTTTGTGATGCTTGTATGCAATGTAGAGACTTCGCTGAATGAGAATGCAATGCAGAGACTTCATGTTATGAAGCAAAAGATACACTTAGCTGAAGACTGCCAGTCGACGTATAGACTTGGCATCAAAGCCAGTGTATAGACTTTATGCGTGAAGCAGCACAAGGAATAAGTGTGTACATTGAGAACCAATGTATAGACGTTATGAATCAGATCTGAAGCAGTGTATGGAGTTGCTATAGTGTAAAGCAATGTTTAGACTTCAGATGAGAAGGGACTCACTGTACATACTTGTTGAGGCTCAAGCAGTGTACAAACTTTAAAACACAAAGGTAATGTACAGACTTTGCCTTAAAATGAATGTATAGACTTAGAATCAAAGAGGCGTTGTGTAGATTTTGAACCAGTGTACAGACTTGGAAGCTTGAGCCAATGAATAGACTTGAAACGCTTAAGGTGATGTACAGACTTGTTGAGGCTCAAGCAGTGTACAGACTTCGAAGTTCCACTGTGGATGTACAGACTTGAAGATCCACTGTGGATGTATAGACTTGAATGAGTGAAGCCGATGTACAGACTTGCCGATGCGAAGCCACTGTACAGACTTTGAAGAGTTGAACCCAATGTATAGACTTCACGCTGTACAGACTTTAGGCTTTGAACGTGTGAGCTATAATCAATGTACAGACTCAGCGATGTATAGACTTGGCCAGCAAAACGTAGCGAAAGGTATGAGTGTATAGACTTGGCCAAGCGTAGGAAAAGCCCCCCAATGTACAGACTTGATCATCCAGCAATGTATAGGCTTTCAATGTGAAGACCAATGTATAGACTTTGGATTTCACTGTGGATGTACAGACTTTAGGGACATGAAGCGAGTCAGTGTACAGACTTGATGAAGCGAAGCCAATGTACAGACTTAGAGTGTAGCTGAAGCCTTGATCGTAGGAATAGGCTGGAGTGTATAGACTTCAGGCTTCAGAAACGGATGTACAGACTTCACTTATGAAACGTAGGGAAAGACCCCAATGTATAGATTTTGCCTTGAACGAAAGTCAGTGAAGAATGTATAGACTTTCACGATGTGTAGACTTTGGATACGTGAAAGCTACAGTGAAGGAGTGTACACACTTGACCAATTCAAAGGCGAATCGAGTGTACAGACTCTGAGTCCAAACCCAATGGCTGTACAGACTTAGAATGTGAAGACTGATGTACATACTTCATTAATCAAAGCATGAATGAGACGATGTACACACTTAGCCTAAGACAATGTATAGACTCAATCAATTGAAGAGTTTTCAGTGTATGGACTTGAGTTCTTAAGCATGACTGCTGAAGGAGTCGACCCATCAGAGGATGTGTCGACCCATGACATATGAGAAATGTAAACAGCAGTGAATGGAATGTGAATGGAATGCAAAGAACACGCAGAGGCAGTATAGACTTTGAATCCAATGCACACGACTGACAGACTTGAAGTGAACTGAATGAACATGATGTACAGACTTCAAGGCTTGAATGCAAATGATGCACACTTCCAATGTAGAGACTAGCACTTACTGCTATTCAGACTATGCAGATACATGCAGAGACATTCAGACTATGCAGATACATGCAGAGACATGATATCTGACAAAATGCAATTAAGATATATAAAGAACAAATGCCATCAATGCTAAACATCATCATTCATGTTGCTATCATATGCAGAATGCTCAAGGATAAGAATGCACAGAAATGTGTTGCATCCCTATGGTTTTGATGATGTCTCACACTATAAATCAATCTTCTATCTCTTGATTTATGCTGGTTCATCATATAAGTGAGTACAGTTCATATGCTGTTTCATTATTACATCTATCTACACTATTTAGTTAGAATGAACAGTAGTGGGTCGACCCACCCTTGCTGATGCGTCGACCCATCAGAACATTGATTGTATGGGTACCAAAGTCTATACACAAGCTTGATCGATTAAGCCTGTACATTGGCATATCATCTTCAAGTCTGTACATCGGGCACCTTCTAACTGAAGTCTATACACTGGTCTTAACATTCTAAGTCTGTACACTGCCCGACCAGTTAAGTCTGCACATTGCCAAAGTCAGTACAGCTCAACTCTATACATCCTTCCAAGCTTCAACTCTATACACTGGATTGTCAAGCTTCATGTCTATACACTGGTTTGTCTAAACTTCAACTCTATACATCTGATTACTGTTGCAGTGTTCACCAAGTCTATACATCGCCTTCAGACATTCAACTCTATACACTGCTATAGGAACCAAGTCCATACACTCTCCCATTCAAATCCTTCTAAGTCTGTACATCATCTTCGCATCTGCAAGTCTATACACTGGACTTCATTTTACCAAGTCTATACACTGGACTTTTGCTTTACCAAGTGTGTACACTCCACATCTTTTCCTACGCTTGGCCAAGTCTATACACTCATACCTTTCCCTACGCTTTCCTGGCCAAGTCTATACATTGCTAAGCCTGTACATTGCATACTGCTCAAACGATCCAAGCTCAAAGTCTGTACAGCGTGAAGTCTAAACATTAGCTCAGGGGCTTCAAGTCTATACATTGAACTGTTCTTCAAAGTCTGTACAGTGGCTTCGAATCGGCAAGTCTGTACATCGGCTTCATTCACTCAAGTCTATACATCCACAGTGGATCATCAAGTCCATACATCCACAGTGGTACTTCCATGTCTGTACAACGCTAAAGCCTTCACAAGTCTGTACACTGCTTGAGCCTCACCAAGTCTGTACATCGCTTCAAGCGATTCAAGTCTATACAGCCTACCTTCACATTCAGAGTCTGTACATCTGTCCTACAACTGATCGTCTCATTCAGAACTTTGCAAGTCTGTACAGCCGAGCGTCTCATGCATCGTCTCACTCTGGCAAAGTCTATACACTGGCTCAAGCTTGTCGAAGTCTATACATCACCGTTGGGCATCAAGTCAATACACTGTTCACCGTCTTATTAAGAGTCTTACACTATCAAGTCTGTACATTGCGAACAGTGCATCTCTTCCTCAAAGTCTGAACACTGGCCTCTTGCTTCAAGTCTATACATTGGGTTGTCCGACCATAACTCTATACATTCGGTTGTTATATCTTGAGTCTATACAGTGCTCACAGCACACTCGTTCCAAGTCTGTACACTGGTTAGGCTTCGTGAAGTCTATACACTAGCTGAAGCTTTGTAAAGTTTACACATTGGTAAGGCTCATTTGCATTGTTCATCACATGTCTATACACTGCCATTCATGAGCTTATTCATTAAGTCTATACACTGCCTTCACATGCGCTTATTCATTAAGTCTATACACTCTCTCACGTTGTACACACTTACTCAGTTGCTGTTTCTGAAGTATATACACTTGTGTTAATAGCCTGAACTAACTAAGTATATACATTCCTTCTGTCTATGTCTGCAGGCGATTCAGGCTGATGATTGGGCAAGTGATCTGAGGTTGGCATGGGGCACGTGATCCAAGAGACCAGGAACATGACACGTGGATGACAACCTAGTCAGGATGGTGCCATGTGGTCGAAATTCAAATGATCTGGAAAAAAGTTCTTGGGCGGGAACCTGGAAGTCACACGCCTAATATCTGCTATAAATATGAAGCTTCGTCCTTCAGTGAAAGAGTGATCGTGAAAAGAAAAAGCAGAAACCAGTTGTGTGAGACTACACGATCCAGAAAGGAAAAAGAGCAGATAGTTTCATAGTGTCTAGATCCGAGAGGAGTATGTTCGAGAGAGAGAGAGAGCAGTGTCTGTGGTTTGATGAATTGCTTCAATTGAAGCTACAGTTGTATTGGTTTCAGAACCGACTGCTTCTTCGTTGGTCTTTGTTTCCATTTTGTTTTCTTTTTATTTTGTTCATTCTTCTGATTCGAATTGGTTCCCTTCCGGTGTGTGGAGGAAGGGAGTGTTACTCCGGTTTCCCTCTAGGTTGCAGAGGAAGAGAGATCGGTGATCTCTGGTGTTGCTAGTGACAGGTTGTCATTAGCAGGTTCCCTCCGGTGTGTAGAGGAAGGGAGAGGTGTCTCCGGTTCTGTTCTAGCTGGTAGCTAGAACATGTTTCAAGTTCTGTGGGTAGCAGAGCTTGGTTGAGGGATTTGTTTCCCTTGGTTGTTCAAGCTGTGTGGCAGCATGTTGTTCGCAGATTGAGTCTGCAGTGTTCTAGCATTGTCTAGTGGAATCCTCATTCTAGTTGGAGTGAGGGGTGGATGTAGATTGTAGACTGCAATCGAACCACCTAAAAACCGAGTGCCTCTTCTGTGGTTTGCTGTTATTATCTGCGCTCTCCATCTGCTTGTCTCTTTGCTTGCATGTGATCAGTTCTTCATTCTCATTTACTTATACTGTCTTGTTTGGTGACTGCGTTTGCATTTCTCTGTGTGCGGGTTCAGGAGGGGCGTAAGCAGTAGAATTAATTTTTCGCCTAAGTTTTTACAAATTGGGAGTGATCTATTCATCCCCCCCCTTCTATATCACTCTTGCTGCGCTAACATTTGGTATCAGAGCAGGTTTACGCCATGTGGACGAACGGTCAAGGAAATGCCAGTGGTCCTAGAACCTTCATGGCCGAAGGTCAATCCATTAGTCGCCCTCCGTATTTTGATGGTAGTAACTATCTATTTTGGAAGAACATGATGGAAGTGTTTATCAGGGCTCAGAGCCATAAACTGTGGAGAGTAATTACTGTGGGGCCATATGATCTGCCACCAAACGAGGACGCTTGGACAGATGACCATGTCAAGCTCTCTTCACTCAACTGGACGGCGCTGAACATCATCCAGTGTGCTGTTCATCCAGAAGAATATGCCCGTATATCTGCCTATAAGACTGCCAAGCGAATGTGGGATGAGCTACAGTTGATCTATGAAGGTACAGCTCAAGTGAAAGCCTCGAAGGTAAACATCTACACTTCCAAGTATGAAATGTTTAGGATGAATGCAGAGGAGAATATAACTGAGATGTATGCCAGGTTGTCCTTGATCACAAACACACTTAAAGGGCTAGGGAAGGATCTTGCTGAGGCAGATATAGTCAGGAAAATTCTTAGATCTTTATCCCCGGCATGGCACACTAAGGCCATTATGATTGAGGAGTCAAAAGATCTGACTATCTTGACTATGAATGAACTCATAGGATCCCTTATGACCTATGAGATGAATTTTCAAGGAGGTGGAGAAGGAAGTGATAGGAAGGCTAAGAATGTGGCTCTAAGGGCATCCCGCAACAAGGCTAGCAACAACGGGAGCAGCAGCAGTAGCCCCGAGTCCGAGTCCGAGCTTGAAGGTTTTTTAAATCTCGACCAGGAGGAGCAGGCAATGCTCACTAGATAGTTCAGAAAGTTTTTGAAGAAAAAGGGAAAGACCTTTAGGAAGAAGAAGCCACACTCTTTTAACAAGAATGCTGAATTTACCAGTTACAGGGATAGAAATCCTAAGAGACTGACTTGTTTTAATTGTAACAAACAGGGACACATGAGAGGCGAATGCCCAGACCTCCAGAAGAAGGGTCCCTATCTTCAGAAGAAAAACACAAAGGTGCAGAAGAAGAAGAAGCCACAGGTGATGGTCTGCACAAGGAGCGAGGAAGAAGAAGACCCCGAAGACACTTCCTCAGAAGAATATGAAGATGGAATTTGCCTTATGGCAAACAGTGAAGAGGAGGTAATAAATGTTTTTGAAAATTTCTCAATTGATGACTGGGAGGATGCTTATGGTGAATTGTTAGATAAATTTAATTCTCTTAGTAAAGAGCACAAAGTTCTGAAAAGAAAATTTAACACAAATGTTGAAGAACAAACTCTGATCTGTGAGGAAAATGAGAAGCTAAAAGAACAACTAGAAGAAATGACCTCACTAAGGAAAGAAAATGATAAGCTCAAGGGAGAAATTCAAGAAAGTCAAAATCAGCTCAATGAATTCAAAACTAAAATTGAAGAAAGCATGAATGAAATTAGAGTGAACTCAGAGAAATATGAAGCTGTGAAGAAAGTAAATGCTGAACTCCTAAAAAATTCTGAGTCCCTTCAAAAAGAGCTGGAAGACAAACAGAAAGTCTTAGAAAAGTTTGTCCAAGGAAAAACTAGTTTAGATGCTATACTAGGGACTAGGGTCAACTTCAATAAGGAGGGTCTAGGATATGACCCAACCAACAAGAGACCCTTGCAATTCAAGACCATCACCTTCTGCCCAGATAAGGGAAAAGAGAAGCTGGACACACCATCCAGCTCAAACAGCACTAAGGGAATTCAAAGTCCTAAAGAAAACACAAAAACCAGTGCTGGACAACCATTTAAGATGGGAATGAATTTTATGAAGAATATCACTAAGCCCACTCACCAGAACACAAATGGTAGATGGACCAAGAAAGTGAATCAGAATAAGAACTGGAATTACAATAATCAGATGGGTCCAAACAGGGCCTACTGGAGAAATAATTTTCATGGTCAAAAATATGTTAATCAACAAGATTACAGGAAATTTCCTAGGAATAGGAAGACTAATGAATGGAATAGAACTCACTTCTCCAGTCCAGCTGGATTCAACTTTAATAAACCAGAAAGGAAGGTGCCAGAGAAAACCATGCTGAAGCAAATCTGGATACCTAAACACTTGATCAGAGATTTGAACAATGTCATTGGACCCAACTCATCTTGGGTTCCAAATCATTCTGCTCGATGTATTTGTGTAGGTCAGCCTGGCAGCTGAAGACAACAAGTGGTACCTCGACAGTGGCTGCTCCAGGCATATGACAGGAGACCGATCCAAGTTTAGCAAGATAGAGATGAAGCCAGGGGGTCTGGTCAAGTTTGGAGGAAAGAACAAAGGTAAAATAATTGGAGTTGGTACAGTAGGTAAGTCTTCCACAAACTCTATTGAAAAAGTCTTACTTGTGGAAGGGCTTCAACACAACATGATTAGCATTAGTCAGTTATGTGACAGGGGTCACAGGGTTGTATTTGATGATAGTTCATGCAAAATCCTTGAAACAAATTCTGATGTGGTTAAATTTGTAGCTAACAGGATTAATAATGTCTACATTGTAGACTTAGATGAGGAATCTGAATCTACTATTTGCTTATCTGCCAACTCTGAAAATGATGCTTTTGAATGGCATAGACGTCTAGGTCATGCTAGCTTTACAACTTTAAATAAATTGGTCAAGCATGATTTAGTTAGAGGCATGCCTAGAATTAAATTCAACTCGATATCAAAAGCATGTGATGCCTGTGCTCTAGGCAAACAGACCAGAAATACCTTTAAATTAAGATCTGAGCCATTGTCTTCTAGACCAATGGAACTTCTTCATATGGACCTTTTCGGTCCCACTAGAACTCAGAGTCTTAATAAAAACAGGTTTGGCTATGTCATCATAGATGACTTATCTAGATATTCATGGATATTTTTCTTAGCAAATAAGAGTGATGCATTTCAAAAGTTTAATCTATTTTTCAATAAGGTCAAACAAGAAAGAAAATACAAGGTCTGTTCTATTCAATCTGACCATGGAGGTGAGTTTGAAAACTCCATGTTTACTGATCTTTGTGAAAAAGAGGGACTAACTCACAGGTTTTCTTCTCCGAGGACACCTGAACAGAATGGGATTGTGGAGAGAAGAAATAGAACTGTGGTGGAGATGGCCCGAACCATGTTGATTGAAAGTAAATTACCTAGAAGGTTTTGGGCAGAAGCGGCCAATACAGCAACTTACATAATCAACAGGGCCATGGTAAGACCCATTCACAAGAAAACACCCTATGAGCTTCTAAAAGGTAAGAAACCAAACTTGTTTCATTTCAGAATTTTTAGAGCAAAATGTTTTATTCATAACAATGATAAGAAAGATTTAGACAAGTTTGAAGCCAAAAGCTCCCCTAGAATATTCTTGGGTTACTCTGAAGTGTCAAGGGCATATAGGGTATTTAACATATCAGATCAGAAAGTGGAAGAGTCTCCACACATCCTTTTTAGTGAAAAGAAAGATGTTTCTAATGTTGAAAATCTTGACAGGGATTCCAATCATGATGGGGATTTTCTAGAAGACCAACAAGAAGAAGAGAAGACTCAGCCGAGTGGAGAAACAAATTCCCCCAATCAGGAAGGGCCAAGAGAAACAGGTGAGTCTTCAACAAATTTTAGATTTCTTAAAGACCATCCATTAGATAATGTCATAGGCCATCCTGAAGATCCTCTTCGGACTAGGTCTCATTTTAGAAATGTGAATAATGATGACTTAATTGCTTTAGTCTCACAAATTGAACCCAAAACAGTAGAAGAGGCCTTGGCTGATCAAGCTTGGGTCAATACTATGTGTGAGGAATTAGGTCAGTTTGAAAGGAATAATGTCTGGGTGCTTGTCCCAAGACCAGATGGTATTAATATCATAGGAACCAAGTGGGTGTTCAAAAATAAGATGAATGAAGATGGAATCATCTCGAGAAATAAGGCCAGATTAGTAGCCAAAGGCTACTGTCAGGAATTCAGTGTAGACTTTGATGAATCCTATGCACATGTTGCTAGGATGGAAGCTATAAGATCGTTGCTTGCCTTTGCTTGTTCAAAGAATATAAAACTCCAACAGATGGATGTTAAAAGTGCCTTTTTAAATGGAGTCATTAAAGAAGAAGTTTTTGTTGAACAACCTCCTGGATTTCAATACTCTCCTCAACCTAACCAAGTTTTCAGGTTAAACAAAGCCTTGTATGGTCTAAAGCAGGCTCCAAGAGCATGGTATGAAAGATTGACTGAATTTCTGATCAGGAAGGGCTACAAAAGAGGTAAAGTTGATCAAACTTTATTTACCAAGGGCATAAATAGAGATCTCATCATAGTTCAGGTATATGTAGATGACATTGTATTTGGATCAACTAAGCATGAACTATGTGATGAATTTTCTACCATGATGTCTGCTGAATTCGAAATGAGCTTGGTTGGTGAACTAAGATATTTTCTTGGATTGTAGGTACAGTAGCTAGAGGATGGGTGCTTCATCAACCAAACCAAATACACAATGGAACTGTTCAAGAGGTTTGGTATGGAAAACTTAAAGCACATTACAACACCCATGGGCAGTAATACCTCACTAGATGCAGATGAGACAAGTTAAGAAGTAAATGCCAAACTTTATCAAGGTATGATTGGATCACTTCTTTACTTGACAGCCTCTAGACCTGATATACAATTCAGTGTAGGAATGTGTGCAAGGTATCAGTCTAGACCTACTGAATTACACTTAGCTGCAGTTAAAAGAATCTTTAGATATTTGTCAGCTACTCATTCTCTTGGTTTATGGTTTCCTGCATCACACACACTTAACTTAGTAGCATACACAGATGCTGATTATGCAGGCTGCAAACTAGACAGGAAAAGCACTAGTGGCCATTGTGAATTTTTGGGTGGGTGTTTAGTGTCTTGGGGTTCCAAGAAACAACATTCTGTGGCCCTCTCCACTGCAGAAGCTGAATATGTGGCTGCAGGGAGTTGTGGAACACAAGTCATATGGATTAAACACCAGCTTCAGGACTACCAAGTAGACCTGGGGTGCACTCCAATCTACTGTGATAATACAAGTGCCATCAATATTGCTAAAAATCATGTTTTGCATTCACGAACCAAACACATAGAGATAAGACATCATTTTATAAGAGATGAGGTGTCTAAGAATAATTTTGAACTGATTCATGTAGTCACAGATAATCAGATTGCAGACATATTCACAAAACCTCTGGATAATGAAAAATTCACCACATTAAGAAGAGAATTAGGCTTATACAAATTGTCTTAATTATGAAGCCTGTTCTTATTGTAAGGGGGAGTTGTGTTTGTCTGATGTTGAGCCTTATGTCATGCTGGTTTAAGGGGGAGTTCAGAATGTCTGCTGGTTAGCTTTCAGGAATGCTTTGAGTGAGGGGAAGCTTTGAGATTATACTGGATTGTTTTATTAAGGAATGCTATGTCTTAGGGGGAGCTGAGTTGAAATGTGAGAAGAGAAGTTCTTTGACAGATTCAAAAGGATTGTCCAGATGTGTAACTTTGCTGGTTTTTGCATGACTGATCTAGTGTGGTTCTCTCAGACAGTAGAGTGTCACTTATCTTGTAAGTCTATAAGTCAGTGACTCTAAAATCCAGTTAGAATCTTTCCTTTGGTACTCCTTCAGAGATCTGGACTAATTGCATAAAGTATATCTTCCTACATTGTCATTGATTCTGGTTCAGGCCAAAATCTGTATGTCTTGATATCTGACCCAATCAGCTTGAAATCTAGACTTCAAGACTCAATTCAAGAAATAGTCCTTCTGGTATTATTTTCAATCATTCTATCTCTTTAACTCAAGGGCTTAACTGAACAAACATGTTCTGTTTTGATCACTGAGAAACTGGGAGCATCATCAATGAAATGAATATTTCTCCCATGTCATGAGGTGTCAAATGCTTAAAATGAATGAAAAGACATGACAGAGCAATGGTGGCTTGCTGGTGAGTAACTGGGGACTCTGGCCTCTAATCAAGGTGTTTCCTCATGTCAAAAGCCACAGTTACTAACTCTGTTCCTTAATAAAAAAAAAGGAAGGAAGTAATGAGGTACTCACTCTGAGTAACTGGGGATTCAGGCCTCTAATCAAGGTGTCTCCCTAATGTCAAAGGAGTGAACTACCAACTTACTCATTGATCTTCTTGAAAATCATCTCAAAAAGAAAAATATTCCTTGTTGTTATGCAACTAATGGATTGCTTGTCCTCAATACCTTGAGAACACCTCTCTGATTTCATCTCTTACTGTCTTGTGGGATAGTTGAATGATCAGCTATATCTGGCCATACTTGTTAACTCCTGCTCTAAATCATACACTATGTATGCTAATAAACTTTTCTATCATTCTACTTCTGTATTGTGTACTGGAGTTTAAAGAATCTTCTCTTGAAATTAGAACCTCACTTATTCTCTTAAGACCTACTCGTGACTTTCTGCACTAAGAAGTTACCTCACTTATTCTTCATGATTCCAGCACTGTCATACATTCTGTATCTCTTTTTGCTGATGTCAAAGGGGGAGAGAAGTTCTACAATATCAGTGAGTCTTGGATTTGTCTTGAGTTTAGGGGGAGTCATGTTGCTTCGGGGAAGATATGTTTATGAGTTGTGGGGGAGATGAGAGTGTGTGGTAGGGAATGTTTAATTCACTTGCATGAGCATGCCTTGAATTTACTCTGTTTGTTGCAGCTGATATTAATTTCTTGTTGAACTTTGATATTGCTTGATTCATAGTGTTGCCATCATCAAAAAGGGGGAGATTGTTGCATCCCTATGGTTTTGATGATGTCTCACACTATAAATCAATCTTCTATCTCTAGATTTATGCTGGTTCATCATGTAAGTGAGTACAGTTCATATGCTGTTTCATTATTACATCTATCTACACTGTTTAGTGAGAATGAAGAGTAGTGGGTCGACCCACCCTTGCTGATGTGTCGACCCATCAGAACATTGATTGTCTGAGTACCAAAGTCTATACACCAGCTTGATCGATTAAGTCTGTACATTGGCATATCATCTTCAAGTCTGTACATCGGGCACCTTCTAACTGAAGTCTATACACTGGTCTTAATATTCTAAGTCTGTACACTGCCCGACCAGTTAAGTCTGCACATTGCCAAAGTCAGTACAGCTCAACTCTATACATGCTTCCAAGCTTCAACTCTATACACTGAATTGTCAAGCTTCATGTCTATACACTGGTTTGTCTAAACTTCAACTCTATACATCTGATTACTGTTGCAATGTTCACCAAGTCTATACATCGCCTTCAGACATTCAACTCTATACACTGCTACAGGAACCAAGTCCATACACTCTCCCATTCAAATCCTTCTAAGTCTGTACATCGTCTTCGCATCTGCAAGTCTATACACTGGACTTTATTTTACCAAGTCTATACACTGGACTTTGCTTTACCAAGTGTGTACACTCCACATCTTTTCCTACGCTTGGCCAAGTCTATACACTCATACCTTTCCCTACGCTTTCCTGGCCAAGTCTATACATTGCCAAGCCTGTACATTGCATACTGCTCAAACGATCAAAGCTCAAAGTCTGTACAGCGTGAAGTCTAAACATTAGCTCAGGGGCTTCAAGTCTATACATTGAACTGTTCTTCAAAGTCTGTACAGCGGCTTCGAATCGGCAAGTATGTACATCGGCTTCATTCACTCAAGTCCATACATCCACAGTGGATCATCAAGTCCATACATCCACAGTGGTACTTCCATGTCTGTACAACGCTGAAGCCTTCACAAGTCTGTACACTGCTTGAGCCTCACCAAGTCTGTACATCGCTTCAAGCGATTCAAGTCTATACAGCCTGCCTTCACATTCAGAGTTTGTACATCGATCCTACAGCCGATCGTCTCATTCAGAACTTTGCAAGTCTGTACAGCCAAGCGTCTCATGCATCGTCTCACTCTGGCAAAGTCTATACACTGGCTCAAGCTTGCCGAAGTCTATACATCACCGTTGGGCATCAAGTCAATACACTATTCACCGTCTTATTAAGAGTCTTACACTATCAAGTCTGTACATTGCGAACAGTGCATCTCTTCCTCAAAGTCTGAACACTGGCCTCTTGCTTCAAGTCTATACATTGGGTTGTCCGACCACAACTCTATACATTCGGTTGTTATATCTTGAGTCTATACAGTGCTCACAGCACACTCGTTCCAAGTCTGTACACTGGTTAGGCTTCGTGAAGTCTATACAATGGCTGAAGCTTTGTAAAGTTTACGCATTGGTAAGGCTCGTTTGCATTGTTCATCACATGTCTATACACTGCCATTCATGAGCTTATTCATTAAGTCTATACACTGCCTTCACATGCGCTTATTCATTAACTCTATACACTCTCTCACGTTGTACACACTTACTCAGTTGCTGTTTCTGAAGTATATACACTTGTGTTAATAGCCTGAACTAACTAAGTATATACATTCCTTCTGTCTATGTCTGAAGGCGATTCAGGCTAATGATTGGGCACGTGATCCAAGAGACTAGGAACATGACACGTGGATGGCAACCCAGTCAGGATGTTGCCATGTGGTCGAAATTCAAATGATCTGGCTAAAAGTTCTTGGGCGGGAACCTGGAAGCCACACGCCTAATATCTGCTATAAATATGAAGCTTCGTCCTTCAGTGAAAGAGTGATCGTGAAACGAAAAAGTAGAAGCCATTTGTGTGAGACTGCACGATCCAGAAAGGAAAAAGAGCAGAGAGTTCCATAGTGTCCAGATCCGAGAGGAGTATGTTTGAGAGAGAGAGAGCAGTGCATGTGGTTTGATGAATTGCTTCAATTGAAGCTACAGTTGTATTGGTTTCAGAACCGACGGCTTCTTCGTTGGTCTTTGTTTCCATTTTGTTTTCTTTTAATTTTGTTCATTCTTCTGATTCGAATTGGTTCCCCTCCGGTGTGTGGAGGAAGGGAGTGTTACTCCGGTTTCCCTCTGGGTTGCAGAGGAAGAGAGATCGGTGATCTCTGGTGTTGCTAGTGACAGGTTGTCATTAGCAGGTTCCCTCCGGTGTGTGGAGGAAGGGAGAGGTGTCTCCGGTTCTGTTCTAGGTGGTAGCTGGAACAGGTTTCAAGTTCTGTGGGTAGCAGAGCTTGGTTGAGGGATTTGTTTCCCTTGGTGGTTCAAGCTGTGTGGCAGCATGTTGTTCGCAGACTGAGTCTGCAGTGTTCTAGCATTGTCTAGTGGAATCCTATTTCTAGTTGGAGTGAGGGGTGGATGTAGATTGCGGACTGCAATCGAACCACCTAAAAACCGAGTGCCTCTTCTGTGGTTTGCTGTTATTATGCGCTCTCCATCTGCTTGTCTCTTTGCTTCCATGTGATCAGTTCTTCATTCTCATTTACTTATACTGTCTTGTTTGGTGACTGCGTTTGCATTTCCTTGTGTGCGGGTTCAGGAGGGGCGTAAGCAGTAGAATTAATTTTCCGCCTAAGTTTTTACAAATTCGGAGTGATCTATTCATCCCCCCCCTTCTATATCACTCTTGCTGCGCTAACAAAATGCACTTTGTTTATTGCAATCATCAAAACACAATAGCATTGCTATCATCAAAATACAATATCAAATGCACTCAAATGCACTCACTATCTTGCTATCATCAAAATCAAATAGCATTGCTATCATCAAAGTAACATAGCACATGCTTGTGCCTAAGGGGCACAACATGATCATGGTGGTGAGTTTGTCAACTCATATTTTGATGATTTTTACAGGAAAAATGGCATAACTGGTAGGTTCTCCTCACCAAGAACTCCAGAGCAGAATGGAGTAGTGGAAAGGAGAAATCGAACATTGGTAGAAATGGCAAGGACTATGCTGGTAGTGGGAAACCTACCTAGGAAGTTTTGGGCAGAGGCTATTAACACTTCATGCTACATTATTAATAGAGCTCTGGTAAGACCCACAACTCAAATGACTCCTTATGAAATACTGAAAGGTAAGAAACCCTCTCTAGCTCATTTCAGAGTTTTCGGATGTAAATGTTTTGTTCATATAAATTCCAAAAGAGACCTTGATAAGTTCGAACCTAAGAGTGAACTTAGGATATTTTTAGGGTATTCTGATAAGTCTAGAGCCCACATAATTTTTAATCTCAATTCCAAAATTGTAGAAGAGTCTCCTCATGTTGTCTTTGATGAGTCTGAAATTAGAACTGAAACTGAGTTATGCAGGGACAAGAATGATGGAGCAATTCTGAAAACCAAAGAAGATCAAAATAAAGAATCTAGTGAAGAAGTCGAGGAATCTGACACTCAGGGGAGGTAAGTGAGAGTTCAGGTAATTAGGTCACTAACCTTAAATTCCTTAAAGACCATCCCCTTGAGAACATAATTGGTAGTTTAAATGACCCACCGAGAACTAGAGCACACTTAAGAATTGAAAATGAATTGAACTCATTTGCTTTAGTATCTCAGGTAGAACCTAAAAACATAGACAATGCCCTTCAGGGTGAGCACTGGATTAATGCCATGCATGAAGAACTTAATCAATTTGATAGGAACAAGGTCTGGCACCTAGTTCCTAAACCCTCTCATGGCAACATAATAGGCACTAAATGGGTCTTTACAAAATTGTTAGAAATAAGGCTAGGCTAGTTGCTCAGGGGTACAACCAAGAGTTTGGCATTGACTTCGAAGAGTCATTTGCCCCTGTAGCTAGGTTAGAAGCCATATGAATTCTTTTAGCCACTGCATGCAGTTTAGGAATAACCCTACAGCAGATGGATGTCAAATCTGCTTTTCTAAATGGTGAAATAAAAGAGGATGTATATGTTAAGCAACCCCCGGGTTTTGAGTGTCTTGAATTTCCTGACCATGTGTACAAACTTGATAAGGCACTTTACGGTTTGAAGCAAGCTCCCCGAGCTTGGTATGAGAGGTTGAGCAAGTTCCTTACCGAAAAGGGATTCTTCAGAGGTAAGGTGGACCAAACACTATTCACAAAGGTATGTGAAAAGGAAATCTTGATCATTCAAATTTATGTAGATGATATACTATTTAGATCAATCAATTTATCCATGTGTGAGGAATTTTTAGCTTTAATGACCAGTGAATTTGAGATGAGCTCAATGGGAGAGCTAAAATTTTTTCTTGGGTTGCAGGTATGTCAGATCAAAGAAGGAACATTTATAACTCAAGAGAAATACATCAAGGATCTTTTGAAGAAATTCAAGATGGAGAACCTCAAGGCAATAACCGCACTAATGGGAGCATCTACCAGTCTTGATTCAGTTCCTGAAGGTAAAATAGTATAACTCAAATTGTACAGAGGTATGATTGGATCATTGCTATACCTTACTGCTTCTCGACCTGATATTCAATTCTCAGTATGTTTGTGTGCTAGATTTCAAGCATGTCCTAAGGAATCACACTTGATAGCTGTGAAACAGATTTTTAGGCATCTGTCTGGCACCCTAGACTTAGGCTTATGGTATCCTGCTAAGTGTGAGCTAGATCTGATAGCTTACACAGATGCAGACTATGCCGGGTGTAGGATAGATAGGAAAAGTACTAGTGGATACTGTCAATTTCTAGGTGGATGTCTAGTGTCTTGGGCATCTAAGAAACAACACATTGTCGCCCAATCCACTGTTGAGGCAGAGTATGTGGCTACAGGTAACTGTGCTGCTTAAGTCCTTTGGATTAAACACCAATTAATTGACTATATCATCAATCTTGGCTGTATTACAATTTTCTGTGATAACACTAGTGCCATTTTCTTAACTAAAAATCCTATTCACCACTCTAGGATAAAACACATTGAAATCAAACATCACTTTCTTAGAGATGAAGTTAGTAAAAAGGAGATCGAGCTTAAATTCATTGAATCCGAAAGACAAATTGCTGACATTTTTACAAAACCACTGGGAAATGAAAGCTTTAAGTTTTTAAGAAAAGAACTTGGTCATTGTAAATTCTCTGCATGAATGTTTATTCAGATTTATTGTAATCTCATGATTGCGTCTGATGGAATATGAGTCACTGAATGTTTGTTTACTGCATTTCATTGTTGGCCCATAGGTATATAAAATGGAAGATGGGGGAAGGTCAAATATCTTCTGTCTGAAAACCCACTCTATGCGTAGAGGCAAGCCCTTCGCCTAGTACCATGTGTCAATTCTCATTTGTTTAGAATAGGTGTGTGCTTTTCTCATTCTTATTTGAAACGTCATGTACACAGTCAGGGGGAGTTCGTGCATTGTCATATCATCCCTACAATTTCATTCATGCATCTTGATTTCATCTCATTCATGTTGATGGAGGTATTCAGAAAAATTCTTTAGTGATTGAACAGACTATTGCTCAATAAAGTCGACGTTCAATTCATACTTCTGATCACAGCTCTTAAATGCCGACTTTCAGTACTGACTACTTTGAAAACTCTTTATGTCATTTTTAAGTCAGTCATGAACTATCCTCACTCTTGGTCTCTGTGTCTGAACACTTCTTGGAATCCTCTTTGAATCTGATCAAATGACAAACTGATAGACATGTTCATTAATCTAAGCTGATAAAATCAGAAATCTTCTATTATAAGAAACAGTAATGAATCATGAATAAATTATTGGTTTAAACTTTATGATATTTAGAGACTACAAACCAAACTCAATGAAGAAAGTCTGTGGACTACTATCTAATAGTTCTTAACTATCTTGTGCATGTCATGTCAAAATGAGTCTTGCAAAATCTGAACTTATCTAGATTCAGGCTAAATTGGTTAAGAGAACCTGAAAACCTGTATTGTTCTTAAACAACACTTTCTGAAAATAAAATGGACAGATATATCAAAATAATGAATCATATACTCTAAAGGTAGAGCACTGATTGAATGCACTGAGAAACTGGGTACTTCGTCAATGAAATGAAGAAAAACCCATGTCATGAAGTGCCTCAATTTTTCTCTATTCATAAAATAAAAGGTTAGTTCCACTGAGTAACTAGGGGTACTGACGTCTGATAAATGTGTACCCTTACGCAAAAAGGTGGAAACTATACTTGAGATAGAATAGTGGATCTTGTCAAGTAACTAGGGATACTGGCATCTGATAAACGTGTACTCTTATGTAAAAAGGCTAGATCACACTTGACTGTTCTAAAGAAGTAATGAAAAGAAATATATGAAACCATATCTGCTCCTCTAAAGTTTAATTCAGAACTGTGAAGGTTGTTTAATCTCAATACAAGTTCCGGTCAATCCTGATGATGTCTTGAGGCTCAGATATACAAGATAATGTAAGACAAAAGCTGTCATGTTTCATGTGCTCTTGGTTCATTACTATTAAGAACTTGTACAGACTAGTCCTCACAGAGTGGTGTGGCTAGTCTCTCACTTTCATACTCTTTAAACCACATAAGTTCAGAAATAAACTATCAGCCTTCTTATAATAGAAGAATCTATGCTTTACTTGCTTGATTATTGAAATGGTTACAAAGTTTGTCACATCACGACATCTTCCTGTTCATCCTTTCTGCTAATGGCAAAGGGGGAGAGAAAGTTTGATGTGAAAAGTGAGAGTTTGAGGGGGAGAGAGTTTGATGTTGTTTGGAGAGTGTTTTACAGTTTACAGGGGGCAATTTTGCATTGCATTAGTTGTGCATTGCATTTGCATAGAATAAGTCTTGATACTTAATAAAACTAGTGTTGACATCAAAATGTAAATGTGTTGCGATCATCAAAAAGGGAGAGAATGTTTTGCATTGTTTGTGTGGTACATTAAACTTCATGTCATGTCTCCTCTATCTTAAATCACTAAAGTAAACTTTCTATTTTGTTTTAATGATTGGCAACTGTACATTTTGTTTGTCAAATCTTGAATTTTGATAAGTAATGCCTTTCAACACTGATTAACATCAGTGCACATCTTGTATGACTCCATACAAGATCGGTGCATGTTTTCATAGAAGGACATGAATGGTCAGTGCATATCGGCCTAAGTCTTTAAGTCTTTGATAGGGCCGGAGCATGTTTGCATTGAACATACAGTCAGTGCAGGTCTTGCACTCGACATATAGTCAGTGCAAGTCTGTGTATTGCACACCGTCGGTGCATGTTTTGCATTGGCACAAAGAGTCGGTGCATGTTTTGCATTAAGCATATAGTCGATGTAGGTTTTGTATATAGTCGGTGCAGGTTTGCATCGTGCATATAAGTCGGTGCAAATTTTAGTAAGGTCAGTGCACATTCTATACAAGGCAGAATAAAGTCGATGCATATTGATATATGCATGGACTCAGGTCAGTGCACATTTGTGTCGTGCATAGCCATAGTCGGTGCATGCATTATTTTACGCAGGTAAGAAGTTAGTGCAGTATTTGTCTTACATACCTAGAGGTCGGTGCATCTTTCTAATGAGACAGACAACGTCGATGCATCTATGTCTTTCTATGTGTAGCAGGTCCGTGCTGTTGGGTCCCAAACGGTGGCAATCAAGAGGGGAGGGGTGAATTGATTGGGAAATAAAAATTATTTTCTGAAGAACTTGTGAGATAAAATTAAAACAATCAAGCACTCGGTCTTACTCGTGCATGATCACACATGAATGCAAGTGAAAGATGATGAGTGTGTGAGGAAGAAGATGGTGAACACTCAACTCACCGTGAAGCCCACTCGACAAAGGATGCAAACGAAAAAACCACGAGAGACACACAAAGTTTTTAGGTGGTTCGGGTACACCGCAATGTCCCCTACGTCCACCCCTCACACATGAGGATAACGACTTCACTATGATGTGAGCCAAGCACACATACACGCTGTTATGAACAGCACACACACACACACACGGTACCCAATCTAGGCACCCAACCACACACACACACACAAGCTCGTGTCCTTACACGAACACACACACACACAACACAAAAATAAAGTTCAACAGATGCTCAAGTTTAGCACAACAAATCTGAGAATGGAAGATGAGGAGTAATTTATCCTGGTTGATGCTCCCCCTATCGATATTCCAAGTGTACTTCTGTGCTGCAATAGGAGTAAGATCGATCTAGGAAGACCATTGGCTGAGAAGTGGCTGATTTGAAGTTGTTGCTCAAAAACCCTTGCAGCTTCTTGATGTAGATGATTTGTGGCGTGATTTCTCCTTCTTCTCTTTCAGTTCCAGCTTCAGATCGATTGGGAAGAAGGTGTGGGAGCTGCAACTTCGACCCTGCACGATAGATTGGGGATTTCACAATAACAAAAAGCTCGTTTATTGATTTCGTACACACCCTCAATATCTAGGGTCCCATGGGCTAAAATAATTGTTTAGGATGGTCAAGAAGGCTTGGGAACCAGATCCACAATTTGTGGAATGGTTTGTGGAATGTGTTGTGGTGATTAGATAACGAATTGGAGGACTTTCGGTTCAAGAAAACGGCGGCCAAGAATGTCGACTGGGTGTCCGACCGGAAAGGGTCTACCCTGGGGTCGACCCTCGAAGAGGGTAAAACCCAGCTGGAGCAATGGGTCGACCCCTGGGGTCGACCCTCGAGCAGACAAAATCTGGAACAAAAGGGGTCGACCCTCGCGGGCAGGATAGATAGATTTTCAATTCTGTTTGGGTGAAAGTTTTAGGGGTCGACCCAGGGGTCGACCCATGTCCAGCCAGCGTCTGTTTTGCAATAAACTTACAAGGGTCGATGATGCGCTCGACACCCGTCGTTTAAAAATGCCGTGCCACACAAATTTCAAAATGTATACAACCGCACTCACTCACTTAAATGATTTTGAAAATACGAGTAAAGTGGTAAGAACGGGTCGATCCCACGGGGAAGAAATAATCTTTATAGATCAATGTTAGAAAATATCCTTATGCTTGCAAACCAATTGTTATCTTTTGAGTGCGATTATCACTAAAGAAACTTAAATTGCGACTTTGCATAAGAAGAGAAAAGTGAAGGAAATTTTTAGGCAATGGATGAAGAATGCCGTCGTTTCCTCGCCGAGCCTTGGATGAAGATCGCTCCGCCTTGGAAGTCGATGTCGTGAGATGATCAGAAGATGACTACCGCTTTGGGTGTGAGTGAAGAACTTGTGAAGAGAGGGGTTGGATAGAACTAGAAACAAAGCAATGTTGAAAACATAACATAATTCTATTGAAAATAGGGGGTTGGAAGAAATAGAATAACTTAAAATGTAGAGGGAATTAGAAAAGGTGGAATAAATGAACGTTGTAGAGAATGAAAAGGTGAAGAAGTTTGATGAATAACACAGAAACAAAAAATCAGAGGAAGATAGTGAAAAATGTGAAAAACGTAAGAGCTATCAATGCGGATGAACAGTAATATGGCAGAAATTAGAACAGTGAAAAAATAATTATAACTCTCAAAAGAAGAATATTTAGAAGAAGTGGTAGAAGAAGAAAGTTTAGATCTACAAGAGAAGAACAACTTTCATGAAGAACTTAGAGTAACAAGAGGATTGGAAAGGCTTCAAAATAGAAGAATACCAAAAGATATCACCTCTTATGAACATTAGTCACATAGAACAGCACTTAAGAAAACGGGAAATAACTCACAAACTAGAAAGAATTAAAGGAAATGGTAGAAAGAGAAATTGAAGAACACGTAAAAATGAACAACTTTTGTGAAGATAAAAAAAAGAAATGGAGATCAGAACAATAAGTAATAAGGCTAAGAAAGGACTAAATTCTGAAACAAACCATTCATTAAAATAATATCAACTTACAAACTTTACATCAAAAGCTCTCAAAACATAACTCCTATGAAGCTCTACTAAGGCCAACAAGCAAGAACTTCAAGAACACAGAGCAACATCCTTACAAATTCTTCACAACTCCCTAGCTAGCTACTACTAACTTAACAACTCCTCATTACATTGGAAGCCCCCCTTTTATAGGGTGTTAAGACAACCCCATTGCATGTGAATATCTCTTGCTTCTTTTGTTGAATTGCTGCATTTGTTGACTCAGAATTGTGTGCCAACTTGTGTTGCACACTTGGATATTTTTTTCTGATTTTTCTATATTTTCTTCTTCTTCCTTTCTCTCCCTTTCTCTTTCTTCCTCTCTCTTTCTCTCTCCTGGCCGGCCGCGTGCGCCGCGTGCGCCGGCCGCCTCTCTCTCCGCAGGTGACGCCGCCCGCGTGGGCCCGCGGTGCGCCGCCTGGCCGCCCGCCCGCCGCGTCGCTGCGTCGCGCGGTGCGCACGCGGCGCTTGCCTACTCCGCCCGCGCCGCGTGGCGTGTTGACGCGCGCTTCGCGCGTTGACGCCGCGACTCCACCCCTCGTCGCCCGTGCCGACGCGAAGGGGGGGGGCGGTCTTCCTCCGCCTTTACCTGCAACACACGCATACACATATACTTAATATATATATATATATATTACATATATTGATATATATTATGTATATATGTTATAAAATCTTAAAAAAATATTAAATAAATTTAGTTTTTTCTTTTCTTTTTGAACAAGTCCTTGGGCTTTTGGCTATAATTTTTTTTTATTTTTGTTTCTTATTGCTTTCCTCGTACCGAGTGCCTGCATAAATAAGTAAATATTGTTATTAAATTTATTTAATTTCAAAAAATTAATTATTTGACTCTACATTAATAGTGAGTGTGATACGTGTATATTTATTATTATTGAAGCTCATAAAAATATGTATAATCATAATTAATATGTAAAAATACACACTTATCACACCCCCCAACTTACTCATTGCTAGTCCCTTAGTAATGCAAATAATCTCAAAATTTGAGGACTAACAAGAGTTGAAAAAGTTCATGCCTCATTTCTAGATCATCTTTCATAGAGTCAACTAAAGATTAGGAATCTGGAATCATTATCACATACTAGCCTTATGTAGGAAATTCAGGTATATGATCAAGAATTCTAATCAAAATTCAGTAGCACTTGTGCATGTGTAATACAAAATTCACAATAGAGACAATTGCGTCCTCCAGTTGCTATTCCGAACAAATGTCTTTCAATTCTGCACTTCTTAATTAGAGCGTTCAGCATACTAGCTTTTTGTCTACCTTATAACGTTTGTCCCGTTTGTGATATATATATATATATTTTTTCTTCTTCTTTTTTTTTTCTATACACACATGATGCTGCACTACCCTTCACTGTTTTACGCGAACCTCAACACGTCTTAGGTGAAGTAGGCCCGGTTACATAGATCAAAGTTCCCTTTTCCTTTTGACGCGAACCTCAACACGTCTTAGGTGAAGTAGGCCCGGTTACTCAGAATCGGAGCATTTTTCATGGTATTTTTCTCAAAATTTTGTCAATTGTGCTTTTGCACTAATTTTGATAGATAACATGGCAGAAAGCTTATAAATAAAAGATCTCTTCTTCAAGAAGTGTTGAATATCAGACAACAGATCCAAAATAGCAGAAGACTTGTCTTACTTGTTTCATTAGCGTGCAAAAGTGCACATGAACTTTAAAAAGATTCTTAAATCAATTTTCCATGGCTAGATTAAATACATTGTCCATCATCCTTTTCCCTAGTCTTTTCTATTCTAGAATCACTTTCAATAGAAGCTGAATCAAGAAACTCTAAATGGGGATTTCAATTTCTTAACAATGCAAGAGATCGAGCAAAAATTCATATCAGGTTATATTCACATGAATTCCTCCCCCCCCCCCCCAACTTGAATGACATTGTCCTCAATGGCATATGCAGTAGAAAGATCAAAGAACAAGTAAACAGATAATATGGTTGGGATGGAAGGATACAACCTGATGGTCGGGGCAAAGTGACGAGGGCTTCAGTTCAGCTTGGCCTGACAACTGAAAAAGAAACACACTAAAATAAGATATCAAATTACAAAAATCGTGGGTTGCCTCCAAGAAGCCATTTATTAGCACACAGAAATTTTTTGGGCTGCCTCCCAAGAAGCGCTAAATATAACATCTTCAGCCAGACGCAATGTAGCTCATTAACCAACGGGTGGCATTCAGAATGAGCCACCATGTAATATTATCCTCCTTCAAATTCCAGCCCTTATGCCATTGGAAGACAAGAGTAAACATGTACGGACCGGGGCTAGAAATAGGCAGGACTCGCACATTATTGATTTTAACGTTAACCCTGTGTGTGAGCCAGTTTTCAGCTTTAGGGATCCAGAAATGATCAATGGCCAATAATTTGTCAAGATCGAGGTGGAAGCCTTGCACCATATCAATCCCTTGGTCCTCTTGTCCTGTATCGTCTCTCCTGACGAGCCCTTTAGGAACGACTTCCTCCATGGTAACTTGTTCAGGCCCTGGTAGCTTAGGAATGAGATTATCATCCTTAGCCACTTTCCTCTCAGTAACAGCCTCATGAACTTTAAGGGCATTGATCAACTTGTCTTCCTGAGAGGAAGTCAAATCAAAGATGAATGTGATTGGCACATCCCCCTCAGGTCCTAGAATGTCAAATTGAAGAGGCTCAACTGGCAGGGGAATCAAAGTAGAAGGAAGCACGAGCCTAGTATCTAACGCATCCACAGATTCAGACTTTATTGGATAGGCTTCAGGGGTTAGATCAAATAGGAAATTTTCTAATGAAACCCCTTCATCACACTCATCACTAATCTGAGGATTATTAACCAAATTGCCCAACAATGGGGTGGATAGAGGAAATGTAAATGAGTATAGCCTGGCCCTTTCATCATAGGTTAGATCAAATGTGAATTTCTCTAAGACGGGCCCATCATCACACTCATCACTCAACTGAAAATTATCAATCAAATTTTCATAAAATAGGGTCGGTAGATGAAATGTAAATGTTTCGAATAAGGCCCCATCATCATGTTCTTCCTTCCCATCTTCAAAGAGAGTTTCATCAAATTCGGGAAAAGACACGTGATTAAAGATTTGAGGCTCAATATACTCTTCCGCTCCCCCTAACTGGAGATCATCCACCTCTCTAGCATTATCCTCACAAGAATAATCAAGCATAGGTTGATCATTCACTAAGTCATCACCGTCATCAATTTCTTTTCGAAAACATTCCTCATTCCCCTCAGAGTCCTTAAAGTTTGCATGTAAAATCTGCTGACAATTTCTCTCCATAATCCCTTCATCTTCGGAATCAAATGTTATTTGAGTGTTATGAGATTGAGGAATTAAGGATTGATTACAGTTAGTGCGAAGGACTTGATGAGTAAGATTGGATTCAGAGTAATCAAAGAATTGATCTCCCTCCATGTTTTTGACTTCTTTGGTAAGTTTATTGATTGGTTCTTGGAGGGATTGACGTTGGAGAATTAACTGAGTGAATTGATCATTTGAGTTATTATCTGAGGGTGGAAGAGATGAATAGCAAGGAGAGAAATAATTTCTATGTTGGGCTAGATCATAATAGTCATTAGAGTTTGGAGCTCAAATATGATTTTCCTTATTCCCTTCTTCTCCCCCCAACTTAGACTCCTTATTATTTGCCTTGGCCATTACAAATTGAGATTCATTAGCTTCCCCCAAATATTCCTGATATGGCTGCTCCATATTATCCTCAGTATCAAAATTTATTGGATAGGTGTTGAATTGAGGATTGATGGATAGATCAATCAATGTGATATTATCATCAGAAAATTGAATGTCAAAATTTTCCGTGGGGAGGCTAGTATGTTGATCCATTTCAAGCTCTCTATCACATTGGTCAAGCTGGGCTTGAATGATTTGGCTCTGAGCTTGAAGGGATTGCTGATTGGCCAAAATGAGTTGAGTCATTTGATTGAACCTGTCCTCGAAATTAGACTTTGGAGGAGCTGGATAGGTTGGGTGGCACTCAGACTGTGGTAAGTAACAATCAAAATAGAAATCAGTCTGGTACTGAGGTGATGGAGAGTAGATGGGTTGTTCTGCATATGGTGCTTGATTGTAAGGATCATTTGAGTAAGAAGCCCAACCTGAGAAGTGTGGGTTTGAAGGACTTTGCATAGGGTCTTTATATGGTACCCAAGAAGAAAATTGCTGATTTTCCCACCGAGGATTTGGGTTCGTGTAGGAGACAGAGGTGAAAAAATCTGATGGAAATTGGTGTGGCTCTTGGGTAAGAGATGAATTGTAAACCTCATTGTGGAAGAATGAATGATTTTGATGATAATAGGCAAATGAAGGAGTTGAATTCAAATTGCCCGCATGGTTGAACATGAAAGAATCTATTAATGGGCCTGAATAAAATTGGATGTGGCCATGCAAAAGACCCAAGAAAGAGTGATGAATTTTTTTCTGTTTTGATTTTGTTGTTCTTTTATGCAAAGATAAACAAGTTATTACACAAATTACCCTAATGACCTAGATGTGTCCTAAACGTACAGATGGGGTTTCACAAAATGATTAAAGTGAAACTTAAGTTCACCTTCAATATGTCCACCAGCCAGGTAAGGGGTGGGGAAGTGGGAGGTTCCCCCTACTTTCGTAGGGACCTAATTATGCCAAACCACTAGCCCGCTTAAGGCGTTTGCCGCCCGACCGTCTTACCTTAGGCACCGATTTTCATAAGAGGGTAAACCCAAATAACACAAGAACCACAGTGTGATCCTAGGGCCAACGTTTACTGACTTTTATTTATGGCGTAGGTCATGCAGATATGCAAGGGAAATGTGATTTTTGGGCTAAGGAAGGGTGATGAATTCCCCACCTTATGTTATTTAAAGGTAGTGCCCTTAGAATATTTTGAAATGAAATGCACACCACAATTTCAAACAAGGGGTTCTTATGCAATATGCATGCTAGAATAAGATAAGTAGAACGTACCTTGCGCCTCGCAATCTTTAAAATGCAATAACAGGAATAAAACAAAGAAAAATTCTATGCTAAATGATGCATGACCTAGAACATGATGTGTGGTTTCTAATCTTGAAATGAATTTTTTTTATTTTGGTGTAAGTATTTTTTTTTGTTTTAGTTAATGAACATATCTAAACAGTACAAAAATTTCTTTTGTTTTGATGTTTTTGATTTTTATAGATTTTTCAAGAATTTTTCAGATTTTTTTTATAAATTTTTCAGAAATTGGAAAAACAGAACATGTTCCTACGTTTCTGCCCTTTAGCGACGCTTGACAGCTACAGTACCATGCTTTCAGCGACGCTTCATTTTCTTGGAATTTCAGGTATGATTTTCCTCTTTCTTTGATTTTCTGATTTGTTTTCTTTTTCCTGCAAAATAAAAATAGAAAAATTATTATACAAGTATACACATCAAACATAAGAATATCCCAACATTCAAAAATTCCATCCCCGACAACGGCGCCAAAAATTTGATGCGCTCGACACCCGTCGTTTAAAAATGCCGTGCCACACAAATTTCAAAATGTATACAACCGCACTCACTCACTTAAATGATTTTGAAAATACGAGTAAAGTGGTAAGAACGGGTCGATCCCACGGGGAAGAAATAATCTTTATAGATCAATGTTAGAAAATATCTTTATGCTTGCAAACCAATTGTTGTCTTTTGAGTGCGATTATCACTAAAGAAACTTAAATTACGACTTTGCATAAGAAGAGAAAAGTGAAGGAAATATTTAGCCAATGGATGAAGAATGCCGTCGTTTCCTCGCCGAGCCTTGGATGAAGATCGCTCCGCCTTGGAAGTCGATGCCGTGAGATGATCGAAAGATGACTACCGCTTTGGGTGTGAGTGAAGAACTTGTGAAGAGAGGGGTTGGATAAAACTAGAAACAAAGCAATGTTGAAAACAGAACAGAATTCTATTAAACATAGGGAGTTGGAAGAAATATAATTACTTAAAATGTAGAGGGAATTAGAAGACGTGGAATAAATGAAAGTTGTAGAGAATGAAAATATAAAGAAGTTTAATGAAGAACACAGAAATAGAAAACGAGAGGAAGACAGTGAAAATGGTGAAAACTCAAGAGCTATCAGTGCGGATGAACAGTAATATGGTAGAAATTAGAACACTGAAAAATTAATTATAACTTTCAAAATAAAAAAATTTAGAAGAAGTGACATAAGAAGAAAGTTTAGATCTACAAGCGAAGAACAACTTTCATGAAGAACTCAAAGTAAAACGAGGATTGGAAAGGCTTCAAAGTAGAAGAATACTAAAAGGTATCACCCCGTATGAATAGTAATCACATAGAACAGCACTTAAGAAAACGGGAAATAACTCACAAAATAGAAATAATTAAAGGAAATGGTAGAAAGAGAAATTGAAGAACACTTAAAAATAAACAACTTTCGTGAAGACAAAATAAAGAAATGGAGATCAGAACAATAAGTAATAAGGTTAAGAAAGGACTAAATTCTGAAACAAACCATTCATTAAAATAATATCAACTTACAAACTTTGCATCAAAAGCTCTCAAAACATAACTCCTATGAAGCTCTACTAACGCCAACAAGCAAGAACTTCAAGAACACAAAGTAACATCCTTACAAATTCTTCACAACTCCCTAGCTAGCTACTACTAACTTAACAACTCCTCATTACATTGGAAGCCCCCCTTTTATAGGGTGTTAAGATAACCCCATTGCATGTGAACATCTCTTGCTTCTTTTGTTGAATTGCTGCATTTGTTGACTCAGAATTGTGTGCCAACATGTGTTGCACACTTGGATATTTTTTTCTGATTTTTCTGTATTTTTTCTTCTTCCTTTCTCTTCCTTTCTCTTTCTTCCTCTCTCTTTCTTTCTCCTGGCCGGCCGTGTGCGTCGCGTGTGCCGACCGCCTCTCTCTCCGCAGGTGACGCCGCCCGCGTGGGTCTGCAGTGCGCCGCCCGGCCGCCTGCTCGCCGCGTGGCGCGGTGCGCCCGCGACGCTCGCCTGCTCCGCACGCGGCGCGTGGCGTGTTGACGCGCGCTTCGCGCGTTGACGCCGTGGCTCCCCCCCTCGTCGCCCGTGCCGACGCGAAGGGGGGGGGGGCGGTCTTCCTCCGCCTTTGACCTGCAACACACGCACACACATATACTTAATATATATATAAATATATATATATATATATTACATATATTGATATATATTATGTATATATGTTATAAAATCTTTAAAAAATATTAAATAAATTTATTTTTTTTCTTTTCTTTTTGAACAAGTCCTTGGGCTTTTGGCTATAATTTATTTTTTTATTTTCCCTTTTTATTTTTTTTATTTTTGTTTCTTATTACTTTCCTCGTACCGAGTGCCTGCATAAATAAGTAAATATTGTTATTAAATTTATTTAATTTCAGAAAATTAATTATTTGACTCTACATTAACAGTGAGTGTGATACGTGTATATTTATTATTATTTAAGCTCATAAAAATGTGTATAATCATGAATTAATATGTAAAAATACACACTTATCAGTCGACCCTTGGGGTCGACCCTCACCGGCACACGCGACGCACACGCGGTCGGCACACGCGACGCATTCTGGAAACAGACGCTGTATCAGTCGACCCTTGCAAAACAGACGCTGTGCCGACCGCCTCATCTGGAAAAAAAGGGGTCGACCCCAGGGTCGACCCTCACCGGCAGGACAGATAGATTTTCAATTCTATTTGGGTGAAAGTTTCAGCGGTCGACCCCGGGGTCGACCCTTTGGGTCGACCGATGTCCAGCCAGCGTCTGTTTTGCAATAAACTTACAGTGGTCGACCCTTGGGGTCGACCCATGCACCAGGGAACAGAAAGAGTGGTAAAAACCACTCCAAAGCATTACCAACTAAGTGGGTTCAAAGAAAGGAAGGTACACTGATGAAAAGCATGAATTCTAAGACTTTGAAAAATGAAAACTAAGGCCAATAACATGAAACCCCAATAGAATGATTACCTTAGTTTCTGAGATTTGCTTTCATCCCCACTTACCAAACAAAGCATGAATTCAGCCATGGTATTTAAACATTTTGATCTTTCCAAATATCCTTGCTTTATTCTAATCTTGAAATGCCCACTTTTGACCCTGTTAGGACATACATTCTGAGTTAGTGTTGGCGTTTACTAATTTCAGAGTAACCTTCTTACCAACAGAATGATTCCTCCACTTTGAAAGTTCCTTATCTCCACTTACAAGCTGATCATGGCATACACATTAGATCATGATAATATGCAAGTATGTAGTGTTTGGTCATCATAAAAATTCACTAAATACACTTACAAAGAAGGGGTTCAACAATCTTCCCCTTTTTGATGATGACTAAATACTATAATGCATAAATCAAATTAGTCTTTTTATGCCAAGAATGCCGAAGCAATTGCAATATAACAATGTGCCGGAACAACGTGAGAAGCAATAGTCCGATCAACACACATCCATGAACCAACTTAGAACCGTTGTGAGATTAATCAAAGAGGCTTACCGACAATCATCTTGAAATAATAGCAACGTCCATAATCGGATTACATTTAACAAGAGAGACAAGTACAGTGCATCAAGATGCCATGCTATGAGTACAAGGATAATGCAACATTTCTAACCAATAGATATGCAAGTACAATATGAGATAATGCAACACACAGTCATGCAAACATACAGCAAGCATAAACTAGAATAGTCGGGATAAACTGGTAGACTTCTCCCCCTTTGGCATCATCAAAAAGAAGGGGTGAAAGTGATAGGGAATAAGCCATGTGGAGGAGAGACCAGGGCCTAGTCATCAGCTGGAGGCGGTGGACGGGGAGCACGACGGACATATTCCATAATCTCGTGGCACATTAGGTGTTGTTGGGCCAAGGCATCGGTGAAGGCTTGAGTGCTTTCCTGCAGGTGAGATAGCTTAAGATCATGAAGTTCATTTTGAAGAACATCCATGGTCTCACCATACCGATCCAACCGTTCATCAATGTGGTCCAAACGATCAATGAATGGCCTGGCCGTCTCGGAGGGAATATCAATCGCAAGAGCACCATGATTTTCATCACTGGATTCAGTGTCGGCATCTGCATCATTATCTTCAGCACGTGCACTGGGAACAACTATTTTCAACTGTCAAACTAATTCACCATCATGAAGAACATAGCCCATGTTGTGACAAATAGAGTGAATAGTATATATATCGGCAGCTCGCATTGTTTGTGAAGATTCGGCTGATAGATCTATCTTCTTATATTGAAAAATAGCAGTGAGGGCGGCAGCATAAAGTAAAGTTCTGTTTCGGTGCTGCATGCTTGACCTCATATGGTCCAAAAAGAGAGTCGGAAAATTAATACGAATCCCATCCAAAATATAGTAAATTAAGAACATGTGAATTTCAGTGACTTTGTCATGTCCGCCTCCTCTTGGAAGTAAAATAGTAGTGATCATCCTATGAAGAATGTGTTGTACCGAAGGAAAGTGATTGGCATTTAACCCAGCAACAGAACGACCAGCGCGGTCTTCAGAAGTTAGGTAGAAATATTGCTTATCTTCAGGAACCAAAACGTCACCAAAAGCATATCCCTCAGAAAGAAGCTGAAATGCCGCTCCTAGAAGCTCTGGGGAGAGAATTAGCTGCACTCCATTAACCTTAGTAACCGGAATTTCATTTGCCAAGGACATGCTGCTGTAGAACTGATGTACTAATGTGGGATACACCCGGCGGTGGGCAGACATGAATACATCCAGGTTGGGCTGACTACTTATAACATCAACAAGACTCGGGATGTGGTTGCTCAGATTTCCAAAGTCGACTGCCCTCGGATAGAGAACCTTCCGGTCTAATACGCGGCTAGAATGGCCGCGAAGAGATGCAACTTGTTCAGCTCGTTTGGATCTAAGTTCTTGAGACCTGCTAGATTCAGCGCCACTGCGAGACGGACGTCTCTTTGGGGCCATCTAAACAAGGATCAAAAGAAAACCACATGATGGGGAAAGGATTAATAGGGTTTAACCAGAGATGAGATGTGTGATACATGAATCCATGATCCTCCATAAACACCAGAGGCTTACCTTAAGGGAAAAGGAGAAGCAAGAGATGATCCTTGGAGCCGATTGAAGAAAATGTGCGCAGGTAGCCACCCGGAGAATCGCGGCTAGGTTTGGAATATTTGGGAGCCAAGAAGATGGTTTTAGGGCTTGCAAGAGATGGTGGCTGGCCTTGGAGGAGGTTATGAGATGTTTTATGGGCATAGGAGGGGCAACCATAGGGTTAAAAACCCCATTCTTGGATGGCCGATCGCGGAGATCCGCGACCCGCCGTAATGGGTCGACCCACGGGTCGACCCCTAAACTGATAACCCCTAGACAGCGGACGGATCCGCGAGGGTCGACCCTTGGGGTCGACCCCTACGAGGGTCGACCCACGGGTCGACCCCTTTCAGGCAAGGTGTGGGAAATGAAGTGAAAATGTCCGAAGGGCCAAGGAGGCTAATAGGCTCGAGTCCCCAATGTAGAAATATGATTGAAACAATGAAAGAAAGATTATTATTGAGGTTGTAAACAATTGGGGATATGCCACATCAAATTTAGGATCACATCCTGGCGTGCTTTTATCAATTGCTCCGAATTTCAGATTTTGGCCATATTTGCTCCTTTTATGGCAAGAGAGTGTATCCAAGGTCATAAAAGGCCATAGAAGTGACAATGAACAAGTGTATGTAATCTGTATAAATAGAAGAAATACACAAGCACACGAAGGCAAATGACCACGCAAGTTGTTTTTGTTATTTTTGTTTCACACATCAAAATGTGCATGTATGACAAGGAAAAATGCAAACTAGCATGCGACGAATGTAAATACTTATAATGCAATGATCTATACACACAATAACACAAATGGTCATGATGAAGACTCATCTATTCTGCATGCCCCTAATTCTCTTCTGAAGGTTGTGAACTTCTCCTCACAAAGGGGTTTTGTGAAAATATCAGCAATTTGACGATCTATCTCAATGAAGTTGATTACTACATCACCCTTGCTAACATGGTCTCTAATGAAGTGATGTCTTATTTCAATATGCTTGGTGCGAGAATGATGGACAAGGTTTTTGGATAGATTAATGGCTGAAGTGTTATCACAAAGAATTTCGGTGTTTTTGAAGGATTCTCCATAATCAATCATTTGTTGTTGAATCCACAGCACCTGGGCAACACAACTGCCTACAGCCACATACTCGGCTTCGGCGGTTGATAATGCCACTGAATTTTATTTCTTAGAGGCCCATGAAACCATGCAACCTCCGAGGAACTGGTAATACCCACTAGTGCTTTTCCGATCCACTTTGCAACCCGCATAATCGGCATCGGAATAAGCAATTAAATCAAGGCTCGAATTCCGCGGAAACCATAAACCCAAGTTCACAGATCCAGCAATATATCTAAAGATCCTTTTCACAGCCGACAAATGTGACTCCTTACGATTGGACTGAAAACGAGCACACAAACATACAACAAATTGAATATCGGGCCGACTAGCAATTAAGTACAACAAGGAACCTATCATGCTCCTGAAAAGTTTTTGGTCCATAGATTTACCTATTTCATCTTGATCAATTTTTATTGATGTGGACATAGCTGTCGGTTGTAGTTTGGTAGATGCCAAGTCAAACTTTTTCAGCAGCTCCATTGCATATTTTTTCTGATGTATGAACATCCCATCAGCTGTCTGTGTGACCTGCAATCCCAAAAAGAATGTCAGCTCTCCCATAAGACTCATTTCAAATTCACTTTGCATTAATTCTGCAAAGTCCTTGCTGAGTGTATCCTTGGTGGAGCCAAATATGATGTCATCAACATAGACTTGAACAATTAAGATTTCCTTACCGTTCAACCTTGTGAAAAGAGTTTGATCCACATTACCTCGTTTGAATCCATTCTGTATAAGGAAATCATTCAACAGTTCATACCATACTCGGGGTGCTTGTTTAAGACCGTAGAGTGCCTTGTCCAACTTGTACACATGATCTGGATACTTTGTGTCCTCAAACCTCGGTGGTTGCTCCACGTATACGTCCTCCTGAGTAAAACAATTTAAGAATGCACTTTTCACATCCATCTGAAATAATTTAATGTTATTACAACATGCAAATGCCAAAAGAATTCTCACTGCCTCGAGTCTTGCTACAAGAGCAAAAGACTCATCAAAATCAATTCCGAGCTCCTGGCTATAACCTTTGGCTACCAGCCTTGCCTTGTTCCTAGTTACCACCCCTTGATCGTTTGTTTTGTTTCAAAAGATCCATTTGGTTCGATCATAGAGTGGTTTCTGGGCGAGGCACAAGGAACCACACTTTGTTCCTTTGGAATTGGTGTAGTTCTTCTTGCATAGCCAAGATCCAAGAATCATCTTTTAAGGCATCTTCTATTGAGTGAGGTTCAGATTGTGAAAGTAATGCAATATAATCTAGATTCTCAACTTCCCTAAATGAGGAACGCGTTCTTATTCCTTCTTCTACATTGCCAATGACGACTTCCGGTGGGTGATCTTTTGCAAAAGTCCATTATCGAGGCAGCTGTAGTTCACTCAGAGTTTGCTGATTTTCATCATACTTTTGTTGTTCTTCATCTCCTGATTTGTTTGCTTCCTTTGAGAGCTTTTCGGTGGCATCCTCTTCTGATTCTTCTTCCTGCAAGACATGCTTTTCATTAGTATCCTTGAATGATGATTCATCAACAATAACATGGGGACTTTCCTTCACTACAAGAGTTCTCAAGTTATACACTCGATAGGCTCTTGAGTTAAGTGAGTATCCAAGAAATATCCCCTTGTCACTCTTGGGGTCAAACTTTGCCAAATCCACCTTACCGTTATTATGGATATAACAGATGGAGCCAAATGGTTTAAAGTAAGAAATATTTGGCTTCTTATCTCAATATAGCTCATAAGGTGTTTTCTTTAACACTGGCCTTACCATGGCTCGGTTTATTATGTAGCATGCTGTGTTGACGGCTTCAGCCCAGAAATACCTTGGAAGGTTGTTTTCATTTAGCATGGTTCTTGCCATTTCAACAAGTGTCCTATTCTTCCTCTCTACGACCCCATTTTGTTCTGGGGTCCTTGGTGCGGAGAAGTTGTGTATATAACCTTGATCCTTGCAAAAATTGCTGAAATCATGGTTATCAAATTCCCTGCCATGATCACTTCTCACGGTCTTGATGCACCATCCTTTTTCATTCTGAACCATCCTGCAAAACGTCTCAAACTCCATTAAAGCATCACTTTTGTTTGAAAGAAAATACACACAGCTATATCTAGAAAAATCATCCACAATCACAAATCCATAAAGCTTACCACCCAAGCTATGTGTTCGGCTTGGTCCAAAAAGATCTATATGGATCAATTCAAGGGGCTTAGAGGTGGTTACATCACTTTTACAATTAAAGGATGTTCTTTTCTGTTTGCCCTTGCTGCAGCCCCATAGATTCCTTCATTAACCAGCTTCAACTTGGGTAAGCCAACAACCAGATTTTTCCTGAACAACTTCATCATCACATTGAAACTAGCATGCCCAAGACGGCGATGCCACAACCATGCATCATCAGAATTTTTAGCAACTAAGCAATGATTTTTATGTGAAACATCATCAAGATCAATCATATAAACGTTGTTGTGTCTAAGCCCTATGAACTTGATTTCATTGGTGTTTCTATCTACCACAGTGCAGTGAGTAGAATCAAAAGACACATTGCAACCTTTGTCATAGAGTTGACTTATGCTTAGAAGATTGTGATGCAGGCCTTTGACAAGCAAAACATTTTCAATGACTTGAGTTTGGTTCTTACCTATCTTACCTTCTCCAACAATTTTTCCTTTGTCTTTACCTCCAAAAGCTACCACCCCACCATCCTTGTCTTGCAGGTCTGCAAACATTTCCTTGTTTCCCGTCATATGCCTTGAACATCCACTATCCAAGTACCATTTATTCTTTTTAGCTCCAAGGCAGACCTGCAAATACAAAGAGAGTACTTATGGGGTTTTTGGTACCCAAGCAAGCTTGGGTCCTCGGTGGTTAGACATAAGAGGCCTGTATGATCTATTCATCATTCTAATAAAATTTTCATCATCAAACCTCATGGTTCTGCACTCATACATATCATGGCCTAATCTTCCACAATAAAAGCAAGTAGTGATTCTTTTATCACGGTTTCTTCTCCTGTTCACATTCATACATGAATTATGCATCTGTGTGTTAGAAGATGAGGCACATGTACTTCTTGAAGCCCATGGAGTTATGTATGTTTTAGACTGAAAATTATTTCTTTTCTCAGAAGTGGGTGGAGAACATCCTTCATCAGGACCCACACATGTGTTCAACACTTGTTTTCCTTTTTCTAATATGGCAGCAACATTTTTCAACTCATCTATTTCAATCATCAAGGTTTCCATTTTCCTTTTAGCTATTTCCTTGGTTTGAATGCAAGCAATTTTTTCAAGCTTTTCTTGTTCTAATTCCCTTTGCAAGTCTTCATGCTTTTTAATAAAAGTGAATTGATCCTCTCGCATGCATGGACTCTCTTCTTCAAATAATTCTATTTTAGACAAGAGACTTTCATTTTCATGTTTAAGATTCTCATTTTCAGATTTCATGAAATTGCAATTCTCACAATGATTTTTAGCACTCACAGCTTGTTCCAATTTCTTTTTCAGAAGTTTATTATCAGATTTCAATTTTTTGCATTTTCCATACAATGATTCATATGCAATCTGCCATTGTTCACAAGTGAGTGATTCAGTTTCAGATTGTACCTCATTGGTGTCGTCATTTGCCATGAAGCATAGATTTTGGACTAGTTCATCTAGTCCATCTTTTCATTCCCGGAGTCTTCCTCATCTTCATCGCTCCAAGTGACCACCATGGCCTTAGGCTTTTTGAATTTCCCCTTTTTGAATCTCTTAGCCAAGTCCGGGCATTCTCCCCGCATGTGACCGGGTTTCTTGCATTCATAGCAAATTATTTCTTCCTTCTTGCTGCTTTTATTCTTCTTAGGACCTTGCCTTCGTGATCCTTTTCTAAACTGACCATCGAATTTTCTTGTATTCTTGACGAATCTTTTAGCTCTACTTGTGATCATAGCAACAAGCTCCTCATCTTCAGTGTTGGCCGAGGAACCTCCCTCGCTTTCTTCTGACTCTTGAGGGTTTACCTTCAGTGCCAAAGTTGTGGCAACTTTCTTATTCTTATTGTCGTCCTCGCTCCTTTTGATGTTGATCTCATATGTCATCAGGGAGCCGACTAACTCGTCCAAAGTGAGAGTGCTGAGATCTTTTGAGTCTTCGATCACTGTGGCCTTTGTGTGCCACTGTGGTGATAGAGATCTCAATACCTTCCTCACAAGCTCACGGTTTGTATATTCCTTGCCAAGAACCATCAAACCATTTGTGATTTCCATCAGTCTCGCGAACATTTCAGAAATGGTTTCTTCAGGCTTCATCATAAACAATTCATAATCCCGGACCAATAGATTTGCTTTGGTCTCCTTGACTTCAGAAGTTCCTTCATAGATTAAGCGTAGTTTGTCCTGCACATAGATATGCGTGAGTATTCATTCGGATGGATAGCACATTGAATTATATTCATGGCCTTAAAGTTAGCTGAGCACTTATTTATATGGTCATCATCCCAATCATCTTCATTGTCAGGCAACTTATAAGGACCTTTGTTCATAACATTCCACACTTCATAATCTTGTGCACGCAAGAAAACATACATTCTATTTTTCCAATATGTATAGTTTGTTCCATCAAAAAACCAAGGCCTGTGTACTGAATGCCCTTCGAGCATCATCCCTCTGTTTGCCATAGAAAAAGATCTACTCTTCGACCGTGAGGTCGGGCTAAACAGAGACCAAAGCTCTGATACCAATTGTTGGGTCCCAAACGGTGGCAATCAAGAGGGGAGGGGTGAATTGATTGGGAAATAAATATCATTTTCTGAAGAACTTGTGAGATAAAATTAAAACAATCAAGCGCTCGGTCTTACTCGTGCATGATCACACATGAATGCAAGTGAAAGATGGTGAGTGTGTGAGGAAGAAGATGGTGAACACTCAACACACTGTGAAGCCCACTCGACAAAGGATGCGAACAAACAAACCATGAGAGACACAAAGTTTTTAGGTGGTTCGGGTACACCGCAATGTCCCCTACGTCCACCCCTCACACATGAGGATAACGACTTCACTATGATGTGAGCCAAGCACACATACACGCTGTTATGAACAGCACACACACACACGGTACCCAATCTAGGCACCCAACAACACACACACACACAAGCTCGTGTCCTTACATGACCACACACACACACAACTCAGAAATAAAGTTCAACAGATGCTCAAGTTTAGCACAACAAATCTGAGAATGGAAGATGAGGAGTAATTTATCCTGGTTGATGCTCCCCCTATCGATATTCCGAGTGTACTTCTGTGCTTCAGCAGGAGTAAGATCGATCTAGGAAGACCATTGGCTGAGAAGTGGCTGATTTGAAGTTGTTGCTCAAAAACCCTTGCAGCTTATTGACGTAGATGATTTGTGGCGTGATTTCTCCTTCTTCTCTTTCAGTTCCAGCTTCAGATCGATTGGGAAGAAGGTGTGGGAGCTACAACTTCGACCCTGCACGATAGATTGGGGATTTCACAATAACAAAAAGCTCGTTTATTGATTTCGCACACACCCTCTATATCTAGGGTCCCATGGGCTAAAATAATTGTTTAGGACGGTCAAGAAGGCTTGGGAACCAGATCCACAATTTGTGGAATGGTTTGTGGAATGTTTTGCGGTGATTAGACAAGGATTGGAGGACTTTCGGTTCAAGAAAACGACGGTCAAGAATGTCGGCTGGGCGTCCGACCGGAAAGGGTCGACCCTGGGGTTGACCCTAGAAGAGGGTAAAACCCAGCTGGAGCAATGGGTCGACCCCTAGGGTCGACCCTCGAGCGGACATAATCTGGAAAAAAAGGGGTCGACCCCAGGGTCGACCCTCATGGGCAGGACAGATAGATTTTCAATTCGGTTTGGGTGAAAGTTTCAGCGGTCGACCCCGGGGTCGACCCTTTGGGTCAACCCAGGGGTCGACGCATGTCCAGCCAGCGTCTGTTTTGCAATAAACTTACAGTGGTCGACCCTTGGGGTCGACCCATGCACCAGGGAATAGAAAGAGTGGTAAAAACCACTCCAAAGCATTACCAACTAAGTGGGTTCAAAGAAAGGAAGGTACACTGATGAAAAGCATGAATTCTAAGACTTTGAAAAATGAAAACTAAGTCCAATAACATGAAACCCCAATACAATGATTACCTTCGTTTCTGAGATTTGCTTTCATCCCCACTTACCAAACAAAGCATGAATTTAGCCATGGTATTTAAACATTTTGATCTTACCAAATATCCTTGCTTTATTCCAATCTTGAAATGCCCACTTTTGACCCTGTCAGGACATACATTCTGAGTTAGTGTTGGCGTTTACTAATTTCAGAGTAACCTTCTTACCAACAGAAGGATTCCTCACTTTGAAAGTTCCTTATCTCCACTTACAAGCTGATCATGGCATACACGTTAGATCGTGATAATATGCAAGTATGTAGTGTTTGGTCATCATCAAAATTCACTAAATACACTTACAAAGAAGGGGTTCAACACGTGCATATTCTGTTCGGTCAGCACATTGGTCCAAACATATCTCTGCTCTTTCATAGGAAGTCAATGCATACTTATATGGTCTGTTGCTAAGGGTCGGTGCACACTTAGTTGTTCTGCATGTAACGTCATTGCACATCACTATGCCACATATATATAGAGTCGATGCTAGCAGCATTCCATTGACTTAAAAGCTAATGATGTCGTCACTTTTTCAGGTTAGCTATATGGTCGAACACTTGATGGATGAGTTGACAACCTGCGAACCTGACTTACGAGGAAGTTAAAGTACCAGGTTATTGGCACGTGATCCAAGGCAAGGCTCTAAAGGAGATTCAGCCACGTGGAACTGTGAGCATTTAGATTCTTACATGTGGACCTCTAGTGAAGCACCCACGTCGAGATTCTTTGGGCGAGAAATGTGGTTTCCACGCGCCCTCTCCTCGCAGAGGCTATAAAAGGGACATGATCCCTCTCAGAAAGAGATCTCTAGAAAAATGAAGAGAAGAAGCTAGATAGAGAGAGTAAGCGAGAGCTGAAGATTGGCAGAGCAAGCGCAGAGAGATGGAGAAGAATACGAAGCTGAAGAGAGCCTGAAGAGAAATTGAAGCAGAGAGGAGAAATCTGAAGGGGAATAGAGTATCGTGAGCCTAATTTTGAGAGAGCTTGAGAGTATTGGTAATTGTACTTGACTCGTGGATCAAATCCACAGTCAATCTATTTCTAGAGAGTTACACTGTTATATTGTTTCCTTTCTTTCGTTTTAAGGTTTCTGAACTCTTTCAAGCTGTGAGTCAGCGAGCGAGGTTGAGACCTCGGGCAGCGAAGCTGTAAAGCTCAACAGTAGCAAGCTGTGAGGCTCAGCGGCCTAGGATCATTTCCCCAAAGCTGTGGATCAGCGGTGTGTAGGGATCTAATCCCCAAAGCTATGGATCAGTGGCCTGAAGCTGTAAATCAGCAGTAAGCCACACTTGGTTAAGTGTGGGGTGAATGTAGGTGAAAATCGAACCACCTAAAATTCCTAGTATTCTGTGTGATTAGATTGTGAGTCTGAATCTTCATTGCTCACATTTTTTTGGCATTTGGATGAATGCTTAAGTAATACATGTCTTCAATTGCTATAATTGTTATATGAGATTGTTGCTAAAGCCTCTCATGTAGTAGGTATATCAAAAGGTGTGGTTGATAGGATAAGCAAAGCTTATCTGGAATTCTACATCTTGCGTGAGGATCAATCTCCGCCATCGTACTATACCTGGATGCTTGGATAACTGTCAATGCTGTCATCTGATCTATTCTAATATTGCTAAAATTTACTTCTCTGGATTGAGCGACAGTAGTTTATTTTTATTCCGTATTGTTTTTTAACTGCTGTAGAATTTCTAAGGGGTAGATCTATTCACCCCCTTCTCTAGATCTTAGTGTCCATCCGTTCCAACATTCTTTGCCTTCTTTCCCATGATTTCCAGTCTAACCTATTCATCAGGAAAGAAATTGCCATATTAAAATATTGTAAATTTGCTTCATTTCTCAAAAATTTAATCAAGCTAAAAAGATGAAAACTGTTCGATTTGTGGCTCTGTTGACAAGCCACGACTGTGAACAAATTCACATTTGAATTATGGTAAACTGTGACCTCTTCCATGAAATGAAGAAATCCATTAAGAACTGTTATTTTTCAACAGAGAACAAATGCCATTTCCAGATATTTTTCACCATAAAACTGCAAAACCTTGGATCTAGGGGATCTGCTGATGACTGGCGACCGCACAAAGTATCTCATTTATATGATATTAAATTCGAAAAGAGAAAATTGGAGATTTCTTTGGCGAGGTGAACAAATCCGACAAGATCAGCTTATTCTTCTCGCAAAAAAGAAACGAAGTCATTCCATCTAAAAGACGCTTCAAATACCCCCCAAAAAGCAAACAAAACACATTATTTCCAAGAACTCGGAGGATGTCAAGAATAGAGATCAAGAGCGAGAAACTTCAAACCTCACCATTAGGGTACTCCCTTTGGGCAACCCGCCGTTGGCTCCCCCTCTAGGATAGCTCGAGAGAAGATCGTAGATCTCCTCATTATATATCTCCAGAACCGCAACCTGGACGAATAGCCCCACCCCGAAACTGTCATTGTCCACCCTTGCATTATTCTCCTCCGCAACCTGGCGAGAAGGGGTAGAAGCTCCCGCCACCAGCAAGCCGTTGCTGCATAGCTCAACCCCCACTGGCGCCAGCTGTCGCCGCCAGCCGCTATTCCTACCGCGCCCCTGCTTCACCCCACCGGCATTGCTAGCTTTCCCCTCCGTAGAGCCGCCCGGCTCGCCCCGTCATGCCCTTGCATGCCGTCGCGTCCGTCACCCGTAGTCGCCATCGTCGTCGGCCGCCTCGCCCTCCCATATCCGCCATCGGCTTCTAGCAGGTGGGAGGAAGAGGAAGGGGGAAGATGGGGAAGGGGAGAGGAAGAACGAGGAGAAGAGGAGGAGGAAGGGTTCAATTTCGGGGGACAAAAAAGGGGGCGGGGGGTAAAAAAAAGTGTTTCCAAAAGTAAATAAAAGGCATAATTGTAGTAGTTACTTTAATCTATACAATTTTATAAGGCATAATTTAATATTCTATCTTCAATAAAAAAAATTTAACATAAATATAAGACAAATTTTATTTCTACCTTTTAATCTTTGAAAGATAATGCATAATTTATTTCTGCCTTTTATTTTCTGCCTTATATATGTAAGTTTTTAGTAGTGGAGGGAGGAGACCAGAGCGAGAGAGAGCTTGAGGGGGTTAGGTCGCATCTCTCCCAGGCCGTCAGGCCAGGGTCCTATTTATACCATCACCATCGGGTTGACCTTTGCCTTTGCTGGGTTGCCATTGCCAGAAGAGACATGAGCGCCCTGCCTGCTTGCCTGACGAGGCAAAGAGGCGTGGGTATTGTCCCGCTCCTTCACTGGAAGAGGTAGCTCTGTCATTAATGTGGTAAGGCCCATAGGGGCATCAGGGTTGCCTTGTCAGGGGAATTGGTGTGGGCGGCGTCCTCCCTTCCCCTTTTCACCAAGCTAGAGCACCTCCCTCCATTAATGTGATGAGGCTTATCGGGGGCATGAGTCACTACTACTGACAAGAGGAGGTGCATGTGGTATGGCCTCTGGACCTGAGCTTATGCCATGGCAGGTCGCAACTGGTAGCATGTTGGGCTGGAACTTGCTGGAAGTGGGCTCAGGGTGTTGGAGTAGGCATCGGGAAGGACGGTATGTGGACGGGTGCTGTTGGAGGGCTAGCGGCCACTCAGGCCCCCCTCCTTTCCTTTCCTCCAGGGCATTAGCTCCCCTTTCGGGGCTACTGGTACCCTAAAATGTGAAACATGTAGTCAGAACGTAATGATGTGATTGCTGGGGAATTTTACCCGATTCCCACAAGATGGATGATTGCGCGAAGATACCTCAGGGAGGGAGTTTGTTGGGTCCCGACTTCTCCATTCTCAGCTGGCCAAGGATGGAGAGCCCTGCGTACTCTAGAGTGCTGAAAGCCCTACGAGTAATAGCAAACTCAAGAAAATATAGAAAACGACACCGGTTAGGACAATGAAGTGTAGTAAATGTTCAGAGCAATTTGAGAGCGCAGAATATTAGTGGCGAGATTACTTGGAGGGGTGGTTGGGAAAGGGGGATGGCCGAGGCTTTTGACCACCCGCCTTCCTGATTGTTTAAATTTAAAACCTCTATGATAAGGGTTCTATGAGAGTTTCCTAATATGCAATGAACAATATAGATGCACACAGGTATATGCAAACAAGAATCAAAGAGCAATAAGGGATCAGACTAGGAGGCGGCCAAAGAGTTGGCCACCCAGAAGCTTAAACAGGTTGGTGTGGATGCACTTTTGAGATTATCTATTTATTTATTCGTTTGTTCATTTGTTTATTCATTTATTCCGTTTATTTGGTGTGTGGGCGTGTCAGTCACAAAGTGACGATTTATTTGCGCTTCGAAGAAGCCACTGGTGCACGCCATCTGATTGATCATATGATAGTGGATATCATGTCGGGACAGAAACCCGCCGTGCCATAAAGGCCATGACGTTAATTACATCTCTCGAAGAGGGGAAAACCCTTGATTGATTACTAGGAAAAGGGGCACTATGGCCTAGAATTAACATGAACGGAATGGGATAATAAAGTTCACAAACGGCATTAAAATGCCCCCAGATTGGCGTACAAACGTTTAAATCATGTTGGTCACTTATCGACCATATTATGTTTGGATGGAAGTCCGTATTAAAAGCGTGATGAAGACGGTGACGAACTCGTACAAATGTCTGCCGAGTATACGACAAGTTTGATAAGAGAGCGGGATTAAATCCTAATGAAAACGGGTCCAGTCTATCGAACTATTGGCCCAGGGCAATACCGAGTCATGGCGATATCGGGGTGGTCCCCGAGATCCAAACCCGATTTACCGATGCATCATTCATATTCCTTTCACCCGGTCTGGAGAAGCGGAGCACCAAAGTGCGCAAGGCTATATGTGTATAAATTTATGTTTGGTTATTTGATTTTCTTTTGTTTTCGTTTATTTGATCATTATTTGTTTGTTTTTGTTGTTATGGCTTTCTTATGTATATTTATTATTTTATTATTTTTAATGTTGCTTTTTTATTGTTCATCTATTTATTTATCTATTTGTTTATTTTGTTATATTATCTTCCTTTTTTACTTTTTTAATATTTTTTTCATGGTGAACATGGAACATAAATGAAAATAAAAATAAAAAAAGGGTTTAAATGAAGAAAGGGGAAACAATGTGCACTGCATGTAAACTTCCCGTCGGATCATGTGTGAACAGTGATTGGGGGAAAGTTTTTTTTATTATTTTTTTGAAAGTGGCCTGCCGATTCACCTGTTATCACATATTGCATGGGTTTTGTGTGTTAATGTGAGTGTTAGTGTGAGAGCGTGTGTTTTAGAGAATGTGTTGTGAGCAAGGTTTGCCGTCTCGGTCGTCCCGACAGTCTTGGCCGTCCCGGCCATCCCGGCCACGGCCCGGGACAGGACGAGACGACCGGGACGCACAACATCCCGATACGCCCAGTGAGATGACTATATTTTTCAAAATTTTCAAAATTTTTAAATTTTAATTTTAAAAAATAAAAATTTATTTAAATTATAAATAATATATGCATTTAAAAATATTAGAATGTTGAGTTGTTTTTTTGTGATCATAGATCCATACTAAATTACATATAATGAATTATATAAAAATAATATATTACACCTCTTAATTAAACATCTTTTTTGAAGAGACAAAAAAAGATTACTTAATATGTTAAAGTAAATATATACATAATAATGACATCATTCAACTCCACTCATAAAGTACAAAATGCCAAAACTCACTCATCTTACTCATCTGTGAATCCCAAATCCCAATCAGAATCAGATACATGAGACTCATGACATGTATAGTCTAACTCTATCCTTGTGGGTGGACGTGCATGTGGGTGAGCCTGAAAATATGTAACCATCTGCACAAATAATGGGTCATGTGCAGTGGTGGAGGGTACATGAAATTCTCTAAAAAAGGCTCTAACTACATCTATACATGCATGTCTATCATCTGCTACTGGTGTAACTGATGCTGGTGGTGCTCAAACTCTAGACGTGGAGGAAGATCCTGATCTGCCTGGTGCTGGTGGTGGGGGTACCCTGGTCGTAGAATACGATGCCCTGGCTCTGCTACGAGAAACATATCCCTCCCGTAACTATATCCGAAAGTAATCTCGAACATCATCTGGAACTAAGGAGCATGCACGACAATCCCGTCCCACTCCCATAAGGTGCTCTACAAATCTGTGTATGCCGGTGACGTGATGTCCGCAGTATCTACAGTGCATATGTCGATCACCCTCAATAGTGTACCCATGCTCCTACACAGGGTGACGTTGTCCATCCATGATGACCTACAAATGTGGTAAAATTTTGCATTAGTAACTTGAATGATAAGTGCAAAACTCAAGATAGGAATAAAATTATGATTAATTTATAGATACTTGTAAATATAAACAAATGATACATACTCCTAATCATATGGGCTCAAACTTCGCCACATCCCATCTCCAAACAATCTGACATTATACGTGCTCCGCAGATAGGACAAATAGTCTTCATAATGCATGAACATGCATAGTTCTCCCAGTACATGCGTACATAGTATTCATACTGCTGGGAACCTTGTGAGTACATGACCGGCGGTGGCGCAGCTGAGGGCTGATCGTATCCTTTGGTATATTGCGGCATTGAAGCATGGTCATGAGGATATGGATACGATGGGAAGAATGAAGTACTACTCTCAGAATCGCCATGATACATCGCCTGCTGCTACCATGACCGTCTATACTCACTTCCAAATCCTTGAGAGTCATGTGTGCTTATCCTCTCAAAATCAGACAGCGTGCCTTGATAGCTGGTACTGTCTTCAACAGAACTTCCATAGTAGGGATCCCAATAATCAACTGCCCACCTCGCCCCTGGCGGTGGAGCACCATGGTCCTCATCTTGCGTGGCATGTGTGAAATGCTGCTCCTCTGTCCATACCACACGTTCGCGGCCCCCATGACCTCTGCCTTGACCACTGCTATACTCTCTGCCACTAGCACTAGTTACCATACGATGACTCCGTTGACCACCTTGAGAACCGCCACGAGTATGGGATAAAGACCCTGTCAGTGTACTGTCGTCATCGGAGTCATGACTCCCACTGATGCGGGGCTCAACAGTGGCTCGGGAGTGTCGTCATCTTCATTGGGATCTTATGTCTCCAAGTCAGCAATGTCCATCGGATTTACTGGTGGTTGTGTACCCTTTTAACTCTTGAATAATGTGGTCCATGACGATTGCTTCTTTTGTGGAGCAGGCGACCGCTTATGTACTGCATGGTGTGTCCCTCTAGATGCCTGAGAATCGGAGATTTTGTTAGATAAGAAGTTCGAGTCATTTCATACTATGTAAATATACATATGAGTATACCTGAGACGATTGAATGGGTGTCTTAGACGCTGAGCGTCGTAGTGCCGCTGACTGAGATAGCTGTTTGGATGCAACCGAAGGCTACATAATTGAGCCAACAACATATTCAATTAGCAATAGAATATAGCATATAAATCTTCTTGTAGTCATATAAATTCACCTCTCTAAATGACGAACTCCCCCTGGCCTCTCTAGAAGTGGATATCCTTCTGGGTTCTGTAGATACTGAATGTCGTGGTGCAGCAACTCGAGACCTGTGTTCATTTGTCGGATCGGCCTGTAATATATTTCTTACATCATCATACATAGATATATGTCTACGCTCTCTAATCAAGTATGCAATTCGATTTGTATATATTATTTCACCTGTTCATTTGTCGGTGGACGTGGATTTGCTGGAGGTTGCATCAATCGCTCCTATGCTGTATCATCGTACGTATAGGATGTGTCTCCACCCCCAATGATGAGGTCTTCATCCAAATTAACTTCCTCATCACATCCTGTTGCTGACTCGTCTCCAACCGTCTGCACATCGATATCATCTCCCTCCCCCACTGCCTGCTACACAGCTGCTGCGAGAAAAATATTAGGTCGTGGTGTCTCACCTGGTTCTTCGCCCTCCTCGTCAAGTTTCACCTCATCACGCTCAGTTGTGGTTCTTGCAACCCATGAAACCATAGGGTCATCATCGTCTCGCAAGTACACAACATATGTTGGGTCGTAATCTCCCTCTCCTCTCCTTACATCCATTTGCACATGCTTAACCTTTAGCTTCATGCTGTAATGAACATCGACCAGTTTGTCAAGCCTTCTGTGTGTTAGCATATTTCTGAGCTTGGTATGTAAGAAGGAGAATGTCGACCAATTCCTCTCGCACCCACTCGAGAAGGATGTTTGTGATAGAACTTTCATTGCAATCTTCTTTAATGTCGGTGCACTTGTGCCGTAATTGAGCCACCGCTCAGCTGTTATTAAGGCAGATGATGAATCTTATAATAATTAGATAAAATAAATACTGAACGAGCTATATAATGTTTAATGTTAAAGTACATTACCTGCGTCAAGTCTGTCACGGCTGGCAACGACATTAGGTGTCGCAAATGAACCAATTCTCTCTCTAAATGTTTTCATCTCCATTATCAAAAAAAAATAGGTACATAATTATTTTCATTTCCAAAAGGATAAAATATCCTAATATACCTCATTCAACGCATCAGCAAGATCTATTGGGTTGCGAGATAGTCGGTCTATCACAATGTTGATGGATTCTATCAAAGTATCATCATAAGCGAGACCCTGAGCATACTAAAAGGTGGGGTGTAGGTAGTATGCTGCAATCATAGGATATTTAGATTATGAATTAATGTAACTGTAGATACCAACATTAGAGACTGTAAATGTTTACCTGCCATGTGAAGATCACGGCTCATTTGCCTGTCCCATCTGTCCTCCACAATTTCTAAGATGATGGGTCCATATTTCTTTGAAGTTGCAAGAATCTTTCGCTTTGCAGCTTCAATTTTACTGTACACCAACCCCATGGTTGGTACTCTATCCCCATCCACACATCTCAATACCTCGTACAGTGGCTCTATCAATGAAACTAATATCTTGACTCTGTCCCAAAAGTTGCTCGTGTTGACAATCCCTTCGACCTCCCCACCTTTACGTGAAGCAGCAAAAGAGGAACTCAGCCAAGTCTCACCCCTAAACATCTGCTTGAACCCATCCTTGTGCTTCAGAAGACTCTGCAATGTGATTTAGTTTGTGGCAAATCATGTGATGCCAGGCCTCAAGAGTTCGCCACTACAATGCTCTCTCATCCATGCCAATACAAGGGTGTGGTTGTAGATGTATTTCGTGACCTTCTGTGCCACATCGACCACAGACTTGACTACACGAAGCTGACTAATTTCTCTTAGCATGAGGTCTACATAGTGTGCTGCACAGGGGGTCCAGAAAAGGTGTCGTCTGGTCCTCATCAGCAGCTCCACAGCCTTCTTATAGTTCGAGTCATTGTCTGTCACCACTTGAACAATGTACTCCTCCCCGATATCGTTCACCACTTCTTCCATCAATGACATTATATATTGATAACTGTGGACTTGACCTGACGCATCCACCGACCTGTGAAAGAATACCTGTCTGTCACAATAAAAAAAGAAGTTGATCAGACTACTTTTAGTGGTACCTGACCATCCATCACACATTAGTGTGACTCTGTATTTTGACCATTTCTGTTTGAACGAGTCCACATAACTTTTGATCTCAGCAACTTGTTCATCAAGATATATGCCAGCCAACTCTCTCACCGTAGGTGGTTATACGTGTAACCCAAGAACTTGTGCTTCTTGAAACATTGGCTTGTAGTAAGGGCTGTTGGCCGCATTAAAAGGCAGTCCCGCGTGGTGTCACCATTTTGCAACGGCCTGTCCAAATTTCCATTTTGGCTCCTTCTGGCCATATGCATCGTCCATCCGCATTTGCTTGCCATGCTCTCGGGATAGTGCACCGGGCTCTACATCTTCAATATTGATTGATTGTGTCCTTTTTCTTTGTGAACCCGAGTCACCAGTGAAAAAAGTCCTGATGCCCCGTGGTTGACGAGTAGTAGATCAACCACTACTGCCTAATGCTCCCGTCCTTGTCGCCTCGCGGCTTCGCACTCTCGTCTCCTCGGGATGTCTTGCCTCATCTCTACTCTGATGTACAACCTCACGAAATTACGCTTCATAAGGATCATTCACCGTGACATACACATTAGGCTGCTCAGTACGCGCTTCCTATTCTTCGTCACTAGGTGTCCACGCGCATTCATCCTCGTCACTGCCGCTTACTCTTCCGCTTACCGCCACTTCATCCCTTTTCTTATTTTTTTGCTTTTGTTGCATCTCAGCTTTCTTCTCTTGCGTGGCCATTGCAAGTTTCACATCTCTAGGCATATGGGTACATCCATCAACCTCAGAGTATCCCACACCTGCTCCTCCTACCAAGTGCCTCTTCAACCGAGACACATCTCCTCCCATGTGTTCTATTTTACAGTAGTTGCAACGCCAACAACTACAGTTGCCATCCAACATAACTCCATGTGACAATCCAATGTCATTTGGACGTTCCTTAGGAGCCATGAAGTGCTTAAATGTATACCCTAAATTTTAGAATTATAAATTAAAAGTCAGAATTAAAAACATTCTTGATTTAATTATTAAATTTTTACTTATAAATGTAATATATATATATATGTAAATTATAAATATTTTAGAAATATCACCAAACAAGAAAATTGTTTCTAGAACATCTAAAACATGAAAATTATAATTAATTTGTTCTCTCGGTCTCTAACCATCCGTCTGAGGATGAAAAGTAGTACTAAAGTTGAGTCTCGTCTCTAGGGAGTGTTGTAGACCCTTCCAAAAATGAGAAGTGAATCTCGGGTCTCGGTCAGACACGATTGTATAGGAACTCCATGTAGTCTAATGACTTCTTTAATGTACAAGGCATCAAGGACATCAACTGACGATCGGCTCTTTATTGGATGGAAGTGAGCTGACTTGGTCAATCGATCTATGATGACCCATATTCCATCATGTCCTCCTTTAGATTTAGACAGACCCAATATAACGTCCATACCGACATCCTCCCACTTCCACTTAGGAATATCCAGAGGATGTAGCTTACCAGCAGGCTTTTGGTGTTCTGCCTTGACTTGTTGGCACGTGAGACAGCGAGATACAAAGTCCGCTACCTCCTGTTAGCGCAGCAAGAGTGATATAGAAGGGGGGGATGAATAGATCACTCCCAATTTGTAGAAACTCAGGCGAAAAATAGATTCTACTGGTAACGCACCTTCTTAACCCGTACACAGAGAAATATAGATGAGAGTGAAGAACTGATCACTTGAAGGCAAAGGGACAAGCAGATGAAGAGCACAGAAATCAATAGCAAACCACAGAGAAGGCACTCGGTTTTTAGGTGGTTCGATTGCAGTACGCAATCTACATCCACCCCTCACTCCAACTAGAGTGAGGATTCCACTAGACAAAGCTAGATCACAGCAGACTCAGTCTGCGTACAAGATGCTGCCACACAGCTTGAACACCCAAGGGAAACAAATCCCTCGACCAAGCTCTGCTACCCACAGAACTTGAAACCTATTCTAGCTCCCAGCTAGAACATAACCGGAGAATCCTCTCCCTTCCTCCACACACGGAGGGAAACTGTTAATGACAACCTGTCACTAACAACACTAGAGATCACCGATCTCTCTTCCTCTGCAACTCAGAGGGAAACTGGAGTAGTACTCCCTTCCTCCACACACCGGAGGGAAACCAATTCAAATCAGAATGGAAGAACAAAATAAACGAAAGCAAAATAGAAAGAAGAAACCAATGAAGAAGAGATCGGTTCTGAAACCCAATACAAATGTAGCTTCAAATGAAGCAATTCATCAATCCACACACACACTCTCTCTCTCGAACAATCTCCTCTCAGATATGGAACTCTCTTCTCTTTTTCTTTTCTGGATCGTGCAGACTCTCACCAATGGCTTCTGCCTTTTCTTTTCACGATCAAACTTCTACTTAAGGATGAAGCTCTATATTTATAGCAGACAATGGCGTGTGGCTGCCAGGTTCCCGCCCATGCACTTTTGGCTAGATCATTTGAATTTCGACCACATGGCAGCATCCTGACAAGGTTGCCATCCACGTGTCATGCGCCTGTTGTCTTGGATCACGTGTCAGGTGCCAACCTCGATTCACGTGCCCAATCATCAGCCTGACAGATGGAAGGTATAGACTTAGTTAGTTCAGGCTTTTAGCAAAAATGTATATACTTCAGAAACATCAACTGAGTAACTGTATACAAACGTGAGAGAATGTATAGACTTAATGAATAAACGCATGTATAGACTTTACCAGGGTATGCACAATGCAATGCGTTGACACTACACTACGTGCCTATGCACTGCGTTGACGCAGTGCAATGTGTCTTTGAAAAACTGTAAACAGCAAGGCATGCTGTACAGACTTCAGACAACATGCATCAGATGACTCTGTATGGACTAGAAGTCCCTTAGCCAATGTATAGACCTCTAGAGGAGACAAATGTGTAGACTTGTAAAAGGTGGACAATTGTCAGACTTTGATGCTAATCAAAAGACCCTTGGTCAACAGCCAAGGCGTCAACGCTACCAGCGTGCAGCGTCGCCTCAGCTCCTCAAGAAAAATGCTGACTCCCTAACCAAGCTGACCAATGCGTCAACGCATCTAGTGTCAGCGTCGACGCAGTGAACAAGAAGGAAGCGAAAGATGCACCATTGTGTCTACGCAGCCAGCCAAGTGCGTCAACGCACTAAAGGCATGCTACCCATGAAGTCAGATAGGCTGTACAGACTCTGTGGATGTAAAGTAATATAGATTTCAGACTATATAGACTTGAACCAAGACCAGGTGAGGACTTCACGTTGTATAGACTTGCCAAATCAGTTGGGCTATGTACAGACTTGAACAGATCCAGCTGAAGGATGTATAGACTTGGAATCCACTGTACACGACTATACAGACTTTGAGGCTTAATGCAAAGGCTAGTGTACAGAGTTCTAAAAACTGATGCGTTGTATAGACTTTCATGAGATGCTAAAGTCTATGCAGACTAGACCAGTGAGACACTGATAGAGACGATGCAATGCGATGTGGAGACTTTAACATTAGACGCTGCATGAGACGATAGGCTGTACAGACTTGCAAAGAGTGAGTGAGACGATTGGCTGTGGGACCGATGTACAGACTCTTAGTGTGAAGGCAGACTGTATAGACTAGAATCGCTTGAAGCGATGTACATACTTGGTGAGGCTCAAGCAGTGTACAGAGTTGAAGGACTCACAAACGAGTGTATAGACTTAGGCTTTGAGCACTTGGGCTGAAGGCAATGTGCAGACAAAGCGATGTATAGACTTTGCCTAAGGAACCGAATGTATAGACTTTATGAGATGCAAACGGCTGAACAGACTTGAATGAGTATAGGGTGTATAGACTTGAAAGTCTGAAGGCGAAGTGCAAACATGCTGAGTTGACGCTGCAGCCCAATGAGTTGACGCTGCAACGTATTACTTTTACGTTAAACTGATGATGTATAGACTTAATCAAATGAAGAACCTGAACAGAAGAGTCTACGCATCAGCACACTGAGTTGACGCACTGGTGCGAGAACAGATACAAGCAATGACTGAAGGGTCGACGCATCAGCACATCGAGTTGACGCACTGGTGTGAAGACTATGCAGATAGAGTGTAGGCAGAATAAAGGTAGAGCATGTTATTTGACAGCCATTGAACTGTACTCACTCACATGATGAAACAACATTAATCTAGAGATAGAAATTTGATTTATAGTGTGGGACATCATCAAAACCATAGGGATGCAACAATCTCCCCCTTTTTGATGATGACAACACTATGAATCAAGCAATATCAAGTTTCAACAAAAAGTTAATACCAACTGCAACAAGCAGAATAAATTCAAGACATGCTCATGCAAATGAATTAAACATTCCCTACAGCGCACTCTCATCTCCCCCACAACTCATAACCATATCTTCCACGAAGCAACATGACTCCTCTCACAGCTCAAGACAAAACCAATACTCACTGATATTGCAAACTTCTCTCCCCCTTTGACATCAGCAAAAAGACTACAGAATGTATGACAGTGCTGGAAACATGAGGACTCAGGGCAGTAACTGCTTAGTGCAGAAAGTCACGAGTAGGTCTTAAGAGAATAAGTGAGTTTCTAATCTCAAGACAAGATTCTTTAGACTTCAGTACACAAGAGAGAAGTAGAATGATAGACAAGTTTATCAGCATACATAGTGGATGATTTAGAGCAGGAGTTCACAAGTATGGCCAAATATAGCTGATCATTCAACTATTCCACAAGACAGCAAGAGACTAAATCAGAGAGGTGTTCTCAAGGTATTGAAGACAAGCAATCCATTAGTTGCATAACATCAAGGAATTTTTGTTGGAGATGATTTTCAAGAAGATCAATGAGTAAGTTGGTAGTTCACTTCCTTTGACATTAGGGAGACACCTTGATTAGAGGCCTGAATCCCCAGTTACTCAGAGTGAGTACCTCATTACTTACTTCCTTTTTTTTTATTAAGGAACAGAGTTAGTAACTGTGGCTTTTGACATGAGGAAACACCTTGATTAGAGGCCAGAGTCCCCAGTTACTCACCAGCAAGCCACCATTGCTCTGTCATGACTTTTCATTCATTTTAAGCATTTGACACCTCATGACTTGGGAGAAATATTCATTTCATTGATGAAGCTCCCAGTTTCTCAGTGATCAAAACAGAACATGTTTGTTCAGTTAAGCCCTTGAGTTAAAGAGATAGAATGATTGAAGACAATACCAAAAAGGACTTTTCTTGAATTGAGTCTTGAAGTCTAGATTTCAAGTTGATTGGGTCAGATATCAAGACATACAAGTTTTTGGCCTGAACCAAAATCAATGACAATGTAGGAAGATATACTTTATGCAATTAGTCCAGATCTCTGAAGGAGTATCAAAGGAAAGATTCTAACTTGGAGATTAGATTCACTGACTTATAGACATAAGAGATAAGTGACACTCTACTTTCTGAGAGAACCACACTAAATCAGTCATGCAAGACCAGCAAAGGTACACATCTGGACAGCCCTTTTGAATCTGTCAAAGAACTTCTCTTCTCACATCACAACTCAGCTCCCCCTAAGACATAGCATTCCTCAATAAAACATTCCAGCAAAATCTCAAGGCTTTCCCTTACATAGAGCATTCCTGAAAGCTAACCAGTAAGTATTCTAAACTCCCCCTTAAACCAGCATGCAAGAAGGCTAAACATCAGACAAACACAACTCCCCCTTACAACAAGAACAGGCTTCATAATTAAGACAATTTGTATAAGCGTAATTCTCTTCTTAATGTGGTGAATTTTTCATTATCCAGAGGTTTTGTGAATATGTCAGCAATCTGATTATCTGTGACTACATGAATCAGTTCAAAATTATTCTTAGACACCTCATCTCTTATAAAATGATGTCTTATCTCTATGTGTTTGGTTCGTGAATGCAAAACATGATTTTTAGCAATATTGATGGCACTTGTATTATCACAGTAGATTGGAGTGCACCCCAGGTCTACTTGGTAGTCCTGAAGCTGGTGTTTAATCCATATGACTTGTGTTCCACAACTCCATGCAGCCACATATTCAGCTTCTGCAGTGGAGAGGGCCACAGAATGTTATTTCTTGGAGCCCCAAGACACTAAACACCCACCCAAGAATTCACAATGGCCACTTGTACTTTTCCTGTCAAGTTTACAGCCTGCATAGTCAGCATCTGTGTATGCTACAAGGTTAAGTCTGTGAGATGCAGGAAACAATAAACCAAGAGAGTGACTAGCTGACAAATATCTGAAGATTCTTTTAACTGCAGTTAAGTGTAGTTCAGTAGGTCTAGACTGATACCTTGCACACATTCCTACACTGAATTGTATATCAGGTCTAGAGGCTGTCAGGTAAAGTAGTGATCCAATCATACCTCTATAAAGTTTGGCATTTACTTCTTTACCTGTCTCATCTGCATCCAATGAAGTATTGGTGCCCATGGGTGTAGTAATGTGCTTTAAGTTTTCCATGCCAAACCTTTTGAACAGTTCCATTGTGTATTTGGTTTGGTTGATGAAGCACCCATCTTTTAGCTGCTGTACCTGCAATCCAAGAAAATATTTTAGTTCACCAACCAAGCTCATTTCAAATTCAGCAGACATCATGGTAGAAAATTCATCACATAGTTCATGCTTAGCAGATCCAAATACAATGTCATCTACATATACCTGAACTATGATGAGATCTTTATTTATGCCCTTGGTAAATAAAGTTTGATCAACTTTACCTCTTTTGTAGCCCTTGTTGATCAGAAATTCAGATAATCTTTCATACCAAGCTCTTGGAGCCTGCTTTAGACCATACAAGACTTTGTTTAACCTGAAAACTTGGTTAGGTTAAGGAGAATATTGAAATCCAGGAGGTTGTTCAACAAAAACTTCTTCTTTAATTACTCCATTTAAAAAGGCACTTTTAACATCCATTTGTTGGAGTTTTATGTTCTTTGAGCATGCAAAGGCAAGCAACAATCTTATAGCTTCCATCCTAGCAACAGGTGCATAGGATTCATCAAAGTCTACACCGAATTCTTGACAGTAGCCTTTGGCTACTAGTCTGGCCTTATTCCTCGAGATAATTCCATCTTCATTCATCTTATTTTTGAACACCCACTTGGTTCCTATGCCATTAATACCATCTGGTCTTGGAACAAGCTCCCAGACATTATTCCTTTCAAACTGACCTAATTCCTCACTCATAGCATTGACCCAAGCTTGATCAGCTAAGGCCTCTTCTACTGTTTTGGGTTCAATTTGTGAGACTAAAGCAATTAAGTCATCATTATTCACATTTCTAAAATGAGATCTAGTCCGAAGAGGATCTTCAGGATTGCCTATGACTTTATCTAAAGGATGGTCTTTAAGAAATCTGATATTTGTTGAAGACTCACCTGTTTCTCTTGGCCCTTCCTGATTGGGAGAATTTGTTTCTCCATTTGGCTGAGTCTTCTCTTCTTCCTGTTGGTCTTCTAGAAAGTCTCCACCATGATTGGAATCCCTGTCAAGATTTTCAACATTAGAGACATCTTTCTTTTCACTAAAAAGGATGTGTGGAGATTCTTCCACTTTCTGATCTAATATGTTAAATACACTATATGCCCTTGACACTTCAGAGTAACCCAAGAATATTCCAGGTGAACTCTTGGCTTCAAACTTGTCTAAATCTTTCTTATCATTGTTATGAATAAAATATTTTGCTCTAAAAATTCTGAAATGAAACAAGTTTGGTTTCTTACCTTTTAGAAGCTCATAGGGCGTTTTCTTGTGTATGGGTCTTACCATGGCCCTGTTGATTATGTAGGTTGCTGTATTGGCCGCTTCTGCCCAAAACCTTCTAGGTAATTTACTTCCAATCAACATGGTTCGGGCCATTTCCACCACTGTTCTATTTCTTCTCTCCACAATCCCATTTTGTTCAGGTGTCCTGGGAGAAGAAAACCTGTGAGTTAGTCCTTCTTTGTCACAAAGATCAGTAAACATGGAATTTTCAAACTCACCTCCATGGTCAGATTGAATAGAACTAACCCTGTACTTCCCTTCTTGTTTGACCTTATTGAAAAATAGATTAAACTTTTGGAATGCATCACTCTTATTTGCTAAGAAAAATATCCATGAATATCTAGAGAAGTCATCTATGATGACATAGCCAAACCTGCTTCCATTAAGGCTCTGAGTTCTAGTTGGACCGAAAAGGTCCATATGAAGAAGTTCCATTGGTCTAGAAGACAATGGCTCTGATCTTAATTTAAAGGAATTTCTAGTTTGTTTGCCTAGAGCACAGGCATCACATGCTTTTGATATTGAGTTGAATATAATTCTAGGCATGCCTCTAACTAAATCATGCATGACCAATTTATTTAAGGTTGAGAAGCTAGCATGACCTAGACGTCTATGCCATTCAAAGACATCATTTTTAGAATTCGCAGATAAGTAAATAGTAGATTCAGATTTCTCATCTAAGTCTACAATGTAGACATTATTAATCCTGTTGGCTACAAATTTAACCATGTCAGAATTTGTTTCAAGGATTTTGCATGAACTATCATCAAATACAACCCTGTGACCCCTGTCACATAATTGGCTAATACTAATCAGGTTGTGTTGAAGTCCTTCCACAAGTAATACTTTTTCAATGGAATTTATGGAAGACTTACCTACTGTGCCAACTCCAATTATTTTACCTTTGTTCTTTCCTCCAAACTTGACCAGACCCCCTGGCTTCATCTCTATCATGCTGAACTTGGATCGGTCTCCTGTCATATGCCTGGAGCAGCCACTGTCAAGGTACCACTTGTTGTCTTCAGCTGCCAGGCCGACCTACACAACAAAGTCAAGCAAAGTGATTTGGAACCCAAGATGAATTGGGTCCAAAGACATTGTTCAATTCACTGATCAAATGTTTAGGAATCCAGATTTGCTTCATCATTATTTTCTCTGGCACCTTTACTTCTGTTTTATTGAAATTATAGCCGGCTGGTCTGGAAAAGTAAGTTTTATTCCATTCATTAGGCTTGCCATTTCTAGAATATCTCCTGTAAGTTTGTTGATCAGGAGATTTTTGAGGATGATGATCATTTCTCCAGTAGGTCCTCTTTGGACCCATTTGATTGTAGTACTTCCATCTTTTTTTCTGATCCCCTTGCTTGATCCATTTATCATTTATGTTCTGATTTGTGGGCATACTGAAATTTTTCATAAAATTCATTCCCATTTTAAAATATTGATCAGCACTATTTTTAGAATTTTCCTTCTGACCTTGAGTTCCCCTACTGCTGTTTGAGCTGGATGGTGTGTCCAGCTTTTCTTTTCCCTTCTTTGGATAGAAGGTAATGGTCTTGAATTGTAAGGGTCTCTTGTTGGTTGGGTCATAGCCTATACCTTCCTTATTGAAATTGACCCTAGTCCCTAGTATAGCATCTAGGCTAGTTTTTCCTTGGACAAACTTTTCTAAGACTTTCTGTTTGTCTTCCAGCTCCTTTTGAAGAGACTCAGAATTCTTTAGGAGTTCAGCATTTACTTTCTTTACAGCTTCATATTTCTCTGAATTCACTCTAATTTCATTCATGCTTTCTTCAATTTTAGTTTTGAATTCATTGAGCTATTTTTGACTTTCTTGAATTTCTCCCTTAAGCTTATCATTCTCTTTCCTTAGTGAGGTCATTTCTTCTAGTTGTTCTTTTAGCTTTTCATTTTCCTCACAGACCCGAGTTTGTTCTTCAATATTTGTGTTAAATTTTCTTTTCAGAACTCTGTGCTCTTTGCTAAGAGAATTAAATTTATCTAGCAAGTCACCATAAGCATCCTCCCAGTCATCAATTGAGAAATTTTCAAAAACGTTTATTACCTCCTCTTCACTGTTTGCCATAAGGCAAATTCCATCGTCATATTCTTCTGAGGAAGCATCTTCGGGGTCTTCTTCTTCCTCGCTCCATGTGCAGACCATCGCCTGTGGCTTCTTCTTCTTCTGCACCTTTATGTTTTTCTTCTGAAGATAGGGACCCTTCTTCTGGAGGTCTGGGCATTTGCCTCTCATGTGTCCCTATTTGTTACAATTAAAACAAGTCAGTTTCTTAGGATTTCTATCCCTGATAAATTCAGCATTCTTGTTAAAGGGTTGTGGCTTCTTCTTCCTAAAGGTCTTTCCCTTTTTCTTCAAAAATTTTCAGAACTGTCTAGTGAGCATTGCCTGATCCTCCTGGTCGAGATTTGATAAACCTTCAAGCTCGGACTCAGACTCGGGACTACTGCTGCTGCTCCCACTATTACTACTCTTGTTTCGGGAAGCTCTTAGAGCTACATTTTTACCCTTCCTCTCACTTCCTTCTCCACCTCCTTGGAAATTCATCTCATAGGTCATCAGGGATCCTATGAGCTCATTCACAGTTAAGACAGTCAAATCTTTTGACTCCTCAATCACAATGGCCTTAGTGTGCCATGTCGGGGATAAAGATCTAAGGATTTTCCTGACTATATCTGCCTCAGCAAGATCCTTCCCTAGCCCTTTATGAGTGTTAGTGATCAAGGATAACCTGGCATACATTTCGGTTATATTCTCATCTGCATTCATCTTAAACATTTCATACTTAGAGGTGTAGAGGTTTACCTTCGAGGCTTTCACTTGAGCTGTACCTTCATAGATCAATTGCAGCTCATCCCACATTCGCTTGGCAGTTCTGTATGCAGATATACGGGCATATTCCTCTGGATGAACAGCACACTGGATTATGTTCAGCGTCGTCCAGTTGAGTGAAGAGAGCTTGACATGGTCATCTGTCCAAGCATCCTCGTTTGGTGGCAGCTCATATGGCCCCACCGTGATTACTCTCCACAGTTTATGACTCTGAGCCCTGATGAACACTTCCATCCTGTTCTTCCAAAACAGATAGTTACTACCATCGAAATAACGAGGGCGACTAATGGATTGACCTTCGGCCATGAAGGTTCTAGGACCACCAGCATTTCCTTGACCGTTCGTCCACATGGGGTAAACCTGCTCTGATACCAATTGTTAGCGCAACAAGAGTGATATAGAAGGGGGGGATGAATAGATCACTCCCAATTTACAGAAACTCAGGCGGAAAATAGATTCTACTGCTAACGCACCTTCTTAACCTGTACACAGAGAAATATAGATGAGAGTGAAGAACTGATCACTTGAAGCCAAAGGGACAAGCAGATGAAGAGCACAGAAATCAATAGCAAACCATAGAGAAGGCACTCGGTTTTTAGGTGGTTCGATTACAGTCCGCAATCTACATTCACCCCTCACTCCAACTAGAGTGAGGATTCCACTAGACAAAGCCAGATCACAGCAGACTCAGTCTGCGTACAAGATGCTGCCACACAGCTTTAACACCCAAGGGAAACAAATCCCTCGACCAAGCTCTGCTACCCACAGAACTTGAAACCTGTTCTAGCTCCCAGCTAGAACACAACCGGAGAATCCTCTCCCTTCCTCCACACACGGAGGGAAACTGTTAATGACAACCTGTCACTAACAACACCAGAGATCACCGATCTCTCTTCCTCTGCAACTCAGAGGGAAACTGGAGTAGTACTCCCTTCCTCCACACACCGGAGGGAAACCAATTCAAATCAGAATGGAAGAACAAAATAAACGAAAGCAAAATAGAAAGAAGAAACCAATGAAGAAGAGATCAGTTCTGAAACCCAATACAAATGTAGCTTCAAATGAAGCAATTCATCAATCCACACACACTCTCTCTCTCTCGAACAATCTCCTCTCAGATATGGAACTCTCTTCACTTTTTCTTTTCTGGATCGTGCAGACTCTCACCAATGGCTTCTGCTTTTTCTTTTCACGATCAAACTTCTACTTAAGGATGGAGCTCTATATTTATAGCAGACAATGGCGTGTGGCTGCTAGGTTCCCGCCCATACACTTTTGGCCAGATCATTTGAATTTCGACCACATGGCAGTATCTTGACAAGGTTGCCATCCACGTGTCATGCGCCTGTTGTCTTGGATCACGTGTCAGGTGCCAACCTTGATTCACGTGCCCAATCATCAGCCAGAATCGCCTGCAGGCAGACAGATGGAATGTATAGACTTAGTTAGTTCAAGCTTTTAGCAAGAATGTATATACTTCAGAAACATCAACTGAGTAACTGTATACAATCGTGAGAGAATGTATAGACTTAATGAATAAACGCATGTATAGACTTTACCAGGGTATGCACAATGCAATGCGTTGACGCTACACTACGTGCCTATGCACTGCGTTGACGCAGTGCAATGTGTCTTTGAAAAACTGTAAACAGTAAGGCATGCTGTACGGACTTCAGACAGCATGCATCAGATGACTCTGTATGGAGTAGAAGTCCCTTAGCCAATGTATAGACCTCTAGAGGAGACAAATGTGTAGACTTGTAAAAGGTGGACAATTGTCAGACTTTGATGCTGATCAATAGACCCTTGGTCAACAGCCAAGGCGTCAACGCTACCAGCGTGCAGCGTCGCCTCAGCTCCTCAAGAAAAATGCTCACTCCCTAGCCAAGCTGACCAATGCGTCAACGCATCCAGTGTCAGCATCGACGTAGTGAACAAGAAGGAAGCGAAAGACGCACCATTGCGTCTATGCAGCCAGCCAAGTGCGTCAACGCACTAAAGGCATGCTACCCATAAAGTCAGATAGGCTGTACCGACTCTGTGGATGTAAAGCAATGTAGAGTTCAGACTGTATAGACTTGAACCAAGATGACATGAGGACTTCACGTTGTATAGACTTGCCAAATCAGTTGGGTGATGTACAGACTTGAACAGATCCAGCTGAAGGATGTATAGACTTGGAATCCACTGTACACGACTATCACTACCAAAAAAAGTGAGATTTCAGACGGATATTTCAGACTGATATTTTCCGTCTTAATATCCGTCTGTATTTGTGACGGATTAGTTTCTGTCACAAATTCCATCTCTATTAACGACAGACTACATTCGCTCTGAAGATCCGTCTATAATTATAGACGGAATATATTCCGTCTTTATATCCGTCATAAATTCAGGACGGATATTCAGACGGAAGTAATCCGTCTGAAATTTCAGACGGAAATAAGTTCCGTCCAAATTTCCGTCTCAAAATTCCCCCTTTCCCGCCACCGTCGGCCCCTCCCTCCCACCCCTTCCACCCGACCCCATTTCCACCCCCCCCACTCTCCCTCTCACTCTCTCCTTCTCCTCTGCCCTCTGCTTCCGGTCGTCGCCGCCGGAGCCGTCGGAGCCGCAAAGTCGTCAGAAGCCACCGTCGCCATCCTCGCCATCCTCAACGTCGACGTCCTTGCTATCGTGCCCACCGCCATTCGTGTTAGCTCGCAGCCGTGCCCACCTTCCTCGCCGAAGCTCAGACGATCGCCGCCGGTATGTCCCCCCTCACCCTCTGTCTTTTTTTTAACCTGCATTTGTTCTCGCTGGGGGTGTGGGAGGGGTGTCGATGGGGAAGGGGAGAGGAGGGGCATCGTTCCCGTGGCGGCGGCTGGCGGCGAGGGGAGGGGGGTCGGTTGGGGAGGGCAGTTGGGAAGGGGATGGGGGTTCCCATGGCGGCCGGGGGTGAGGGGATGGGGGTTTGGGAAGGGGAGGGGGGCCGGCGATGAGGGGACGGGTGTTTTGGAAGGGGAGGGGGTTCCTGCGGTGGCCGGCAGCGAGGGGACGGGGGGGGTCGGTTGGGGAGAATACTCAGATGGGGAGGGGGGTTTCATATAGTGTGGGGGGTGGGGGTGGCTTACTCTGGTGAGAAGGGGGTAGGGTGGGGCAGGGTTACTCTGGTGGGTGAGGGGGGCTCACAGTGTGGGGGTGGGGGGGGGCTAACTTCAGCGGGGAGGGGGGTAGGGTGTGGGGGCTACTCCAGTGGGGAGGGGGTCAAACAGGGTTGGTGGGGGGCTTACTCCCACCGGGAGGAGGCAGCATAGATGTGGGGTGTGTGGGGGGCTTACTCATGCAGGGAGGGGGGCTGCAACTACAAGGTGGGGTGATGGAGGGGGATTTACCTTGGTGGGGACTGGGGAGGGGGGGTTGTAGTGGCAGGGTGGGGTGGTGGAGGGGGCTTAACTCCGACGGGGATGGGGAGCATACGGTGGGGTGTGAGTGTGGGGGCATATTTCGGTGGGAGGTTGGGGAGGGTGTTACAAATTATTTTTATTTTATTTTATTTTAGTTTATTTTAGTTAGGTATATGTTAATTTTTTCTCAATGTCTGGTTAAAATTAATCATGGTTAGATTCTCGGGCAATAACGAATAATTACGACAATGACATTTTTGCACAATTAGGGTTTATAGAGTAGGGCTGTCAATGGGGCAGGCCGATCCGACAGGCCCTCGGGTTTGGCTTGATTTCGGGCCGGGCCACAAGATTTTTTTCGGCCCGCGGGTTTTTAGTCGGACCTAAAAGCCCGGCCCGACTAGACCCGCGGGTCGGGCTCGAGCTTTGAGTTTGACCCGCGGGCCGGCCTGGCCCGTTCTCTTTTTTTATTCCCACTTTAAAATTTAAAAATTATTTAATTAAAATTATGTTATTTTACTTACTTAGAAAATTTAAAACTCTCTTTTCACATAAATTATGTAATTAATATCAATTTGTTAATTAATTTAGTGAGATTATAAACTTTATATTATTAAATATATTAATTTTTATTTTTTTTATTTTTCTATTTACGTTGTCGGGCCGAGCCAAGCCTTAGTCGGGCTTTATATTTTTTAAATAATATCGGGCCCAGCCCGAGCTCGAGCTTAATATTAACAAGTCGGGCTCGGGCCGGGTCAACTTAAGCTCAGCCCAGGCCCGGCCCATTGACAGCCCTTAATACAGAGTGATATAACTATTAATGTATTTTCACGAGTAATTTTTTTTTTACAAATTCACGTCTAACAATAATTTTCATGCAAAAAACCCGCGGTAAGTGGCCTCGCTCTCCCTCTCTCTCTCCCGATCATGTTCCCCTCCCTCAATCCCTCTCCCTCTCCCCTGTCCGGCTCCCTCACTCCCTCTCCCTCTCCCCTCTCGCGCTCCCTCACTCCCTCTGGCCGCCCTCCCCCACCCCCTCCACTGCCCTCTCTCCCCTGTCCGGCTACCTCACTCCCTCTCCCTCTCCCCTCTCGCGCTCCCTCACTCCCTCTGGCCGCCCTCCCCCACCCCCTCCACTGCCCTCTCTCCCCTGTCTGGCTCCCTCACTCCCTCTCCCTCTCCCCTCTCGCGCTCCCTCACTCCCTCTGGCCGCCCTCCCCCACCCCCTCCACTGCCCTCTCTCCCCTGCCTGGCTCCCTCACTCCCTCTCCCTCTCCCCTCTCGCGCTCCCTCACTCCCTCTGGCCGCCCTCCCCCACCCCCTCCACTGCCCTCTCTCCCCTGTCCGGCTCCCTCACTCCCTCTCCCTCTCACTCCCTCTGGCCGCCCTCCCCCACCCCCTCCACTGCCCTCTCTTCCCCTGTCCGTGGCCCCTCTCCCCCTCTCATTATGATGCTGTTCTTGTAAAATCTAGTTTGAACATTAGGTGGATGTATTTTAATTTGTAGAATCTATCTAAAAACTCGTTGGAGTGAGATATCGCAAATTCCGAAAATAGACTCAGTTTGAACATGTCTTATTCTCCTCCAAAAATCTATCAGGGCGCATAAGTCAAGATCTTAATACTACATTTGATTAAAATGATAGAGATGTCAGATATTTTAATGAGTAGAATTTTAAAACTCATCCCCATAAATCCAGCCAAACTCCACGTAACGGAGTCATAGATAATTTGGACCCGTGGCCTAAGTGACCGTCTCACTCCCTGCCTAAATTGGCCACTGTGAATAATTTCACATCACTTGGGATCTCCCTGGGTAGCTTCTTCCTGATTAATTTGGACTGAATTAGACTGGGGAGACTCGTCGGACCCACGGAGACTGATTTGGACTGAACAACCATGGGTTTAGTTTAACGATACACAGGTTATTTTTTTTAAAAAAAAATAAATCGCTTGTGTGAAATGCTACACATGTTCCTAGTCTTGCCCCGGATAGAACTTGATGATAGCTGTATTTTTCCTTTCCTGGGCATGTGACATTCTAAACGCAATAAATAGCCAGAGTTTACAAGAACACCATCAAAGAACCTTCATTCAATCAACAATCATTAATTTTTAGTTCAGATGGTATGCAGGAAAGTGAAGTTCTAACTTCTGATCCGAGAAACAATGTCCTTTTTGGAGTTGACATTGATAACCCTCTTGGGATACCAATGCCTAGTGATCCTTTACTAGCAAAAAATATAAGCTCTGGCAAAGACTATCAGACTGATCTCACTTCAAACAACATTATTTCCAATTCCAGTGGCTCCAAGGAAACTCAAGCAGAATTCTCAACATCAATTGTTTCTCAATCTTTTGGGGTTCCAGATGTGGCATTTAATTCTAGTGACTCCACTAATGATAGCAGCTTTTTGATTGGTAGATCAATAGATATCACTCGGTCTTCGGGCAATGATGAGTTGAAGTAGGATCTTGCTCGACTGTTCAGCATACAGAGGAGAGGGGGGAGCTCTGTGGGAGGGGGGTGGAGCTTGGTGGGACGGGGAGCTCCGTGGGAGGGGGGAGGGGCATCCGAGAGGGTTCCAGTGGGGGGGGGAGCTCTGTGGGAGGGGGGTGGGAGGGGGGGGAGCTCTGTGGGACGGGGCGCTCGGTGGGAGGGGGGAGGGGCATCCGAGAGGGTTCCAGTGGGGGGGAGCTCAGTGGGAGCAGGAGGGCGGGTGGGAGGAGGGGGAGCTTTGTGGGAGGGGCATCCGTACATGCTCCACTGAGGTTGAAAGTGATCCCATTTGAACCTTGTCTTATGATGATAAGAAGATATAGAGAAATGGAATGACCACATATCTTAAGTAGTACATATATACAAAGATGTGGATAAATGCAAAGAAATCAGAATTCTCTATAGCAATAGGTAAATACCCAAAAAATTCGTTTTGTGATTTAAAACTTTGTGGATTTTAATTGCATGTAAATATAATTTTAAATCTGATTTTAATAGAAATTTGATGTTAATTTAGCTCAAAAATGTAGATTGTTTTGCTTCGATGTTATTCATTTGAAAATTTTTGTAATTTGGGTGTTATTTAATTTGATATGTGCATAATGATAATTGCGTTGTTATTTAATTTTATGTTATATAAATGCATGGGGTATTCCCTGTGAGTTGAGGTGCGTGGGTGCGACCTAACATTACACGCACCTCAGGAGAGCGCGTTAAAACCGTGTCAATGTGCCTTCCCGTTCAAGACTTTGGGATTGATATGTATGTTCTCATTTATTTATGAGAATGTATATATCTACCTCAAAGTCTTGAATTGTCCCGTTTGGACAGTCTGTGAATGTTTGATCGCACTTAGGCAGTCATTTACTATATATGTTTGTATGGTTTGTTGAGAATTTCGGTTGCGTCTCCTCACTCTTCTCTGATATACCATTATTGATTTTGAGTGTTTTCTTAACCACTTACTTGTAAGTGTTTAAGAAAATTTCAAAATCAATAAATATATTTGGTATATCGGAGAAGTGTGGGGAGATGATGCCGAAATTTTTAGCAAATCGTGCAGCACATATAGTAAGTGATTGTGCGATCAAACCTTCATGGATGGGTTAAAAAGTGATAATCTAATCAATATTCCTCTTCCAACTGCAAATGGTCTATGATGAACGATGTGAGGAAAGGGTCGGGTGTAATATTATGAGTAATGATTTGAAAGTTAGGATGTGTATTGTCATTTATTGGGTGCAGGCAAAATGTCGACAGATCGTTCATGGATGTATCGTAGAATAGTTGACCGGGTGGTGTCAGATGACTTTAAGCTTGGGGTTGAGAGTTTCATTCAATTTGCATTGGGGAATCCAAATGCAGCAATAGATCGCGACGGTCACATTCGTTGCCCTTGTTCAAGTTGTAGAAACTTGAGGTGGTGTTCAACATGGGATGTGCAACATCATTTGTACACGAAAGGGTTCGTGGATGGTTATACGAATTGGACGTGTCATGGTGAGCAATTCGGGAGGTATGAGCCCGACAATATTGCAGGCACAAGTGGGTACGTGGATATGGTTGTAGATGCTGCTGGTCCTAGTTTTAATATTCACGATGAAGTGCCGAATAAGATAGCCGGAAGATTTTATGAACTACTTAGGGATGCTGATGAGCCGCTGTGGGATGGTTGTGAAAATCACACTCGATTGTCTGCAGTGTCACAGTTGTTGAACTTGAAATCTGAATTTCACATCAGTGAGACTTGTTTTGACCGTCTCCTCCTCTTGATCAAGAGTATGTTACCTCGAGACGAGAAGTTGCCAGAAACTTTTTACCGTGCAAAAAAGATGGTCAATGACTTAGGACTTGGATATGTGAAAATAGATGCATGTCCGAATCATTGTATGTTATATTACAAAGATGATGCAGATAAGATATCATGTTCAGTTTGTGGCCATGACAGATTCAAACCTAAGGGGGGGGTCAATTCAAAGGCAAAAGATGTACCTTACAAGGCGTTGCGATACTTCCCTCTTGTGCCTAGGCTGCAGCGACTGTATATGTCCTCAAAGACGGCTCGGCATATGACATGGCACACCGAAAGAGTACGTCGTGCCGATGATATAATCAGTCATCCTGCCGATGGTGAAGCTTGGACTCACTTTAGTCGTACTCATCTTGCCTTTTCAAGGGAGTCACGTAATGTTCGATTGGGTTTATGCACAGATGGCTTTAATCCATTCGGTGGTTCAGTGGCAGCTTATTCTTGTTGGCCAGTGTTCATGACACCGTACAACCTTCCGCCGCACATGTGCATGAAGCGAGAAAATCTGTTTTTGTCCCTAGTAATTCCTGGTCCAAAAAGTCCCGGAAAAAATTTGGACATATATCTCAGGCCGTTGATTGATGAGCTCAAAGTTTTATGGACTGATGGAGTTGTTACTTATGATGCATATAGGAAGAAAAATTTTATTATGAAGGCTGCACTGATGTGGACAATAAGTGACTTCCCTGCATATGGAATGCTATCTGGTTGGAGCACACATGGGAGGCTAGCATGTCCTTACTGTATGGAAGATACCAAATCATTTGTATTGAAACATGGGGGGAAAAGCTGCTGGTTTGATTGCCATCGGCGGTTGCTACCAAGTGACCATCCTTTTCGAAGGCAAAAAGACTCGTTTAAAAAAAATACTGTTGAAATGGATGAAGCTGACTTGCAACGGGTGTCGGGTCTACATATGACGTCACGGGTGCACAATTTACCAGATGTAGTTCAATTGTCTGGTAGCACACGGCAACTCCCTAATTTTGGAAAGGATCACAACTGGGTCAAGAAAAGCATTTTTTGGGAATTACCTTATTGGTCAACTCTTCTTGTACGACACAATCTGGATGTCATGCATACCGAGAAGAATTTTTTTGATAATGTGTTCAATACGATCATGAATGTTAAAGGGAAAACAAAGGACAACGCCAAAGCACGTATGGATTTAAAGATGCTTTGTAGACGTCCAGAATTGGAACTACAAAGTGTCAATGGCAAAACTGTGCAGCCTAAAGCAACTTATGTGCTTCATGATACACAGATCAAGGAAGTATGCCAGTGGTTGAAACAACTGAGATTCCCAGATGGATATGCATCCAACATAGCCCGTTGTGTGAATGTTAATGAGGGGAAAATATATGGTATGAAAAGTCACGACTGTCATGTGTTCATGGAGAGGCTACTGCCCATTGCATTTCGTGATTTGTTGCCAAAGCAGATATGGGGAGCACTAGCTGAGATGAGTCAATTTTTCAAGATTTTATGTGCATCTGAACTCAGACTTCGGGATGTACAAACTATCGAACAAGATGTTGTCACAACCATTTGCAAGCTAGAGAAGATATTTCCTCCGGCATTCTTTGATTCGATGGAGCACCTGGTAGTTCATTTGCCATATGAGGCTATCGTCGGAGGTCCAGTACAATTTCGATGGATGTATCCATTTGAGAGGTATGTGACAATTTTTGTTAACTTATAAGTCGTCCATAGCCGCTACATTTTGTTGCCATCTGACTTGTTGTTGTAGGTGCATGCATGAATTAAAAATGAAAGTTCGCAACAAGGCACAGGTGGAGGGTTCGATTGCTGAGGCATACATTCTTGAAGAAATTTCGAACTTCTGTTCTATGTACTTTGAGCCAGAGATTCAAACTCGTCGTACTCGACCTCCACGTAATGATGATGGGGGAGTGGATGAATCGTCCGATCGGCTCTCCATATTTAAACATCCTGGACGTGCGTTCGGACGTTGCTTGACTCGCACGCTCGAAGATAGAGAGTTGCACGCCGCTGAGATATATATTCTTTTGAATTGCCTCGAGATTGAACCTTATGTTGAGTAAGATATTAATTCACATTTCCAGCAACTCCATAAGTCTATACATCCTCAAAGTCTATACAACATTGACTTCACAAAGTCTATACATTGGCTTCCTCAAAGTCTATACATTGGCTTCCTCAAAGTCTATACAACATTGACTTCACAAAGTCTATACATTGGCTTTATCAATTTTTTTAATCATTTTTTTTACGGGGTGCTACATTTATATTGCAGACAATTTGATTCAGAATTAGCTGAAAAATGTCCAAATATCCAGGATGTGGAGATTGAAAAAGAACGCGACAAGTTTTTTTCCAAATGGCTAAGAAACCGAGTTAGTGTGAACTCTGAATATATATGTTTGTATTTACGTATGTTGAGGTAATTGTTATTATTTTAACTACTCTAATTTGAATATAGGTTGAACAAGGTCTCATTACTGATCAAAGAGTACAACAGATAAGTTATGGCCCCTCGAACCAGACACGTGCCTATCCGGGATATATTGTGAATGGATACAAATTTCATACAAGGGATTATGGGCGAAATAAGTCTACGATGAACAGCGGCGTATGTGTGAAGGGAAATTTATACAATGAAATGGAATTGGACTACTATGGTATTATTGAAGAAGTCTTAGAACTTCAGTATTTGGGACAAGACAATCATGTATATATATTTAAGTGTCAATGGTTTGATCCTAATTCTGTTCTACATGACACAAATTATGGGATTGTCAATGTCAAGCATAGGTTTAAACTTAAGACCTATGAACCGTTCATTTTAGCCGCACAAGCCCAGCAAGTGTACTATTCAAGCTATCCATCATCCAAGAATAGAGATTGGTGGGCAGTTTGCAGGGTTAACTCAAAACTCTTTCCCACTTATGAGTTAACTATGAGTGGAGATGTCTCAGAGGTTGCTCGTGCTGAATATTATCAATCAGACGAAGTTGGCGTTGTCGGTTCCTCTAGGTTTAATATGGACGAATCTGATGAGCCACTGTCATTACGTACGCGAGATGGCGTGGAAGAAGTCGATCCGACGGAGCTAAATGTTGATGTTAGAGGGGAGGAAGAATCAGATGAAGATGAAGATTTTGAATCTCATGAGACTACTATGGATGACGAAGATGATGAAGTTGAGCTAGATATATCAACATGAGGGAGGCATGTTTTGATAATTTAGTAAGAAGATTCTTACTTTTAAGCATAATTTTAAATAACATTTGTCTAGCCTTATATAATTGTGGATTAATATGTATTAATTGTTTTGTTATTAATAAGGAAATGGTGCGAGGAGGTCGTAGTAGGGGTGGGAGGAGATCTAGCAGTGAGAGGGGCACTACTATCTCCTCGCTACCATCTTCTTCAGACACAGGTATATTTGATCAATAAGTTAGCTATATAAATATTTTATTTATTTACAAACTTAAAAGAATTTATTTATAGGTGCAAGTGTCGGCTCACCACCACTTGTACATACGCCACCACCTCCCGCTACAGGTATGTATATTTTAATTTAAATTCTTGAACATTTGTTCTACTTATGAAAATAAGTTCTTGCAGGTCTCAGTGGCCTCCCACCTGTTGTGCATACGCCACTCCCACCACCTTCCGCTGCAGGTATGTATATTTTAATTATATGTTCGCAATATTTGTATCACTCCACATGACAATAAATTCTTGCAAGTCTCAGTGGCAAAAAGACTCGAGGATCATGTATGTATATTTTAATTTAAATTCTTCAATATTTGTTCTACTTATGACAATAAATTCTTGCAGGTCTCAGTGGCCTCCCACCTGTTGTGCATACGCCACCCCCACCACCTCCCGCTGCAGGTATGCATATTTTAATTATATGTTCGCATTATATGTATCACTCCACATGACAATAAATTCTTGCAGGTCTCTGTGGCCTCCCACCTGTTGTGCATACGCCACCCCCACCACCTCCCGCTGCAGGTATGTATATTTTAATTATATGTTCGCATTATATGTATCACTCCACATGACAATAAATTCTTGCAGGTCTCAGTGGCCTCCCACATGTTGTGCATACGCCAACCCCACCACCTCCCGCTGCAGGTATGTATATTTTAATTATATGTTCGCAGTATATGTATCACTCCACATGACAATAAATTCTTGCAGGTCTCAGTGGCCTCCCACATGTTGTGCATACGCCAACCCCACCACCTCCCGCTGCAGGTATGTATATTTTAATTATATGTTCGCAGTATATGTATCACTCCACATGACAATAAATTCTTGCAGGTCTCAGTGCCCTCCCACCACCTCCCACTTGTACAGGGCCCACCCCCACCAGTCAGCCCCTTGACGATGTCGGCAGTTGTCACGAGGGAGGCACGACCCATGATAGACGTCGCCCGTGTTGGGTATCCGGGTAAATCTATAAGGTTATATTACATTAATTAGCCCTCAACTGTGTAATATGAATATTTTGACATTTGCAATTGCAGTATGAAATTTGAACCCCACGGCGCTGTCCATCATTCCACCGAACTCATGTTGGCACATGTGCCCGGGGCAGCTTCCACTTTCAGAGATTTTCCGATGTCCGTCCGCGATTCATTGTACAACATGTTCTTAGTAAGTAATTACGTCATTTAATTCAAGTATTTCCCAAAGTCTATTTACAACTTTATACTAAGTGTGAAAAGCAATTGATTTACAGCGGTCTTTTCAATTCACATGTGGACATGACGCGGCGAGATGTCGTCGTGCCTGGGAGTCTACTATGCTCTCAAGTTACAAGAGGAAAATACATGAGGCCCGAGCACACGCTAAAAAATTGAGTGGGGGGAGTGAAGACCGACAATTGTGGAAGGTGCATCGCCCTCTATGGATGAGGCAGGAGGATTGGGAGATATCTTGTGACCATTTTGCCGACCCCAAGTGGATAGAAAAGTCCGAAAAAGCCAAAGCAAACAAGGCGTCAAAACCAGGTTCAAATTTGCATACGAGTGGGTCCATCTCTTATGCGGCTCATAAACAAAAATTGGTAAGTAATATACCAATTTATCTTCTTACAATTTATCCCAATATTTGACTTTTTTTTACTATGAATTGTATAACAGGCTGTGGAGCTTAATCGACCTCCGTCGTTCCTCGAGGTGTTCGACAGAACACACAAAAAGAAGGGGACTAATGATTTTGTGAGTGACACAGCTAAGTCAGCAGCGGTAAGTTTATCTACATATGTAACTTGTACCGTTCATTTAAATCGGCATGTAATTCATATGAAATTGACTAGTTATTTTATTCAATTTGTAGGAAACATATAGCAAAGCAGTGACAGAGAAGTACGGGGAGGGAGACACGCAGCAGCCGGAGTTCGATCCGGTGGAGTGGGTGGCAGCAGCTGGCGTACTGAAGAAAGGCCGAATATATGGTTTTGGGGAGAGCCTAGACGCAAGCGCGGTGACATCAGCGTGTGCGAGTTCTAGCTATACTTCTTCCAGTGGCAGTGCCTTCACTATACCTTCCGTTGCCCCCAGCGCTTCTGCCAGCGACATGATGGACATGGTCCGATCGCAGATTTCTGATATGCAGCGGCAGCAGCAGCATTTCCAGCAAGAGATCTCTAGCCAAGTGTCAGTATTCTTGCAGGCAATTAGTGGCCTCCTCTCCCAGAGCGGGATGGTCCCTCAGAAATCAACCACCACCACAGCACAGCCCGCACAGGTGAGTCTCTAGCCAAGTTTTTATTTTGATGGAATTACTCAATTATGTTCATTATTAATTTTAAAACTCATTTACTTCAGAATAATTGAGAAAATCCGGGGGTCTAAAATTTGAAATACCGGTCGGACGGCCGTGCCAATCATTCCAACGCGACCGGGGAGATGAAAGTGACTTGACAGAACAGACGGAATCCAAATCGGATGCCCAGTTTGATCTCGGCGCTAAAAGTTCAGTTTTAAAATACACTTAGTTTAAATGAACTACCAGGTCGGGTCCGGGGGTCTAAAATTGGAAATACAAGTCGGACGGCCATGCCGATCATTCCAACGCGACCGGGGAGATGAAAGTGACTTGTCAGAACTGACGGAATCCAAATCGGATGCCCGGTTTGAGCTCGGCACTCAAAGTTCAGTTTTAAAATAAACTTAGCTTAAATGAACTCCCAGGTCAGGTCCGGGGGTCAAAAACTTGAAATACAAGTCGGACGGCCGTGCCGATCATTCCAACACAACCGGGGAGATGAAAGTGACTTGTCAGAACTGACGGAATCCAAATCGGATGCCCGGTTTGAGCTCGGCGCTAAAAGTTCAGTTTTAAAATACACTTAGCTTAAATGAACTACCAGGTCGGGTCCGGGGGTCTAAAATTGAAATACAAGTCGGACGGCCGTGCCGATCATTCCAACACGACCGGGGAGATGAAAGTGACTTGTCAGAACTGACGGAATCTAAATCGGATGTCCGGTTTGAGCTCGGCGCTAAAAGTTCAGTTTTAAAATACACTTAGTTTAAATGAACTACCAGGTCGGGTCCGAGGGTCTAAAATTGGAAATACAAGTCGGACGGCCGTGCCGATCATTCCAACACAGCCGGGAAGATGAAAGTGACTTGTCAGAACTGGCGGAATCCAAATCGGATGTCCGGTTTGAGCTCGGCACTCAAAGTTCAGTTTTAAAATAAACTTAGCTTAAATGAACTCCCAGGTCAGGTCCGGGGGTCAAAAACTTGAAATACAAGTCGGACGGCCGTGCCGATCATTCCAACACAACTGGGGAGATGAAAGTGACTTATCAGAACTGGCGGAATCTAAATCGGATGTCCGGTTTGAGCTCGGCGCTAAAAGTTCAGTTTTAAAATACACTTAGTTTAAATGAACTACCAGGTCGGGTCCGAGGGTCTAAAATTGGAAATACAAGTCGGACGGCCGTGCCGATCATTCCAACACAGCCGGGGAGATGAAAGTGACTTGTCAGAACTGGCGGAATCCAAATCGGATGTCCGATTTGAGCTCGGCGCTCAAAGTTCAGTTTTAAAATACACTTAGTTTAAATGAACTACCAGGTCGGGTCCGGGGGTCTAAAATTGGAAATACCGGTCGGACGGCCGTGCTGATCATTCCAACGCGACCGGGGAGATGAAAGTGACTTGTCAGAACTGACGGAATCCAAATCGGATGTCCGGTTTGAGCTCGGCGCTAAAAGTTCAGTTTTAAAATACACTTAGTTTAAATGAACTATCAGGTCGGGTCCGGGGGTCTAAAATTAGAAATACCGATCGGACGGCCGTGCCGATCATTCCAACGCGACCGGGGAGATGAAAGTGACTTGTCAGAACTGACGGAATCCAAATCGGATGCCCGGTTTGAGCTCAGCACTCAAAGTTCAGTTTTAAAATAAACTTAGCTTAAATGAACTCCCAGGTCAGGTCCGGGGGTCAAAAACTTAAAATACAAGTCGGACGGCCGTGCCGATCATTCCAACACAACCGGGGAGATGAAAGTGACTTGTCAGAACTGACGGAATCCAAATCGGATGCCCGGTTTGAGCTCGGCGCTAAAAGTTCAGTTTTAAAATACACTTAGCTTAAATGAACTCCGAGGTCAGGTCCGGGGGTCAAAAACTTGAAATACAAGTCGGACGGCCGTGCCGATCATTCCAACACAACCGAGGAGATGAAAGTGACTTGTCAGAACTGGCGGAATCTAAATCGGATGTCCGGTTTGAGCTCGGCGCTAAAAGCTCAGTTTTAAAATACACTTAGTTTAAATGAACTACCAGGTCGGGTCCGAGGGTCTAAAATTGGAAATACAAGTCGGACGGCCGTGCCGATCATTCCAACACAGCCGGGGAGATGAAAGTGACTTGTTAGAACTGGCGGAATCCAAATCGGATGTCCGGTTTGAGCTCGGCACTCAAAGTTCAGTTTTAAAATAAACTTAGCTTAAATGAACTCCCAGGTCAGGTCCGGGGGTCAAAAACTTGAAATACAAGTCGGACGGCCGTGCCGATCATTCCAACACAACTGGGGAGATGAAAGTGACTTATCAGAACTGGCGGAATCTAAATCGGATGTCCGGTTTGAGCTCGGCGCTAAAAGTTCAGTTTTAAAATACACTTAGTTTAAATGAACTACCAGGTCGGGTCCGAGGGTCTAAAATTGGAAATACAAGTCGGACGGCCGTGCCGATCATTCCAACATAGCCAGGGAGATGAAAGTGACTTGTCAGAACTGGCGAAATCCAAATCGGATGTCCGATTTGAGCTCGGCGCTCAAAGTTCAGTTTTAAAATACACTTAGTTTAAATGAACTACCAGGTCGGGTCCGGGGGTCTAAAATTGGAAATACCGGTCGGACGGCCGTGCCGATCATTCCAACGCGACCGGGGAGATGAAAGTGACTTGTCAGAACTGACGGAATCCAAATCGGATGTCCGGTTTGAGCTCGGCGCTAAAAGTTCAGTTTTAAAATACACTTAGTTTAAATGAACTACCAGGTCGGGTCCAGGGGTCTAAAATTGGAAATACCGATCGGACGGCCGTGTCGATCATTCCAACGCGACCGGGGAGATGAAAGTGACTTGTCAGAACTGACGGAATCCAAATCGGATGCCCGGTTTGAGCTCGGCGCTCAAAGTTCAATTTTAAAATACACTTAGTTTAAATGAACTACCAGGTCGGGTCCGGGGGTCTAAAATTGGAAATACAAGTCGGACGGCCATGCCGATCATTCCAACGCGACCGGGGAGATGAAAGTGACTTGTCAGAACTGACGAAATCCAAATCGGATGTCCGGTTTGAGCTCGGCGCTAAAAGTTCAGTTTTAAAATACACTTAGTTTAAATGAACTACCAGGTCGGGTCCGGGGGTCTAAAATTGGAAATACCGGTCGGACGGCCGTGCCGATCATTCCAACGCGACCGGGGAGATGAAAGTGACTTGTCAGAACTGACAGAATCCAAATCGGATGCCCGGTTTGAGCTCGGCGCTCAAAGTTCAGTTTTAAAATACACTTAGTTTAAATGAACTACCAGGTCGGGTCCGGGGGTCTAAAATTGGAAATACAAGTCGGACGGCCGTGCCGATCATTCCAACGCGACCGGGGAGATGAAAGTGACTTGTCAGAACTGACGGAATCTAAATCGGATGTCCGGTTTGAGCTCGGCGCTAAAAGTTCAGTTTTAAAATACACTTAGTTTAAATGAACTACCAGGTCAGGTCCGGGGGTCTAAAATTGGAAATACCGGTCGGACGGCCGTGCCGATCATTCCAACACGACCGGAGAGATGAAAGTGACTTGTCAGAACTGACGGAATCCAAATCGGATGTCCGGTTTGAGCTCGGTGCTCAAAGTTCAGTTTTAAAATACACTTTGTTTAAATGAACTACCAGGTCGGGTCCGGGGGTCTAAAATTGGAAATACAAGTCGGACGGCCGTGCCGATCATTCCAACGCGACCGGGGAGATGAAAGTGACTTGTCAGAACTAACGGAATCCAAATCGGATGTCCGGTTTGAGCTCGGCACTCAAAGTTCAGTTTTAAAATAAACTTAGCTTAAATGAACTCCCAGGTCAGGTCCGGGGGTCAAAAACTTGAAATACAAGTCGGACGGCCGTGCCGATCATTCCAACACAACCGGGGAGATGAAAGTGACTTGTCAGAACTGGCGGAATCTAAATCGGATGTCCGGTTTGAGCTCGGCGCTAAAAGTTCAGTTTTAAAATACACTTAGTTTAAATGAACTACCAGCTCGGGTCCGAGGGTCTAAAATTGGAAATACAAGTCGGACGGCCGTGCCGATCATTCCAACACAGTCGGGGAGATGAAAGTGACTTGTCAGAACTGGCGGAATCCAAATCGGATGTCCGGTTTGAGCTCGGCGCTAAAAGTTCAGTTTTAAAATAAACTTAGCTTAAATGAACTCCCAGGTCAGGTCCGGGGGTCAAAAATTTGAAATACAAGTCGGACGGCCGTGCCGATCATTCCAACACAACCGGGGAGATGAAAGTGACTTGTCAGAACTGACGGAATCCAAATCGGATGCCCGGTTTGAGCTCGGCGCTAAAAGTTCAGTTTTAAAATACACTTAGTTTAAATGAACTACCAGGTCGGGTCCGGGGGTCTAAAATTGGAAATACCGGTCGGACGGCCGTGCCGATCATTCCAACGCGACCGGGGAGATGAAAGTGACTTGTCAGAACTGACGGAATCCAAATCGGATGTCCGGTTTGAGCTCGGCGCTAAAAGTTCAGTTTTAAAATACACTTAGTTTAAATGGACTACCAGGTCGGGTCCGGGGGTCTAAAATTGGAAATACCGGTCGGATGGCCGTGCCGATCATTCCAACGCGACCGGGGAGATGAAAGTGACTTGTCAGAACTGACGGAATCCAAATCGGATGCCCGGTTTGAGCTCGGCGCTCAAAGTTCAGTTTTAAAATATACTTAGTTTAAATGAACTACCAGGTCGGGTCCGGGGGTCTAAAATTAGAAATACCGGTCGGACGGCCGTGCCGATCATTCCAACGCGACCAGGGAGATGAAAGTGACTTGTCAGAACTGACGGAATCTAAATCGGATGTCCGGTTTGAGCTCGGCACTCAAAGTTCAGTTTTAAAATAAACTTAGCTTAAATGAACTCCCAAGTCAGGTCCGGGGGTCAAAAATTTGAAATACAAGTCGGACGGCCGTGCCAATCATTCCAACACAACCGGGGAGATGAAAGTGACTTGTCAGAACTGAAGGAATCCAAATCGGATGCCCGGTTTGAGCTCGGCGCTAAAAGTTCAGTTTTAAAATACACTTAGTTTAAATGAACTACCAGGTCGGGTCCGGGGGTCTAAAATTGGAAATACCGGTCGGACGGCCGTGCCGATCATTCCAACGTGACCGGGGAGATGAAAGTGACTTGTCAGAACTGACGGAATCTAAATCGGATGTCCGGTTTGAGCTCGGCGCTCAAAGTTCAGTTTTAAAATACACTTAGTTTAAATGAACTACCAGGTCGGGTCCGGGGGTCTAAAATTGGAAATACAAGTCAGACGGCCGTGCCGATCATTCCAACGCGACCGGGGAGATGAAAGTGACTTGTCAGAACTGACGGAATCCAAATCGGATGTCCGGTTTGAGCTCGGCGCTCAAAGCTCAGTTTTAAAATACACTTAGTTTAAATGAACTACCAGGTCGGGTCCGGGGGTCTAAAATTGGAAATACCGGTCGGACGGCCGTGCCGATCATTCCAACGCGACCGGGGAGATGAAAGTGACTTGTCAGAACTGACGGAATCCAAATCGGATGTCCGGTTTGAGCTCGGCACTCAAAGTTCAGTTTTAAAATAAACTTAGCTTAAATGAACTCCCAGGTCAGGTCTGGGGGTCTAAATATTGTTTCAAGCTAGTAGTTGATCTATAAAATCTGCAGTTATCAATTTGATATGTTTGATTTATATTTATGCTCATTTCTTCGCACTAATTTTTTTATCTATGAATGAATGTTATTATTTTTTTAATGTAGGGGGATCCTTCTGCGGGCAGCGACAGAGGAGATGAGCAGGGCAGTGACGATATGGATGATGAGGATATTGACGATGTACCAGATATTTCTTGATGTTTAATGATATTTGTTTTATGTTATTCAGACGGATCAGCAGGGTTAATGTGTTTTTCTTTGTATTTATTTTGTCAGCATGGTGTTGAATTTTTTTATTGGTGGTGTTTATTTATTTGAACATCTATGTTATGTTGAGATTTTTTCGGTGGTGTTTATTTATTTGGGTATGTTGATGTTGAGTTTTTTTTTGTGGTTAGTTCCAATAATTTTTTTTAACAGGTTTATTAGATAAATAAACTTAAATTTTTTAAAAAAAATATTTTTTTTTTCAGACGGATTTATAATCCGTCTGAAATGACGTTTGTAATAGAGACGGTAATTTCAGATGGAATTTATATCCGTCGTGAATTACGTTTTAAACACCGACAGATTTAGGATGAACAACATATGGAACCGTCGTTGGAAGTTACGACGACAAAGTAATCCGTCGTAATATCCGGCAGAAATAGAGACGGATTTCGGACAATATTTCAGACGGATTACGGACGGTATTTACAACGGATAATAAATCCGTCTTAAAAACCGTATGAAATACAGACGGAAATTTCAGACTGATAATTACATACGGAAATTTTATCGTGTGAGATTTAGACGGAATTTATGACCGAAATTATTTGTGTCTTAATTTCAGACGGAATTTCAGACCGAAAAGTTAACTGTCACAAATTTGTGACTAAGAATTTCAGACGGTCGAGTTCGGTCTTAAATCCGTCGGAAATCCGTTACAAATATGTGTTGCGACGGATTTTCAGACGGATTTGAGACGGATAACGTCCGTCTGAAATCCCGCTTTTTCTGGTTGTGTATACAGACTTTGAGGCTTAATGCAAAGGCTAGTGTACAGACTTCTAAAAACTGATGCATTGTATAGACTTTCATGAGACGCTAAAGTCTATGCAGACTAGACCAGTGAGACACTGATAGAGACGATGCAATGCGTTGTGGAGACTTTAACATTAGACGCTGCATGAGACGGTAGGCTGTACAGACTTGCAAAGAGTGAGTGAGACGATCGGCTGTAGGACCGATGTACAGACTCTTAGTGTGAAGGCAGACTGTATAGACTAGAATCGCTTGAAGCGATGTACATACTTGGTGAGGCTCAAGCAGTGTACAGAGTTGAAAGACTCACAAACGAGTGTATAGACTTAGGCTTTGAGCACTTGGGCTGAAGGCAATGTGCAGACAAAGCGATGTATAGACTTTGCCCAAGGAACCGAATGTATAGACTTTATGAGATGCAAATGGCTGAACAGACTTGAATGAGTATAGGGTGTATAGACTTGAAAGTCTGAAGGCGAAGTGCAAACATGCTGAGTTGACGCTGCAGCCCAATGAGTTGACGCTGCAACGTATTACTTTTATGTTCAACTGATGATGTATAGACTTAATCAAATGAAGAACCTAAACAGAAGAGTCTACGCATCAGCACACTGAGTTGACGCACTGGTGTGAGAACAGATACAAGCAATGACTGAAGGGTCGACGCATCAGCACATTGAGTTGACGCACTGGTGTGAAGACTGTGCAGACAGTGTGTAGGCAGAATAAAGGTAGAGCATGTTATCTGATAGCCATTGAACTGTACTCACTCACATGATGAAACAACATTAATCTAGAGATAGAATATTGATTTATAGTGTGGGACATCATCAAAACCATAGGGATGCAACACCTCCCTTTTCATGTTGGGCCACCAAAAGGTCCGTTTCAAGTCTTGGTGCATCTTGGTTGATCTGGGATGAATTGTGTACCTTGATGTGTGAGCTTCTTCTAAAACTTTCTTCTTCAATTCCGGGCAATCCGGTACACAAGTTCTTTCCCTGAATAACAATCTCCCATCTGATGCTACCTTGAAGTCTGGTCGTTCTTCTAGCTTATCCTTGATCTCTACTAACACCGGGTCACTGTCTTGAACCTTCTTCATCTCGGAGAGCAGATCCGGTTGTATCCTCATGTGTAATAGAGTAATACACGTTTTCTCCTGATCCGTACTTATATCAAGTTTAGAGAATTGTTCTAGCAACTTCCATTCTTGGATCATACAGTTGGCTAATAACGCTCTCGGCTTCCGACTAAGGGCATCAGCTATAGGATTACCCTTTCCAGGATGGTATTATATTGTGAAGTCGAAGTCCTTGAGATATTCTAGACAACGTCTTTGTCTCATGTTTACTTCCTTCTAAGAAAATAGATATTTGAGACACTTGTGATTAGAGTACATGGTGAACTATTCTCCGTAGAGATAGTGTCTCCAGATCTTTAAAGTAAATACCACAGCAGCCAACTCTAAGTCGTGCACAGGGTAGTTCTCTTCATGCTTCTTTAACTATCGGGATGAGTAGGCAATGACTCTCCCTTGTTGCATTAACACACATTTGAGGCCAATGCCAGACGCATCGGTATATACCTCGAATTTCACCCCTTCAGTTGGTAATGCCAATACCAAGGCGGTTGTTAGATGATCCTTCAAGGCTTGAAAGCTCTTCTCATAATCTTCATCCCACTTATAAGGAATCTCCTTATGGGTCAGCCAAGTAAGAGGAACGGTGATCTTGGAGAAGTCCTTGATGAATCGCCTGTAATAGCCAGCTAGGCCCAAGAAACTACGGATCTCGGTAGCATTGGTCGGCCTTTCCCAACTCTTCATGGCCTCGACTTTTGACGGGTCAACAGAAATCCCATCCTTCGAGATCACATGTCCTAGGAATGACACTTTCTCGAGCCAAAAATCGCATTTACTAAGCTTGGCGTTGAGTTGATTACCCCTCAATATTTGTAATGCCATTCTTAAGTGTTCTTTATGATCTTCTTCGGTCTTTGAATAAATTAATATGTCATCAATGAAGACCACAATAAATTGATCTAGATGAGGCCTGAATATGCTATTCATCAACTGCATAAAGGCTGCAGGGGCATTCGTTAGTCCAAAAGACATAACAACAAATTCGTAGTGCCCATACCTGCTCCGGAATGCGGTCTTGTGAATGTCCTTATCTTTGATCCTCAATTGGTGATATCCCGACCAAAGATCAATCTTTGAGAAATACTTGGATCCAGATATCTGATCAAATAACTCATCGATCTTCGACAATGGATACTTGTTCTTGATAGTAAGATGGTTCAACTACCGATAGTTGATACAGAGTCTCATCGATCCATCCTTCTTCTTTACAAATAACACGGGCGCTCCCCACGGGGAAGTGCTCGGTCTAATAAATCCTTTCTTCAAAAGCTCCATCAATTACTCTTTTAACTCATTGAGCTCGATAGGGGACATCCTATAAGGTGCCTTAGAAACATGGCCAGCACTAGGGACAAGGTCGATGGTGAAGGTCACTTCTCTTTGTGGGGGTAATCCAGGTAAATCTTTCGGGAATACATCGGGAAACTCCCGAACTACTCGGATGTCTTCTATCTTGGACTCCTTAACTTCCGTGGCAGTCACAAAAGCTAGGAAAGCCATGCACCCTTTCCTTAAGAGCTTACTAGCTCGGAGAGTCGAAATAATGGGTGACTTGTTCCGACCCTTAGGGCTAGTATAAACAAGTTCTGGGAACTCCTTAAAAGTTACCTTGTCGTTTCGGCAATCTAAAATTGCCTTGTGTAGGGATAGCCAGTTGGCTCCTAGTATAACATCATAATCTTTCATGTCTAAGCATATTAAGTTGACAGGTAGATTTTTCCTTTTCACCATAACTTCACAATTCAGATAATGGTGTGTGATCTCAGATTCGTTTCCGAGAGGAGTTGAAATAATTAAATCTATCCATTCCGGTTCCATAGGTAATGGATCAGCAAACTTCTTGAAAGTAAAAGAATGTGATGCATCGGTATCAAACAAGACACGAGCAGACTTGGAACAAATCTTTAAGGTACCTTCCACCAGTTCGCCTTCATCTTGCTCCGCCTCTTGAAGAGCTTAGAGACGTGCTTGCTTCTTCACCGGGCGCTTCTCATCTCCGGCTTGATCATTAAGCAAGGGACAATCGGGAATCCGATGATCACGGCTCCCACAACGGAGACAAGCTCCCAATCTCCTCCAGCTTTCATCGGCCTTATGGCCGACCTTGTCGCAGTGCTTACATACCTCCTTAGAAGGTGTGGTAGTGATGGAGAAGGGCTTGCTATTCTTCTTGAATTTCTTCTCTTGGGAGGAATCTCCTCCATTACTAGCTCTCTTCTTGTTGAAGGTTGGCTTGAAGGTGCCGGAGCTTGTGACATGCTCCTTCTTATCCTTTCCACGGATTCGGTCAGACAACTCCGTGGCATCTTCTAACAGCTGGGCTCTTCACACCATCTCCGAATAGACTTGAATGTCCATCTGTGCCAGTTGGGTAATGTATTGTGGTCAAAGCCCATTGAGAAACCTTCGGGCCATCATCTTCACGGTACACACTAAGTGCGGTGCATACCTTGATAGACGAGAGAACTGGGCCTCGTACTCGGCCACGGATAATGTCCTTTGCTTCAATGTGGCGAACTCCGCAGCCTTCTTCTCTTGGATATGGTCTGAAAAGTATTTATTGTTGAAATAGTCAACAAACTCACCCCACATGACTTGTTCTTGGGGTAAGGTAGCTTCTACTGACTCCCACCAGAATCGGGCATCCCGCTCTAGTTCAAAAGTTGCTAGCAGGCCCTTTTCTTCATTCGTGCATTGCATGACCCGAAATATACACTTGATCTCCCTGATCCAGTGTTCGGCATTGTCGAGGTCGGTCGAGCCAATGAACTTGGGTGGGTTCATGTTTCGGAAGCTACGGTGGAGATCACCCGCTCCACGATTGGCTCCACCCTGCGCCACTTGTTGTAGCGCCCGTGTAAGGCCTTGTATACTGCATTGCATGTCTCTCCATTGGGCACATTCAACGGCCATGATCCTACAAGATTTTAAGTAACTATATTAATATATGATTAACCAAGAGTCTAAGTCCCTAAGTTAACTTAACCCATGGTTCTACCCAATCTCACCGGGTAAAGGTATAAACCTATCCTTGGACTTGGTTTCCTTGGAATTGAATATCCTAGACTCTGATACCACAAAAACTGTCACGCCCCGAGCACGGAAGGAACCCGGTACGCGTGATGAGTTATATCAATCATGTCAATCAGAGCATAAGTGTATTCGACACATAGACAGAGCGCGCAAAAGTAGAGATAAACCAAATCCTTTATTCATAATAACCATCAAGGTAATTCTATTACAAAAACTTAATAAAAGAATACTAAAGGACAACCTTGACTCAATAAAAGAAAATTACAATGATTGACTCAAGAAAGTAGAAAAAGACACGACTGGATAGACACTTTAATAGTCTGGTGACTCTATGCTCTTCACTCATGTCTATTCCCTTCTGAGTGATCTTCGTCATCGAATTACCTAAAAAATATGGGAAACACTAGGGTGAGCAAATGCTCAGTTGGAATTATATCTCAAGTACAAGCTTGCTTTAAGTAATTATATGTTACATGAATGCAAATATAACTATGCATGTACGCATGACGATGACAAGAGAAAGTAGAGTATCAAGAGTTAACGAACTAGCAAGATTTCAAGATATTCATATAGAATGTATCAAGATGGTCAAGCATGTAAACATATCAAGTCATGTCACGTGAATTGGCTATCATAATATCAAGCAAGTAATACCAATTCTGGGCCACGCAAGTCATGTCAAGTCAAGTCAAGTCAAGTCAAGTACGAGTCATGGAATGTCAAATCTAGCTAGTCATGCACTTCGGTGCAATGCCACACCGTGATCAATATAGCTCCCATGGGCACAAGTACTTTCGGGTGCTCCTCCTACGAAAAGATCAGACCATATATGCACAAGCATTGAGTCATGAATATTTTAGACATCCACTATAGTTATAGCCAATATAGAGTTCCAAAGGAATAACAATTGTAGGATGATAAGGTAGATTTCACGAATGAAGGAGTTCAAGGGCTGAACTTTGAACAAGTATGACACATCATTAATCCTCATGAAAACCAAGACATGTCGTAAAATTGAGTAGATGGCGCCCACTCAATCGCCACCAATTACAGAAATAGCGCCCACACGCGTGGTCGCCCATTCCTGTGAATAGTACAGGCTCGATGAAATAGCGCCCAGGCTCAGGTCGCTATATCATGGAAATAACGGCACTGGACAAGTAGCCAATTCCTTCTGGCGCCCATGCTTGTCTCGCCAATTGCTGACAGAGACAGACTTCTCAAAGAGGCTAGAAACAACGCTCTATGAGGGCTAAAGCATCACGTTTCTTCAGAGTGACGTGACAAGACACGGTGTCATCGGTTTTTAGGGTACAACCTACTCGGCTACCTTGAGGGAATCCATGGCTAGCGTACACTTACGGAGGTCTCTATGATGAAATCACCAGTCCGAAGAAAGGAATATCTCGCGGAGGGTTCAAATATCACCGAGAATTAGTGTGTAGTCGATAGAAATGAAAACAGAGACTCCATCTACGGATGTGAGATGAGAGTGTCAATAGACCAGCGATATGGGCCAAAAATGCGATAAAACTGTGAGACAGGAAAATTGCGCCTGTACAGAAGTCGCTATTTTACTGAAATAGCGACCTTCTGAAAGGTCGTTCAATTAGGATTTATATCAGAATTTTCATGAATATAATGGAAATTAATGACACAACATAAGGCTGTTGATTATAAGATTTTTTTCCAGAACTAATATTTATGTTTTCATGTTGCAACTGCTGCTCCCATTCACATGATATTGAAGATACTGATCATCTTTTCATTAACAGCGAAATAGCCAGCTACTTGTGGAATAAATTTGCTCCTCTCATGGACAGTTCATATTTGGAAACAAACATCATCTATGGTCGGTTGCACAAAATCCTCAATGAGGCTACTGTCTACAGTCCGCAAGGATTTGTTTCATTGCTTATTTCTATGCTAATTGTCTGGGAAATATGGAAATACAGATGCTGCAATAGATTTGAAGGCATTAGATGAAATATCCCACACATTGCTGATCAGATACAAGAAGACATTAACCATATTTTGCAGTAGATCACATTCAAACGGGGGATTGGCTATCCTACTTACCATAGATTTCAAACCATGGGCATCATAATTAAACATAAAGCTCTCTGCTGCTTCACTGTCCGCTGGTTAGCCCCAAAGTTTAACTATTCCCTCAATGTAGATGGTGCTAGTAAAGGCAATCTTGGACCATCTGGAGGAGATGGATGTTTCAGAAATTCTCAAGGGAAAATGCTACTGGGATTTTCTTACTATTATGGCCAAGGATCCAATATGGTAGCAGAGGGAAGGGCTCTACTCGATGTCTTAAGATTAGCTCTACTGCACAACATTCCAATATCAGTGATTTACACTGACTCTTTAACCTTGGTTGAACTATTAAAAAGCAATAGAAGCCCTCCTTGGTCTTTACTTCCTTGGTGGCTCAAGTTACAGGAAATCTACAGCAGAAGTCAATGTCCAATTGTTCATACATATAGGGAGACAAATATGCTAGCAGATGCGCTGGCAAATCATGCTAATCTCATGGGACAAAATTCTGAATTTTCAACTGCTAAAGAGCTGTCGGTTATTGCTAGAGGAATTTCTATAGTAGATGCTTCCAACCTCCCTAACATACGAATTCGACATATATAGCTGTCTCATCCTTTTCATCACATGGGCAGCAACAAGGCATGCACTGATCGGCCAGAATATAGAAAGGACAGTACCTGATTTTTCTACCTCGACTATACTTGACTCAAAACAAGGGGTTACAGTAGCATGGAACATTGATCTGTTTATACTCATAAAAAGCATGCTCCAGATGGAGGATTGTATAGCATCTCATTTCTTGTTTCTTTGTATTTTAGAGGCTGGGCCTCCTATGAAATTGTACACATTTGATAAAATCAATAAAATATAGCATCAAGTGGTGATTTTGGTGGAGTGAGAACATTCCCTTCCTTTGGAATGGGGGTGCACTCTCCCTTCTTCCTACTTGATGACTCAGTTTATACAAAAAAAAAAGGAAAAAAAGAAAAAAAATATTTATGTTTTCAAAATATCGACTATGTATAGTGGCGTTCATTCTTTTAATGACACCCTGACCTTGGTCGTGAATTCAAAATTTTCAATATATTCTATTTTTAATAATTATTTACAAATTAGCGCCCTTTCGTGAGGGCGTTCATTATTTAAATAACGACTATGTATCTATCACCCATTATTTGTCTGCTGTTACGCATCGGGCAGGTACAATGACAGGCACATGGTATTTTCAGTTTATCAAAACAGGAAAGTAAAGACATGAACATGCAGAGGAAAATATCAGGAATCTAAAAATATGTTCATGCATTAATTTTAACATCAGGTTACTTAGTTATTAAATTTTAACAAGTCGTATTTATTTAATTACATTAAGGAATTAGCGACTGTTTGCGTGGGCATTTATTGAATTGGCACCCAAGCTATTGTCATTATTTACAAAAACACAGTAAAAACTATAGGTACTGAAATAGAAATCATGGTATCATGTTATATGACCTATATGCATGATATTACGGTGATTAACAGGTTTGGGATTCGTAACTTGAGAACACCTACCTTCTTCACTTGTTTCTAGACGACAGTTGAAGAAGATAATAAGAGTAATAGCAGCAGCAACTGCAGCTACGGCAAGAGAGGGAGAGAGGTATGCTACGACAGCAATGACACTTGAACAGATAACCGCGGCAGCACTTTGAGTAGAAGTAGATGGCATCAATGATTAGGATGGAAGAAGCAGGGGCTTCTTTACGTCGTTAACATGAGGGATATGAGCATGACAGAGGAACGAGCAGAAGGAAGACACAATAGCTTTCCTTCACGACACGGTAGCTGTAGCACGGTGAGAGGAAGACGATAAGCTCTCTTCCCTCCGTTCACGATAGCAAGGTGCAGCAATAGGAGGAGGACGACGATGGCAGTAGGGAATCAATACGAGCAGCAGTAGTAGCCGGAGCTCATCGATGGGGAGTTCTATTTATAAGTCTTTTGGCTTCGATAAACTTATTGCATCGTATTGGAATTTAGATTCCCACGTAAGAGTCCTAGTTAGTGTTAAGTTTCCCATCTTAACCCTCTCCACTGCCAAAACCGCAGCCACCTTCTTGGTTGGGTTCAAAACCCTAAGGCATGCAAGCTTCGTACGTGATGAGGGTTAGCTTTTTAGAATATATATATATATATATTTATATCCATTTATATATCCTATTCCTCCTTTGGACATTAGAGGGTTATGGGCTTTTAAGGCCCTTTAGTGATTATATATATATATATATATACATATATATAAGAAGGCCATTAGTTCATGTACGTAAGAGGCCCATTTGGTTGAGGCCTTTTGTTAAATTTATTTGGGTTTCACAATCTGGTTTGATTTGGGCCCCTTTATCATATAATTGATGGTTTTTATTTACTTGAAAATTTTATTTCTTCTAATTTATCCAAGTTGCTACAACTAGGCTCACGAGAAAGGAAAATCCCTTCATATGGATGAAGGATTGCGAAGAGAGTTTTCTAACCCTTAAAAATCATTTAACCATTGCCCTTGTCTTGGCACTACCTGTTGAAGGTGATGGATTTGAAGTCTACACGGATGCATCTGGCATTGGCCTCGGGTGTGTCCTTATGCAACATGGCAAGGTGATTTGTTATACTTTGAGGCAATTGAAGCATCATGAAGAAAACTATCTCGTCTATGATCTAGAATTGGCTGCTATCATATTCGCTTTAAAAATCTGGCGACATTACCTTTATGGGAAAAATTCACTATATTTTTGGACCACGAAAGTTTGAAATACCTTTTCACCCAGAAGGAACTTAACATGAGACAAAGAAGATGGCAAGAATACCTTAAGGACTTCGACTTCTCAATTCAATATCATCCAGGCAAAGTAAATGCCGTAGCTGATACTCTTAGCAGAAGACCATTGGCAACTCTAGCAAGCCTCCGGAAAGGTATGACTTGTCTTATCGAGGATTTTACTCATTTGAATCTAGATGTGGATGCAGAAGAAGAAAAGTGTATTATTGCCAATATCCGGTCACAACCTACATTGATTGAAGATCTAGTCAAATTACAAGAAAATGACCCCACACTAATGGAAATCAAGGCTATATTGCTCAAAGGCCAGAGTTCTCTATCTCAAATGATGGAAGGTTATTATTCAAAGCTTGAATCTATGTGCCGGATGATGCCGACACTAAGAAGCTGATCATGGAGGAAGCTCATAAGACAAAATACACTATTCACCCTGGTGCTACCAAAATGTACCAAGACCTGAAAAAGGAATTTTTGGTGGCCCAACATGAAAAGAGAGATAGCGGACTTTGTATCCCGCTGCCTCACTGGTCAGCAAGTTAAAGTAGAACATTAAAAGCCCACTGGTAAACTACACCCCTTGAAAATTCTGGAATGGAAGTGGGAAAGCATAGAGATGGATTTCATCATGGGTCTACCGAAGACAAGAGGTGAACATGATGGTATATGGGTGATCGTAGACCGATTGACTAAATCGGCACACTTTCTACCTATAAAGAATCGATGGTCTGTGGATATCCTAGCAGCATTATACATGAAGGAGATCACCAAGATACACAGTGTCCCTGTGACCATTATCTCCGATCGAGACCCTCGATTCACATCTTAATTCTCGAAGTGTCTACAACATTCATTGGGGACCCGACTCAATTTCAGCACTGCTTTCCATCCATAAACTGATGGTCAAACTGAAAGGACAAATTAGGTAGTGGAAGATATGCTCAGAGCATGTGTTATCGATTTCGGTGGGAGTTGGCACGATCATCTACCTCTAGTGGAATTTGCCTACAATAATAGCTACCAAGCTAGTATGCAAATGGCGCCATTCGTGGCACTATATGGAAGAAGCAGTGGCTCACCAATATGCTGGAATGAAGTTGGAGAAAGGTAACTTCTAGGCCCAGAAATCATTCGAGATACTACTGAAAAGATAAAGCTCATTCGAGAAAGACTCCATATGGCAGAAGATAAATAAAAGTCTTATGCTGATAATCAAAGGCGAGATTTGGAATTCCAAATAGGAGATCATGTGTTTCCCAAGGTTTCTCCAGGTCGAGGTATTCGAAGGTTCGGCATAAAAGGCAAGCTCACTCCTAGATTTATCGGCCCCTTTGAAATTCTCGAAAAGGTTGGCGAGGTCGCATACCAGATTACCTTGCCTCCTCAATTTGCTGGAGTCCACGATGTATTTCATGTCTCAATGCTCAAAACTTACTTCCCCGATCCATTCCACGTTATAAGCTATGACAGCTTGGAGATTGAAAAGGATTTGACGTACAAGCAAAATCCAATCAAAATAATTGAACAAGAAGTCCGTCAACTTCGAAATAAAATCATTCCCATGGTCAAAGTCTAATGGAGCAAATCTTGGCCACATGAGGCGACATGGGAAACGGAATAAGCTATACGGAAATGATTTTCAGAGATATTTAAATGTAAGTACACTCTCCTTAATAATCACATGTATTGAATTTGGGGACCAAATTCCTTTTAAGTGAGGGAGGGTGTAACGCCCGAGGATTTTCTAAGAATTTTTGGAATGAAATATAATTATTAAACATTTAAAGAGGTTTAAATGGGCTATTAAATTAATTTTGGGCTAATTAAATCAATCAAAAGCCCTATATTAACCAAAGGGCTGAGCCCAACTTAAATAGGCCCAAAGACCCAATTCCAAGACCTTTAGGCCCAAGCCCATTAATAGAAACATAAATTGGGTAATTTACGGATTTAAAATAGGATATATACACCAATTAGAAGGTAAATAAGAGATAATAAGAAAATCTGAATATTTCAGATTTACGCCAAATGGCGGTCTATCTCGAGACCGCCATTTCATTTTAGCGATCCAAACCTGGCCGCTAATTCATTCTGATTCCATAAGTGGAAGAAGTGTGGAAAGCTTAGATCTTTGGCATCCAAATCCCCATGGATCGAAATGTGTAGACATGTAAACATGTCTGGGACTCTTGGGGATTGATCCTACCCCTAATTAGGACTCCCAACTTGATCAAATCCTCGGCTCTTCCTCAAAACCCTATAAATAGACCCTAACTTCGACCCAAATGAACCCTAAAGTTGGCACGCGTAATTTGAAGGTAAGAAGACATCTTCTCAAGTTAATCCTTTAGAATAATTTGTTCTCCTTAGTTTTGTCTAACTCCCCTCAAAATCTCGTGCCAGGAGGACACGCTGTTGGAGAGTTAGAAGCCCTACAAGTTACTGGTTCACTGCAGTCCGCACAGGAACCAGTGTGGTCGTCTAGCAAAGACATAGAGATTGGATGCCCTAATCAAGGTATTTAGAAGTTAATCCTTTAGAACTTATTGTTCCTCTTTGTATCTTCTACCTACCTTCCAAATTTCATGGTTCTAGGTCAAGTGGTGGAGGAGAACGAGGGACGAGAAGTTACAGATTTTGCACTGGACGTGCAGAAACTAGGGTTGACTTCCAGTCAGAAATTCAAAGTCTAGGGATCGAATCAAAGGTAGGTTATCTCATGAGAAGGCTAAATTTATATGTTAGTAACAAAATCCCTCTATTATCTCGTGATTTCATGCACTGTACTGGGAGTATTTAATGTTTTATTTCAACTGCACATCTAGGTTATTATAGCATTCATTAATCCTACCCTTTAATGACAAATTGATAACTTTTGGCTTAATTTATGTAAACCATGCATCTCCATACATTTCTTATGTTTTATCATGTCTTATCCCTCTGTTGAGCAAGGATTTCATTTATCTATTGCCCAAAAATAGGCCTTATATGACCCATTTTACTTATGTCTGTTACAGAACAGAAATGGTCTCTACCAGACCGCCATAATCATTTAGCGGCCCTGCGATAGACCGCAACCACCATCATGCGGTCCTCTTATGACCGCCATTATCTTTCTAATTTCTTCTGCTTGTTAACTCTAAATAGATTGCAGATTTACCCTATGAACTATATGATAAACCTTGGAAGATAGGTTTTATTCCTAGTTTTGACTTCATCTTCATAACATTGGTTATATTGTGCATCATCCTTGATAGATTGCATGTCTTACATGGTTTAAATGCTTATTTTAGATTATGCTACTTTCATGCCAAAACATATACTTTTGTAGTAATGATCACATTTTCACATACTCATTTTGATTTGATCGCTATTTTACAACGATCCTTTCTCATCTATGGTCTTTTCTTAAGTACATGGCGCGTACCCCGATGCATGGCCATTAGATACACTTTTGCACTTATAAGCACACCTCTTGGACTTGTGATCCTCTCCGTTGGATATTCTTTCCACCGGACTAGGTAATCTGGTTTCAAGGCCTCCATAAGTCTCCGCGAGACTAGGATTCCCACTTGGACGCCGAGCTGGTTGTACCCTCAAAGCCAAATTATTTAGGAAGTACTCACATGACCAGTGTTTTTCTAAGTCCTGGATAGTAGCGGTCATCAAGGAGACCACAAATGTCAATTAGCGGCCTTTCCCATGACCGCTATTTTCCCAGAGGTTTCCTTACGTCGACACTTCTTTCTTCATGCGACGACTCTGTCCAAGTTACGGCTATATCACGACCGCCACTGTTAGGTTACGGCCAGGCATGTGACCGCTAATTAAAGAAACAGCCCAAACTAGACCATTTCCTGTCTCTGAGTTATTTAACACGAAGTTTGACGCACATGTTGATTCTCCTATGTTCCTAGATGATCCATTGATTATCTCAAACTTAATATCTTATTCAAAAGCTATGTAATGTATTATGAAAGTTAAAAGAACATGTCGTTATGCTGCCGAATTCTTTCCGTGGCATGACCTTGTATTAAATCATTCTCTGAATTCTCATGTTCAAAATTGGTGGATTCTTACCTTGATATCATGAAACTATACTTTGAACTTGTACACTATTGGCCTACTTTATTGATATTTCTCGTGGAAGTAGCTTGATTTATAACTTGAAGATGCAGTTCGGGCACTAATTGTGTCCAAGGGCTCCATGCTAGGCCCCTCGGCTGATTGTCAAAAATGTGCTGAAAATCATAGGGTACGATGATACTGACGTCGCATTGCGCTAGGAGTACTTTTTTTACAGACGAGTGAAAACCACGAGGCTATACATGAAATTATGCATTCTTGTGACATGACTTTCTAGTGCATGACCTTCATGGTTATGAAAAGTACATTCTCGATACATGCTAGTACATTCTTGTTATATGGAAGGCCACTATATATGTTCTTGAATGGTTATCCTCCCAATCTATATCAGAAATCTCATATCTTCAGTCACATCTTGTTACTTGCGTTGTTACTATGGTTTTGTTCGCATGTTTCATCATATGCATTTATCTTATTTCCTAGAGCAAAAATGTTAAATACTTAAACACTACCTTCATGTTGATACGAAGATACCTACTGGGCAAGTGTGCTCATTCCATACTTTTCCAATCTTTTCAGGACATTCTAGCAGGGATTCAGACTACTCAAGTGACGAGTCCGAGAGTGATTAAAGATCGAGAGAAGACCTAGTAGAGTCATGTGTCAAGTCGAGTCTATGTAATTTTCCATTTAATTGAGTCTAGTAAAAAGAGTCAATTATCAATGTACTTTAGATATTATTCAATAAAGTGAAGTTTTGAGTATATTACCTTATGCATTCCCTTTTATATGTGAATGTGTTAGCGCTCTGATTATATTACTTGCTTGCGGTGTACTAGCCGGCTATTCATGTTCCCGAATATCTTCCGCTGTACTTATATCTCGGGGCGTGACAGATTGTCAATTTCATCAGGGGGGATTATGCAGTCCTCCCTCTGCTCGGTCACGTACTGGGAGAGGTGGCCCTGGCGGATGAGACTTTCGATCTTGTCCTTGAGCTGGTGGCAATCTCCCGTATGGTGGCCATGATCGTCATGGAACTGACAGTGTTTCCGATGACTCCGACGCTTTGGGTTGGCCTTCATCGGCTTGGGACGGCAGAGTAGTACCGAGTCCTTTATTTCTTGATAAATTTGATAGACAAGGGTAGATAGAGGAGTATAGCACTCGAACTTGCGCGGGGGTTCTTTTCAGTCGCCCTCTCGATTCCTCCTCTTCCCTTGCTGAGAAGATTGGTCGGACGATCTCTTTTTCTTCCCCTCTCGCCCCGAGCTTGCGGGATCTCGGAAGGCAATAAGGACCTCCTCGCACTCTGCATGACGCAGAGCCAAGGTCATAAGGTCGGCGAGGGAGGAAGGAGGGTGAAGCATCAATTCTCGCTGGAGATTTTTGTTGCGGGTGCTTCCGGTCAGTGCGGTGATGGCGGAGGCCACATCCAGGCGGGGGATACTCAGAGCTTCAGCTTTGAAGCGGTTAATGTAAGCCCACAGCTTTTCCCTTGGCGCTTGCCTGAGGGCCAGTAATCCCGCTATTGACCTTGGAAGGCCGTTGCCGGCGAAGCTCTCCTTGAACAGTCGCCCAAAATGTCGGAAGTTGGTGATGCTCCTAGGGGCGAGTGCTCGGAACCATGCCTGTGCGCCTTGGACTAGAGTAGTCATGAACACTCGGCACTTGACTACGTCGGATGCCCCGTGTAAGGTCATCAGGGCGTCGAATAAGTGAGGTACGTCAGCTCAGAAACAAAACCATTCGCAAGGTAAAGATTCAGTGGAATAAGTGCTTGGAGTAAGAAGCTACATGGGAAACGGAAGAAGTAATGTGCAGAAAGTTCCCAGTCCTATTTGACTGTAAGTAAAACGCACCTCCACAATCTCATGCAATGAATTTTGGGACCAAATTCTTTTTAAGTAGGGGAGAGTGTAGCACCCCTGCTAGATTTTAGAATTTTTTAGAAAATAAATAGATTTATTTAAGCCTTTAATAAGCTTAAAAACTTCAATGGGCTAAATAATGGGAAGCCTTTTGATTAAAGGCCCAGCTATTAACTAGATGATTAAGCCCACTTAAAGAAGGCCTTAAAACTAAAATTTGAGCCCTTTGGCCCAAGCCCAAAGCCTAGAAATATAATAGGGTAAGTTACCTAAATAAAATAGGGAAATAATGGATAATTAGAAGTGGAGTTAGATAAAACTCAAATTTTGGAAAGTCAGGCAAGGTCGCGATCTATCGCGCGACTACGTCATGAAGAAGGCGGTCGAGTCCCAACCACGATCTAATTCCGAAAATAGAAGGGGGATAAACACGGAAAACTCTGATTTTTATCCACGATTTAGCCATGATTTGATGTGATCTTGAATGGAAAATTTATCTAGGATTCTTAGGGATCGACTTGACACCAAAGAAGGATTCTAATTTGAATAAAAACCCTAACACTAGGCCATTCCCTATAAATAGGACCTAGAACCGTTCTGCGTAAACCCTAGGTTTAGATCGCACGGAACATAGGTAAGTTGTCATCTTTTTAAGTTCTTCCTTTAGAACTTTTTTCCCCTTTATTATCTTCTAACATCCCTCCAATTTTCATGTTAGGAGAACAAGCAACCAAGGAGTTATAGAGCACATAAGTAGCTTGTTCCACGCTAGGCGCGCAGGAATGAGGGGTCCCATCCGGCGAGTAATTCGAGGTCTAGGATCAAACCAAGAGGTAGGTTGTCTTATGATCGGCTTAAACATGATGTTAGGAACAAAATCCTTCTATTCCTTCTCATTTTCATGCTTCGTGGACGTCATATTTTAAGTTTTACCAAGATTGCACAATAGGGTTTCTAATTCATGCTATCCAGGCAACATTAATGGAAAGATAATAACTTTTGATTGATTACATGCCCTTTTTCATGCGTTATTTACATGCCAGCATGCTTTCCCTTTCAGTTTTGTACTAGTTTGTATCTTTAATTTCCATTAAAAAGGCTCTGTAAGGCCGAGATTTGCCTCTGTTTGATGACAGATGAATAGCAGTCTAGCAAGAAACCGTGACCATAGTAGCGGCCTTCGATCAACCGTGACCTCAGGATAGCGGTGGGGGAGAACCACAATCTCTATTGTTCACCCGTAACAGTAACTAGATCAAGTGTCAAGATTTCTTGATTATATAGTAGTATCTACACGTTATTTCATTATGTTTTGTTTTATGCAGAACATGTTTCAAAAGGTTATATGTTTTTTGTCATATCATGTTTTAAAATGTTATTTTCATCATATGATAGTTTCACATTACACCCTATAGTTTTGTACAAAAGGAACTTTCAATCGTTGATGAAACTTCTTATACATCTATCTTTGTTTTGATACATTCACGTTCGTTTTCTTTCCGTCATAGTTACTTGCACATAGCCCGTACTCTGGTACGTTCGCTATTAGTCACTTGCACGTGATAGGAACACCCTCTTGGACATTGAACGCCTCTCCGTCGGATATTCCTTCTGTCGGACTAGGTATTCATGTTTCAAGGCCACCGTAAGTCTCTGCGAGCCTGGGATTTCCACTAGGACGTCGAGCTGGTTGTACACTAAAAGTCCAAAAGCTAGATGAGGCACTTCATGATTCTATGTACCATCCTGATCGCGGCCTGTCGATCAACCGCGACATGTAGATCACGGCTGTCCAACGACCGCGTTCATGCAACAAGTTGGTTGTGTTTCAGTCGACCAATATTCATTTTCAGTCGACTGATTCTTGCTTTTCAGTCGACAGATTCTTGATTCAGTCAACTGAGTTTTCTTGGGTCGACAGACTTCTGATCGCGGACTGCTAGCTGACCGTGTTCTCCATATCACGGTCGCCATGTAACCGCATTCTATCAAAGCTTGTCCAACCCGAAGGTCTGACCAAAGGGTTGATTGTGTTCTATTCTCAGACGATCTTCTGATTGATTGGAACCTGAAACAATATTTAACAAGTCAATAATTAACTATGGAATTAAGAAAGATGTCGTTATGCTGCCGAAATCTTTCCATAGCACAATGTCCCATTAATTGATTCTTGACCTATTTCTCAAAGAATTGGGTACGTTCTTGCCTTGCTTACTATCGCCTCAAAGGTATTATTGAATTTGACATTCTTAGCCAAACTTATTGATATTCTCGTGGAAATAGCTAGATTTATAACCTGAAGATGCAAGTGCGGGCACAGATGGTGTCCAAGTGCTCCATTCTAGCCCCCTCGATAGATGGCCGAAAATATACTGTAAACCATGGGGTATAATGATTACTAGTGTTGCATTACACTGGGAGTACATTTTTTATGAACTAGGGAAAACCACGATGCAATTCATGAAATTACATGCTTGCTTGAAAGGTACATTCTCGTTACATGCTTGTACATAGCCTTCTTAAGGTTATGAAATGGTACATTGTCGTTACATGATAGTACATTATTGATTGAAAGGCCAATTTCTATTCTTGCTAGATCATGCTTGTATATTCTTTAAATATCACATCTTTTCAGTTAGTCTTGCAACTTGTTACTATTGTTTTACCGCATGTTTTATCGCACTTTCTTTCATTATCACATCTCCTAGAGCTAAAATGTTAAGCATGTAAACTATGCCACATGTTGACACGAGGATACGTACTGGGTGAGTGTGCTCACTTCCTACCTTTCTCCAACCTTTTCAGGAAGCTCTAGTGGATCGGAGTCGGATCATTCAAGTGATGGGTCCGAGAGTGATTGAAGATCGAGAGAAGCCCTAGATAGTCTTGAGTCTGTTATGTCAATTTAGAATCATTCACTGTAATAGGCAGTGCAGTTGATCATGTTATGTAATTTTCTATTTTCTTGAGTCTAGTAAGTCTTGTGGTCAAGATAGTCGATGTCAATTGTAAACTTTGATTATTATTCAATAAAGTTGAAGGTTTTTGATGTTATGATGTTGCGTACATTATTTGTGCTTTGGTATGAATGAATGTGGCGCTATGATTGTCTTGTTAGCTAGAGGCTTACTTTGCCGACTGTTCATGTTCCTGACCTATTTCTGATGTATATCTCGGGGCGTGACATGGAATCTTTCTTTGAACTTTCTTTGCATATCGGGCCATTCAATAATAGACCTGGCCGATAGACTTGAGTACCACTCGAAAGCGCGCCCTGTCATTGTGGAGCCAAATAACTTTAGTAGATATGACTCATCGGTGGCCAAGTCACCCATCACATTAATGTAGTAGGCAATTGTAGATATATTTCTCCTCCCGTCCGTTCTTTCAATGCCTTCCCAATGTCTATCCTACCACATCCAACATGGGAAACGAATGAAGACGGAAGAAAAGGGAGGTGTAAAAACCTGTGATCACCATCAAGGTGCCGAACATGATGAACACGCCGTACCTTGGAAAGAAGGAGAGGTACTCGCCTGACCTGCAGTGCTGGGAAGATGGACGGTTCATAATGAACCGCCTGTAAGATGCACGGTCTTACGATAGACCGTTTAAGAACACTGCAGAAGATGCGGGAGGAAGCACTCCTGGCAGTTGAACGGCTCTATCACGACCGCAGGAAGAAGAAGGACGGTCCAGGCTGCACCGCACGTCATCTTGAACGGACTGTAGAGAACCGTGCAAGCCCACCAAGCCAGAAGTCACAAAGGGTCCAACCTCCACCCTCCCCGGTCGGCCAGAGGGGATGGGCCTCGTGCTGGGGATTGCTGACCTGTAAAATGACGTGAAAACACAAAGAGAAAACCTAGATTAGAACTGAAAAGTGTAGTAGATGCCAAAATAACAAGAAATGAACATGAATACGTGGAAAGGGGGATACCTGGGGGATTTTTATCCCCTAGGGTGTCATAAACGTGGGTGTGTGCATGCATGGCAATGAAGATGAAGAAAACCATGGGGAGAAAGTGAGAAAAGTGATCCATGCAATGAAAAAGAGGACAAAACGTATCAAACACACAAGCCTTAAAAAAAAGTAGACTACTCCCTGAACCGAGGCTTATATGGACGTGGAAAGCCTCCCTCCTTGGTGCTAGGTCGCTCAAGAATGCGGCAGGGCTTCGCCGACGACCAAAAATATCCCCCCTTTCAAACCCGACCTTTAGGGTCTATTTATAGAGCACCTAAAGTCCTAGCTCAAAATTAGGGTTTAGAAGCATTTTCAGGTCGAGATAATCAAAGGAAAATCATAGATAATCAAATTATCTCTCATCTAGTCGAAACGGCACTCAAAATGGTTCATTATCCGCGGAGAAAATGACAGGAGAAGTTGGGGATAAAACCATGGATAAAGAGATAAAGTCTGTTGAAATCCAGGAATCGAATGGATGAACGGTCTTACGATAGACCGTTCAACTGGGTGTGCGGTCATGTCCTGGCCATCCAACCCCATCGGTGGAAATTCAAAATAAATCATAAATTATCCAAATTATCCATCGAACTGACCGAAACCTTCGCCGTTGGACTCTTATAGATGAACGGCTCAGATGAGATCGTTCAAAGGTAAAGCGGCCAAAGACAAACTATTCTAGCCTTGTCGACGATAAATAGATTAATTGGATAATTATCTAAGAACACCACCAAGCGCAGAACTCTGAGAGATGAGCGGCTACAATCCGTCCGTTCATCAAGTTGAACGGCCAGAGGAGAGCCGCATAAATGCTTGTCGGTGAAATTTCAGAAAATTAACAAAAATATTCCAAAATAGTTGGACGGTCTACAGGCAACCGTGCATTGATTGAGCGGCCAGGGATGCACCGTACATGTACATGGGTGTTGAAACTCATAGAAAAGCCCAATCAACCAAAACCAAGACCCGTTAAGCCCTGAATTAAAACAAACCTAGCAAGGGAGGGAGCTACCCATAAAACTGGCCCAAGATATGCATGAAAATAGCCCCAATGAGTGATGGACAACTCGAGGCATCAACAAATGGGAGTAAGAGGAACGACTCAACTTATCGGCAAAAAATGAGTTTCAACAGATGCCCCTCCTTAACATCCTCTTTGCAGGGGAGCGAGCGGAGGTGAAGTGAAAGTGACATGGAACATAGAGATGGAGCGGAAATGCAGCGGAGTGGATCGAAAAAGTGGGCGTTAAGGTAAAACAACACCCATTTTTACCAACAAGCGATAGGAATCTTCCGGAAGACTCTAAACCAAACGCAAGGACTGATTAAACCAAAAGCGACACCAGTATGGAGGAACTAAACTAAATGAAACAAATCGACAAGACCAACCTCATGGGGGACACAATCCCGCGGTCCAATAAGGAGGCCCAAAGTAGGCAGCAAAAGTAAAGAAACAGGCTAAAGCTCCAGATGGGGACCTTTTAATCAACCAAACCCAGCGAATTGACCAAAGAGAACCTTCCAACTCAGAGTGGAATTAGTTCCTCTTACTCAAACATTGAACGCACAGTTAATCATTACTGATGGGACATTCTGTAGGCAAACCATGGGGCATGAAAGCTCAAAAAGATGCGTATGATGCATGCTGGGCTAAAATAAAAGAAATCATTAAAATAAATGCAAAGAAAGATTAAAATACAAAATACTCGAGAATAATATTGCTAAGCTGTAAAAATCAGAGTCAAGATACCATCCGCAGCCATAGCGTGCAGGATAGAACCATCCTCCCCATGACATCCCAACCTAACGGCCTATCCGAAGGTTAAACACGTGAACCTGGATCATCGTTGTTTTTGTTAAAGGGGAACATCAGATCCTGAAACACGTAGATAACCAACTGGTTTTCGAGATAATATACTATAGTACCATATAATAATGCAATAAGTGTGATAAGGATAGAAGGCCATACCTGACTTACCTGTGCAGGTGAAACGGCAAGTGAAAGTTTGGATGCTGCACATGAAATTGTTAACAAGATTTGTAATGATATCAAAATTCATCAATTGAACACTAAGTGCAGACATGGGGGTAAAACAACTTCAAACATGAACGGTTAGGCACCAACCGCCCAAAGAAGAACGGTTAGATGTAAGCCGTTTATATTATGGAATTTGAACCGACTTAAATAGCATACCGCTGAAGATGAACGGTCACCTCTCAACTGTCCAAATGAAGGATGGTCTATCGCTAGGCCGTACAACCTCTGCAACCTTGAAATACTAAAACCCTTCGTCTCCCTCCACCGTAGCCGACGGTGGGAGGGAGAACGAAGGGCACTCCACCACCAATTCCACTCTCTCAACTTCTCCAACTCCCTCTCTCGTCTCCCCATCTCTCGCCTCTCCATCGCGATGAGGACCAAGCACCAGGCGGCTCGAGACCGGGCGACCGGCGAGGAGCCCTCACTGCCACCGACGGCCGAAGAAATGCCGCCACCGCTGCCACCACCGCCGCCGATGGTCACCGCGAAGGAGGCTGGTGGTGAAGATCTTGTCGTGGCCGTGCCCGAACTGGAGGGGGAAGAAGCTGCAGCGGTTGCTGCCGGCACTGGAGGCGACGAAGCGTCGGAGGAGCCCACAGGCGAACCCACAGTGAAGGTGAAGGTGACCCGGGGTCCCGAGGTAGGCCCCCCCCTCTAGCCATTTTTACACCATGCATGTTAGATTTAGGGGATTTTTAGGGAGATTTAAGAGGCTAAGGACCGGTTTGGGGTGCCATGGTGGCCTCCCCGCCGGTGGGGAAACCCTTACCGTCGTTTGGGAAGACGACGGTAGGGTGGTTTAGATAAAACCGCACACTTGAAAACATACGGCTCACATAGAGCTGCCCAAACCCACACGGCTCAGGGGTAGCCGTTCAAATTCAAATAGCACCAGAACCAAAACCAAGTAAGGACGGTGAGAGACTCACTGTACAAACAACAAGTGGGCCTCATTGGTCCGTTCAATACCCTGTCAACAAAGAACAAAGCGGTCCCTATAGGACCGCCCAACCTTCCTGCGGCCCAGGAGTGGCCGTTTCAAACTAAGAACCTAAGGGAAGAACGGTGCACGGTCACCCGTTCAAGATAAGAACGGCCAATGCCAGCCCGTTCGAAACACAGAACCTAGGGATTAGAACGGTGCACATGGGACCGTGCAAAGGTACGAGCGGCCTGTGGGTAACCGCTCTTCCGATAGAGAGTTAAACCTTGATGATTTTATTTATATGTGAAATAAAATGCTTAAATAAATTACTAAAATGCATTTAAAATGAATGAATGAATGCATGGAAAGCGCAGGACCCGCATCTCATGGTTGCAGGTCCGCGCAGTGTATTTAGAACTGTCGGACTTCCAGAGGGAGCGGTTGGCTGCCATGGGGTTTACCCCATTCCTGAGCATCGAGGTGTGTCAGTTTGACGCAGCTCTACTCTACGCCCTGTACGATCACTGGGACCCAGTGAGTCGGACGTTCATCTTCCCGTAGGGGCATATGGTCCCCACGCTGGAGGACGTGGCCAGGCTCACTGGCCTTCGAGTGCAAGGGGCACCGGTCAGTGGGGCCACTTTTCTCGACTACCGGGCGATGGCTCGGGGATTGCTGGGCTTAGAGCTACGGCGCCTGAGAGGCAGTCGACCCTCCTACCCCGGGCTAGTCTCCAAGATAGCCTGGGATTACGACGGGTGGGAGTTGCAATTGGAGAGCAGCCGGAGGAGCACCTGCAGTGGTTGGTGGACCTGGCGCGGCCGAGAGTAGCTACAGGGCCGGGAGCGGAGGCAGACAGAGTGCTGCAACGGCTCCTCATGCTGATGTTCGAGCAACTCCTCTTCTCCACCAGAGCGGACGTGATGAGCTGCCGGTTCCTTCCTTTCCTCGAGGAGCTGAGCCACGTGGGCGACTACGCGTAGGGAGCAGCAGTTCTCGCGTTCTTGTTCTACACGTTGAGTTCAACGGCCCGTCGGACGATGCTCGGGGGCTTCTCCCCCTTACTCCAGGTACGACTCTTACCCTAGACCTAATTATGCAATTCTCTATGTTTCCTAAATGCTGACACGATGCTATGATGCAGGTGTGGGCCTACGTGTACCTACGTGGGCTAGGCAGAGGCGAGGAGACCCGTCCCGGGCTCTTGCCGATTGCACGGAGGTGGATAGCACCTCGGGAGACTGCAGCCCTGAGACGACAGGTCCGAGAGCTGCAGGACGACCTGGATGCTCTACCGTTTGCCTCGGTATACTTCTAAACTCAGACACTTTAATTAAATGCAATTCTTATATGATGATGATGCTGATGCGACTTTCTATTTCTTGCAGGTATGGTGGACACATTACACAGAGGAGGGCCAGGAGGGTCAGCCTTGGGTGGTTGGCACCCTCGCTTTTTTCAGACGAGATGTGTGGCTTCACTGCGTGAATGTGGTGGAGCCACTGCACTATAGATTGGTGATGAGGACCATCGGGGTCCATCAGCCCGCGGTGGAGTTCCCGGCGCCTGAGAAGGCGGGGGAGCGAGTGACGAGGACTACCCGGGGCCTAGAGGTAGCATTTGATTGGTCTACGAGGAACGCTGCGCAGGTGGCCGACTGGACAGCTCTCGGGCGGGTGGTGACCGTCTGAGCGGAGAGCGACTCAGCGTACTACACCGCGTATGCCAGACACTACCGGGACCAGGTGTTCCGGGGTGCCCACCGACCGGTACGACTCCAAAACTTAAACTCTGTCTATTATGCTTATGATTCTTATATGATACGCTGACACATGGACTTCTAAATGCAGATTGACCCTGAGGGATGACTGGAGGAGCTGTAGGGGTTCCTGCACTCCACCATCAGGGAGCGGGATGAGGCCCGACAGGCCCTGGCCTTACTGTTGAGTTTTCTAAACCCTGAACTCTCTAAATTATGCAAATGCTTATGATTATGACTATGTATGTGACTGACCTGGAGTTTTGGATGCAGCGTGCTGAGGGGGCCCAGAGACAGGGGGCCGATGCTCCTTCTTCTTCTTCTACCCAGACTCTTGCAGATCGGGCCGAGCGGGAAACCGACTTCACTCGGATGGTAGCGTGGGCCAAGGCGGCCGAGGTGGCGCTCACCGAGAGGGTACGCAAATCACTACACTTACCCTTTGTACTTATGCTATTGACAATGATATGTGTATGCAGACGACCGAGCTGACCCGCCTTAGGACCTAGCTTGAGCAGAGCCGGGCAGCGGCTCGGGAGGAGGTGGCCCGTGTGCGGAAGGAGGCAGCACAGAGCCGACCCGCAGATGCACTGGAGACGGCGCTTCTTCGAGCTGAGCTGGAGCGACTCCGAGCCAGTGCGACCGAAGTGGAGTGCTACCGGGCTGAGGCGGAGCAGGCCCGGTTACAGGTTGCCAAATTGGAGGGCATGGTGGCGGGCATGAGAGAGGTGAGTCGAGAGCGCAGCCGAGCGACTGCGAGTGGCAGCCACGGCACTCATGGTTCTGTTAGGAGTTACTTTACAGGTTCCTCCAGCCACCGGAGAATGAGGAGGACGAGCAGCGCCGGCGACGTCGGCGTGACGAGGCGGTTTCAGCGATGCCTCCACCAAAGTGGCATGAGGGAGCCGGAGACAGCAACGGGGGCCAGTGAGAGGGACAGTCCTGACTTTTGTACTTGGCCTGACTTTTGTACATGATATGATATGATAGTGATATGCCTTTCTTGTTTGTCTATTTCTATGAATGAATGAGTGAATGAATGGATGAATGCGGCTCCTGACTCGACACGAGTGCGTGAGTGAGAGACGACGACTACGAGTGAGGCACGACTACGGGTGTGACGCGACATGACCACGAGTGAGATAGAGGGACGCCGACTCCGAGTGTGAGAGAGAGAGCGTGATGCCAAATGAGTGAGATGAGTGGCGTCAAATGAGTGAGATGAGGGCGTCAAATGAGTGAGATGAGAGACGCCAAATGAGTGAGATGAGAGATGCCAAATGAGTGAGATGAGAGACAGCACGACTACTAGTTGAACAGGTGCACAACTTGTTGGACAAGGGCTTCAGATCAGAAGAATGGTTCTCAGTGGGCCGTTTAAAGTAACACACGGTCCGTAATAGACCGTTTCGAGGGAAATTGAATGGTCTTATATTAACTGTTCTGAATGTTGAACGGTTTACCACATGCTGCATAAGAAGACGAACGGTCTAATTCAGGCCGCTTAAACTCCTGCCCTCGAATTCTTTGAAAGATGGTAAACGGTCTGTAAGGGGCCACGCAATGAGATAGGCGGTCTATCGTAAGACCATCCAACGTGGCATCCTACGAACTTCAATGGGACTCTCCTGGAGAGTCCTTAACCCGAGGGCAAACTACTTCAAACCCATCCAAACCTCATCTTAACTTGCCCTAGACTTATCCAACCCGATCTCAAGAGACCTAGGCTTCCTGACAAGCCCTATAAGTAGGAGGGGGAGCCTAAATTTATGATTCACACATCCTCCTCCTTTTAAGCCTTGAAACCTTTGCTATTGACCACCAAATCACCATGAAGAGGGTCCTAGAGGGGAGTTCCATGGAGGGAGCATCTTTTGAAGGGCCAAAGCCGACCAGGAAGGAGCGGGAAGTGCTCCAACGACTGATTGCAATCCCGCGACATCTCAGCTCGAGCTCTTTGAGAGAGGTAAGTGTGGACGCACTAAAATTCGAAGGGGGGTCTGTTCGTTTGTTGGTCGGGGTTAATTCATTTATTTAGTGCGAGGGCGTGCCAGTCACAAAGTGATGATTTATTCGGGCTTCATGGAAGCCCATGGTGCGCTCGATCTGACTAATCAGAGAATTGTGTGGTTCGTGTCGGGACCGAAACCCGCCATGCCGTAAAGGCCATGGAGTTATTTACATCCCCCATACGGGGGAACACCCTTGATTGATTGCCGGGAATAAGGGCCCTATGGCCTAGAGAGAATACTAATCATGCAGGAGGATAGTGATAATGCGAAAGTTCGTCGTTTAAAACACGCGTATCAATCTTAAAAATTCCAACTCGCACTAGATGAAAGAGAGACGTAATATGGTGGCGAGAAGGGTCGAATCCATAGGGAAGAAGAGATTTTTAAAGTTAAAAACCTTGTAACCTTTTAGAAAAACAGTTGTGCTTTTTGCTTTGCTTGAAGAAAACAATGAAATGAAAAACAAACTAAACACTTAATTAAAAACACCTGTGATTATGCACCTATGCTATAGAAATTAATTGCATGAAGTGAAAAGAAGAGATAGAAGAAGGGAGTAGAGATGGAAGAAGATCAAGAACTAGATCAAAAGAACAACTCCCTTCATTAACTTAAAAAAAAAGGTACATGAAGTGCAAGGCAAGCTTACAACAAAGAGGTGACAAGATTATAATGAAGTAACATAACATAAAAGCAATGACAAAAAGAGGGGCCTGAGATGTGAAGATAGTAGTAGCAATGGTGATGACACCATCGTCTCCTCCTTGCCGAGCCTTGGAGAGGATTGCTCCGCCTTGAAAGAGATCGCCGTGTACACCGGGAGGAAGTCGCCTTTGTCGTTGAAGCTGCCTTTGGAGGGTGAATAACTTTGAACCCAAGAGGAATTAGGGGATGCCCAAGAAAAAGAAGTTGAAGAGGGGGAAAAGAGGAAAACTTTTAATGAAGAACTTAGAGAGAAAAGAAGAGAAGAAGGGCTTCAAAATGGAGACATAACCGAAGCTAGCACCTCGGATGAACAGTCAAAACACATGATAGCAAGTTGAAAAATGAGAAATATCATCAAAACAAGAAAGAATTAGAAGATGGTGTTAACTGAGAAGTTGTAGAACACGTAAAAACCAAGACTTTCATGAAGACAGTAAGAGCAGAAAATGAATAGAAGAGGGAGAAATAACGGGAAGAACAGAGAAAAATATTGGGTCGCAGATGAACAGGACAGCACAGTGAAAAACATAAACTATCTTGAAAACCGGAAGGATTTAGAAGATGATCAAGAAGAAGAAATTGTAGAGAACTTAAAAATGAAGAACTTTTATGAAGAACACAAAAGGAGAAAATGAACTTACATGGGAGAAACCGGAGGCCTAAGGTTGGGAGAGAAAGAGGGAGAGTGAAAGATTGCTAAAAAAGAAGACTCCATTTCTCCTCCTTGCCATAGGCTATTTATAGGGAAAGTTAGGTAGATGGAGGGTGGAGATTGTATCAAAAGGAGATGAATGGCTGAGATTTAAGTGGAATATGATGCATGGGGAAGAGAAAAAGTAGGTGGGCACCCCCTTTCTTGGACTTTAGACACCCCATTTCCCATGGCTCATCATGTCTCTCCTTTATTTCAAACTTTGAATGTCCTTTTCCTCCTTTCCAAACTTAAAGTTTGGATTCCTCCTTTCAAACTTTGAATTCGAAATTTTGAACTTTCCTTTCCCTCCAACTTGAATAATTTGAATTCTTTATTTGACTTGGTCAAAATGGTGATGACCCTTTTGCCCCCGGCTTCTTTTGTAATTACCTTCGGTGTCCTACACACACATAATTGCACTTTAGTCCATAAAATTACCACAATATGTACATAAATCTCAAATGCTCATGATTATGCAATGGAGAATTAATGCTCATGGCCCTCAACTTTAATTCATTATTAAATAAGACAATTGAATTAATCAATTTACGTGAAAGCTCCAATTTAAATGCGTAGTTGAGGTTAATTATGAAATATGCATAATTACCTAATTATATGCACATAAAATGGTGTACATGCAATGAATTATCATAAGAAATGGACACTTATCACATCCCCCAACTTACTCATTGCTAGTCCCTTAGCAATACCAATAAATTGAATTTTAGGACTAACAAGAGTTTACAAAATTCATGCACTCATATCCAGTTATCCCTTCATAGAATCAACTAAAGATTAGGAATCCGGAATCATTAATGCACACTAGCCTTATGTAGGAACTTACTTGTACATGATTAAGAATTTAAATTAAAGCTCAATAGCACTTGTGCATGTGTAACTACCAAATCCACAGCTTAGATAATTACATCCCCCATTCGTTATTCCAATCAAATGTCTTTCAACTCTGCACCTCTTAGATCAGAGCATTAAGTATATTCGCTTTTGTCTGCCTTATTATTTTATCCCTTTGGGATCTTTTATACCACACATGATGCTGCACTACCCTTCACTGCTCAACGTGAACCTCGACTCTTGCCTTAGGAGAAGCAGGCCCAGTTTCACAGATCAGGGTTCCCTTTTCCGTTTTACGCGAACCTCAACACGTCTTAGGTGAAGTAGGCCCGGTTACTAAGATTAGGGGCATTTTTCATGGTGTTTTTTTTCTTTTTTCATAGTGACATTGCACTTATTTGATAGATAATTTGGCAGAAAGTTTTGTATAAAGATCTCTTTTCTTAAGAAGTGCAGAATATCAGACAATATACCTAAAATAGTAGAGGGCTTGTCTTGCTTGTTTCATTAGTGTGTAATAAATTTTTTTTTTTAGTGCACATGAACTTTAAAGGGATTCTTATATCAGTTTTCCATGGCTAGATTGACTAAATTTTCCATCACCCTTCTCCCTAGCCTTTTCTATTCAAAAATTACTTTTAATTTAAGCATGAATCATGAAACTCAAAATGGGGTTTACATCTTTATGCAAGACATAACTCCTATCAGGTTGTACTATACGCATTATGAAAATTTCTCTCCCCCCCAACTTGAATGACATTGTCCTCAATGGCATGTAGAATTGAAAGTAAAAGAACAATGTATCAATAAATACTTCTGAGTGGGAAAGAGACAACCGGATATGCGGGACGAAACCTCCATCAATGTTGTAGACGGCGATGACTTCCTCTCCTTGGCCTTTACCTGACTACACTCAAACAAAAACGTCAAAACAACAAAAACTATCGGTTGCCTCCCAGAAGCGCTAAGTTTTCCGTCTTCAGCTAGACGCATGAGAGCTCATGAAGATTTTATTCTAGACCACTTAGAACAATGGATTCTTTTTGCAACTGATCGTTTTCCACATAAGATTTCAATCTTTGACCGTTGACAGTGAAAATTTGACCATTTTTAGGATTCAAAATTTTGACGGCACCGTGGTCAAAAGCTTTGACCACTACAAATGGTCCGTCCCATCTGGACTTGAGCTTTCCAGGGAACAAGCGTAGCTTAGAGTTAAAAAGCCATACTTTCTGATTTGGTTGAAAAGTTTTCCTTTGAATATGCTTATCATGGAAGGCTTTCATTTTGGCTTTATAGATTTTTGAATTCTCATAGGCTTCATTTCTTAGTTCCTCCAATTCATTGAGTTGTAGAGCTCTTTGGGCCCCGGCTTGAATGAGATCAAAGTTGACCTGTTTGATGGCCCAATATGCTCTATGTTCAAGTTCTACCGGCAAGTGGCAGGCTTTTCCAAAAATAAGGCGATAAGGTGACATGCCAATGGGAGTCTTAAATGTAGTTCTATAGGCCCAGCGTGCATCATCTAGTCTCTCGGACTAGTCTTTTCTATCTGGCCAAACTATCTTATGCAAAACGGTTTTTATCTCCCTGTTTGACACTTCTACCTGGCCACTGGTTTGGGGATGGTAGGGTGTAGCGAGCTTGTGAGTGATGCCATATTTGCGAAGTAGAGCTCTGAATTGAAAATGAATAAAGTGAGAGCCCCCATCACTAATGATAGCTCTAGGACAACCAAATCTAGAAAAGATGTGTTTCTTCACAAACTTCATCACAACTTTATGATCATTTGTCCTAGTAGCAACAACTTCAATCCATTTTGAAACATAGTCTACTGCCACCAAAAGGTGGAAATGGTCCCATAAAGTCTATTCCCCAAACATCAAAAATTTCTACTACCAGAATGGGACTGAGCGGCATCATATCTCTTTTTGAATTGTTTCCTACGGCTTGGCACCTTAAACATGTTTTGGAAAATTCATAAGCGTCTTTGAATAATGTGGGCCAATAGAATCCGCTCCGCAACACTTTCGCCGATGTTTTCTTTCCTGAAAAGTGTCCCCCACAAGCAAGATTATGACAGAAGTTCAAAACAGATTGTTGCTCCTCCTCGGAGACACATCTTCTTATTATTTGATCTGGACCCATATGAAATAGCTCCGGGTCATCCCAAAAATAGTGCCTTACCTTGGAAAAGAATCAATCCTTCTCCTGTCTAGACCACCCTTCGGGAATCTGGCCTACTGCCAGGTAGTTGACTATATGAGCGAACCAAGAGGTTATTGTATGAGAGATGGAAAGAATTTACTCATCAGGGAATGAATCAGACATAGGGGCACTTTCGGGAATTACAATCCTTGACAAGTGATCAGCTACAACATTTTCCAACCCCTTCTTATCTCTTATTTCCAAATCAAACTCTTGTAGTAATAAAATCCACCGTATGAGACGGGGTTTGGCTTCCTTCTTAGACATCAAAAATTTTAATGCTGAGTGATCAGAATAAACAATGACTTTCGCCCCTAATAGATATGATCGAAACTTTTCAAGGGCAAACACAACAACTAGCAATTTCTTTTCCATGGTGGTGTAGTTCATTTGGGCATCAGCGAGGGTGCGGCTCGCATAATATATCACCACAGGCTTCTTCTCAACTCTTTGACCTAGGACAGCTCCTACAGCATAGTCTGAGGCATCACACATGATCTCAAAAGGGAGCGACCAATAAGGAGATTGGAGAATAGGATCTTGTGTGAGGGCTGCTTTCAAAGATTTGAACGCCTCTAGATAGGACTCATCAAAGTGAAAGGGAGTGTCCTTGGCAAGCAATTGTGTAAGTGGTCGAGCAATGGTGGAGAAGTTTTGAATGAATCTGCGATAGAATCCTGCATGGCCAAGAAAGGAACGAATCTGTTTGACCGAAGAAGGGGGAGGAAGATTAGAAATCAGATCTACCTTGGCCTTGTCAACTTCTATTCCCCTCTCTGAAACCACATGGCCTAAAACGATCCCTTCTTTTACCATGAAGTGGCTCTTCTCCCAGCTCAACACTAGATTCGACTCAATGCACCTTTTCAATACCCGAGTTAAGTTTTCCAAACAATCTTCAAACGAATCACCAAACATTGAAAAGTCATCCATAAAAACTTCCAAGCATTCTCCCACCATTTCAGAGAAAATGGATATCATACACCGCTGGAATGTGGCAGGGGCGTTGCATAGCCCAAAAGGCATTCTTCTAAAAGAAAATGTGCCATAAGGGCATGTGAACGTTGTCTTCTCTTGATCTTTCAGGTAAATAGCAACTTGGTTATACCCGGAATAGCCATCCAGAAAGCAATAATACTTCTGCCCTGCCAGTCTCTCCAAAATCTGATCTATGAATGGTAGTGGAAAATGATCTTTCTTTGTAACTGAATTTAACTTTCTATAATCAATGCAAATTCTCCACCCGGTTGATAATCGTGTGGGAACTTCTTCTCCTTTCTCATTTATTACAACTGTCAGCCCTGACTTCTTGGGAACAACTTGAGTTGGGTTGACCCACTTGCTATCAGAAATGGGATATATGATCCCGGCATCCAACCATTTGACCACTTCTTTCTTCACCACCTCTTTCATACTTGGATTCAGCCGACGTTACATCTCTCTGCTCGGCTTGGCATTATCCTCCAAGTAAATGTAATGCATACACACATCCGGACTGATACCTTTTAAATTGGCCACAGACCAACCTATCGCCCTCTTGTGCTCCTGAAGGATATCTAGGAGTTGGGATTCCTGAGTAGCAGTGAGGTTGGAAGCAATGATTACGGGCAAGGTTTGGTTAGGACCTAGATAAGCATACTTCAAAGGATCTGGTAGAGCCTTCAATTCTAGAATGGGCGGCTGATCTAAAGATGGAAGAATAGGTTCAACTTGAAGTGGAGGGAGTGGCTCTACTCTAGAGTGGGGTGCACTAGAGAGTGGAGAATCCTGGAGCATGCTACCCTCTTCTAGACATTCCTCATTAACCTCTAGACTTTCTTCAATTAGTTCTTCAAAAACATCAATGACATTACGTTCCTCCTCATGGTCTGGATATTGAGATGCTTTGAACACATTCAGAGAAACCTTCTCTCCTCCAAAGGAAATATCCATCATCCCCGTGGCACAATTTATATTGGCCTTGGCCGTAGCAAGAAACGGACGTCCCAAAATGATAGGTGTGTACTTTAATTCCTGGGACGAGGCCATATCCAGAATAAGAAAGTCCACCGGGAAATAACATTCATGCACCTTCACAATCACATCTTCCAATAGTCCCCTCGGAGTCTTTACAGATCAATCTGCCAGTTGAAGGATTATAGATGTAGGTTTCAACTCCCCTAGATCAAACTGCTCATATATAAAGGTGGGTAACAAGTTCACACTGGCTCCAAGGTCCAGCAATGCTCTATCAAATGTAATTCCACCTATATCACAAGAAATCAGTGGAGCTCCGGGGTCCTTCAATTTTTTAGGTAAATGATTCATAACAACTGCGCTGACATCTTCAGACAAGCGGACCTTTTGTGTTATTGCCTTTGGTTCCCTTTTTGGTGTACATAGCTCTTTTAAAAATTTTGCATACGCCGGTACATGTTTGATCGCATCCAATAGTGAAATATTGATGTTCACCTATTTAAACAATTCCACTAGTTCTTCTTATTGGACCGGCTTTCTCTTTTGAGCTTTAGGCTTCAATGCATCAGGGAATGGGACCTTAGGAACATATTCTTGGGGTCCTTCATCAACCTTTACTTTCCCTTTGTCCAGCTTATTTTCTCCGCCCTCTTGCCTCTTCTTTTCTTGCAAAATTGTTGGCTCCTCATCTTCACTATCACTCTCCTCGTGGGCATCATGGCCCGAACTACTACCTACATCCCTAGCCTGATAAGGGTCATTAAGAATTTTCCCGCTCCTAAGGCTAGAGATGGCTTTGGCATTCTCGAACTGAGGACCTATAGGAGGGGGCAGCTGAGGTTGGTTTGGCTGATTGTGTTGAGGAAGAATAGGAGCTCTTGGAGGGAAACCTGGAGGTTGTTGATTGCGGGGGTTGGCCACCGGTTGGCTAGGGAGCTGACCTACCTCTCTTCTCATATTATTGGCAGTAAGTTGTCCTATCCGGTTCTCCAACTTGGAAATGGAATGTGCTTGGGTAAGGATGAGTTGTTGGAGTTGTTCAAACTTGTCATCAAAAGTAGGCTGAGTAGGAGGTGGTTGATAATGTGGTTGATGTGAACGATGTGCAGGAAATTGTTGAAATTGACCCTGAGTAAATTGAGCTTGAGGATATGGGGCCTGAGCTTGATGGAAAGGTGATTGTTGATGGAAAGGAGGCTGATAAGAGAGATTTTGGTTTAACTGGCTTGGTATGGAAAATGATTGTTTTGAATTTGGATGGTGTGAGGGATGAGATTGGGTGGATGGACCTTGATTGGATTTCCAAGAAAAATTTAGGTGATTTCTTCAGCCTGGATTGTAGGTGTTTGAGTAAGGGTCATATGCGGGCTTGGAGACACCTTGAGCAGCAAAGATTTGTTCTTGGATAAACGGGGGAAGTTGGGCTGCTGTGGGACACTCACTCACAGAATGGTTAGGACTAGAACACAAAGCACATATTTCTTCTTGACTTGGGGTTGAAAATTGTTGAGGTTGAGGGGCAGAAGGGAAAGAGGGTTCCAGTCTAGACATGGACAACAACTGATCTAGCTTTTGGGCAACCATATCGACCTTCTCTATCTTTTGCGCCAACAAATCCATTTTATTCAACTTTTGGTTTATGACATTAATATCCATCTTGTTCTCACACTCACCTTGGCTCTTAACTTCATAAAGTCCACCCCTCTTAGAAGGCCCAATCATTCTTTCATATGATGAAAGCGAGGTATGGCTTATGGAATTTTCACTAAGCATTTCGAATAAATCATAAGCCTCATCCTCGCTCTTACTCATGAATGCTCCCCCACATGATGCATCCACCATCTATCTATAATTCTCCGCCAAACCCTCATAGAATGCCTATACAATTTGCCATCTTGATAACCCATGGTGGGGGCATTTCCTCAATAAATATTTTAGTCTATCCCATGCTTCATGGATATGTTCCCCTGGGTTTTGTATGAATCCAGTAATTGCTCTTCTCATGGTATTGGTTCGTCCTATAGGATAGAACTTTTTCAAAAATTCTTTTTGCATTTCTGCCCATGTATCAATGATTCTACCCAAGGCTCCTAACCAATATTTGGCTTTATCCTTGAGAGAGAATGGGAAGAGAGTTAGTCGAAGAGCATCATCAGAGAAATTCTGGATTTTAACTGTGGAGCAGATTTCAAGGAACTCATCAAGATGTTTGTAAGGGTCTTCATTAGGATTTCCATAGAAAGATGGCAACATTTGGATTGTACTAGACTTGATTTCATAATGAACCGCCTGGTTCTGAGGTGCTTGGACATAGAAGGACGGTTGGTATTGATTCGGCAAGAAATAGTCCTTCATTTGCTTTGGAGGATCGGGATTTTCGGCCATTAGATTTTGTTGGTGAGGTCCTTGATTTTCGGCCATGAGATCTTGTTGGAGATCGTTCCCTGGATACAAGACTCTCTCAATTTCTTGAATGGGTCCTAGTAGGTTTGGATGTTGAGATCGTCTACCTTACATGAACTAGGACGAAGAGAGAGATGATTTTAATTTTTTTTATTTTAATTTTTTTCTTTTTTTTTGATTTTGATACAAACTAGGACGAAGAGAGAGAAGATGAGATTTTTTTGTTTTTGTTTTTGTTTTTGTTTTTATTTTTATTATGTAAACACAAACAAGTTATCACACAAATTACTTACTGCCCTAGATGTGACCTAGACCTACAAATTGGGTTTCACAAAATGACTAAAGTGAAACTTAAGTTCACCCTCAATATTTCCCCCGGCCAGGTAAGGGGTGGGACAGTGGGAGATTCCCCCTACTTTCGTAGGGACCTAATTATGCCAAACCACTAGCCCGCTTAAGGCGTTTGCCGTCCGACCGTCTTACCTTAGGCACCGATTTTCACAAGAGGGTAAGCCCAAATAACACAAGAACCACAGTGTGAACCTAGGGCCAATGTCTACTGAATTTTATTTAAGGTCTAGGTGATGCAAAGATGCAAGGGAATTATGGTTTGTGCGCTAAGGAAGGGTGATGAAATCCCCACCTTATCTTGTTTATGGCTGTTGCCCTTAGAATATTTTAGAAATGATATGCAACAAACCAAGTTCAAACAAGGGATTCTATGCAAGCATGGAAATGCATGAGCATGCTTTTGAAAAAATTAGAGTACTCACCTTGCCTCTCGCAATCTTCAATAATGCAATTAACAATAATTAAACAACAAGGAAAAATAAATTCTATCCTAAATGATGCATGACCTAAAACATAGAAGTGTGGGTTCTACTCTTGCAATGAACATTTTTATTGAAGTTCAAGTGATGCTTTTTTTTTATTTTTATTTAATGAACATATCTAACCACAAGATATGAAATGTAGAGAAATGAAAGAGAAAAAGTTTGGATACTTACTTGAAAAGCGTTCCCTCGTTCCTTTTTTTTTTTTGAAATGGATGACTAAATCACAAAGATGAAAGAAAGAAAGGCAAACTTACCTATAATTTTTTTGAGTTTTCAAGTTGCTTTTTCTCCTTTTTTTTCACCTATAAAAAAAAGAAAAAAAACTTTATTAGTACACTATAAACACAAGGAAAACAAAGTTCTTAAGCCAAAAATCATCATTCCTCCACGGTAACGGCGTCAAAAATTGATAACGCAAAAGTTCGTCGTTTAAAACACGCGTATCAATCTTAAAAATTCCAACACGCACTAGATGAAAGAGAGACATAATATGGTGGCGAGAAGGGTCGAATCCACAGGGAAGAAGAGATTTTTAAAGTTAAAAACCTTGTAACCTTTTAGAAAAACACTTGTGCTTTTTGCTTTGCTTGAAGAAAATAGTGAAATGAAAAACAAACTAAACACTTAATTAAAAACACCTATGATTATGCACCTATGCTATAGAAATTAATTGCATGAAGTGAAAAGAAGAGATAGAAGAAGGGAGTAGAGATGGAAGAAGATCAAAAACTAGATCAAAAGAACAACTCTCTTCATTAACTTAAAAGAAAAGGTACATGAAGTGCAAGGCAAACTTACAACAAAGAGGTGACAAGATTACAATGAAGTAACATAACATAAAAGTAATGACAAAAAGAGGGGCCTGAGATGTGAAGATAGTAGTAGCAATGGTGATGACACCATCGTCTCCTCCTTGCCGAGCCTTGGAGAGGATCGCTCTACCTTGAAAGAGATCACCGTGTACACCGGGAGGAAGTCGCCTTTGTCGTTGAAGCTGCCTTTGGAGGGTGAATAACTTTGAACCCAAGAGGAATTAGGGGATGCCCAAGAAAAAGAAGTTGAAGAGGGGGAAGATAGGAAAAACTTTAATGAAGAACTCAGAGAGAAAAGAAGAGAAGAAGGGCTTCAAAATGGAGACATAACCGAAGCTAGCACCTCAGATGAACAGTCAAAACACAGGACAGCAAGTTGAAAAATGAGAAATATCATCAAAACAAGATAGAATTAGAAGATGGTGTTAACTGAGAAGTTGTAGAACACGTAAGAACCAAGAACTTTCATGAAGACAGTAAGAGTAGAAAATGAATAGAAGAGGGAGAAATAAGGGGAAGAACAGAGAAAAATATTGGGTCGCAGATGAACAGGATAGCACAGTGAAAAATATAAACTATCTTGAAAACCTGAAGGATTTATAAGATGAGCAAGAAGAAGAAATTGTAGAGAACTTAAAAATGAAGAATTTTTATGAAGAACACAAAGAGAGAAAACGAACTTACATGGGAGAAACCGGAGGCCTAAGGTTGGGAGAGAAAGAGGGAGAGAAGATTGCTAAAAAAAAAGACTCCATTTCTCCTCCTTGCCATGGGCTATTTATAGGGAAAGTTAGGTAGATGGAGGGTGGAGATTGTATCAAAAGGAGATGAATGGATGAGATTTAAGTGGAATATGATGCATGGGGAAGAGAAAAAGTAGGTGGGCACCCCCTTTCTTGGACTTTAGGCACCCCATTTCCCAAGGCTCATCATGTCTCTCCTTTATTTCAAACTTTGAATGTCCTTTTCCTCCTTTCCAAACTTAAAGTTTGGATTCCTCCTTTTCAAACTTTGAATTCTAAATTTTGAACTTTCCTTTCCCTCCAACTTGAATAATTTGAATTCTTTATTTGACTTGGTCAAAATGGTGATGACCCTTTTACCCCCGGCTTCTTTTGTAATTGCCTTCGGTGTCCTACACACACATAATTGCACTTTAGTCCATAAAAATTACCACAATATGCACATAAATCTCAAATGCTGATGATTATGTAATGGAGAATTAATGCTCATGGCCCTCAACTTTAATTCATTATTAAATAAGACAATCAAATTAATCAATTTACGTTAAAGCTCCAATTTAAATGCGGAGTTGAGGTTAATTATGAAATATGCATAATTACCTAATTATATGCACATAAAATGGTGTACATGCAATGAATTATCATAAGAAATGGACACTTATCAGATAGTGAAAGATGAACTATGCTAGAAACCCGTATTGGGACGTGAATGTTCAGACTATGTTGGCCACTCATTGGCCACTTCATGTTCGGACGAAGCTCCGTGCTTGTAGTATAAAAGATGGTGACAAAACCGCGTGAATGTCTGCCACGAACAAGGCAAGTTTAATGAGAATACGGGATTGGATCCCGGTAGAGACGGGTCAAGTTGATAGACTGTTGGCTGGAGATGATTTCGGACTATGGCCATGTCGGAAATTCCGTAAACCACGTCCGATACCATAAGGCGTCGTCGATTTTATCTTTGCACCCAGTCCGAGGGAGTGAATTATTAAGTGCATAGCCCGAGCTCACTAATGTGCACCCTCACATGCGGATCGACCTGCGCGGTCAAGGAGGCAGTGCCCCTTGCGGGGGTTTCGGGGGGCAGCGCCCCTAGAACAAAATTTTAATTGAAGCACGGGTAATAGAGTTCCTTTAATTTTTTTATTTGGCATTGATCTTTGCATTTTTTTTGTTTGAACCTTTCTCCCTTTTATTATCATTATCTACCTCCCCCTTTTTATATAAAAGTGGCGCGCCGGTTTAACATGATGCAAGGGAGGCGCTCCGGCTATGGAGGTGTAAAGGGGGCGTGCCGGGTTAAGTTAATGCCAAGGAGGGAGAGGGGTCACGCCGGAATAGCCTAAGAAGAGTGGGGCGCACCGGTTTGAGCTCCGAAAATCCGAAGTGGGTTTGAGTGTGGAGCTAATCCGGCGCGGGGGGGGGGGGGGGGGGGGTAGCGCGCTGGTTTGAGCTCCAAAATTCCGAAGTGGATTTGAGTGTGGAGCTAATCCGGCGCGGGGGGGTAGCGCGCCGGATTAGCCCACGCCGGATTAAGGGGGCGCCGGGTTAAGCCTTATTTCATTCTGTTTGTGCTCTGTTTATTCTTTCTGTTTTCGTTCTTGTTTCTTCAACCTGTAGATTGACATTTCGATGGGTTTATTCACTTGATTGATGGGTTAAGTTGATAGAGAAGGTGGTTAAAGCTTTTTAATCATTCATTAAGATGAACCAGCATGAAGATTGAAGGAACTCAGAAGTTCAGGCTGAAAGCTGTTCTTTCCCCCCACAGAGCTAGTCTATTCGTCTGCTCTCATGTTCGGAGAACTCATCTTGCTCGTCTGTTCTTGAGTGTTCTTATTCTGCCGAAGATTGGGCAGCACCTCCCTCGGATTGGGAGTTGCCAGAGCAAAATAAGGGGCACCAAACGGATAACTCCGGGGTACACCTCAAATCTAGACCTCATGGCGGTCCAAAAACCCAAATGTGAGTGTTGGAGAGCTTGAGGACTAGCCTTCAAGAGCTCTCACAACTCACGGGTGATGAATTCGTGGAACGGGACGGATGTAGGCCGTAGGTGGCCACGACTGTTCACCCTTCAAACGGGTTCCCTCAGAGTTCATGCCACAGAAGGGCAAGCTTCCGAGGACCCCAGGTGATCAGAGAACTAGAGAAATGAAACGGAAGAAAAGAGGGGAAAGTATCAGAGCCATAGAATACTGTGCATGCTTATAAAGTCATTCTTTTATTCATCCTCAAGAGAAAGGAAAGGAAGAATACAATGGAGAAGATAAAAGAGAAGCTAAGTGTTGAGGTGGGAAAAGAAGATACATCGGTGGGGGAGAAGGAGGAACAGAGCACAAGCTCTTCCCCCTCTCTCCCCTCTCTCTTTCTCACCCTCTCTCTTTTTCTTCTTCACCTTGCAGATGGGGATGGATGTAGCTTCCTCTTCTCTTCGGACGTTAGGGACCTTAGCCGAACCAGCAGCCTTCCCTCTTTCCTCTCCCTTCTTCCTCTTCTCTCTTCTTCTGTTCCCTTCTATTGGTGCCTCTTCCTCTCTATCCCTTTTTTCTTGATCATCCTCCTCTTCGGCTTCACAATGTTGCCCCTTATATATATCAGCCAGCCTGGGAGCGCCCCTGCCACTTCCACCTCATCCGCAACGAAGTCGGGAGTTGACTGGCTATGCTGGACGCTGTTCATTTGTCCTGTACACTGCTGCTCGTCCAAGGATGGCACGCTCAGAGATCTGCCGGAGCTTGCCTTGCTGCTGCTGCTTGTGTGCTGTCGAACGAAGGTAGAAGCAGAGTCATGGGCATTGAATGTTCTCTGCACGCCATAATGATGCAAAATAGAGCATCGGAATGTAGATGGGACGGCTCATTTGCGCGCCGGATTCACGTGAAATGCAAGGGAAAGGGTGCGCGTCGGTTTAACCCATATGAAGGGGAAAAGGGGCACGCCGGTTTAACCCAAGAAGAAGGGCGCGCCGGTTTAAGGCCAAAGCAAGGGCACATGAAAAAAAATGGGGCGCGCCGGCTTAAGATGTTGAAGGGGCGCGCCGGTTTAAGGCCCTTTCGCGTCGTTTTAAGCCTCGAATGGATTCTTTTCGAAGCCGCAGCCATTTATTCGAGTGCCGGCGCTCCTGGAATGTTCTAGTTGCAATGTATAGCCCTCATAATATTCTGTTTACAACCTTTGGGGCTTGGTCCCAGACTTTGCATGACTTTCGGTGCATCCCGAGACTGTGCCGGAGTTCCTGACTTTTCTCTGATTCATCTCTCGGCATGGCCGGTCGGAGCCTTGTAGCTGTGTCTTCTGCTTAGGGGGCTTCCTTAGCGGGTAGCGGACCACCAAGCGAGTTCTCGTCCTTATCGGGCGAGGCATGAGGTTTATTCGGCAGTTCTGTCTTCGACTCGTGCTCTAATGTGTAGACGCGAATGTCGCCATGATCATCATCGTCATTTTTGGCGTCCACAGTAAGTTAATCATGATTTCGTTCAATTCAATTCTTTCATTTACTTACATGCTTTTCTTTCCTCTCTTTTATTCCACCTCCTTTCTTCCCACCTCAGGTTCTCCCTGGCCCTAGGCGGTATTCCACCTTGAAGTGGTTGGCTCCCATGGCCCGCGCCTTGCCCCTAGGAGTGACATCATCCTGACATCTTGGCACTTACAACCTCTCCTAGTGTTAGGTCAGAACTACCCAAAGCTTTGTCTTGATTGGCACAGCATCTCAGCCTTAGTTGAAATTTGGCATCCTCAAACTCATACATTCATTTTCCAATCATTCAAGGCCACTATCTTATTGGAGGAGGTAGAGACCTACTTCTCTTTACCCAGGTCCCAGGTGGGAGGGGAAGACTCAGTGTGTCATATTGTTGCCCCTATAGATCCTAGGCTTATCTTGGGAGGGTTCATACCATATAGCAAGGATGTCCATACTTTCGTAGGCCCACGTCAGATTCACCTTCTTCCTCTTAGCCAGTGGGTAGTTGAGCATTGCAAGAATAGGTGTGGGTGGGATGAAGCCATAGTTAAGGCTACATCCATTTGCTTGTGCGGGGCCATCTTGTTTCCTTCAGTTGACCATGTGCTAGAGATTCCCCTTCTTAGTACCATTAGCGACCTATGGCAGGGACTTTCCATCTCCCAGGCAATCCTTGCTTACTTGTACGAGGGCCTTACTTCAGCAGCCTTAGGAGGTCCCCTGTTTGGTTCTATGATCCTTCTAGAGTGTTGGATGGGTGTTAGGATGAAATTCATCTACAAGGAGGATGTCACTTCAGCTAGCATGATCTTCGGGAGCCACCGCCTCTTCTTCATAGGTGGCGCGTTCGGATTCTCCCCACAGCTAGAGTGCAGGACAGCAGAAAAGAAGACTAGGGATGAGTGGCGACTGTACATCAACAGGCTTCCCCTGGATTGGTTCGTGATGCGCCTGGACTTTCTCCGTGATACCACCATCAGAGTTCCCAGGAGGCCGGGCTTGGACTTGAGGCACGTGAGCGACACCGCACTGGCGATGTACAGCCCGCACCGGTGCTACCTACAGGTTGGACTACCCCGGACTGTTCTACCAGCACTACCCAATCTTCCCACACTATAGGCGAGGAGGATCGATGCAGAGGAGGACGAGCAGGCGGTCAGGAGTGCCCTAATCATGTGGGAAGTGAGCAGGGTGCTTACCCTACCAGTAGACGTTGCAGAGATCCCGGCGACGCGTCAGGCCTATGTTAGAGAGCTGAGAGAGATACATCCCCGCGGGGATGCCCAGCGGAGGACTGAGTGATTTTCTTTTGTTTCATGATGATGTTGGATAGGACTTGTGCTTAGAAAGTTTGATATATGGAATGAATAAAATTGATGATTGGATTGAGTTTGAGCTTTGGGTTTATGGCTTTGGGTTTTTTCCTTGATGTGATTGCGTTGGTTGGGATAAGATTTTAACATTCACACGGTCACGAGCCAACTGAATTTTTCAGCTTCAACCTGCCCCTGCACACACAAAAATATAGAAAACAGATTAAATCTGTTTTAGGCTTAACCCCTTGCCTATAACAAGTTAGGAAATGACCAGTTCTTGATTTTTGGTCAAAGGGGTAAGCCTTATTAAATAGGCAAATAACAAATGTCAAATGAATGCAATGGATGCTATGAATGCAAATCAAGAAATTTTTTTTTTTGAAAATTTGAAAATATCTACTTTTTGTTTGGATATCAAAATATTTGATTTTGTTTTAGATTTTGAACATATTTGATTCTTTTTATGGATTTTGAAATATTTGATTTTTTGAACTTTGAAATATTTGAATTTTTTATATTTTGAAATATTTGAGTTTTTTGAGTTTTGAAATATTGATTTTTTTTGGATTTTGAAATATTTGATTTTTTTGGATTGTAAAATATTTGATTTTTTTAGATTTTGAAACCAGCTTAGACCTGACGACAGGGAACCTCCTATCTCACCAGGGGCCTCCCGGGCTCAATGTGCAATATAAAGGACTGCCCGTGGCCGGTACTGACCTTGCTTTAATGATGCCTCTACCGAGGCCATACCCGGGGTAGGATCCATTCCTTGGAAAATAAAACAGATTTTAATAGAAAAGTTAGCGATAGGTATAGAGGTTTTTAGGGCTTGAGTTCTTCTCACGACACCCCCTTTTTAAAGAATTTAATCTGTTGTGCCTGGGCTTTGTGTCCATCATCGAACCTACTTCCGCTCTAGGCACGCATACGACCGGGCTCATAACGTCCCGCGGGGAAACTATATTGCCACTCTTGTCGTGCCTAGTTTTATTATTTTGGGGACTTTCAAAGTTTTTTGAGAGCTTCGAGCTTACGAGTTTCAGCTTTGATTTTTGTCCCTTTTTTCTTCATTCCTTTCTTCCTTTTCTTTTTTTGTTCTTTTTACAGAATAAGGTCATAATGGACTACCCCTATTTGAGACCTCTTTTATTGGGGGGTCTAGATCAGTTCTCGCCCCCTTATTCACCCTTTGCCCATATTTTCAGTCGAGAGAGAAGGAAAAACAAGGACTTTCCCCCTCCCCGAAGCATGGCCAAAGGAGAAACGGTGTTATGCAAAAGAAGGAAACCGACCCACGGGGGTCGTGTAGTGTGTTAAATGTTGAACCGGGGATTTCCTTTCGTGATCAAGTGAAGGCGCACTCCGCCACTAAGTCGTTGCTGGTTTGACTATATGGATAAAAACATTTTAAATATGGCCCATTCCACGGATTTTGTAATTCTTCACCCTCCACGTTAATTAGACGATACGCATTACCCGGATAGACTTCCTTAACTACAAACGGCCCTTCCCAGTTGGGTTGCAGCTTAGACCTGGGACCTGTTGACCGGATAAATTTGCGTTTCAAAACCATGTTACCTACTTGGAATTTTTGTTCGATAACCTTCTTTTGAAAATACCGCGAGACACGCTTTTGATAAACCGAAACATGATTGGCCGCGTTAAGCCTCTTCTCGTCTAAGATTTCCAGTTGGACTAGCAACGCCTCTCAACGCTCGTCGAGATTAAGTTCTTTGTCCAGCTGCACCCTTAGAAAAGGGATCAAGATCTCGTATGAGAGTACCACCTCCATCCCATAGGTGAGAGCAAAGGAGTTTGCCCCGTGGGAGTACGGACGGAGGTGCGATAAGCCCATAGAGCTTCTACCAGTTTATCGGCCCAATCAGCGAATTTGTGTGACTCGCATGTTTTCTTGATTATTTTAAGAAGGGTTTGTTCGTGGCCTCAGCCTGGCCATTACCTTGGGGGTAGTATGGTGATGAATGATGCAATGATATATTAAACTTATTACAAAGGTCACAGAGTTCTTGAGAAACGAATTGAGGCCCGTTGTCGGTGACGATATCACTTGGGACTCCAAACCGCGAGATGATATTCTTCAGGATGAAGCGATATACTATGGTGGCTTTTATTTCTGCATAGGCTTCAGCTTCCGCCCACTTGGTGAAGTACTCCATAGCCGTCAGGATGAAGAACTTCTGCTTGACTGCGGAATTTGGGTCACCGAGAGGTCCGATGATATCAAAGGCCCACATGGAAAATGGCCAAGGAGCAGAAAGAGGGTGAAGAGAAGAAGCAGGAGCATGGATCTTGTCAGCATGGAGCTGGCATTGAAGACACCTACAGACATAGGTGGAATAATCTTCTTCTAGGGTTGGCCAGTAATAGCCCTGCCTAAGAATCTTCTTTGCCAACGCCTGCCCATTTACGTGCCCTCCACACTCACTGGAGTGAGCTGCTTCTACTACCTTCCAAGCCTCATCGTCATCTAGACACCTCATTAGAACTCCATTGAGAGCTCGCCTATACAATTCTCCAGCAACAATCGTGTATCTTGCGGTGACTCTTCTAATGGCCTTTCGCTGCTCGGCGTTTGCCGTCTCTGGGAATGAACCATCCCTACAATACTGCTCAATCTCATAATACCACGGCAATTCTTCTTCTTCTATGATCTCTTCAAGCTCAGTTAACGAAACTTCTCTCACCCCTTCCCTTTCTACCTTCCTTTCCATAGATTTCCTAAGGTTGTCGAACCAGGGATCCTGAAGAGAAGGGGCATCTAACCGCTGGACCATAATGGTCTCAGTGGCACGACTGAGGGGAAATGAAAGAGAAGAAGCTGGTGATGCCAAGGCATCAGCCAAAATGTTCTAAGAACGAGGAGTGTGAATATAGATAAGCTTCTGGAATTGTCTAGCCAAGAGCGTGACCAGATCTTGATAGGGCTTAAGCTTAGGGTCACGGGTGCGGTAAGTTGACAAAACTTGACGCAACACCAACTGAGAGTCTCCTATGATGTTAAGGTATCGCGCGCCCAATAGGTAGGCGTGCTTCAGACCGGCAAGGAGAGCCTCATACTCGGCTATATTATTCGTGGCAGGAAATGAGAGTTGATAAGCGATAGGAATGGTTACCCCTTCCGGAGTAAGGAGAACGGCGCCGATTCCACTGCCCTGGGAATTGAGAGCACCATCAAAATGGAGAGACCAAAAAGGAAGATGAGTGATTACTGTCAAGTGTTCATCAGGGAACTCATCCTGGATTGAATCAGTGCGAGGGATGGGAGAATGAGCGAGGTGCTCAGCAATGGCATACCCCTTGATTGCTTTCTGGACGATGAAGGTGATGTCGAACTGGGAAAGAAAGCTCTGCCAGCGAGCTAATCGGCTAGAAAGGACAGGCTTTTCTAAAAGATAACGAATGGGGTCCATTCAAGAGATCAGCCTAACCTCGTGGGCAAGAAAATAGTGTTTGAGCTTCTGAGCTACCCACACTAGCGCTGCACAGGTCTTCTCCATGGCAGTATACTTAGATTCAGTGGGATTGAACAACCTCGAAAGGTAGTATGCTGCCCTTTGCTTTCCTTCATCATCTACCTAAGCCAGGACAGCTCCTAGGGAGTCCTCAATCACATAAATGTATAGGATCAGGGGTTTCCCAGGGACGGGTGGTTGCAGAACTAGGGGATTAGAAAGATAAACCTTAAGCTCCTCATAGGCCTTTTGGCATTGTTCATTCCATTCGAACTTTGCTCCCGCCTTTAACAATTCATAGAATGGGCGGCATCTTTGCGAGTGTTGAGATATAAATCTCCTAATGAATTGTAAACGCCCAATCAAGCCTCGGAGTTCAGTGATGTTCTTAGGCGGCGGCATCTCCATAATGGCCTTTGCTTTATTCGGATCGATCTGAATCCCCCGTTTACTAACTATAAACCCGAGTAACTTCCCTGATGCAACTCCAAACACACATTTCTTTGGATTCATCTTCAATTTATATTCCCTAGCCCTTTGCAACACTTTGGCTAGAATGGCGGGGTGTTCCTCTTGAGACCTCGACTTTACCAAAATATCATCCACGTAAGCTTCTAAATAGACATGCATCATGTCGTGGAAGATAGCCATCATTGCCCTCTGATAAGTAGCACCTGTATTCTTTAATCTAAATGGCATAACAACATAGCAGTATGTGCCCCAGGGCATAGTGAACGAGGTCTTCTCTTGATCCTCAGGAGCCAGACAGATTTGGTTATATCTAGAATAACCATGCATAAACGAGAGGGCTTCATATCCATCCGTGTTATCCACCAATACATCAATGTGAGGAAGCGGGAAATCATCTCTCGGACATGTCTTATTTAAGTCCCTGAAATCGATACAAATCCGAATTTTGCCATCCTTTTTCATTACCGAGACTATGTTTGCCACCCACTGCAGATATAGAACAACTCTAATAAACCTGGCTTTATGCAATTTGTCGACTTCTTCCTTTATCCTTAAGGCCATCTGTGGGTGGAATCTTCTCACTTTCTGCTTAACTGGTGTTGCCACGGGTTTAAGAATCAATCGATGTTCAACCAATGTGGGGTCAAGACCCGACATGTCCTCATAGGACCAGGCAAACGAATCGCTATACTCCCTCAAAACCTTGATGAGATCCTCTTCAACCTAAGGAGAGAGATTAGCAGAAATAAGTATGGGCCTGGCGTCCTCTTCGGTTCCAAGATTAATTTCCTTAGTGGGTTCATCCATTGCCGAGGACAGTTCGTTAAACCTCTTTAAACCTTGTGCGTACAGATCAGAAGTGTCATCCACATCGCTTTCCTCATCATCAGCTGGGTCCTTCTCATTCACAATTTCATATACCCCTAATCTGTCATTGCTCCACTACCCATCCAATTCCTCATCTTCTTCTAAAATAATTGCGGTCTCTACAAACTCTGGGCACCTAAGGAGGGCATGGCACCTCTCGGCCAAATCTTGCAAAAACCTATCAGGGATGGATTTAGGACGATGCATCATAGGGTGCGCTGCAAACGAGGACGGGCTGACTACACTCGAACTAGACTCTACCCCAACTGACTCCACTAACCTAGGAGACTCTGCACACTATACATCTAACCTAGGAGATAGGAAATCTACCGGAAAAGGAATAGGGGTCTCATGCCCCTGGGAAGCTGAGCAGAACACATCGTAATCTTCCATTGAAACCTCTGTTTTAAAATTGGCATTTTTTTTGGAGGCCGGAGGAGATCACACAACATGAGGATGGAGGAGGAGGTAGTTGCATGGGGAACAAATCGGGGAAGATGCAATCGAAGAACGGATCAGAGGATCGAAACCACATCTTGTGGAGTTGAGCATTGGGGGGGGAGGAGTAAACAAGGTTGAAAGATCAATAGGCGGGCAGCGCCCGCAAGCACATGGAACAAATAAAATTTCAGGCAGTCTCTCCGTGAAGTACGGGTCGACCAGAATTGGAGGGGAACGGGGGACAAACCCCAATTGTTGGAACAAAGAGGCAAGGCGGGACGGGGACCTAGAAAAGGTAGTGATAGAGCTCCCCACTTCCCGTGGCCCCCGACGGAGCAGCTACGTTGGAGAATGCTTCACCAGCTGCATCTCCTTCTTCCTCGGACGGTCTTCTCTTTTATTGAACAACTTTTCAAAACAACCAGCAAAATCTTCCATATCACCCACCAACCCCTTCAGCGGCGGCGGGGGGTCAGAATCATCACAGGCGGCGTGAACCTTCACATCAACACATGGCGGTGGTTGCTTATGAGTGTCGAGCTGCAGTGGGCCTTTCACAAAATGTTATCGATAGTCCCACGTCAATGGCCCAGAGTCTCCAAGTATTGACATTGCTGAATCACGATAGCCAAGGCCTCGGCGGCCCATCTTCCTGCCTTTAGGGACGGGCTTGGTCCGTTCCTGTAATTGTGCGCCGAGACCCAGGCCCGGCTGATAACCCAATTTTAGAATCATGTGCCACCCCTTTGAATCTCTTATCTTGGACTTGATCTTGACATTTGTTGGTGCAGTGGCGGGCTTGCGTGACGCATATGCCCATGAATAATTCAAGTCAATTACTGACAAAATTGGCCTATTACTTGGCCATAGTGTAGGGAGAATCTTATCTGTGATGGCATCAACAGACTGGACGGTGGAGATGCTTTTCACTTTAACCACCCGGCCCTGGAATGGGAAATTCAGGCATTGATGGGCGGTTGAAGGTACGGCATTTAAACTGTTTATCCATAGACGACCCAGAATAGCTTTGAACATTGGGTCTATGTTCAACACGTAAAACTCCACGTCCATAACCAACGGCCCTAGCTCGGCCTATACAGTCACGACCCCGTGACAAGCACGCCTAGAATTGTCATATGCTGCTATTGTGGTGGGTGTTGGCTTAAGCATATCCTCTGAAATGTTACAGGCACGGAGGGTACTCAATGGACACACGTTTATCGATGCTCCTGCGTCCACAAGGGCGAACTCAACAGCCACTTTATTCAAAGAAATGGTAATACAGAGTGGCATCTACCGTGCCTCTGGGGGACCTAGTTCTGACTCAGAAAATGAAATAGAGGGCCCCCTTGTGATGGTTGCCAACACCGTTGGTAAACTGTCCACCGCCACATCTTCATTCACCATCACTTTCTGCAAAAAAGTCTTCAAAGCATCCTGATGTAGCGGCGACCTCTTGATCAATTCCAAAACTGAAATCTTGGCCGGCATCCGGTCCCAGTGCTGTAACAAGTCATACTCGTGCCTGGCACGGGGTCTGCATCTTCAGCTATTGAGGAAGAGGGATAAAGGGTAGGTGCGGGTGCACGAGAAGAAGGGTAAACTTTGTGGAATGGATTCCCGCTCCGAAGGGCACAATGTGGTGCCGGCACGGCCTGAGATGGACCCTCGCTTGGCCCAGTGGGGTAGGTGGAAGGGGTAGAAATGGGGGTGAGGATGGCGGAAGTTGGCCTGATGGGCCCTGGTGAAGGGGAAACGGGTGAGGGGTTAAGTGGAGGGGTGATGATGGAGGGTATGGTGGGTGATGGCGAAAGGACTGGCGGTATGGAGGGGAACGCGGTGGGCCTGATGGGTGATGCGGAGAGAATAATTGGTGGAGTGGTGGTGAGAACGGCGGGCCTGAGAACGGAGGGATAGCAGGTGCGGGGGAATGGTTATGGTGGAAGGCCAAGAGGTGTGCGGGGGTTTCATCATCAAAAGTCCACCCAGCGTTGGGTGCTGGGTGCTGAACAATGTTCACCTGGGCTAGTGTCGATGCCGGCGCCAGTGGCTGTTGTTGTTGCTGAGGAGCGGGCTGATGTACTGGCATGGGATTCTGATGGATCCCAAGGTCCTGTTGCTGCTGCTATTACTAGGGTTGTTGTTACTGTTGGGGTTGCTGTTGCTGCTGTTGCTGGAGCGCCGCCTGCTGCGGCCTAGCTTGTCTCTGTCTCTTCTTGATGTCCTCGATCAGCTGGTGCATCTGGGCCCAATCAATCCTCTGGCCCTCGTGTAAATCATACACCAGATCTCTAAACTGATAGCACCGCTCTATTGTGTGCCCGGGCTGCCGATGATATATGCAATATTGGGATTGGTCGGCGGCCGGATTCCAATTATGACGCTCCGGAGGTAATTGAATATCACCAGTATACATCAAGGCAGAGAAAATATCAGGCAATGTCTGAGGAAGAGGAGGGTAATGGGTCCTATTTGGGCTCGGTCGAGCAGGTCCGTAAGCGGCAGGTGGAGGAACATTATGATATTACGGCGGCCGCTGAGGCTGTTGGGGTGGTGGTGGCTGTTGCGGGTGTTGAGGAACCTGGAAAGTGGGTTGGGGAACTTGTGGAGGGCGAACTGGGGGTTGCGTGGAGGCTGCGGGAAGCGCGGCGGAGTGGCTTGGTGGGGAAACTGAACAGCCTGGACCTGCTCGTTGATTTGCACTCCCTCAGTGACGGGGCCCTGGGACTTTCTTACGGTTTTGGGTTTCTGGGCCTCAAACAGTGAATGAATAGGGGAGTCTTTAAACTGTGTTTGTATGAACCGAGCTCTACTGTACAACTGGTGCATATTCGAAATGTCATTCATTGCCAAAATATTTCTGAATGTTGGGGTGGCGTTGGAGATCAACAGCTTAACTTTCTTTTCTTCCGGGATTTTCCCGGGCACACGTGAGGCCATCTGCCTCCATCGATCCGCATAAGTCGCAAAATCCTCCTCCAGCTTCATCTTTTCCGCTACCAGGTTGATGAAGGAATACTCGGGACCGACCCGATCTTGGAACCTATAAATGAACTTCTCCTTGACTGTCTTGAAATTTTCAGCCTCCTCCATAGGTAAGGTATAAAACCACTCCAGGGTGACCCCTTCCAATGATCGGCGAAATAAGTAAGCCATCAGGGGATCATCATGCTGGAACTGTACTGACTCGTAAAGAAACTCCCGAACATGAATGAACGGGTTGCCATTCCTGTCATATTTTCGGTAGACGGGGAGCTCGGACTGAGGAGGAAAACAAATATCCCTGAAGTTAGGAATAGGGACGTCAGCCAAAGATTGCGGGCCAACCCGCTTGTGGAGGAGGTCAATTTGTTGCTGCATAGCAGCCCATTTATCAAGAATTTCCGTTCCTAGGATGGAGGAGAAGGAGCAGGAGGAGCAGTACCTGGATACGTAGCCAAAGGAAAAGCTGACTGAGGGGGCAACCCGTAAGATGGGTAATGGGCCAGGGAAGGGCCCACATCCGCATGAGCCAGCTGGGCGGCCCCTGGTTGCAACCGAGTAAAGTCTGCCGAGGCTACAAGGGCCTGCGGCGATGGAGAAACAGTGACATAGAGATCAAGGTAAGGAACAGAGGGGATTTGAGACTTCCCCTTATCGAGCGGCTGATGGGCCGAGGTAGAAGTCTGGCCCATTTCCATGCTGGAGTACCGAAGGATCTGAGGATGGGTGGGAGTAAGGTCAATGGGGGCCACAGAGGTGGTCCCAACAACAGAAGATGTAGTGGCAACAACATTCATGCCACGAGAAGGAGTTGAAGTCGGGCCATCGGCCCCCTGCAAGGCCTGTCGGATGAGATGGAGCTGGGTAGGGTCCAGCTGGGCCATCATGTTGAGAATTTAATTGGCTGGATTCTGAATGGACGGATCGGAAAGAGAGGGTTGGGACCCCTCGCCAAGAATGGTTGGGAGTGGAGGCACAGTCCCCTCTCCTCCCTGCATATGGGTGACCCTAGATGGGTCCGCAAGAAGACCGCGAGGAAGAGAGTCCTCATGGGACTGGGAGAAGCCGTATGACGACATGGGAGATGATGAATCAAACAAAGGATTAAAGTAAGAATGGAAATGAGAACTGACCATAAGAGATGATCCTGAGGGAAAGAAACAACCCCACATACACTAAACCCCTCAAGACTGGAGCAAATAATCCTAACCCAAGCATCCACTGAGAGGAGAGATGAGAGGAGAGTAAAGCACTTAAGCAATCAAGTTGTCAAATGATGCACAAAAATTTTTAAATTCTTCTTGTAGGACCTTAGTGGATTTAATTAATATATGAATCTGCTCGACCACAAGGTACCTAACCAGAGTGGGAAATGAGAAACTGGGTGACTCTACAGGGATCTCTCGCTCGCGGATGCAAACCCTAGAATGGGGGTGGATACAGTACAACCTGCCCGGCGTCCGTGTGGGAATCCATGACTCACGGGGGCTTACGGAGGTCCTCAGCAAGGTCCCCTAGTCGGCTCCAAGGAGTATGGATACGAGAGGAAACCCTACCTCGGTAGGAATGCAACTACTATGAAAGAGATGGATGCTCCTATGTGCACTGGAGTGCATGCAAAATCTAGCCTAGCAACTATCAACCAATGATCAATCAAATATATAAGCAATGAAAACAATCATGCAACAATGATATGGGAGCAGGGGGAGACCAATAACTAGCACCAAAGATCATGAATCTCATGGAACATGGCAATCAAAAATGAATTATGGGTGCACTGTGGCACCACAAAGACGATCTATGTGAGACCGCTCAAAGGGATAGACGGTATGTACAGAACCGTATAAGCCAGGGAGCAACAGAACGGCAGAATAACTGCAAAAGAATCACAGGGTGCTGGAAATGAAGGACGGTAGGGATGAGAAACATACTAGGAAGCGCGGTCTGTGGATAGCCACGTAAGCTCTGGAACGGATCTCCAGCAACCATGTACCAACAACCAGACCAACCAGAAGCGTACCTGTGCCAGAAAGATGGATGACCAAGGACAAGACGTTCAGAAGTGTGGATGGTCGATAGGTGGCCATCTATGACAGGACGCTTGCAGGAGAACTGGCACTGTTCGCAGAAAGGAATGGTGGACGTGCATCCGCACAGGGGATGAACGGCTCTGGGAGAACCGTTCACGTTCCAGAAGGTAGAAAACACAACCCAACCTGCAATCACCTCAAGAAGAAGACTAACACAACGAAAGAAGGGGTCAGCAAATCACTAACACGATGGGCACTAGGTGTCCCACCGCGATCACCACAAAAGAAGGGTGTAGATATATTTTTCCTCCCGTCCGTTCTTCCAATGCCTTCCCAATGTCTATCCTAGCACATCCAACACGGGAAACAAATGAAGACGGAAGAAAAGGGAGGTGTAAAAACCTGTGATCGCCACCAACGTGTCAAACGTGATGAACACACCATACCTTGGAAAGAGGGAGAGGTACTCGCATGACCTGCAGCGCTGGGAAGATGGACGGTTCAGGAAGAACCACCTGTAAGATGCACGGTCTTACGATATACCATTTAAGAACGCTGCAGAAGATGCGGGAGGAAGCACTCCTGGCAGTTGAACGGCTCTATCACGACCACAGGAAGAAGACGGACGGTCTAGGCTACACCGCACATCTTCTTGAACGGACTGTAGAGAACCGCGCAAGACCACCAAGCCAAAAGTCACAAAGGGTCCAACCTCCACCCTCTCCGTCTGGCCAGAGGGGATGGGCCTCGTGCTAGGGATTGCTGACCTGTAAAATGACCTGAAAACATAAAGAAAAAACCTAGATTAGAACTGAAAAGTGTAGTAGATGCCAAAATAACAAAAAATGAACATGAATAAGTAGAAAGGGGGATACCTGGGGGATTTAAAACCTATAGGGTGTCATAAACGTGGGTGGGTGTGTGCATGGCAATGAAGATGAAGAAAAACATGGGGAGAAAGTGAGAAAAGTGATGCATGCAATGAAAAAGAGGACAAAACGTATCAAACACACAAGACTTAAAAAAAACTAGACTACTTCATGAACCGGAGGCTTCTATGGACGTGGAAAGCCTCCCTCCTTGGTGATAGGTCGCTCAAGAATGCGGCAGGGCTTCGCCGTCGACCAAAAATCTTCCCCCTTTCAAACCCGCCCTTTAGGGTCTATTTATAGAGCACCTAAAGTCCTAGCTCAAAATTAGGGTTTAGAAGCATTTTTAGGTCGAGATAATCAAAGGAAAATTATAGATAATCAAATTATCTCTCATCCAGTCGAAACGGCACTCAAAATGGTTCATTATCCGCGGAGAAAATGATGGAATAAGTTGGGGATAAAACCATGGATAAAGAGATAAAGTCCGTTGAAATTTAGGAATCAAATGGATGAACGGTCTTACGATAGACCGTTCAACTGGGTGTGCGGTCATGTCCTGGCCGTCCAACCCCGTCGATGGAAATTTAAAATAAATCATAAATAATCCAAATTATCCATCGAACTGACTGAAACCTTCGCCGTTGGGCTCTCATAGATGAACGGCTCAGATGCGACCGTTCAAAGGTAAAGCGGCCAAAGACAAACTGTTCTTGCCTTGTCGGTGATAAATAGATTAATTGAACAATTATCTGAGAACACCACCAAGCGCAAGTGATGCGGGACGAGACCACGGACACGACAAGCTCGTGACTGCCCCTTAACGAGGCAAGCGTCGGACGTGCGCGGTTGAGAAACCGGCAGTGAGCTAGGGTGATCGGCTCTCTCGTGGGCCCGGATCGGGTCACGAGACGGTAACGCTCTCACTCGCAGCAGCGATGATATAAATAGAAAGCGAGCTAATTACCTTATCATGCTCTCTAGCAGCGGTATAAACAAGCATATATGAAAATAAGCAAGATGCCAAGCAAGGAGCGAATACGATACCTCCACGCGCTCGGCGTGGGGAAGATGGACCCGGCCGAAACTCGTACTCCCGGAACAATAATACACGGAGATTATAGCAATACAAATTGCTGCCCACTCCACGCAGGGAGGTAAAGGGCTACACAATGGGGTCCGGGAGGACCGAATTTGGGTTGACGGGCGGCTTCTTGCGCTGTTTCTGCAACACCCGAACACGTGACGGGGGGGCCCACGTGCTGTCCGGAGGTGCCGTGTGGGACCGGTGGCACCGCTGTACTGGAGGATGCCAGGAAGGGCACTCCCTAGAGTGGGGGCGCGCTGGTCCGCCGGCCGGAGGCCGGGCAGCTCCGATCGGCACCGGTCAGAATAACAGGCCACGGGCTGCAACTTCTGGTTTTCAGCGCGCGTCTCGGCGAGAACGGGCGCTGCGATCAGCCCCGATGTCGGATCGACACGAGACTGGAGCCGTTAGAAAGCTAACTTCAAATCCTTCAATCGAGGCCTAGAGATCTGGCCTGGATCTGCACGGATCAGGACTTATGGAATTTCCAAGTTCTTATTATACAATTCCTGAAATCTAAGGCCAGCAGAGAACTTTCATGTGGATTGTCTTCGACTGTGAGGTAGACTTCCGAATCTGGGGTTCTGTTCTTCAGAACAGTTGTGGGAAATCAAGCTACGAAATCAAGAATATTTTTGGATCTGGATTTGGGGAAGGCTACGAATTTATATGATTTTTGTACTAGCAGTGGGTCGGATCTGGAATCTGGCTGACAACATTGTAGCTGAGGAAGAACACGGATTTTTAAAAATAGATAGAAGGCTGATAAAAAATTAAGAAAATTTTTGGATGTAGGGGGTGATGGACAGAACTCCCAGTAAAATTGGGAGGGTTTGGACAAATATAAAAGATGGCCAGAGGTGGGAAACACAGGGCTGCTATCACTATAGACAGAGATAGGACAGATCTTGGAATGATTAAAGACCGAAAATGTAAAAATAACAAACGATGGATTTTGGACCTGGCATGTTTTGTGGAGGAGGGGATAGAAGGTAGGAATACACCATAAAAATTTCAATCCACGAAGAGGCCGTGGCTGATAGCATGATTTTTGTGAAGATACCTCTGTCCAGCAGGATAGAAAACCGAAGTCGGATTCGCGGCGGCTCGAGGGCGGCACGAACGGCGGCACCGACGATCACCGGAGATAGAGGGGATGGGATAGAGATGGTACCACTCTAGAATGGAGTTTTGGGAAGAGGAGAACCAGAGGAGACAGGGCTGGGGCGCAGCTAGCTTCAAGCTTCACAAATTTGTCTATCATTAATTCACATAAAATGGAAATACAAGCCATATATAGTTCTACCTAATTGACCCACATGACTCCAAATCTGGGGTTACGGATGGGGCATGCAAGGGGTTGGACATTGGTCAAAAAAACACACAATAAAAGCCCATTAAACTATATGGTTCGCCCCCCCATAAAGAAGACAATTTTGATTTGTCTTCTTTAATTAAATCTAGGTCCAAGTCCAAGGTTGGACCATGGACCTGCCCCCTTGGGCCCGGGAGTCCAAGTGGACCAATAAGGAGGAGGGAGGGGCCCCCTGCAGGGACTATATGCACTTTTGCAAAGAAACCCAATGGCCTTTTGCAAATAAACCCACTAAGACCTACAATTGTGTACCCATATATCACAAGGGTATATATACAAATATAAAAGGACGTAAATGCTAACACAATGTGAGCGGGCCGACGTTGATGTCCCCATCAATTCTCCCCGGGTGGGAGGAACTCGACTCCGTCGAGTAAGGGGTGCTGCTGCTCGAATAGCGCCGGCGGATCCGTCACCGAACCATGTAGCGCAGGTATGCTCCACTCCAAGTGACCATCATCTGCTCACTCCATATATACTCGATATGCACAAGCTGCTATGGGCTAGAGGTGGACACTCCGGGATGGGGCACTCTCAAAGGGAAGGAAGCAGTTCAAAGACTCACTAGGAATCACCGCTGAGTGCCTTTAGGTGACTGATCCGGGTATAGATGTAGAACCGATCCCATACTTATCGAGTGAGTCCACTCGCCTCTTACTCATAAGAGACCGACAATGAGCTTGCACAAGACTCATTCAGACTGACCATGCAATACACACAAACAAATGACTCAAAACATACCACACAAACAAACCGCACAAAGAAAACACACTGACTCATGCACGACTCTAGACTAAGGTGATAGCATCATTCCCACTAGGTGGCTGCATCTTGAGCGGCAGGAGGGTCGCCCAGTTCTTCCCCCAAGGCATAGTACTCATCAGCTAGTGCCTCATCGGCCACGTAATTGACATACTCAAGCTCGAGAGGTGCGGACCCTCCAACACCTAAGGCTAGGGTGGCACGAGCGGGACACTCACTGGCAATGTGGCCAAACCCGTGATAGTGGAAACGCTGCACTCGTGACCGACTACTCTCTCCGATAAGAGGGGCCTTACCCTTATCCTCCCGACGGGTAGGGGGTGTAGGCAACAAGGGTGCAAGTGTAGGTGCCGTGGGTAACAGTGGAGGAAGTGTCGGGGCCAGGGGACGGGCTATGGGTGCCGGGGGATGGGCAACGGGTGCCGGTGGATGTGGTGGAGGTAGATCCCGTGGTGGGGGAGGTTAAGGTCTAGGAGCGAAGGGCTCCTGACGGGCAGGCTCCTGAGGACGAGCCATGGGTCCCCTCGGGTATGAACCTAAGGTGCCACGGGAATGACTACGGGGAGGAGCGGGGCTCCACCAGGGAATAGACTCGAACTCACCCTCGAATTGCTCCATTTCGAGAGCAACTTGGTATGCATCCTCTAGCTTGTCCACCTTGCGGCGGAGAAGCTCATACCGTAGGTGCGGGCGTAGACCACCTCGAAACCGAGAGACGGTAAGGGAATCCTCCTCCGTGGCATCACATCGCAAGTAGTATTCATCAAATTCGGCGATGTAATTCGAGACAGACCGGTCTCCTTGGGTGAGACTTTGTCACCTCTCTATCAGACGTTGGCGGTAGGAGGTAGGGAGATACTTTTTCCTAAGCTTCTCCCTCATCTCGGTCCACGTATCGATCGGGGGTTCATGACGATGAAACAATAGGTTCTCCATGTTCCTCCAATATGTTTGGGCCTGACCTAAAAGTTTCATCCTGGCAAATTTGACCTTCCTTTGGTCCGACATCTCGAACCACTCAAAGTATTGATCCATGCCAGCCTCCCAATCAAGATAGACCTTTGGGTCTAAGGACCCGTCAAAGGTGGGAGGGTCGGCCCGAACGGTCCGAAGGGCCCGTTCATCCATATCATGGTCGTGGGTACGCCGTACAGGACGACGATCACGACCATATCCCCGATGCTCATTCTCGGACTCATAGTCATGCACCTCGGGGAATTCGTGCCTCCTATTAGCTATCCCTTGAACCCTTGGAGTCGCGGGTTGTTGACCCGGCTCCGGTTGACCTTGTGTAGGTGGGACGGGTGCCTGGACTGGGGAAATCGGGGGTGCTTCGGCTGGGCCTCTCTCTAGTGCGGTGACTCTCCCGACCAATCCCTGAATGGACTGGGTAGACCCGGCGGCCCTATCCTCTACGGCCTTCATCCTCTCTTCTAGGCGGGTGCCTAGATCATTCACTTGGGTACTCAACCCTTCCATTCTATCCACTCGAGTGCTTAACACTTCCATGCGGTCACTTAACCCATCCATTTTTCCCATAAGAGTTCGGAACATGGTGGCCACTTCATCAAAACTATAGACTCGGGATTCCGCCATTGGTGATGATGGGGGTGAGTATTGGGTACCTCGACGAGTGGGCATGCAAACACACCGACTAAAGCAAACACACTAATGCAAAATGATGCGCCTAGACTTAAACCAATATCCGGTACGTGACGGAGGTAATCGACCTGAAGGTCACTCGCGCAAGTGTGCGGCCTTCCCGATAGGCGTAGCCTAACGTTTGGACAACACCTTTTGATATACCGAATTATCGGGATGAAATGCAATTTAAAAACACTCTCTTTTTTGTTTTAGAAATATGATGATCCTAAATGCGACTTAGACAATGACTAATGACTAGACGTAAATGACACTTTTTTTTTATTTGGACACCCTAGACTCAAACTCTCTCTGATACCAAATTGATGCGGGACGAGACCACAGACACGACAAGCTCGTGACTGCCCCTTAACGAGGGAAGCGTCGGACGTGCGCGGTTGAGAAACCGGCAGTGAGCTAGGGTGATCGGCTCTCTCGTGGGCCCGGATCGGGTCACGGGACGGTAACACTCTCACTCGCAGCAGCGATGATATAAATAGAAAGCGAGCTAACTATCCTATCATGCTCTCTAGCAGCAGCATAAACAAGCATATATGAAAATAAGCAAGATGCCAAGCAAGGAGCGAATACGATACCTCCACGCGGTCGGCGTGGGGAAGACTGACCCGGCCGAAACTCGTACTCCCGGAACAATAATACACGGAGATTACAGCAATACAAATCGCTGCCCACTCCACGCAGGGAGGTAAAGGGCTACACAATGGGGTCCGGGAGGACCGAATTCGGGTTGACGGGCGACTTCTCGCGCTATTTCGGCAACACCCGAACACGTGACGGTGGGGCCCACGTGCCGTCTGGAGGGGCCGTGTGTGACCCGGTGGCACCGCTGTAGTGGAGGATGCCTAGAAGGGCACTCCCTGGAGTGGGGGTGCGCTGGTTCACCGGCCGGAGGCCGGGCGGCTCCGATCGGCACCGGTCGGAATAACCGGCCACGGGCTGCAACTTTTGGTTTTCAGCGCGCGTCTCGGCGAGAACGGGCGTTGCGATCAGCCCCGATGTCGGATTGACACGAGACTGGAGCCGTTGGAAAGATAACTTCAAATCCTTCAATCTAGGCCCAGAGATCTGGCCTGGATCTGCACGGATCAGGACTTATGGAATTTCCAAGTTCCTGTTGTACAATTCCTAAAATCTCAGGTCAGCAGAGAACGTTCCTGTGGATTGCTTTTGACCGTGAGGTAGACTTCCGAATCTGGGGTTGTGTTCTTCATAAAAGTTGTGGGAAATCAAGCTACGAAACCAGGAATATTTTTGGATTTCGATTTGGGGAAGGCTACGAATTTCGATGAGTTTTGAACTAGCAGTGGGTCGGATCTAGAATCTGGCTGACAACACTGTAGCTGAGGAAGAACACAAATTTTTAAAAATAGATATAAGGCTGATAAAAAATGAAGAAAATGTTTGCATGTAGGGGGTGATGTACAGAACTCCCAGTAAAATTGGGAGGGTTTGACCAAATCAAAAAGATGGCCGGAGGTGGGAAACACAGGGCTTCTGTCACTGTAGATAGAGACAGGACAGATCTGGGAATGATTAAAGACATAAAATGTAAAAATAACAAACGATTGATTTTGGACCTGGAATTTTTTGTGGAGGAGGTGATAGAAGGTAGGAACGTACCATAAACATTTCAATCCACGAAGAGTCCGTGGATGATAGAAAGATTTTCGTGAAGATACCTCTGTCCAGCAGGACAGAAAACCGAAGTCGGATTCGCGGCGGCTCGAGGGCGGCACGAACGGCGGCGGCGGCGGCTCCGACGATCACCGGAGATAGAGGGGAGGGGATAGAGATGGTACCACTCTAGAATGGGGTTTTGGGAAGAGGAGAACCAGAGGAGAGAGGGTTGGGGCGCAGCTAGCTTCAAGCTTCACAAATTTTTCTATCATTAATTCACATAAAATGAAAATACAAGCCATATATAGTTCTACCTAATTGACCCACATGACTCCAAATCTGGGGTTACGGATGGGGCATACAAGGGGTTGGACATTGGTAAAAAAAAACACAATAAAAGCCCATTAAACTATATGGTTCGCCCCCCCCATAAAGAAGACAATTTTGATTTGTCTTCTTTAATTAAATCTAGGTCCAAGTCCAAGGTTGGACCATGGACCAGCCCCCTTGGGCCCGGGAGTCCAAGTGGACCAATAAGGAGGAGGGAGGGGGCCCCTGCAGGGCCTATATGCACTTTTGCAAAGAAACCAAATGGCCATTTACAAATAAACCCACTAAGACCTACAATTGTGTACCCATATATCACAAGGGTATACATACAAATATAAAAGGACGTAAATGCTAACACAATGTGAGCGGGCCGACGTTGATGTCCCCATCAGCAAGAGTCTGAGAGATGAGCGGCTACCATCCGTCCATTCATCAAGTTGAACGGCCAGAGGAGAGCCGCATAAATGCTTGTCGGTGGAATTTCAGAAAATTAACCAAAATATTCCAAAATAGGTGGACGGTCTACAGGAAACCGCGCATTGATTGAGCGGCCGGGGATGCACCGTACATGTACATGGGCGTTGAAACTCATAGAAAAGCCCAATCAACCAAAACCAAGGCCCGTTAAGCCCTGAATTGAAACAAACCTAGCCAGGGACGGAGGCTACCCATACAACTGGCCCAAGATATGCCTGAAAACAGTCCCAATGGGTGATGGACAACTCGAGGCATCAACAAATGGGAGTAAGAGGAACGACTCAACTTATCGATAAAAAATGGGTGTCAACAGCAATGTGCTCCCTCGAAGATCCTTGCCCATTAAACTTGTCAAATTTTGGAGGCTTATTAATGCCGGGAGGCAACCTTTTAGTAGCATGGTAGGCTGGGTATAGTACCCTGTATACATCAAAAGAGTTGTAGTCACCATCGCCCCTTTCTGCCAGCTTTATTTCTATCATTTGTTCTACCATTAGCTTATTCATCATTGCCGGGTCAACTAGGCTTGAGTAGTGTAGCAACCCTGATAAAAACAAGATTTTTAAATAAATCAAAATAAAATAAAAGATAAGTAAAGAAATGACAAAGAGCCTAAATGAGTAAATCATTGATCAAGAGGAAAATAACGCCTTTTATCAAGGCGCTGATTCAAAAGGAAACACCTCTGTATAAGGCGTTAATTTAAAAGGGACGCCTGGACAATAGGGCGTCAAATTTCAAACGAAGGAAAAAATAAAATTAAGGAAAGGGAATGAAACGCCCTCTATATGGGCGCGTTTACATAAGTAACGACGCTCGACAAGGCGTCAATTTAAATTTGACGCCCTCGCTTAAGACGTTAATTCAGTTCGAGTTTCGTTCGACCCAGGAGTCTATCCAGGGCAAGTTGTGGATAACTACGTCGAAGGTGGAGTATGGTAAGGACTCTATCATGGAAGTATTACTCCCAATACAACTCTAACCCTATTAGGATTCCCAAAATCCTATAAATACCCTCCTGATCGACCCAGATCGCTAATTGGCGATTTGAGCTATCGTTCTGCTGAAAGGAGAGGTTTTATTCTTCTTATTGTTTCCTTCAAACCACAGGAGCAAGAGGATTCTAATGCTTCTTCGTTTTCTTCTATCATAGATTGAGGAGCTCCTGTCTTCCTTAAAGAACGAGGGTTCTTCATTCGTGGGTAGATTACCTGTCGAGTTTTCCTATCAAATGTGAAGAACCGGTAAGTTCTTCTTCATCCTTTGACATCAACCGTATACTATAAAGGCTAATTAATCCTCTTCTCATTTTTTTTCTCTCTTACAGCCCAACACCCGTGAAAGGAGGAAGTTTTCCTCTATTTTTGCAACGGCTATTTCTTCTCTGTTGCTGTCTCTACTTCTGCATTAGAAACAGAGCATCGGATTCCCATCAAGTCCTTCACGTTACTTCAACAGATCACCAGTTGATAATCATCAGGTAGGTTTTCTCCAGAACGTAGCCCAAACTAGCTTAATATCTTTAATAATATCATCGATCCTCCATGCATATAGTTTTATTGTGGTTTCAACTGTTTCTATGCAATTTTCAAAGCAACGCCCTTGACCAAGGCGCTAACTTAAAATAAGCGACCCACATCAGGGCGCTAATTCTTGTTTTGACGCCCTACCCAGGAGTCGTCAATTTCATATAAATTGATAATTACCCATGTTTAAAATTCTATATCTATGAAACCATGAACCTAATTTAATGCATGTTCATCCTGATTGAATCCTGCTATTTTTCTGGTCCTGACCATGTACCTATTTCCTGAAATTTTAATATCTGAAATTTAGAAAATTATTGAATTAACGACCTGCACAAAGGCGTTTCTTATTGAACCGACACCCAGATCAGGGTGCAAATTGAAAGGTAACGCCCCTGACCAGGGCGCGTTTTTGTTAAATTCCATAATATTGGAAATTTTGGTAAAATAGAAATAAAGAATGGACGACTGCTGTATACGTCGTCAAATTGTGAATAAATGCCCCTGAGAAAGGCGTTAATTGGATAATTAATGATTTAGTTTAAGTCGCTATTTTCTGTATTACTGTTTTACACTGATTACTGTCAACCGAAGGGTTTTATATATATATATATATATATATATATATATATATATATATATATATATATATATATATCGGCACTATATTCCAGTCCGTGAATATAGTCCCATGTTTCATGATGTTTTAACGTTACCCCCTTAACTCTCATTGACATACAAGCTCTCCATTGGACATTCCGTTCCTTTGGACTAGCGAGTTAGTCAGAGAGACCTCCATAAGACTCCTCGAGCCTTAGATTCTCTCAAGGCCGACTGAGCTGGTTGTACCATAAAAACCCATTACCCTATTTTGCCATGTCACTCTATGGAAACATGGTATACCGGCTCTCATGTTATGCAAAGTGTGTATCATGAGAATTCTCTTAATGGGATGAGGTTATCATGTCATTTGATGCGGTTCTTGTAAACCCCAATTCTATATTCAACATCATGTTCTTGTGGACCTCAATTCTATATTAAGAATGAGGACGTCTTGCCATTGATGTGCTGTTCATGTGGACCTCAATTCTATATAAAGAATGTCCATACTTGTTTGTCATGGTACCCAAGTTAGGGAACCAATTCCACCTAGTTTTATCGATAATCATGATTGTACCGTTATTATCGCCATTCTATGTCAAGTGTCATATTTTTTGGACTCTACTCTATCCAAGTTAATTTACCCTACATGTCTACAAGCTTTATTCTTGAAATTCCATATTGGCTATACACAAAAGTGGATGTTAAAATACATGATTAATGTAAGACCCCGAATTCTTTAGAAATTTATTTAGAAAGTTATTTGCAATTATTTAGAATTTATTTGAAGTTATTCGAATTAATGAGAATTATCCAAATTAATTAGATTAATTAATTAATTAATAGAATAAGTCATTTTTCAACTATTTTCTAAAAATCCCCAAAAATCACATCTTGTAGAATTAATTTTGTTTAGCAACTTTGTCTTCTACATTTAAGCCTAAGAAAATCATTTATTACGCCGAATTAGTGAACTTAGTCTTCCGAACTTAACATTTAATTAATTACGGAATAGTATAAGTAATAATTCGACTACCTCAGAAAAATCTGTAAAAATAGTAAATAGATTAATATTGATGTAGATAACAACTTTTCCTTCTGGCTTTAAGCCATGGTAAATCCGTGGTAAGATCTATTTAGAATTCAAACCCAAATGTGCACACTTTTGACTCATACCTAACCCTTAGATTAAAACGCGAAATTCGACCTGATTACTCAACCAAATGATCTGAAATCAGGGGCAAATGGAAGGCCACAATGTAAGGAACATTTACCCTCAATCAATTTGAGGTAAACTTAGCCCCAAAACGTGCTGCCGACATAGTTTGGTCAAGTCTAGGATTTCGGCGCCGTTTCTAAACACGTAGCTTGCAGCAGCGAATACTCCCAACTCAGAAGGCTCCAGAAGCTCTATGAGCTATCAAAATGAAGCCCTACGGGTCTTCTTTCATTTGGCTGCTATGGGGTTCGTTGAAATTTCGGATATGGAGAGATCTAGTTCGATTTGTGGAGGTGGGTCAGTAGGCCGTTGGCTTCTCTTCATCCTACTTTGATCCATCGATTGAGGTAGGAATTCTCAACCAAATCTTGATCATGAGTATAGAAAATTGTTCCTCTCATCGAGCTCTATCCATTGGTGGCAAAAGCCCCAATTTTCATTAGGTATCCGTGGAGAAATCGAGCTTTTTGTGAGGTGCTGTCCAAGTGTTCTTCATCCTAGGGTTTCGAGTTTTCTCTCTCCGATTTGAGGTAGGATCTAACAACCAAACTTTAATTAATTCACATGAAGTAATCAGCATATTATTATCTTTCATTTAACTTAGAAAGCCCCAAATTCCATTGAGCATGCCATCGTGAATTTCGATTTTTGTAGGAGCATGTCCAGAACATGATTCATATAGTATTCCTTTAAGTCAGAGCTTGATTACGGGCTTATTTTGAGTCATGTAACTTAATATTCATGTAGCATATTATACATGGTTGGATTCATGATCGAGTTAGCTTACTTTTGACACCAAAAGCCCTAAATTCTGTGGAGTATGTTAAGAGAATTGCATGATTTAGTAGAAGTAGGTCAGGAACTAGGGTTTTCATGTATTGATCATGTATAAGTTGAGATTCAATCAATTTCTGTAACAATTCGTGTTTCAAAATTGTAGTTTTATGACCCTAGATTGTCTATTAACATTCCTAGATCATGTGGTTTTGATTTCCACACAATTGGACCTCGATTGGGTGAATTATATGTTTGAGACCGTTGCTGTTCTTGCAGGGGTCCACCCCAGGGGTCGACCCATTTTCTGGGTGCCCTGGCAGGCCCGAGGGTCGACCCCTGGGGTCGACCCATTTGGCCCAGGCGCGAGGGTCGACCCCTAGGGTCGACCCATCCAGGCCATGCATAGGGTCGACCCCAGGGGTCGACCCCAGGGGTCGACCCTTCCTGCAGAATTTGTGGGGGTCGACCCCAGGGGTCGACCCACCCAGTTGGCATACCCCATTTCTAAAGGGGTCGACCCCAAGGGTCGACCCGTACACCAGAAAACCCGTTTTCTTCATTTTTCGAACCGAAGATGGATCCGAATCAATGGGGAATCAACCCGTTTAACTTAGACCCATTGAAATTATATTTTTGAAGAACTTTTGATCTATTCATGTACCCCTCTTGATTTCAAATTTGCATTGGTTCCTACATGTAAACTTAGTGTAAAAACACACCATTTACCATCTTCATTTCAATGCATACAAGATTAAATAGAAACTCACTTAATTAATGATTAATGGTGTAACTAAATCTCTGTTAATGCATTCTTTTTCACTCTTGTGAGAGCTTGTTCTTTACCTTGATAACTTGTTCTAGCTTGTTGGCACTTTGGCTAATACAAATGATAATGGTTAAGCATGATATCTTAACTTGGTGATTAGGATTAATATGTTGATTAGCTTGTTTGATTGCTGCTGTTTTACAGTAGCGCAGCATGATTAACTCTTGTTGTGACTTGATTTCAATCTCCTTGATGATTATACTTACCTTGAAATTCTGGAAATGAATCTCTTTCCTACTTGATGTTGTTATTGCTACTTAGCTTAAACCTTGGAATTCTGGCCATAAACTGTGGAAGTCTAGATTCGTGGGATCTTTGATCCAAAAGAAATCAATGCCTGGCAAACAAATAAGGGCTCGGTCTGGTCCTGGGAAGAGCGCCCGAACACTACGTGTACCCCCGGGGAGGTGAATGACTAGGTGTGGCATTTGGCACCAGTACTATTACATGTGTGAAATCTAGGACTGTCCACTACTCACTACTCTTTCCACTACTCTCTATATTACTTGCTACTACGTTTCACTTTCCACTCTTTACTGTTCTATACTCTACTTGTGGTTACTCTACTTGTTGATTACTTGGACGTGGAAATGAAAATACATGCGTGCTTGACATGACTTGAATTGACTTGATATGGCCAACTTCTTATCGTTATCTCCTGTAGTAAATTCTTGTCTTACCATTCTATTCATTATATTTCTTGACCTTGCAAGATCTTTAAATTCCGTTTCGTGATATTATCGTTATCTTTTTATTGTTTTATCATTTGTAGCATGACATTTTAAAATGTAATTAAACTGTTAATCACTTATACCCGTCTGTTATTTCCTACTGAGCGTCAGCTCATAGTTATGTTTTCCCCCTTTCCAGGCTTTTCAGGTGACGCGCTTACCGATGGGGAAGGGCAGGAGTGATGTCTTGAGTGTATCAGTTCTAGTGTGTTAGTAGTGTGTTATCTTTCTTCTAGTTGTGTTTTGGAGAGTATTAAGTCTCAGTCTTGTTATTGAGTTTTAGTGGTTGATTATTCCAGTTGTATTAAGTTAAACTTGAGGTTATTGTATCAGTTGTGGTTTGTTAATGATCATTTAGTATTCCATCTTGTAGCACTTGTGTATCATTTTAGACTTAGTTCCCTCTCTTGCTAGCGTGTCCCTAACTGTACGTCCCGATACTTCCGCCTTGTTCGGGGCGTGACAGTTTAGTTGGTATCAGAGCACTAGGTTTCACATTCCTAGGTTTCCTAAGTTTAAGTTTTCTTGCATTGCATCCCAATGACCGGTATATCAAAAGGTGTTGTCCGAACGTTAGGCTACGCCTATCGGGAAGGTCGCACACTTGCGCGAGTGGTCTTCGGACCGATTACCTCCGTCAGGTACCGAGTTTTGGTCGTGTCTAGGTGCATTAGATCCCTAACCTTGTAAAAGTCTAGACCTGACCTGTGAGATTGGGTAGAACTTGGGTTAAGTTCGTTTCTTAATCGTATAACTATTTATCTTGATTAAACCTAAGTAATCTATTTCCCTTGTAGATGGCAGCTGATCGTGCTAAATGGAGGAACCTGCAGCGTACAGTTCAAGGCCTTACTCAGGCCCTTCAGCAAGTAGCTCAGGCAGGAGCGGCACAGCATGGCACCGGTGATCTATATCGGAACTTCCGCGGAATGAATCCGCCTAGATTCGCTGGTTCGACTGACCCCGACCAAGCCGAGCACTGGCTAGATGAGATGGGAGAATCTTTGAAGTTATGCAATGCACCAACCAGGAGCGTGTCCTTTTGTCCACATTTCAACTGGAACATGATGCACGTACTTGGTGGGATTCTATCAAGGCAACTCTCGGTGATCGGCAAGTTATGTGGGAAGAGTTCGAGGAATTCTTCAACAGCAAGTATTTTTCTGATAGAGTGCAAGAGAAGAAAGCGGCAGAGTTCGCGGCCTTGAAACAGCGAGGTTTGTCCGTGGCAGAGTATGAGGCTCAATTTGCACGGCTTTCTCGATATGCTACACATCTCATTTCCACCGAGAAGATGAAGGCGAAGCGCTTTCTCAATGGATTGAAGCTTCATTATATCAACCAATTGGCACCGATGGAGATTTCCACTTATTCCGAGATGGTAAGGAAAGCGCAAGTTCTGGAGGATACTCTTGAGATGACGGAGAGAATCCGTGGGAAAGGCACCAAGAAAGAATTACCTACGGGTTCCGGGAGTGTCAAACCCGGGTATACCAAGAAGAGGCCTGTTAGTGGACCTGGTTCGTGGAGCGGGTCCGGATCATGGAAGGGCAAGATGCCGAGGCATGAAGACAAGAAGCCTGGCCCTATTGTTCCATTCAAGGGCGTGTGCAACTATTGTGATCGTCCGGGTCACAAGATAGAGGAGTGCTGGCGCAAGCAAGGCGCATGTTTGCGATGTGGAAGCAAGGAGCACCGTATCCCCAATTGTCCTCTCATATCGGAGCAAGCTACACCGGCAAAACCTCTAGTCTTCAAGAAACCACAAGGCAAGCTTCAAGCTTTACATGCAGAGGAAACTGGGATTTCTGATGATGGCGGACTCGTCGAAGGTACCCTTACTATAATCGATAAGCCCGCATTTGCTCTCTTTGATACTGGTGCAACACATTCTTTTATTTCACGGAGATTTGCTAAGTCATTAGCTGTGGAACCTGTTTTGATGAATACTCCGTTAGAGATTTCAACCCCTATTGGCACTAGATCAACAATCCAGTATTTCTATCCTTCTAGTAAGGTTATGATTGGTGAACAGAACTTTCCAGCAGATTTGGTCTGCATGGATATGAAGGATTATGATGTAATCCTAGGAGCAGATTGGTTGGCCAAGTATGAGGCCAATGTTCACTGTAGTTCTAGCTCAGTGACTTTTACTGGACATTCTGGTTTATCTTTTACGGGAGTCAAGCACCATAACTCCGTACCGCTCATCTCGGCTCTTCGAGCTGATAAGCTTTTGAGGCATGGGTGTGAGGCTTTTCTAGCCTTTGTTTGTGCAACTCCCGAGCAGCAGATTGAGATCAAGGACATTCCTGTTGTCCGAGATTTTCCTGATGTCTTTCCAGAAGAACTACCAGGACTTCCGCCTGAGCGGGAAGTTATCTTTTCTATTGATCTTATTCCTGGCACAGCTCCTATTTCTAAGGCTCCTTATCGTATGTCTCCTGCGGAACTGAGGGAACTGAAGCAGCAACTGATGGAGTTACTTGAGAAGGGTTTTATTCGTCCTAGTACTTCTCCGTGGGGAGCCCCTGTGTTATTCGTCAGGAAGAAAGATGGTTCGATGAGGTTGTGCATTGATTATCGGCAAATAAACCAGCAGACTGTCAAGAATAAATATCCCTTGCCGAGGATTGACGAGTTATTTGACCAGATAGCGGGAGCTCAATATTTCTCTAAGATCGATCTTCGATCTGGATATCACCAGTTGCGGATTAAGGAAGAGGACATTTATAAAACAGCTTTCCGCAGCAGGTACGGTCATTTTGAGTTTGTCGTTATGCCTTTTGGTCTAACGAATGCTCCAGCAGCTTTCATGCAGTTGATGAACGACATATTTCGGCCCTATCTTGATCAATGGGTCGTGGTATTTATTGATGACATCTTGATCTATTCCAAGAGTGAATTGGAGCATGCTGAGCATCTGAGAATGGCATTGCAACTATTGAAAGATCATCAGCTATATGCTAAGTTCAGTAAGTGTGAGTTCTGGCTACAAGAAGTGTCCTTTCTCGGACATATTATCACCAAGGAAGGTATTTCTGTTGATCCTTCGAAGATTGAGGCAGTGAAGAATTGGGAACAGCCTACTAGTGCAACTGAAGTTAGAAGTTTCCTAGGCCTGGCAGGCTATTACCGAAGGTTTATTCAAGATTTCTCTAAGATTGCAGTACCTATGACAAGATTAACCCGCAAGGAGAATAAGTTTGATTGGTCAGATGATTGTCAGCGAAGCTTTCAGACTCTGAAGGAGTGTTTGACTACTGCACCTGTTTTGGCTTTACCTTCTGGTGAAGGAGGATTTGTTGTTTATACTGATGCTTCAGGTATTGGCTTAGGCTGTGTACTCATGCAGCATGGGAAGGTGATTGCCTATTCCTCTAGGCAGTTGAGGAAGCACGAAGATAATTATCCTGTTCATGATTTGGAACTTGCTGCAGTCGTGTTTGCTTTGAAGATATGGAGGCATTACTTGTATGGAGAAACCTTTACAGTGTTTTCAGATCATAAGAGTTTGAAGTATTTATTTTCTCAAAAGGAACTCAACATGAGGCAGCGGAGATGGTTGGAGTACTTGAAAGACTTCGACTTCTCGATTGAGTATCATCCTGGCAAAGGTAATGTTGTGGCAGATGCATTAAGCCGGAAGCCGGTAGCTAGACTGTCAAGTCTCATGTTACAAGAATGGAGATTGTTGGAACAGTTATCTAGTCTGGATCTTAACATTGACAATGATCGGATCTTGATTGCTCAGATTCAACTTAAACCTGAATTATTGATAGAGATCAAGTCCTTGCAAGATAATGATCCCGAGTTAGTAGAGATCAAGGGAAACTTGAGCAGCAGACCTGACTTCATGTTGGCCGATGATGGTAGATTATTATTTAAAGGTAGAACTTGTGTTCCGGATGAGGCTACAATAAAGAACAAGATTCTTGAGGAAGCTCATAGATCCAGATATACCATTCATCCTGGAGGCACTAAGATGTACCGAGATTTGAAAAGGTCCTTTTGGTGGCCGAATATGAAAAGAGAAGTTGCAGATTTTGTGAGCAGATGTTTGGTATGTCAGCAAGTTAAGGCCGAACATTTCAGACCAGCAGGGAAATTGAAACCACTCGACATACCCCAATGGAAGTGGGAAAGTATTGGCATGGATTTCATTATGGGTCTACCTAGGACTCGTGGTGGATTTGATGCGATATGGGTGATTGTGGATCGATTGACAAAGTTGGCTCATTTCTTACCAATTAAGTCCAAGTGGACGATTGATGTATTGGCTGCTTTGTATATAAAGGAAGTGGTGAGATTGCATGGTATTCCAGTGAATATAGTATCTGATCGAGACCCCAGATTTACTTCACATTTCTGGAAGGGACTGCAAGAGTCTTTGGGTACTCGTCTGAATTTCAGTACTGCTTTTCATCCACAGACAGATGGACAGACTGAAAGAACCAATCAGATAGTGGAAGATATGCTGCGAGCTTGCATGATTGATTTCGGTGGTAATTGGAGTGAGCATTTGGCATTAATTGAATTTGCCTATAATAATAGCTATCAGTCTAGTATTCAGATGGCTCCTTTTGAAGCACTATATGGTAGAAGTTGTCGTTCCCCGTTGTGTTGGGACGAGGTAGGTGAGAAACAGTGGTTTGGACCAGATCTTGTTTCGGAATCATCACAGAACATCCGTGTTATCCGAGACCGGTTACAAGTAGCCCAGTCGAGACAGAAGAGTTATGCCGACAACAGAAGGAGAGCATTGGAATTTCAGGTTGGCGAGCATGTGTTCTTAAAGGTCTCTCCGACGAGAGGGATCCGAAGATTTGGCATTCATGGCAAGCTGAGTCCGAGGTACATTGGTCCATTCGAGATTCTAGATAGAGTGGGAGAGGTGGCATACAGACTGGCTTTACCACCGCATTTGTCTGGCGTACATAATGTTTTCCATGTGTCTATGTTGCGGAAATATGTGTACGATCCCACTCATATCATTCAGCAAGTGGATTTTGAACTGAAGGAAGATTTGACCTATGAGGAAAGACCTGTCAAGATTCTGGACCGGAAGCAACAGCAACTCCGGAATCGTTCGATACCGATGGTCAAGATTCAGTGGAGTCGGCGTGGGACCGAAGAAGCTACATGGGAATCTGAAGAGACTATGCGAAAGCGGTATCCCGATCTATTCTAGGTGAGCGATCTTTTTCTACTCTCAGTTTTAGTGCAGTGAATTTGGAGGACCAAATTCCTTTAAGTAGAGGAGGGTGTAAGACCCCGAATTCTTTAGAAATTTATTTAGAAAGTTATTTGCAATTATTTAGAATTTATTTGAAGTTATTCGAATTAATGAGAATTATCCAAATTAATTAGATTAATTAATTAATTAATAGAATAAGTCATTTTTCAACTATTTTCTAAAAATCCCCAAAAATCACATCTTGTAGAATTAATTTTGTTTAGCAACTTTGTCTTCTACATTTAAGCCTAAGAAAATCATTTATTACGCCGAATTAGTGAACTTAGTCTTCCGAACTTAACATTTAATTAATTACGGAATAGTATAAGTAATAATTCGACTACCTCATAAAAATCTGTAAAAATAGTAAATAGATTAATATTGATGTAGATAACAACTTTTCCTTCTGGCTTTAAGCCATGGTAAATCCGTGGTAAGATCTATTTAGAATTCAAACCCAAATGTGCACACTTTTGACTCATACCTAACCCTTAGATTAAAACGCAAAATTTGACCTGATTACTCAACCAAATGATCTGAAATCAGGGGCAAATGGAAGGCCACAATGTAAGGAACATTTACCCTCAATCAATTTGAGGTAAACTTAGCCCCAAAACGTGCTGCCGACATAGTTTGGTCAAGTCTAGGATTTCGGCGCCGTTTCTAAACACGTAGCTTGCAGCAGCGAATACTCCCAACTCAGAAGGCTCCAGAAGCTCTATGAGCTATCAAAATGAAGCCCTACGGGTCTTCTTTCATTTGGCTGCTGTGGGGTTCGCTGAAATTTCGGATCTGGAGAGATCTAGTTCGATTTGTGGAGGTGGGTCAGTAGGCCATTGGCTTCTCTTCATCCTACTTTGATCCATCGATTGAGGTAGGAATTCTCAACCAAATCTAGATCATGAGTATAGCAAATTGTTCCTCTCATCGAGCTCTATCCATTGGTGGCAAAAGCCCCAATTTTCATTAGGTATCCGTGGAGAAATCGAGCTTTTTGTGAGGTGCTGTCCAAGTGTTCTTCATCCTAGGGTTTCGAGTTTTCTCTCTCCGATTTGAGGTAGGATCTAACAACCAAACTTTAATTAATTCACATGAAGTAATCAGCATATTATTATCTTTCATTTAACTTAGAAAGCCCCAAATGCCATTGAGCATGCCATCGTGAATTTCGATTTTTGTAGGAGCATGTCTAGAACATTATTCATATAGTATTCCTTTAAGTCAGAGCTTGATTACGGGCTTATTTTGAGTCATGTAACTTGATATTCATGTAGCATATTATACATGGTTGGATTCATGATCGAGTTAGCTTTCTTTTGACACCAAAAGCCCTAAATTCTGTTGAGTATGTTAAGAGAATTGCATGATTTAGTAGAAGTAGGTCAGGAACTAGGGTTTTCATGTATTGATCATGTATAAGTTGAGATTCAATCAATTTCTGTAACAATTCGTGTTTCAAAATTGTAGTTTTATGACCCTAGATTGTCTATTAACATTCCTAGATCATGTGGTTTTGATTTCCACTCAATTGGACCTCAATTGGGTGAATTATACGTTTGAGACCGTTGCTGTTCTTGCAGGGGTCGACCCCAGGGGTCGACCCGTTTTCTGGGTGCCCTGGCAGGCCCGAGGGTCGACCCCTGGGGTCGACCCATTTGGCCCAGGCGCGAGGGTCGACCCCTAGGGTCGACCCATCCAGGCCCTGCATAGGGTCGACCCCAGGGGTCGACCCATTGCACTGGATTTTAGGGGTCGACCCCAGGGGTCGACCCTTCCCACAGAATTGGGGTCGACCCACCGAGCTGGCAGACCCATTTCTGAAGGGGTCGACCCCAAGGGTCGACCCGTACACCAGAAAACCCGTTTTCTTCATTTTTCGAATCGAAGATGGATCCGAATCAATGGGGAATCAACCCGTTTAACTTAGACCCATTGAAATTATATTTTTGAAGAACTTTTGATCTATTCATGTACCCCTCTTGATTTCAAATTTGTATTGATTCCTACATGTAAACTTAGTGTAAAAACACACCATTTACCATCTTCATTTCAATGCATACAAGATTAAATAGAAACTCACTTAATTAATGATTAATGGTGTAACTAAATCTCTGTTAATGCATTCTTTTTCACTCCTGTGAGAGCTTGTTCTTTACCTTGATAACTTGTTCTAGCTTGTTGGCACTTTGGCTAATACAAATGATAATGGTTAAGCATGATATCTTAACTTGGTGATTAGGATTAATATGTTGATTAGCTTGTTTGATTGCTGCTGTTTTACAGTAGCGCAGCATGATTAACTCTTGTTGTGACTTGATTTCAATCTCCTTGATGATTATACTTACCTTGAAATTCTAGAAATGAATCTCTTTCCTACTTGATGTTGTTATTGCTACTTAGCTTAAACCTTGGAATTCTGGCCATAAACTGTGGAAGTCTAGATTCGTGGGATCTTTGATCCAAAAGAAATCAATGCCTGGCAAACAAATAAGGGCTCGGTCTGGTCCTGGGAAGAGCGCCCGAACACTACGTGTACCCTCGGGGAGGTGAATGACTAGGTGTGGCATTTGGCACCAGTACTATTACATGTGTGAAATCTAGGACTGTCCACTACTCACTACTCTTTCCACTACTCTCTATATTGCTTGCTACTACGTTTCACTTTCCACTCTTTACTGTTCTATACTCTACTTGTGGTTACTCTACTTGTTGATTACTTGGACGTGGAAATGAAAATACATGCATGCTTGACATGACTTGAATTGACTTGATATGGCCAACTTCTTATCGTTATCTCCTGTAGTAAATTCTTGTCTTACCATTCTATTCATTATATTTCTTGACCTTGCAAGATCTTTAAATTCCGTTTCGTGATATTATCGTTATCTTTTTATTATTTTATCATTTGTAGCATGACATTTTAAAATGTAATTAAACTGTTAATCACTTATACCCGTCTGTTATTTCCTACTGAGCGTCAGCTCATAGTTGTGTTTTCCCTCTTTCCAGGCTTTTCAGGTGACGCGCTTACCGATGGGGAAGGGCAGGAGTAATGTCTTGAGTGTATCAATTCTTGTGTGTTAGTAGTGTGTTATCTTTCTTTTAGTTGTGTTTTGGAGAGTATTAAGTCTCAGTCTTGTTATTGAGTTTTAGTGGTTGATTATTCCAGTTGTATTAAGTTAAACTTGAGGTTATTGTATCATTTGTGGTTTGTTAATGATCATTTAGTATTCCATCTTGTAGCACTTGTGTATCATTTTAGACTTAGTTCCCTCTCTTGCTTGCGTGTCCCTAACTGTACGTCTCGATACTTTCGCCTTGTTCGGGGCGTGACAATTAATGCCTGCGCATATAGGGCCCGATCTGGTCCTAGGAGGAGCACCCGAAAGTACTTGTGCCCATGGGAGTTGATTGATCACGGTATTGGCATTATACCGAAGTGCATGACTATCTTGATTGAACATTCCACAAATCTCGTACTTGTACTTGACTTGATATTACATGACTTACGTGACCCGAAAAAGGGTAATTTCATACTTGCGTGCTTGAACGTGATAGCCAAATTCCAACATGACATGATGAATACACTTGCTTGAATATCTTGATATCGTTTGACATAAGTTCTTGAAAGTTCATGACTAGTTCTCGTCGCTATCTTATTGTTATACACTCTCTCTATCTTGTCGTTTTATGCGAGCATGCATAGCTATAGTGCATTCATGAAAGATGTAATTACTTAAATCCATTGCTAGCTCTTGAGATATAATTTCCTACTGAGCGTTCGCTCACTTAGTGTTTCCCTACTTTTCAGGTAAATCCGACGATGAGGGAACTCAAACGGATGGGGAAAATCAAGAGTGAAAGAGATAGAGCTTCTTCCGTGTTATCTAGTCTTTTTCATATTTTCTTGAGTCAACTTTGTATTTTTCCTTTGTTCTAGTTAGTACTTCAAGGGTTTGTAATAGACATATTCTTATGAAGGAAAGTATTGGGTTATCTTTACTTTTGCGCATCTCTGATTTTGGTGTCGAATACACTAATACTCTGATTGACATGATTGATATAAACTCGTCACGCGTCTCCGGGTATCTTCCGCGCTCGGGGCGTGATAGTTTTTGTGGTATCAGAGCCTAGGGTATTCAATTCCTAGGAAAACCCAAGTCCAAGGATAGGTTTAACCTTTAACCGGTGAGATTGGGTAGAACCAAGGGTTAAAGTTAACATAGAAATGCTAGCTTAAAGTGAGATCACGTATGATCTAGTTATTGTAATTGTAGGACGATGGCTGCCGAACGTGCTCAGTGGCGCAACATGCAGCGTACACTTCAAGGCATGACTCAGGTGCTGCAACAAGTAGCACAGGAGGTGCACAACGAGCCGGAGTCTCCACCAAGTCTTTAAAAACATGAACCCGCCTAAATTCATGGGTTCTACTGATCCGGACGACGCAGAGCACTGGATCAGGGAGACGGAGCGTATATTCCGTGTTATGCAGTGCATGGATCAAGATAAAGTCTTACTAGCTACCTTTTAGTTAGAAAGGGATGCCCGATGCTGGTGGGAATCAATAGAAGCCACTTTAAATCAAGACCAAATTACTTGGGAGGAATTTGTTGAACATTTCAACAATAAATATTTTTCAGACTGAGTCCAAGAAAAGAAAGCTACCGAATTTGCCGCACTCAAACAACGGTCATTATTGGTGGCGGAGTACGAGGCATAATTCTCTAGATTGTCTCGGTATGCTAAGCACTTAGTTAGCACCGAGAAGATGAAAGCTAGGAGGTTCCTAAATGGGCTCATGCCCCAATATATTACCCAGCTGGCACCAATGGATATTCAGGTCTACTCAGAGATAGTACGCCGAGCTCAATTGTTAGAAGATGCCACGGAGCTATCAGATAGAATCCGTGGGAAGGATAAGAAAAGAACAAGTCACAAGTTCGGGTTCCTTTAAACCCAACTTCAAGAAAAGGCCTAGCACTGGAGGTACTTCTTCTCAAGACCAGAAATTTAAGAAGACCAAGCCCTTCTCTATCACTACTACACCTTCGAATATAATATGCAAGCATTGTGACAAGGCTGGTCATAAAGCCAAAGAGTGCTGGAGGAAACTTGGAGCATGTCTCCGTTGCGGGAGCCGTGAGCATCGGATTCCCGATTGCCCATTACTTAATGATCAAACCGGTGACGGGAAGCCCCCGGTAACCAAAAACGCTCGTCTTCACCCAATTAAGGAGACCGAAGAAGAAGAAGGCGGACTAGTAGAAGGTACACTGAAAGTTTGTTCCAAGTATGCACACGTCTTATTTGATACGGGTGCATCACATTCTTTTATTTCCAAGAAGTTTGCTAACCCACTACCTATGGAACCAGAATGGATGAAAATAATTTTATCTACTCCTCTCAGAAACGAAACCGATATTACTCACCATTATCAAAACTGTGAAGTCTTGGTAAAAGGAAGAAATCTTCCTATCGATTTCATATGTTTAGATCTAAAGGAGTATGATGTCATACTGGGAGCATATTGGTTATCCAAATACCAGACAACAGTCGATTGTCGCAATAGCAAGGTTACTTTCAAGGACTTTCCAGAACTAGTATATTCTAGCCCTAAGAGTCGGAGCGAGTCACCTCTTATTTCGGCTCTCCGAGCTAGCAAGCTAATAAGGAAAGGATGTGTATCTTTCCTTGCATTTATCACGATTAAGGAGGCTCAGGAAACTAAGATAGAAGATATCCCAGTTGTGCAAGAATTTTCGAATGTGTTTCCGAAAGATTTGCCTGGATTACCCCCACAAAGAGAAGTGGCCTTTACCATCGACTTAGTCCCTGGTGCTGGACCTGTTTCTAAGACACCTTATAGAATGTCCCCTGCTGAACTCAAGGAGTTAAAGGAGCAATTAATGGAACTTCTTAAGAAAGGATTCATTAGACCGGGTACTTCCCCGTGGGGAGCGCCTGTGCTATTTGTAAAGAAGAAGGATGGATCTATGAGACTATGCATCGACTATCGACAGTTGAATCATCTCACTATCAAGAACAAGTATCAACTACCGAGAATCGATGAGTTATTTGATCAAATATCTGGATCCAAGTATTTTTCAAAGATTAATCTCAGGTCAGGATATCACCAACTAAGGATCAAGGATGATGACATTCATAAAACCGCATTCAGAAGCAGGTATGGCCATTATGAGTTTGTTGTTATGCCTTTTGGACTAACAAATGCCCCTGCTGCCTTTATGCAGTTAATGAATAGTATATTCAGGCCTTATTTAGATCAATTCGTGGTGGTCTTCATCGATGATATATTAATTTATTCCAAGACTAAGGAAGAGCATGAGGAGCATTTGAGGATTGCATTACAAATATTAAGGACAAACCGATTATATGCCAAACTCAGCAAGTGTGAGTTCTGGCTTGAGGAAGTGACTTTTCTCGGACATGTTATATCAAAGGATGGCTTATCAGTAGATCCATCAAAAGTTGAAGCTGTGAAGAATTAGGAAAGACCGACCAATGCTAGCGAGATCCGAAGTTTCTTAGGTCTTGCGGGCTACTATCGGCGATTCATCAAGGATTTCTCCAATATAGCTGTACCACTCACTAGGCTAACTCGCAAGGAGATCCGTTATGAATGGAGTGAGGAATGTGAAAGAAGCTTCCAAAATCTCAAGGATCATCTAACTATAGCTCCGGTCTTAGTATTACCAATAGAAGGAGAGAAATTCGAGGTATACACTGATGCTTCTGGCATTGGCCTCGGATGTGTTCTAATGCAACATGAAAAGGTTATAACTTATTCTTCTCGTCAATTGAAGAAGCATGAAGAGAACTACCCCATCCATGACTTAGAATTGGCCGCGGTGGTATTTGCACTCAAAATATGGAGACATTATCTTTATGGAGTACAGTTTACTGTATACTCTGATCACAAGAGTCTCAAGTATCTTTTCTCTCAAAAGGAACTAAATATGAGGCAAAGACGTTGGCTAGAATATCTCAAGGACTTCGACTTCAATATACAATATCATCCCGGAAAGGGTAACCATGTAGCTGATGCCCTTAGTCGAAGGCCGAGAACACTGTTAGCCAATTGTATGATTCAAGAATGGAAGTTGCTGGAGCAATTCTCTGAACTCAATATAAGCATGGACACAGACTTTCAATATGTCATTATCTCATATAAGCATTCATCCAGACCTATTATCTGAAATACAAGCACTTCAGGATAATGACCCAATATTAGTGGAAATCAAAGGCAAACCGGAAGGACAATCTGATTTCCAAATAACTTGTGAGGGAAGATTAATATTCAGGAATAGAACTTGCATATCGGATTGTCCCGAGTTAAAGAAGAAGATATTAGATGAAGCTCATACATCAAGGTACACGATTCATCCTGGATCTACCAAAATGTACCAAGATGTGAAGAGGAATTTTTGGTGGCCCAACATGAAAGGGGAAATAGCAGACTATGTATCACGCTGTCTCACTTGCCAACAGGTCAAGGCGGAACACCAAAAGCCTGCTGGAAAATTACATCCTCTAGATATTCCCAAATGGAAGTGGGAGAATATTAACATGGATTTCATTATGGGTTTATCTAAATCAAAAGGAGGACATGATGGAATATGTGTTATTATTGACCGATTGACTAAATCGGTGCATTTCTTGCCAATAAAGAGCCGATGGTCAGTTGATGTTTTGGCTGCATTATACATCAAGGACATAGTCAGATTACATGGTATTCCTGTTTCAATCGTGTCTGACAGAGATCCCCGTTTTACTTCTCATTTTTGGAAGGGACTACACCATTCGTTGGGAACAAGGCTTAACTTTAGTACAGCTTTTCATCCTCAAACGGATGGTCAGACCGAGAGAACTAACCAGGTGGTTGAAGATATGCTTAGAGCTTCCATCATGGATTTCGATGGAAGCTGGCATGATCACTTGCCGTTGGTGGAATTTGCATATAATAATAGCTACCAGGCAAGTATACAAATGACACCTTTCGAAGCTTTATACGAAAGGATTTGTCGATCACCCTTATGTTGGGACGAAGTTGGAGAGAAACAACTATTAGGTCCAGACATGGTAAGGGATACCACTGAGAAGATACAATTGATTAGAGAAAGACTGCGAGTTACTCAGTCCAGGCAAAAGGCTTATGCCGATACAAGAAGGAGAGATCTTGAATTCCAAGTTGGAGATCATGTATTTCTCAAGATATCGCCAGGACGTGGCATACAGTGATTTGGTGTTAAGGGTAAGCTTACACCAAGATTCATCGGACCCTTCGAGATACTGGAACGAGTTGGCGAGGTTGCTTATCGCATCGCATTGCCTCCTCAACTGTCCGATGTACATAATGTATTCCACATATCTATGTTGAAGAAGTATGTACATGATCCATCACATATTATTGATCATGAAGGCTTAGTGATCCAGAAGGATCTCACATATGAACAGAAGCCTATGAAGGTACTAGATCGTGAAGTACGTACCCTAAGGAATAAGGTTATTCCCATGCTTAAGGTACAATGGAATAAGAACTCTGAACATGAAGCTACATGGGAGACCGAGGAATCCATGAGGAAGTGACTTCCAGAATTATTTTAAGGTATATACTCTACACTCTCCACTTATACATACGATTAAATTTGGGGATCAAATTCTTTTAAGTGGGGGAGGGTGTAGCAACCCTGATAAAAACAAGATTTTTAAATAAATCAAAATAAAATAAAAGATAAGTAAAGAAATGACAAAGAGCCTAAATGAGTAAATCATTGATCAAGAGGAAAATAACGCCTTTTATCAAGGCGCTGATTCAAAAGAAAACGCCTCTTTATAAGGCGTTAATTTAAAAGGGAAGCCTGGACAATATGGCGTCAAATTTCAAACGAAGGGAAAAATAAAATTAAGGAAAGGGAATGAAACGCCCTCTACATGGGCGCGTTTACATAAGTAACGACGCTCGACAAGGTGTCAATTTAAATTTGACGCCCTCGCTTAAGACGTTAATTCAGTTCGAGTTTCGTTCGACCCAGGAGTCTATCCAGGGCAAGTTATGGATAACTACGTCGAAGGTGGAGTATGGTAAGGACTCTATCATGGAAGTATTACTCCCAATACAACTCTAACCCTATTAGGATTCCCAAAATCCTATAAATACCCTCCTGATCGACCCAGATCGCTAATTGGCGATTTGAGCTATCGTTCTGTTGAAAGGAGAGGTTTTGTTCTTCTTATTGTTTCCTTCAAACCACAGGACCAAGAGGATTCTAATGCTTCTTCGTTTTCTTCTATCACAGATTGAGGAGCTCCTGTCTTCCTTAAAGAACGAGGGTTCTTCATTCGTGGGTAGATTACCTGTCGAGTTTTCCTATCAAACGTGAAGAACCGGTAAGTTCTTCTTCATCCTTTGACATCAACCGTATACTATAAAGGCTAATTAATCCTCTTCTCATTTTTTTTCTCTCTTACAGCCCAACACCCGTGAAAGGAGGAAGTTTTCCTCTATTTTTGCAACGGCTGTTTCTTCTCTGTTGCTGTCTCTGCTTCTGCATTAGAAACAGAGCATCGGATTCCCATCAAGTCCTTCACGTTACTTCAACAGATCACCAGTTGATAATCATCAGGTAGGTTTTCTCAAGAACGTAGCCCAAACTAGCTTCATATCATTAATAATATCATCGATCCTCCATGCATATAGTTTTATTGTGGTTTCAACTGTTTCTATGCAATTTTCAAAGCAACGCCCTTGACCAGGGCACTAACTTAAAATGAGCGACCCACACTAGGGCGCTAATTCTTGTTTTGACGCCCTACCCAGGAGTCGTCAATTTCATATAAATTGATAATTACCCATGTTTAAAATTCTATATCTATGAAACCATGAACCTAATTTAATGCATGTTCATCTTGATTGAATCCTGCTATTTTTCTGGTCCTGACCATGTACCTATTTCCTGAAAATTTAATATCTGAAATTTAGAAATTTATTGAATTAAAGACCTGCACAAAGGCGTTTCTTATTGAACCGACGCCCCAGATCAGGGCGCAAATTGAAAGGTAACGCCCCTGACCAGGGTGCGTTTTTGTTAAATTCCATAATATTGGAAATTTTGGTAAAATAGAAATAAAGAATGGACGACTGCTGTATACGTCGTCAAATTGTGAATAAACGCCCCTGAGAAAGGCGTTAATTGGATAATTAATGATTTAGTTTAAGTCGCTATTTTCTGTATTACAGTTTTACACTGATTACTGTCAACCGAAGCGTTATATATATATATATATATATATATATATATATATATATATATATATATATATATATATATCGGCACTATATTCCAGTCCGTGAATATAGTCCCATGTTTCATGATATTTTAACGTTACTCCCTTAACTCTCATTGACATACAAGCTCTCCATTGGACATTCCGTTCCTTTGGACTAGCGAGTTAGTCATAGAGACCTCCATAAGACTCCTCGAGCCTTGGATTCCCTCAAGGCCGACTGAGCTGGTTGTACCATAAAAACCCATTACCCTATTTTGCCATGTCACTCTATGGAAACATGGTATACCGGCCCTCATGTTATGCAAAGTGTGTATCATGAGAATTCTCTTAATGGGATGAGGTTATCATGCCATTTGATGTGGTTCTTGTAAACCCCAATTCTATATTCAACATGATGTTCTTGTGGACCTCAATTCTATATTAAGAATGAGGACGTCTTGCCATTGATGTGCTGTTCATGTGGACCTCAATTCTATATAAAGAATGTCCATACTTATTTGTCATGGTACCCAAGTTAGGGAACCAATTCCACCTAGTTTTATCGATAATCGTGATTGTACCGTTATTATCGCCATTCTATGTCAAGTGTCATATTTTTTGGACTCTACTCTATCCAAGTTTACCCTACATGTCTACAAGCTTTATTCTTGAAATTCCATATTGGCTATACACAAAAGTGGATGTTAAAATACATGATTAATGCCTGCGCATATAGGGCCCGATCTGGTCCTGGGAGGAGCACCCGAAAGTACTTGTGCCCATGGGAGTTGATTGATCACGGTATTGGCATTATACCGAAGTGCATGACTAGCTTGATTGAACATTCCACAAATCTCGTACTTGTACTTGACTTGATATTACATGACTTGCGTGACCCGAAAAAGGGTAATTTCATACTTGCGTGCTTGAACGTGATAGCCAAATTCCAACATGACATGATGAATACACTTGCTTGAATATCTTGATATCTTTTGACATAAGTTCTTGAAAGTTCATGACTAGTTCTCGTCGCTATCTTATTGTTATACACTCTCTCTATCTTGTCGTTTTATGCGAGCATGCATAGCTATAGTGCATTCATGAAAGATATAATTACTTTAACCCATTGCTAGCTCTTGAGATATAATTTCCTACTGAGTGTTCGCTCACTTACTGTTTCCCTACTTTTCAGGTAAATCCGACGATGAGGGAACTCAAACGGATGGGGAAATCAAGAGTGAAAGAGATAGAGCTTCTTCCGTGTTATCTAGTCTTTTTCATATTTTCTTGAGTCAACTTTGTATTTTTCCTTTGTTCTAGTTAGTACTTCAAGGGTTTGTAATAGACATATTCTTATGAAGGAAAGGATTGGGTTATCTTTACTTTTGCGCATCTCTGATTTTGGTGTCCAATACACTAATACTCTGATTGACATGATTGATATAAACTCGTCACGCGTCTCCGGGTATCTTCCGCTCTCGGGGCGTGACAAGTAGAAATGAGCTTGCTGCATATAAGGCGTTGACAACACCGTCGCCTGAGGCGTAGTGATGGGCCTCGGATATTGAAAGGTTGGGGGTTGCACCGTAGCTGTACGTTATGGTTGTTGTAGAGGAATGCCCCTAGTATAGCTAGGCGCCAGCTATGATGCGACCACCTGCGGCAAGGCTTCGAATACCTACCCACTGCCCCCTGATATCTCGGGTGGGACTTCGGCCTGCTTGGATGCAGACGTTTCGGTATTCTACTCATTCAGCTACTTTTTTAGCATCTCGATTTCCTACTGATATTTTTATAGCAGCATCTGTTAGAGCAGGGTCATGCATAGAGGGCCTGGGAATTCTGTCTCCCATCTCAGTTGAGGTTTCTTTGGTTGTCATGGGTGGCATTATGCCATCATCTTTAGTCGTGACTACATTAGCAGTCACGGCCACTACAGTCTCATTCGGACTCATTTCCTCAATGAGGGTCTGTAACACCTCATTTGCTGCTTTCCTTCTTCTCGTGAGAGGGCCCTGCATCTCAGCAAGTGTGACCACTTCTTCATGTTCTGTGGGCAAGGCCCCATAGCGGATGAACACTCCAGCCATATGACAAGTATAAACTTGAATGGTTCCATCACTTTTCATTATTCGCGTAGGTGGCCTTTGAGGAAAAGTTAATCTTTCAAAGACCGAAATTCTTGTCCTCAACTTATCCTGAGGTGGGGGCACATGCCAACGATGTTGATGATCTCTTGACCCCGCGCTTGGTAGAGTATGAAACTCATGACCTTCTTGGATGTCTTCCATGGCCAGCAACAATCTTTGTCGGCCTAAGGGGTTGGTCCCTAGACCTTACAGATTCTCACATCACAATTCACTTCCTCTAGCACTTGCGATGAGGAGAAAGTAGGTGACAGCACCCCTGTCTGCACAGGGGGCCTAGGAGCTGGGCGCCCTAAATGGGCTTTCTTACGATAGTGTTCATGATGGTGGGGAGCATTTCCTTGCCGGGCATAAGTAGGGAATGCCGACGGAGGGTGGACTGGGGCTACCAATTTGGGATGCACATCTTTGCTTGGTCCTCTGTGATGGACCTTTCCAGATTCTGACCAGACCACAAGGGTAGCTTGGGTCCTCTTCGGCACCCAGATTTGTCTGTACTTGGCCGGTTCCTAAACCAACCTGTCTTTTGGCCCTTGGGCCATTTCAAAATATTCTTTCTCGACCCCACTCAGTGCTTGGTAAGAATTGCGCACTGGGATCACCAAGATGACACAGTCTAAAATGACCCTAGTTGTTCGAGTATTCAAATGAACCCTCACATTCCCAATAAGGACGGACTTGGCAGAAGCGGACAGACGGCCACTGGGTGAAGTAGTGGTGATGTTCCTTTGTGCTCTCCTCTGGTGAGGCACCGGCCTTTTGTTAGTTGAGTTGGCATTGTGGCACACATGATGGACGTGGCAACCATCTTTCCTGGGAGTCAGGCCATTAGCAGATCTTGCCGAAGCTCTACCTCGGGCAAATCCAACAAAGGGCGTAGCAATTTTCGAGGCAACCGGTTTGTCAGGCTTGGCAGGCTCGATGAGCTCCGTGGTTAGCAAATCCACAAAGGCCAACCCCAAGATGTCGGTGTAGCCCAGTACTGGAGGAAAGTTATTGAAACTCACAGGCACTGCCAGGTAGCCGTACCTGGCATGGTCATTGGTGACGAGCGGTCTGAACGTGACAGCCATTGAAATTATTAGGATGTGACCTACAATTCAAACTTGACAGTTAGAATGTCAAAAAGAGGCTAAGGGGCCCTTGGTCCTGGCGAGGAGATGAAGGGAGGCAGAAGTCCCACCGGGCGTGCCAGACATGTGGGGACACATTTCTCTTTATTATTGTTTACTATTTATTCAATTTTATTTCATTTATTTATTTCAATTTATTAGTGCGCAGGTGTGCCAATCACTAGTGAGCATCGTCTGACTAATCAGATGATGGTGGGTAGCGTGTCGGGACTGGAACCCGTCGTGCCATAAAGGTCATGACATTAATTACATCTCCCCGAAGGGGAGAAAACCCCTGATTAATTGCCAGGAGAAAGGGCCCTATAGCCAAAAGTTTGAAGTATTAAAAGAAAATAGATGACTAGGAATCAAAAGTGCCGAAACACTCCATGCCGGAGGCAGGGGCGCTCGAACTGTATCATTCAATTATTTATTTATTATCCTTTTTATGTTCGAAAACCATTCCAGGTTTAAAGGCAGGTAGTGTTAGAGGTAAAACCTTCAAACACATGTCTGCCGAGGATGCATCATAATTTTAATATTTGGGGGACGAAAGAAGGTGGAGACTTGTCGAATCTGGAAGATTGTCGCCTAGTAGCAAGGTCGGGTTCCAGCCATGATGGGATGACCCCGAGGGAGTCCGACCCTATCCTACGGTAGGCATGATTTATATTCCCATTGGCCGAGAGTCTAGAAGATGGAATCCTCGAAGCCGACATTGTAGACACGCTAAAATTGACATTACTGTGAGTACATCTCATATTACCTCATAATGTCCCAATTTGACCCTCAAATTGACCTTGTTTGAGTTGGTTTTCCTACTTTTCTAGGATTTCTCACTTTTTTATACCTTTTTCTATGATTTCCTATTTTTCTAGATTTTTCTGAGATTTTTCTCCATTTTTCCGTGGGCTTTTCGAATTGGTGGTAGCCTACCTGCCGCTATTTAAAGAATTGGTGGCAGCCAGCCGGCCGCTATTTAAAGAATTGGTGGCAGCCAGCTTGCCGCTATTTAAATGGCGTCCAGGAATGTGGCGCCCATTCTAGCAGGCTTCCAGATTGTAGTTTTTTTTGGATATTTGAATTAGCGACACTCCGGGAAGTCGCTAATTGATTAAATAGCGGCCGTTCGTAAGGTCGCCAATTCTTTTCTTCGTATTTTGAGCCAAAATCAGATTATTTTTGATTCCACGACTTCCTGGAAAGTCGCTATTTCATGAAATAGCGCCTCTGTGTAAAGTCATCAATTTCCTTGCCATATTTTGAGGTTTTAACTCCGTCGGAAACTCGTGTTAATTTCTAAATAGCGACCACCTCATGGTTGCCAATTCTTTTTAAATTTTGGAAAGTCCGAATCCGTCTCGGCGTTATTTTAAATAGTGACCCTCTATCTGGTCACCATTTCTTGCAGATTTTTGAACTCCGACAGAACCTCCTTCTTTCTCTCTTTTGAGCCCCTTTTCACTTGGGAAAGGAGTTCTAAGGCTTTCCAAGGTTGAAAGGACACATGGCCATGATTTATCACCTTCCAAATATAATTAAAACATGATTTTTGAATTTCCATAGGATTAAACTCCGAATTTCAGCCCTATAAATAGGACCCCTCTCCCCCTTGTGTGAAGATCATCATCAATCAACTATAATTGGCAACGGCTTGAGTGGATGCCATTTATCCCAGATTTCGTGAATGTTCTGGTTTTATGTGATTTATCGCAAGGTCATCTTTGCCCAAAGATTCTGCCCTTGAATTCCTTGAAATCCGCAAATCTACCTTAATGTTCCTACAATGGCTTAGTCCTAGGAATTCCTTTGGTCATTATACATGATATGGATATTGTCTGGAAATTATACGGGGCTATGGGTCTAAATTTGACATTCAATGCTAGAACGTTATTTGATAGGGGCCCAGATCTGGTCCAAGGGGTGAGGCAAAGCCCAGACATATACCGATACTATGAATAATCGGGTGTGGCATTGCACCAATGATAAGCAAGATTTGATCTAGACAATTCCAATATGATGTGATATGTTCTTCACTTGATATGATACGATAATCAACTATGCCTGGAAAGAGAAAAACTTCATTATTGACAATGCTCGAATGGTTATACATTTTCATGATACCTTATTCGTAATACATCTTCTATATGCCTGTCCCTATGAGATATGCTCTTGAAACATTCTCTTCATGCTCTATTTTCATGCCTAGCTATAATTCTTGTTATTCCACTCTCAATATTATCCCGCGTTATATCATACATGATCATGGCATATTGCATAAATCGTTAATCACTTTAAGCAAGTCTGGATTAGAGATATAATTCCTACTGAGCGTTCGCTCACCTAGTGTTTTTTCATATTTTTTAGGTAATAATAAAGACAAATGCAACTAAGATGGGCAAGGGCAAGAGTGATGAGAGCTTTGGCAAATTTAGTTGAACCTTCCAAGTCCTACATCGAGTCGAGTCTAGCTAGTTTGAGAGACTCCTTGTATTTTTCCTTGAGTCATCTATTTTAGTCAAATTGTAATGAACTTATATTTAGAATTTCAATGAAATTATGTTGTGCCTTTATGTTTGCCCTGAGTGACACGACTGCATCGCTGCCACGTTCCGAGCAATGCATTCTACTGCTATCGGTTTGGGGCGTGACACCTCGGGCGCCATTGCCGTGGCTGATGGGCTGCCTAGTCTAGTGACTGCCCATACAAGCAGCCGACCCCTTTTCTCCTCTAGCAACAATGACCCACGCTGTCATTGACTCTTGGGTCCCCAACTTTGCCAGTGCCCGACATGGGCCTCCAATCTTGGGTTTGCTATACAACGTCACCCCCGACCCATTCAAGCATCAAGCATTAGGTCCCCAGGCATGCCAATTCCCAACATGGACAATGAGATCCGGGTCTTTGGCACCTCAACACTTGATACGGGTACTAAATCTCGATTCTCAACCACGCCGGCTTCTAGCACAAACTTTTGGCCTCAGATACCCGGAACAACATTAACAATGGCCTGTGGGGGCATCACACTCAAGGATTCAGCCATATTAACTCCTAACACGGGCACCAAGCCCCGGGATGTGGCCACCTCAACATCCAAGATGGGCTTTCTACCCTGGGTCTCAGCTCCAGCAACACCCATGATGGGCTCCCAGCCTTGGGTTCCAGCTTCATCAACACCCAAGATGGGCATCCAGCCCTAGGTCCCAGCTACATCAACACCCAAGATGGGCACTCCACCCTGGGTCCCAGTATTCCAGCATCACCAACACCCAAAAAAGGCATCTAGCACTGGGATCCACCTCCAGCATCACCTAAGAAGGGCATTTAGCCCCGGGTTCCAACCACAAAAACACCCAAAATGGGCGTCCATCCCTAGGTTCCAGCTGCATCAACACCCAGGATGGGCTTCTAGCCCTAGATCCCAACTTTGCCCAGACCCAATATGGGTTTCCAACCCCAGGCCCCAGCTTCATCAGCTCCTAGTACAGGCTTTTAGCATCGGGTACTAACTTCGTAAACACCTAGTACGAGTGTCAAACTCCAGGTCATCATTCCTCTGACATCCTTAGTTCACGACATGGGTCTCAAACCCCGGGTTCTGGCAACAACTCCAACGGCCTAGGTGAACACCAAGCGCCATGTCGCTACTCTGTCGGCCCCAGCTCGGGCACCAAACTCCCGAGTTCCAGCTACATCGACACTCACCAGAAACGCCATGCTCCAAATAGCCCTGGACCGAGTTTGTTCGGTCCACCACATTAGTGTTGAGTCAATCACGGCCCCACAAATAAAAAGGTGCCATAGCGGCTGCAAAAATGGGTGACCCACCACCGTCGCCCCTGCCTCCAAAAGACAAGGTGAGACTCAAAGAAGCCCATGCACCTATATCACACCGGGGGCAACCACCCTGATCCAGTATCCAACCTTCCATGCCCAAGCAAGGGGGCAACTCCAAGGAGGAGCGTCAGTCCTCCCTCAAATGAATATGGGTCATTAGAAAAGAGACCCAACCCATTTGGAGGTCACGAGTCAAGAGATCGCTCCACTCACTAGAATGGCACCAAGCTCAAAATCCAGCAGAGTGGTTGTCGGCTCAAGATCATACTATCTAGTAGAGCACCCGTCAAGGTGGACTTCAGTTCTTGATAGACTGGGGGCACCAGTTCACCCTCAAAATTTCCCAAAAAGAAAAGAAAAAGAAAAAAAGGGAAAAAAAGGTAATGTGAATCATCAATAGCACTATAAAGGTGTTCACATGCCACCCCACCAACATCAACCAGTAACTCGAGAAACCACCTTGCGAATGTCAGTCAATGATACGGGGTGAATCCCGTCGACACTTTCCCAACAGCTCAAGGGAAACTCCACTTGCATCGGCCAATGACTCGGTGGAATCCCCGCCAACACCAACTGGTGACACCGGAAAAGGTGCATAGGGTCCCCACTAGTGGCTACCAGTAAACCCTGGCAGGAGGTCTATCCCTCCGGTATCTATTATGTCCTAAGGGGTACAACACCCAGATCGACACTCAGTCTAAGCTTGGCTTCGGCGATCATGTCCATTAAGGCCAAGCCGCCCAGATCCCAGTCAAAGTCCCAACTGTGACGACCTAGTCTCCGGATACCGGGTAAACCCGATACCACTTGGATTCTTAGAGGCCTCCCAAGAGCGGAAAAGCTCCACAGGGAGAGAAAGGTATGTGAGAGTACATTGAACTTCCAAATAAAGTAGTAAGAAATTAAATTTCAATGATCAGGATTGCTAAAATAGCAGAAATAAAATTATATTTTCTATAACAATTAAGCTAATAGAGTCCAGTCCAACCAAAGTATAGTACAACAGGAAAGAGAGCGTACTCTCAAGTCGAGGGAATCTCGACACTAGCAAACACTGGAAACTAAGAACCACGCACTGCACCTCCAAGCACGAGGAAGAACAACTACACCTGAAAAGTCAGGGGTGAGCTCCTATCACTAGCTCAGTAGGGATCTTGCAGAACCCTACCACGAAACAAAAGCGGTAAATAGTAGTGCTAACAACTATAGCAAAGCAGTAACAGCAGGAGCATGAACAATAGTAAAGAGGAAAATAGTCGTACCACAGAACACAGTAGCTGAAGGAACCTCGGCCCTCTAAACTACTCCAAAATGTAACATAAAGGTGAACCTCGATCTCACAAAGTCGGGAGTTACCAATCCATTGTCAAATCATCAAACCCTATCGTGAAAGCCTACCAAAACAGGCAAATGCCTTACAAAAGACATACACGGTCAAAGGTACAAGACACAAACAATCTCACCGTCATGTACGCTACACTGACCACAACCTCGAGTGAAGCCAAACATAGGCTACCCGGACGAGTCACGAAAGCACAAGTCATGCATCAAGTGACAGAAACACCTCCTCACTAGAAGAACAGCCAGATGCGTCCACTGACGTCTTACACTGTGCCACAAGTATCTCCCACACGCCTAGAATGGCGGTAACTGATACACTCAATAGGAACCAAGTACCAAGTAATGAGTGACTAGTCAGGGTCACGCCCATCGGCGCTCATCCAACGCCCCTGACCACGTGTGCACATACAAGCTCAATGTCTTGAGCCAGGCCTCTAGCTGATTTTCCCCTCCCGTAGGACTCTCACGGCAAGACAATGGGGCCCACTGCAACCAGCCTACAAACTGTCTGAACCGGGAACTCGCCCCGCCACCACTCCCAGGTGGGCTGACACACAAGAAAGTGTCATCAGGTTACGACTAGTGGAGGCTCACTAGACATATAGACTCTAAAATAGTGAATACCGAAGTACAGACAGAGTAAGCACACACCTGTCGCACGTACTATGGAGCACAAGGCAGTACACCAGACTGCCACCTGACTCAGGACAGACAACTAGACCTGCTGACACAACGATCCTTAAGTCACAAGACTCGGGTCAAGATCGTCGAACATATCACGGCAACACGCCGTTAATCAGCCTAGTCCTTAACCCAAAAACCACGGGAAACACATTATGGATGACAACACAGAACAGTCCGGATCCATAACATCAATAATGATAGTCCACAGCCTCCGGGCCGCTCATCGGACTTACAATTCTGCATAACATGAAACACGGAACATGAGGGATTACCCAAGCCCTCAAACTACATGGACATAACAACCGAGGTACGATGATACTTTCCATCATCCAAAACTAGGTCTCGATCCTCCCAGGATAGATGAGACACTCACGAGGTCACGTGTCAACCACTGGGTCACAACCGGGTTGACCAAAAACTATAATGACCCTCTTAGACACCCTATAACACGGTCACAGCCCTCATAGGACATCCAAGACATCCACAGAATAATGGGTTAACCAAGGGGTCAAAGCCACGTTAATCGAAACCAAACCGACACTGAAACAGCACTCTGGGCATGTGGCGGTCTCACCGCTGGCCGCTAAACCAAAATGGCGATCAACCAAAGGGCCGCTACCATCAACGCAGAGCAACAGGCGATTTGCGGTCTGCCTGAGGCCGCTACTTGCACAAGGTGGTCTCCTCAGGGTCGCAAGCTGGACTTAGTGGTCATTGCCTGGCCGCTATTCCCAGTCCACCCCAAACCAGTCAAACCGACTTAAACATCAGGTAGCAGTCACCCATAGTGCCGCTACAACTAAATGGCGGTCAGTCGCATGACCGTTACCAGCGAATCGACTAATCCAGCTAACAGTCTTCCTAGGACCGTTTCTCGAGAATGGTGATACTCCTATGGCCCCCAAAGCCACCTTGCGGTCGGGAGCTAGACCGCTACCCCGAACTGACTTAAAACCGTTGAAACCAATATAATGGTCTCCCTTGGACCGTCAAATGAAAATAGCGGTCGAGCCCTAGGCCGCCACTAGTAACTAGCGGTCGGTCGCGAGACCGCCAAATGAAACCGACTTAGACCCAAGAATAGCGGTCTCCAGAGAGCCGCCTCTACAAATGGCGGTCACTGATAAGGCCGCTAAATCATTCCGATAGGGAAACCATAAGACTACCCAAAACTCGGTCTTTCCACGCCCCAATCGTGTCAAAACGACGGGGAAACATTCCTAACCACAATACCATCCTTCTACAAGTTGGAAGGGATCAAACCGACCTCAAAATGGTAAGAAATGGGCAATTCCCATGAATCAACCCAACACAAGTCACATGGACAAATAGGCTCATATCGGCCCAAATTCACAACCAAACGAGTTCAAACTGGCGGGAAACGATTGTCAACATGCCAGGGGTTCAAATGAATCCATTTAACTACAAAATGTCGCCTGGAATGGCGAACACGGCTCACACCCCCCAAACATGCATTTCACCAAAAAATGGTAAAACTTGCTCAAACTTACACCGTTCGTCCTGAAATCACGATAGAAAGCAGGAAATACGTAGAGTATCTATCCCCCTACCTCCACGGAAGATCTCACGCATCGAAACGGCCAGACCACGCCGAAAATGATCACACGAACAACCCACGCCGGCTTTGAATCCACGAACGGGATCGTGCCAATGCCACGCTCCTATACTCGCACCATGATGTCTCAGGTCAGCTCCACGCCGTCGTCGCCTCACCTAGCTCCACACCGATTGTACGTCCCAGGGGAGAGGAGAAGAGAGGAGAGAGAATGGAGGGAGAGAAATGAGAGAACGTGAGGGAGGAGAGAGGAGAGAGAAAGGGTTAAGAAGAAAAGAAAATAGGAAAATTAGTAATTTTCCTAAAATCTGATTTTCTCTACAAAATTTTATAAATTCAGAAAAATACATAAAAATAGTCTTCGTGATTCTCGGAACGAGCACAACGCACCTGTAGCGTCCCAGAGTCGCAAAACTCCACGGTTCACTCTCCACAGGGTTCCGCAAGTTATACAAGGGAAAAACCTGAGTGGATCATAAAACATGTTTCAGGACCAACGAAAGTGCTTCAAAAGCTCTCCGATAACGATCCAAAGAATCCATGATATTACACCAACCGTCTACAGCAAAGACCAGTTAGTCTCCAGATTCACCCGAGAGCTCCGAGCTACTCGGTTAAGGGTCAATCTACAATCGCTTCTACAACAGCAACAAGTTGCTAATGGTGCAACCTACATGCAATGTCCCCTGACAGCGACAAGCTATGGACGACAGCCACAAGGCTCACAAGTACAAAAAAAATGGGTCTAAAAATATAGATGCCCCGGCGGACTCAACCACTCTCTCCATAAGGAGGTGGCTGGGGGCAAAACGGTCGTAAACCCAGCTGAGGTGAAAACCCGCTATTGTGTCCCTGTGTTTTGATGATGGCAACTATGAGTCATCTTGAACAATATAATCAAAACAACACAGCCTTGAAATAACATCTCCCCCTTAACTTCCCCTTAATGACTCAACAAACTCCCCCCTTTGTCATCAGTAAAAAAAATGGAGTTTGGTGCTTGGAGATGAGCAATTCTAGAAATGAATGAGTGCACATCAGGATAACAAGTGAAAAGATCATGGGATTTCAAAAAAATGGCAAGATCAATATCAGCATGCAAGGAATTAAAAGTTCTTCTCCCCCATTGAGAGATAGAAGGGTGCATCAAAGTAATGGATGAACAAACAATCAATGAGTCAAATGTGAATAGTAGCAGTCAAAGAATTGCATCAGGATTCCGTCCAACTAGAATTAATAAGGTGACATGATAAGTGAAGAGCTTAAAAATATTATTGCAAGGAGTTCAAGAAGATCATTGAATTTGAAGAATCTCAATCTGAAACAACATTCATTAGTCAAGCTTTCAATTTTCAAATTCTTTTGTTATATGAAGTCTTATAATGCTGCCCTTGTTTTCTGATTGGTTTCAGTATAATAATTTAGAGATTATCAATGAAACTCTTTGAAGCATTTTGCACTTAGACTTAATAAGCATAAACCAAGGCTACATGTTTAATTCTTGTTTAACCTCCTTTAACCTTACTCATTCAAAATTAATGACTCCCTTAGGAGTAACTAAAGACTGGTATTGAGATTAAATATATTTAACATGTCTGAATTTTGTCCTTAGGGTTACAGCACTTTTTCTGACCCTTTTTGGTCCTATTTTCAGATTTTTCTTTCGGCTCATAAAATTTTTAAGAACAGTCAAGTGTAGTCCGCACCTTTTTAAATAAGAGTGCACGTTGATTAGATGCCATCACCCCTAGTTACTCAGTGAGACTAACTATCCTACTTCATTTTGAGTAGAAATAGCAAAGGCACCTCATGACATAGTTCACTTCATTTCTTTAATGAAGGATCTAGTTTCCCAGTGAACCTTAGCCATTGCTCTACCTTGAGCATTGATTCACAATTTTTGATGATGTGCTGCCCTTTAAAAATTTTCAGATTATTCTATATTTAAGAATAATACTTAATCTATGTTTCTCGACCAAGGTTGCTATAACCTTAAATTTTTAGATCTTAGGAGATTGCACATGACACAACATGTGGGAATTGATTGAGACCTATTAAGTTCTGAATACAACCTTTTTCAGAAAGTCAATTTTTAAACTCTTGAATTCATTAAGCTCAAACCAACAGATTTATTAATGGGTAATCACAGAGCCTTATAAAAGAAGATTCTTTTATATGATTTGCTCAGATTGATGAATTGGTGAACAGATTGAAATGATTCGAGACACAGTGTAGTTCAATGAATTTTTAGTACGATTCATCAAGGAAGATAATTTTTCAAGAATGGTCATGCAGATAGTGTTGTTTAGAATTTTCAGGACAGACTATGGAAGTCAACTTGTGAAGGTCTGGAAGTTGACTTGAATTCAAAATAGAAGGTAGACTTCAAAATGACTAAAGCACATGATGGTCCAAGAGCGAATATATATATCTACGTAGATGGCAGAATTTCAGAGAATTCAGGGTGAAGCAATTTGAAACAATTTTCATGAAAGTGAGAATTTTGAAATTCAGTGTAGATCAAGAATTTTTCAGATGGGGCTCCCCCTCAGCAAATGCAAGAAATTAATCAAGCAGAGAAAGTTTCAAAGCAATGAGTGTAAACTAGAAGTTTAATGATTTACTCCCCCTAAAAGTATGCATGCATTTCAAATCTTTTTAAATTTTTTGACTCAAATGGTATGTAATTAAATCTAAAGCTATTGTATGCATTGACTCCCCCTATCTAGATGCACTGAATCATCAAGTTTGACACAAGAATTATGCAGGGAGGTTGACTAAGACCCATAGTACTAGGCGGAGGTATGTCCTTACGCATAGTGCGGGTTTCCAGGCAGACATGATATGTCCTTCTCCCAACACCATTTTATATACCATAGGGTCATGCATGAAAATCCAACAATGAATACAATTCATTTCAGTATGAGCAACAAAATTTTCAAATAAAGCATGACAATGCAAGATAACACATACATCAGATTTTCACTTTAAAAGAAAATTTGCATGATAGATCAAATTTAATCAGATGAATCATATTTGACCAGATATGCAACTACCAAGAGAGAAATTATTGACAACCAACAACTAAAGCAGTAAGGAACATGGATGGGGTTTTACCAAACTACATATGCCTTGAATTTATTGAACCCCTTTTTATTTCTTTGCTCCAAGGCACACCTACAAAACAAATTCTCAATTTGTATTTTTAGATACCCAATAATTCTTGTGTCCATGTGAGTTAGTAACACCTCTAGTAGGTGTTCTCCATGACTTTAGGGCATTAGAATCATCAAATTGTAACAAATAACACTCATGCATTGTATGCCCAGACTTGCCACAGTAATGACAGTAAACAAAAGACTTTGTGTTTTTATTGTTCATGACAAAATTTAGCTTCTGTTTATTGACAATAAAACTCTTATTTCCTTTAACATGCCAACAGTCTTTCATCACATGTCCAGGCTTGCTACAGTAATGGCAATTCACCACCGACTTTGCATTCTTGTTATAGAAATGAACATGGAATTTCTTATTTTCAACTCTAGAATTTTTTCTACCAATGGCCACCCAACATTCAGAAGCTTTGTGACCTGGCTTCCCACAGTTGAAGCACACAAGTGGTTTATTTTTTGAAATAAATTTGTTTTTATCAAAAGCATGCTGGTTTATAAGGAATTTAACATATTCGTACTGAAAATTTTTCTTTCCCTTGACAGACCAACATTGTGCAGCAATGTGGCCTATTTTACCACAACAATAGCAATGATATGAATGGCTTTTCCTTATGGATTTGTTTTTACGACTGGAGGGTACTTTGTTTTTGCATGCTTTCAAATTATCCCTTTTCATGATGAAGCAATTATTCATAACATGTCCATACTGTCGATAGTGAAAGCACTAAATTTTGTTTTCTGAACAATATGATTTTTAACATGAAAGCTCCTAGCATGCATTCTACCAACGTTCATGTCATCTTTTCTTAATACACCACAGTCATGCATCATGTGACTACTTTTACCACAATAATGACATGAGAATTTCTTTGCATGTGCATGTGAATGTATAGTGGATTTATGGTCAACATGCACTATGGTAGCCACATGGTTTCTGGATTTGTGATGCAAATTGTTTTCCTTTCTCAAATTTTTATTCTGGTTTGAGGTTTTATTACCAGCAACTTGTTTTTGACCTCTTTAGGTAGTGAATTGGAAGAACGGAGAATTTGAAGTGCTGATTGTTTCTGAACCATTCACAAAAGAGGTGTAGAGTTTATTTTCAAAACTTTTTTTATTCACTGGATTGAAACGCAATCCCTCTCTTTGGAAGTTCACCTTAACTCCCAACAACTTATTCAAGTTTTCCTTACCATCTACAAATTTAGACAATGAACTTTTTAAATCTTGAATTTCATTTTCCAAGGAAGTAATTAGCAATTCAGAATTTGCATTTTCTTCCCTACATTTAGCCTGTCTTTCATTCAACATGTGATTAACAGTTTTGTGACTTTCAATTTCTTGTTCAAGACTGGCCAACTTATCTAAATTATCCAAGTTCACACACTTACCCTTTTCAAATGCAATCAGTCTGTCAGATAGGGCAGTGTTCAGTTGTTTCAGTTTTTTAATTTCTTCCTTGAGTTCATCATTCTGAGTTAACTGATTAACTAAGATTTAGTCTATTCATTGAACTTAATTTTTCTTTCAAATTTTTCTCTATTTGTTCCAGTTCAGTAATTTTGGCTATAAGATCTTTGTTATCATCCTTAAAGAGCCAATTAGTTCCTTATGCATTTGAACATCAAACTCACAAGCTCTATTTATTTCTTCCAACTGTGAACATTTTCCACATGAAGAATTAGAGTTATTATACTCAATTTTCCTTTTCAACCTTTTGTTTTTAGATTTCATTTTCTTGTATTTATCCAACAATTCATCATATAGATGCATCAAATCATCAAATGAAATTTCTTCGTATTCGGAGTTTACCTGAGAAGATGACTCATCCTTCTGATCACTACTGTGATCACTTCTGTTGGCCATCAAACACTCCTACTTCTCCTTTTTCACATGGATGCTGATCAAGCCATCCAGAATGTCCTTAGTAGTGTTGCAGCCTGAAATAAAAGGAAACACACTAGAATCAACTACAGCATTAAACAGTTTTAGAATCAAACAATTTTTATTATGTTTGGACTTATGATTCATAGTCTAAATTGATTGGTCTTTGGGCAACTCATAACGACCATGAGAGACAAGCTTTCAGAGCTTAGGGTCATATGAGTTGACCAGGACATATATCCTCCATAACCACATATCGAAGTTAGACCCATTAAAAATTGGTGGGGAATTCAGAGAGAGATTTTCAGTAAGAGACTTCATAATAGAATGACTGAAAAACACACGCACAAGAATCTAGCAATAATCTAAACATAATGAATGCACCCAATTAGCAGGATCCTCTCTGCAAATTGTTAGATCTGATAAATTAGAGACCTGCTCTAATACCAATTGTTAGGTGCAATACAGGATCTATAGGGGGGGTGAATCGACCCCCTTATAAAAATTACGCTCAAATAAAATTGAAAGCCAAATCAATTCAAACTGAAAATTAAGTTGCGAAGCTCTCTCACTAAACAAGCTCATAGCACAACCTGATCTGAATAACACTCACAAAAATGAGCGTAGCAGTTCTGTCAAGCAGAATTCAACCAAATAATTAATCGTTCAGACTGAAACAGTAATTCAAAAACTAATTCAACAATTAATGCTTCAACCAGACACAATATCGAACACTTAGCCACTAAGCTCGTTCTGAACATTGAAACGAAATTTACTCACATACCAACCCGTAAAGGAGGTAGAGGAAAAGGATCAAGCTTACAAATCAAACCACGATGCTCACAAGGATTTTTATGTGGTTCGGTCTACTACCACAAACCAACGTCCATCGCCCACTCAACCTGAGTGAGGATCCCGCTAACTCACAGCTTGAATCGCTGAGCTCACAGCTCGCTACACCGCTGAGCCTCACAGCTTGCTATCCGCTGAGCATCACAGCTTGCTACACTGCTAGCTTCACAGCTTGCTAATAAGACCGACGAGCCTCACAGCTTGCTAGAAGTAAGAAAGGAAAGAACAAACCAAAACCAAAAAGATCAAAGGAAAAATAGAAAACAATATAGCTCCACAGGAGCATAATGGCTTAGATCTGATTCAGAGGCCAATATGCAATCAGATCTTCAATATAGCTCCGGCTGCACTCAACCCTTCATCACATGACTCTCTCTTTCTCTTCTTCTTATTCTCTTCACGAAATCTCTCTCTTTCTTTTCTTCTTCTTCTCTCACAGACTCTCTCTCAATGTGATCGAACTCATCTGCTCTCTCTCTCTCTTTTCACCTCTTTCTCTTCTCTGTAGATTTCATATCCTTTTTCTTCTATATCTACAACATTTATTCTCCGAAGGTAGAAGACTCTGTTATATAGAGCAGAGCTCTGGAATTCTTCTGATTAAACTTATCTCCAGATCTAAAATTCTATTAGACCAAGTGTCCAATGAGAATATTCTTCTTACCAGGTGCCTCTAGAAACGTGCCAGGTGTCCTAGGATTAAGTGCCAGATGATTGTTGATCGAGCGCACCTTTCTTCCTTAAGATTTCCACACGCCCAGCCATTTTTGTCAACCTTGATGACCTATTATTCACCCTTATCGAACATTTGTTTCCCTTAGGCACCTATTTTTCACACTTATTCTCTTTAAGCCATCGCCACTGCTTCTTCTTTCTTCTTTGTGAATTTCTTTGTAATTGGAGTCGACTCCAAAGCCTTCTTGAGTCGACTCTTCTTCTATACTTTTCACGCCTTTAGCGCTGCCACCCATTTTACACCTTTGCTTTGCTATTTTTTAGCTTTGTCACATATTTGTCACTGCTGCCCACCTATTTGTCACCACAATTTGGCACCAACCGTCACCCTTGACATTTGCTCCTCTGCCTTACAGGCTGGAGCCAAGTTGGCGTTTGAACTATTTTTCACCATAGTTTAGCCATTTGTCGCCCTTAACAGCTATTTGTCACTGTTGTTCTCCATTTGTCACCCTTATAGACCTTTTGTCACTGCTACAGGGTGTTTGTCACCCGTATGAAGACATTTTCACTCTTAGTCTCTTTTGACACCTTGTGACTTATTTGTCTCTTCTGTCCATCTATTTATCACCCGTAACACATATTTGTTACCGGTAGAAGACATAGGTCAGCCATGTGAATATAATTGCTTCCGTGGTGGACTTCTAAGCTTCAAGAGTTGTTTAAGGGTTTGAATGCATTGACTTTGAGTTGACTCTTGGCTTGACTGCATTGACTCTTCAGGGTACTGCATTGACTCTTCATTATACTATGTTGACTCTTCAAGATATTGTGTTAACTATGTTAACTACATTGACTTTACTTCTGTTCTTCAGAGTTTAAATGGCTGTCAACCTATCTTCACATAGATTGTGAATGTGCATGTATATAATATCATCAACACATGTATAAAGACTCATGAACGAAAGCATAGTTTACTCATAGTTGCCATCATCAAAAAGGGGGAGAATGTTATGTCCCTGTGTTTTGATGATGACAAACTATGCTTTCATTCATGAGTTTTTATACCTATGTTGATGATTGTGTATTGGCCTCTGGATCAGATCTAAGTCATTCTGCTCCTGTGGAGCTATATTATTTTCTATTTTTCTGTTGTTCTTTTTGGTTTTGGTTTGTTCTTTCCTTTCTTACTTCTAGAAAGCTGTGAGACTCGGCGGTCTTGCTAGCAAGCTGTGAAGCTCAGCAGTGTAGCAAGCTGTGATGCTTAGCGGATAGCAAGCTATGAGGCTCAACGGTGTAGCAAGCTGTGAGGCACAACGATTCAAGCTATGACTCAGCGGAATCCTCACTCAGGTTAAGTGGGGGGTGACGTAGGTTTGTGGGTAGCAGAACGAACCACCTAAAAGTCCTTGTGAGCATCGTGGTTTGATTTGTGAGCTTGATCCTTTTCCTCTACCTCCTTCACAGGTTGGTATGTGAGCAAATTTTGTTTCAATGTTCAGAACGGGCTTAGTGGCTAAGTGTTCGATATTATGTCTAGTTGAAGCATTAACTGTTGAATTAGTTTTTGAATTGTTGTTTCAGTCTGAACGATTAATTATTTGGTTGAATTCTGCTTGACAGAACTGCTACGCACTTTTGTGTGAGTGTTATTCAGATCCGGTTGCACTGTAAGCTTGTTTATTGAGAGAGCTTCGCAACTTAATTTTCAGTTTGAATTGATATGGCTTTCAATTTTATTTGAGCGTAATTTTTATAAGGGGATCTGTAGATGCGAGATGAGCCTTTTTGGTGCCCCCAAGAGGTATTGTCCCCGCCACGCCGGAGGGCGGCTAGGGTTTTGTCCTTGTAAAAGGGCCCTCTTGGGTTAAGAGGTGAAGACCTTCTTTATAAGCACTCGGTTGCTTTCTCAACATCCGATGTGGGACTAATCCCGTGACCCTAGGTCCGCTACACAAGCCCCCCCTTGAGAAGGCAAGCGAGTGTGCGAGAGCTCAGGGTTCCCATAGACGGCGCCACTTTGTAGATGCGAGATGAACCTTTTTGGTGCCCCCAAGAGGTATTGTCCCCTGCCACGTCAGAGGGCGGCTAGGGTTTTGTCCTTGTAAAAGGGCCCTCTTGGGTTAAGAGGTGAAGACCTTCTTTATAAGCACTCGGTTTCTTTCTCAACATCCGATGTGGGACTAATCCCGTGACCCTAGGTCCGCTACACAAGCCCCCAAGCTGTCCCCTAACTGGGAAGGCCCCTACCGAGTGGTCGAGACACTCGGGAAAGGTGCGTACAGGTTAGCAACAATGGAAGGGGATCCCATTCCTCGGACATGGAACGCAGCCGCACTACGCAAATTCTATTTTTGAAATTGTACAACAAGATGGACGAAGCAAATTCCTTTTCTTTTCATTCAAAACTGTTGATACATCAAAAAGGCAAAGCCCAATAAAACAATGCTCAAGGAAACAACTCTCCTAGGCGGCCCCAAGGCTCGGAGAGCCCGAGCCTCGATCAGGTCACAGGAAGACCCGCGCACGAGCTATCCCTCCACACGAAGAGGGGAAGCGCTAGCCGGTCTATCCGACCCATCTCCTCACCGAGCTAGGCCTATCGCCCGATAGGGCCGGCCTCCCTAAGCTCGGTACGACCGATAAAATGCTCATCATTGCAGCCGTTAGAGTCCACAGCGGGCCGGACGCTAAGAAGTCCAGGAGCTCCGGCTTCCCCGCGAGGATAATGCCCCCACGATGAGGCCATAAAAGCCCACGATGAGGACGTAACCTCCGCCGGAGACCTCTCAGCTTGTAGGACTCCAGAGGGTGGCACACTATTTAAACCTGGGATACCCTCCGGTGAAAGGTAAGTCCAAAAGGGCATTGATCCACCCCCAATTCCTGAGCAAGGATCACTTCACCCCATTGGTGGAGAGGGATCTCGCGCCTTCACCTTCTCCTCCCTATCACTGCTCCCACCATTGCTCTACTGACTTGAGCATCGGATGGTTTTGCCCAAGGGAATCCCCCTGGGCCCTCTGACCCGTTTCCCTATCTTGCAGTTCATTAACTTGGTGATTACCAGCCCGCTCAGGAACCAGCGCGAGATTTCACCTCTTCATCTGGCGCCGTCTGTGGGAAACGCACGAAGAGCCAACATGGTGAGAAGAAGCTCAGGGAGGAGGTCCACCGGTGAAAGGGGTAAGGCCATGGTAGAAGCAGGGGATGGCCCTCCCAGGGCCTCACAGAACCCTCCCTCCAACGCCAGCATCCCCGCCGACGGACCACCGCCACTCCCCGCGGCAGCGGGGCTACCCCCCTATGGTGGCGCCGAAGCCTTCCAAGCCCTCAATGCCAAACTGGATGTCCTCGTGGAACTCATGAAGACCTAGGTGGCCAGGGATGCACGGTCCCGTGCCCCATCAAGGAGCCCCCCCCGCAGGAGTACGTCCCAGCACACGGCTGGGGGCCGCTTCACCCTCCGCAGCCAGCAGCTCATCCGTAACAGGGTCGGAGGACCCTCGCAAGCTCCACCTCCGGAGCAAGAGGCCTCCTCCGCGCCGAGGAAAGGAAGGCGGGGGACGCAACGGCCAGATCCGGAAGCCGACGTTCCCGGAGACCGCCAAGACGCCCCCCCCCAGCCTCGCGGCACGACAGAAACCGCAGTTATCCCTCCGGCTGCGAGATTTTGAAAGGCGCTTCGCTGAGCAGGAGCGCGCCCTTCGCGCCCTGCAGAAGGCCTCTTCCCCGGAAGATAAGGAGAAATCCCCGTTCTCCGAGTATATCTTGAAGGCGGAGGTATCCCCCAGAGCCCCCATACCAACCTTCAAGCTCTACGACGGCCAGGGCGACCCGATCGACCATTATGATAGCTTCGACGCCCTGATGACTCTGCATGGAGCGTCGGACTCCATCAAGTGTCGAGCCTTCGTGACCACTCTGGTCTAGGGCGCTCAAGCGTGGTTCTGGGCCCTCACCCTCGGATCCATCCGAGACTTGAAGCAATTCAGGCGGGTCTTCAAGGAGAGCTTCGCTGGAAGTGCCCCCCCAAGGTCGGTAGCGGGGCTCTTGGCCCTCAAACAGGTGCAAGGGGAAAGGCTCCGGGCTTACGTCCACCGATTTAAATCGGAAGCCCTCCGAATCCCCCGCCTGGATGTGGCCTCAGCCACAACCGCACTGGCCGAGGGTACCCGGGACGTACCTCCGCCGTGAACTTGTCCTCCACCCTCCCTCGACCCTTGCCGAGCTAGTGACTCTGGCTCTGCGCCACGCCGAGTGCGAAGAAGTACTCAGCGCTTGCCGAGACGCAACCGGCTCGGGCCGGGAGGGGGACAAGAAGCGGGGCCCCGAGCCAAATCCTAGCTCGGGAAAGAAGCGAGACCGAGATGGAGAACGCAAGCGGAAGTACGAGCGGTACACCCCGTTAACCGCCCAGGTCTATGAAATCTATGAAGACGTCAAAGACTCAGGACTTCTCCGTCGGCCCGAGCCGATGAGGTCGAAGAACCGCAAGCGAGACAGACATTGTCTATTCCACGGCGATCATGGGCATCACACCGGTGATTGCCACCAGCTTCAAGACGAGATCGAGCACCTCATCCACCTAGGGCACCTGGCTTGGTTCACTGCCGAGCGCAGAGAAGATCAAGGCGCCGCAGAGGAGATCGACAATGCCCCCCGAGGGGTTCACATCAACGTCATCTCTGGAGGAATCGCATCAGGAGGTGACAGCAGCTGTGGAAGGAAGCGTCATGCCAAGCGGGCGAGCCGAGCCCCAGAGCCACCCAAGGCCCCGCCCCAGGTCATAGTCTTCTCCGACCAAGACCTGGAGGGGCTGAGCACCCCGCACGATGACGCCCTCGTAATCTCGGCCACCATAAACCATTGTAACGTGGATCGGATTCTTGTGGACAATGGAAGTGCCTCTGATGTGTTGTCTTATGACTGTTTCCTCAAAATGGGAGAGGATCCATCCAAACTCCGCCCGATCCAAACGCCCCTCTGTGGGTTCAACGGCCTGGCCACTCTCCCCGAAGGAGCCCTAAGCCTTGCCGGTTACCCTCTGCACCCCACCCAAAACCGTTACGGTCATGGTAGACTTCATAGTGATCAAAGGGATGATAGCGCACAACGCCATCTTCGGCCGGGGAATCCTCAGCCGGATCAAGGCAGTACCATCTACCTATCACCAAAAAATAAAGTTCCCCACCAAAAATGGGGTAGGGGAAATCCGAGGTAACCAGGCCACGGCCCGAAGGTGCTATAATATCTCGGTGGAGGCCACGAGGCCGGACGGGAATGATAAGGGCCCCCGGGAAGTCGAGGAAAAATCCGCAGCTACTGAGCCAGGTGGCGAGCCGCTGACAATTTTCCTAAACGATGACCCGACCCTAGGAGTAAGGATCGGAGCCGACCTACCACCCGAGGAACAGCAGCAACATAAGAAATTTCTTTCTGAGTACGTCTGAGTCTTCGCTTGGTCCGACGATCAGCTCCCTGGAATACCAGAGGAGACCGTGATGCACCAACTCAACCTCAACCCCACCATGAAGCCCGTGCAGCAGCACCGAAGGAAGCACGCACCAGAGAAACAGACGATTATCAAGGCGCAGGTCACCAAGGGGCAAGAGACTGGTCTTTTTAGACCGGTCCTGTACCCGACATGGCTAGCCAATGTCGTCCTGGTACCAAAGGCTTCCGGCAAGTGGCGGATGTGCGTGGACTTCACCGACTTGAATAAGGCCACCCCTAAGGACTGCTATCCCTTACCCAGCATCGACCAACTGGTCGACTCGACATCGGGCATTGAGATGCTCAGCTTCCTGGATGCCTATTTGGGTTACCACCAGATCAGAATGAATTCTGAAGATGCCAAGAAGACCGCCTTCATCACCGACTACGGCGTGTACTGCTATACCCGGATGCCTTTCAGGTTGAAGAACGCCGAAGCCACGTACCAGAGACTGGTCAATCACATGTTCGAGGAGCAGCTAGGTCGGAACGTCGAGGCCTACATTGACGACATGCTCGTCAAGACCCCCAAGGCCCAGGACCACTTCATCGACCTCGCTGAAACCTTCGGCGTCCTCCTGAAGTACAACATGAAGCTCAATCCTGCCAAGTGCGCCTTCGGAGTAATATTCGGGAAGTTCCTGGGTTTCCTAGTCACTCAACATGGGATCGAAGCCAACCCCGACAAGGTCCAGGCCATCCTGGACATGCGCCCGCCCGCCTGCATTAAGGACGTCCTGCGTCTGACAGGGTGTGTCGCCGCTCTCAGTCGTTTCTTGTCTCGTGCGACCGAATGATGCTTGCCCTTCTTTAAACTGTTGAGGGGGCCCAAGTTGGCATCTGCTACGTTCGCATGGGATGAGGAATGCCAGAAAGCGTTCGCTGAGCTCAAGGAGTTCCTGGCTTCACCCCCGGTGCTCTCCAAGCCCGTGCCGGGCGAAGTCTTGCTACTCTATCTCTCGGCGACGTCATCGACGGTTAGCTCGGTCCTAGTCAGAAATGACTCGGGAATCGAAAGACCAGTCTACTACACCAGCAAGGTTCTCAACGAGGCCGAGAGGTGGTACCCCGCAACCGAGAAGCTCGTGCTAGCGCTGGTCACCTCCGCGAAACACCTCCGACCCTACTTCCAAGGGCACCCCATCAGCGTGCTAACCGGCGAGCCATTGAAGAAGATTTTGGCCCACCCCGAGGCCTCGGGGCGACTCGTCAAATGGGCCATTATGCTTGGGGCCTACGACATCTCGTATCGCCCGCGCTCAGCTATAAAAGGTCAAGCGCTCGCCGACTTCATCACCGAAAGTACCATCCCGACTGAAGGAAGACTACTGACCATGCCCGGGTAAACCTGGGAACTATACGTCGACGGGTCTTCCAACTCGATCGGTAGCGGCGCTGGGATCCTCCTAAGATCCCCCGAAGGAGTGGAGCTACAGTACGCCTTGAAATTCAACTTTCAGGCGTCCAACAACGCTTCCGAGTACGAGGCCCTTATATCGGGAGCACGCATGGCCCGGCGGTTGGGGGCTTAGCGAGTCAGGATCCACACCGACTCTCAGCTGGTTGCAAGCCAGGTCAACGGCGAGTACGAAGCTCGAGAGGCACCCATGATCAAATACCTCCAGCTGGTCAGGAGCTTGGCCCAACAATTCGAGGGATTCGAGGTAGTCCGAATAGCCCGGGAAGAAAACTCCCGAGCGGATGCCTCTCTCGGTTGGCCTCCTCCCTAGACCCAGAAGGTACCCGATCGGTCCTCCTCGAAGAGCTAGAATGCCCGAGCATTGACTCGGAGCTCCTCGCTATTGACCCGGCCGTCCCGAGCGACTAGCGCACCCCCTACCTGTCTTGGCTCCGAGACTCCCAAGAGCCCTCCGACCCTCGGAAAGCATGCCGAATGAAGTACCAAGCCCGGCACTTCGTCATCCTGGATGACACACTCTACCGAAGGTCTTTCACCAACCCTCTCCTAAAGTGCCTCGGCCCCGACGAAGCCAGCCGAGCCATCCAAGAGGTTCATGAAGGCCTGTGCGGAGCGCACTCAGGGGCAAGGTCATTGGCCAGGATCCTGTTACGACTGGGGTACTGGTGGCCCACCCTGCAGCGCGACTGCTCGGCCTATGCTCAACAATGCGACCGATGCCAGCGGTTCGACCACTTGGTCCATCAGCCGGCAACAGAACTCGTCACCCTCGCCGAGCCTTATCCCTTCGCTCGGTGGGGGATCGACATTCTCGGACCATTCCCCACGGCTCAGTACCAGAAAAAGTTCATCGTCGTCGCCATCGACTACTTCACTAAATGGATCGAGGCCGAAGCCACTGCAAGGATCACCGAGACAGTCGTCTGGAGTTTCGTCTGGAAATCGATCATTTGTCGCTTTGGCATCCCCCGAGTGATAGTGAGCGATAACAGTCGGCAATTCGATTCTTGGTATTTCCGAGACAGATGTGCCGACCTAAATATCCGCAACCACTTCACTTCGGTCGCCCACCCTCAGGCCAACGGGCTGGTCGAAAATGCCAATAAGACTATCTTGAAAGGCATAAAGACCAGACTCGGTAAAGCCAAGGGTAGTTGGCTCGAGGAATTGCCTAGCGTACTGTGGTCACACTGAATGACTCCCAGGACGGCAACCGGTGAAAGTCCTTTCCAGTTGGTGTACGGCACTGAGGCTTTCATTCCATTAGAGATCGCCAACCCGTCTCTCCGAGTCATCCGCTACTCGCTCGAGGAAAACAACCAAAAGTTACTCAAGAACCTCGACCTAGCCGATGAACTCCGGGATATTGCCAGCATCCGAGCGACGGAATACCATCGACGCCTCACCCGATACTACAACGCCAGAGTCCGAAGCAGACACTTCCAACCGGGAGACTTCGTCCTCAGAAGAGCCGAAGCCTCTCGACCACTAGAGGCGGCGGGCAAGCAGTCCCCTAACTGGGAAGGCCCCTACCGAGTGGTCGAGACGCTCGGGAAAGGTGCGTACAGGTTAGCAACAATGGAAGGGGATCCCATTCCTCGGACATGGAACGCAGCCGCACTACACAAATTCTATTTTTGAAATTGTACAACAAGATGGACGAAGCGAATTCCTTTTCTTTTCATTCAAAACTGTTGATACATCAAAAAGGCAAAGCCCAATAAAACAATGCTCGAGGAAACAACTCTCCTAGGCGGCCCCAAGGCTCGGAGAGCCCGAGCCTCGATCAGGTCACAGGAAGACCCGCGCACGAGCTATCACTCCGCACGAAGAGGGGAAGCGCTAGCCGGTCTGTCCGACCCATCTCCTCACCGAGCTAGGCCTATCGCTCGATAGGGCCGGCCCCCCTAAGCTTGGTATGATCGATAAAATGCACATCATTGCAGCCGTTAGAGTCCATAGCGGGCCGGACGCTAAGAAGTCCAGGAGCTCCGGCTTCCCCACGAGGATAACGCCCCCACGATGAGGCCATAAAAGCCCACGACGAGGACGTAACCTCCGCCGGAGACCTCTCAGCTTGCAGGACTCCAGAGGGCGGCGCACTATTTAAACCTGGGATACCCTCCGGCGAAAGGTAAGTCCAAAAGGGCATTGATCCACCCCCAATTCCTGAGCAAGGATCACTTCACCCCATTGGTGGAGAGGGATCTCGTGCCTTCACCTTCTCCTCCCTATCGCTACTCCCACCATTACTCTACTGACTTGAGCGTCGAAGGGTTTTGCCCCTGGGAATCCCCCTGGGCCCTCTGACCCGTTTCCCTGTCTTGCAGTTCATTAACTTGATGATTACCAGCCCGCTCAGGAACCAGCGCGAGATTTCGCCTCTTCAGGATCTATTCACCCCCACCTCTTGATCCTATATTGAACCTAACACCCGCAAGGGTGCCTCAGGCAAAATTGGGTTACCCCTCGGTGTGAAAACCTGTAATGGCACACCGAAAAAAGTAAAAGGGGGTCAGCTTTGGTGAAAACCCGAAAGGGCGGTGAAGCTGGTAAAGACAAAAAAATCTTGCTTCCTCACGAGGAACAACCAACCACCTCTCCCTAAATCCCAAACTAGTCCACCCTAACAGTGGGTTAGCATACCTTCTTCTGGCCATCACACCACGACGGTCAGCCTACACCCAGCCCCTGACCAATGTACCATCACAGTCGGTCATCTCCTGTTGTGTACATTGTGTTTTGATGATGTCTTACTATAAGTCATTGGCCATTTATTTTAGAAAATGTGAAACATCTCTTTTAGCTGGTTGTGAAGGAATTAACGGAGCCTTCATGAGTGCGTCGACTCCAGCTAAAGGCTGCGTCGACTTGCTCTTTTACAAGAGGAGGAATAGCCCAGGCAATCTTCAAGGCCGCGTCTACTCCTACACCATACTGCGTCGACGCGTCTTCAAGTCGAGCACCGCCTATTAGAAATTCGTACAAGGATGAGTCGACTCCAACACCATTAGGCGTTGACTCCAAATGGCCTCTAGAAGCTATCTTCAAGCGCACTTCAAAGAGTGCGTTGACCCAGGTCTCTCATGGCGTCGACGTAGGCTCAGCTCCAGCCCTTGTCAATCAGGCAACCTTCTTACCAGGTCGACACCATTTCTCTCAGGGTGCCGACGCAAGGCCCCTCCCAGAAACTGCTTCAGGCGCATCTTTCAAAGGATGTGTCGACGCAGCCGTCAAGCGACGTCGATGCAATGGCGTAGCTCGCAAGCGATATAAGCAAAAAGCTAGCTATGTCGACCTTGTTTGCTTCACAACGTCGACTCGTGCTTCGCTCTGGCTCCCAGAAGATCACTAGATAGCTAGCTGTGTCGACACAGGGAGTTGAGTGCATTGACGCCATGTAAAGACCTTCCTCTGATCTAGTCTGTTCGATTCAAACACGTAAGTCAATGATGCAAACTTCCAGATCTCGTGAATCAAGGTCTGAAAAAGCTCCTAAGATAGAAAAAACTATCCTCTTCATCATGAAGCATCGGAGAACCTTTTTGTGAAGGAAGATTTGTCAGTTGACATATCTGGGAAAGGTCCCTTTTCATGGAAACTTTCTTTTTACACTAAGACAATCAGAGCGCTCCCCTGAAAAGTACCTAAGATAGTGGACCGTCCTCTCCTTCTCCTTGGCAATAGGCAAGTAGATCCGAAAAAGGTTCTAGGATAGAGAACCTTAGTTTTATTGGTCCTATAAGCATGCAGTTTTGGAGGGAAAATGGTCTATCATCTCTTCTATAAATAATGGCCTTCTGCATGAAGAAGATGCTGCCACTGCCACTACCGTTGCTTAAACCACAACAGCCTGGAGAAGAAGAAAACGGGAAAAAGAGAGGAAAAAGAGAGGGACAGCCTACCTGAACCCTCTAGGAGGAAACCTCAAGAGGAAGAGAAGAGAGGAAAGGTTCGCAGTGCAGAAGCTAGCTCGCTTTTGTTCGTCATGTTGAAGTTGCATACCAAAAGTTTACACCCCTTGCTCAGCTTCTTGATTTCTATCAGAAGCTACATCTTTTCCTTTTTTGTTTTGGAGTTTTTCTTCATTGTTTTTCATTTCCTTCCTTAACATTTTTGTGTGTGTTTGTTGAGTTTCCTTAGTGTTTTTCCGGTATCCTATTCTAGCGACCAGAGTGTTTTCTGGCCGCTCTGTAGCCGTGTGGGTTCAGGAGAAAACCTCAAGAGGAAGAGAAGAGAAGAAATGTTCGCAGTGCAGAAGCTAGCTCGCTTCTATTCGTCATATTGAAGTTGTAGACCAACAGTTTACACCCCTTGCCCAGCTTCCTGATTTCCATCAGAAGCTACATCTTTAACTTTCTTATTTTGGAGTTTTTCTTTGCTGTTTTTCATTTCCTTCCTTAACATTTTAATGTGTGTTTGCTGAGTTTCCTTAGTGTTTTTCGGTACCCTGTTCTAGCGACCGGAGTGTTTTATGGCCGCTATGTAGCCATGTGTGTGTGTGTTCTTCTTGGCTAGAAGTGGAAGCCTCACCTAGTTGGTGAGGGGTGGATGTAGGCTTGCTAGGAAGCAGCCGAACCACCATAAAATTATGCATTGTGGTTTGACTACGTCGACTCCTTCTCATCTACCCCCTTCATAGGTGTCGCAATTTGATTAAAGTGTCTCATGTGTTTGAGCTTTAGACATCTCGTATATTAGCATAAAACAACACCTGAAATTGCTCCTTCAACCTTGCAGTTTTGTTTTGTTTTTCAAAGTGACAAAGAATTGGGTAGAGGATCCATTCAACCCCCCTCTAGATCCTCTCATACAACCTATCAATTGGTCTCAGAGAAGGTTGCCTGAAAATGTGGTCCAACGACCAAGGGAGATCTGATGGGAATGTCCCTCGCTGCTTCATAGCTGAAGGCTACTCCATTAATAGACCTTCGTTCTTTGATAGAACAAATTACTTATACTAGAAAAGTTGGATGAAAATTTTTCTTCGTGCACAAGATCACCTGATCTGGCATGTTATCAGTCGAGGCCCTTTTGTTTTACCAGAAGTAGATGATACCTGGACCGCTTACCAGATCAAGAAGTCCACGATCCAATGCACTGCACTATCCATCCCACTGAATACTCTAGAGTATCCACTTGCAAATCTGTAAAAGAGATGTGGGATAGGCTTGAGTTAATCTATGAAGGAACTTCTGAGGTAAGGGCCACCAAGGCCAACATGCTGATTTCTGATTACGAAATGTTTAAGATTAAACTTGATGAGTCCATTTCAAAAATGTATGCTATGCTTACCCAACTAACAAACTACTTAAAATCATTGGGTACAGAATATTCTGATAATGAACTTGTTAGAAAGATCCGAAGATCTCTCACACCATCGTGGCACATAAAAGCCACAGTGATTGAAGACTCAAAAACCTGTCAGCTATGACAGTTGATGGACTAATAGGATCGCTCATGATATATGAGCTTAACTTGAAAAGAAACGAAGAAGATCATAAGAAAAAGAAGAGTATAGCTCTCAGAGTCTCGCACAGCACTGATGACTCCAATCAGGAAGAAGAAGAAGATGAGGAGGAGGAGAGCTTAGGTGATCATGCCTTACTCACCAAGTAGTTTAAAAAATTCTTGAGATCAAGAGGTAAATTCTACATGAAAAGACGGTCGCCACAGGTAAGTAAAGTCTCCAATCCTAAACATGAACAAGCAACGAAATATGACAATTTTTTATGCTATCAGTGCAGGAAGCCCAGGCATATGCGAGGAGAATGCCTTGAGCTGCTCAAGAAGATGACCAAGGCCAAGGGGAAGAAGCCCAAGGCAATGGTTTGCACTTGGAGCGACGATGAGGAGGAAGATGAAGGATCTTCTGTAGATGAGGATGAGGACAACCTATGCTTAATGGCCAATGAAAAAGAGGATCAGGTAAACTCCCTCTTTGAAAAAATTTCAATTGAAGAATGGGAGGACACATATACTATTCTGTTTGAAAAGTATGAAATCTATAAAAAAGACAATAAGCAGTTGAATAAGAAGATTAACGCCTTAGCTCATGATAATCCAGTCACCAAGAATCTGGTGATTCTAAAAGCTGAAAATGAAATGTTAAAAAAACAAGTCGAGGAATCTGGATCTAACTGTTTAGAAGTGAAAAGCATGAAAGAAAAAAAATGAGAATCTTATAAAACAGTTAGACCAAGCTAAATTGAGGTGCCAAGAATGTGAAAGAGAAAATCGACTCAACATTGAAAAGTATGAAGCCATAAAAGCTGTGAATGATGAAATGCAGAAAAATCTTAAGAAGGTTGAAAATGAGTTGAAGGACAAGTAGTCTGTCCTAGAAAAAATGCCCCAGGGTAAGTCCAACCTAGATGCTATCTTAGGAACCCAGGTGAATTTTAGGAAAGAAGGGTTGTGGTTCAACCCCACTGAGAAAAAGAAGTTTGAACTAAAGACTATATCATTCTGTCCTGAGAAGGGGAAATGAAAACTGATAACCAAAGAACCAACATAGAAGAATGCCCCTAAGCCCAAAACAATAAAAAATCAGAACATTCAAGGTCAAGGACAAAACATCAGGAATCAAAGAAGCAACCAATAGTCTGGTTATTGGAAATATGCTAAACTGCGAGGTCGACACACTGATGAATCGGGTCGACGGACTATAGTTTAACCAGAGCCGTCTAGGCAGCAGGGTCGACACACTGAACACTTAGGTCGACGCACCCATGCTCAACATGGATCGAATGAACTGTCAGGTTGTTACGCTTGGCAGCCGAGTCGACGCCGCTCAGCATTTGACTCCAAAAAGAAAAACTGGTTCAATAATGAATGAAGGACCTATAGCCAGCAAAACTTGGGTACCTTCCATACCCAATTAAACACATTTAGAAACAAAAACCAAGATCACAATCTCATTCACATCTCATGAATTTTGCAAACCCTGTCTGCATCACATGCAACAAAATTGGACACACTAGCAACCATTGTTCTTTGAATAAAAAAAGACAACATGTTAAGCAGATTTGGATTTCGAAATCTCTGTTTAATGCTTTCAACATTATATGTGGACCCAAATTTGCTTGGGTTCCAAAACCTTTTGCTTGATTTGTTCTATGCTGGAATGCCTAGTAACCCATCACAATCGATGGTACTTGGACAACGACTGCTCGAGGCACGTGACGGGAGATAGAAAGAAATTCAGCCATCTGATCAAGAAGGAAGGAGGACAACTGAGATTTGGAGATAAAGACAAAGGAAAGGTCATTGGCACAGGTATAGTTGGTAAGAATTCTCCCAATTTCATTAAAAATGTCATGCTTGTTGAAGGCCTTGAGCACAATCAGCTCAGCATAAGCCAATTATGCGACAAAGGCCACAAGGTATTGTTCGATGCCAATGAATGTAAAATATTTGAACAAAATTCTGATTCTGTGAAGTTTGTAGGTCATAGGGTAAATAATGTCTACATGATAGACCTTCATAGTTCATTTTTTGAAAATCTGTGCGTGTCTACCAGTCAGCCTAATGACGTATGGATGTGGCATAGAAGGCTGGGGCATATCAGTTATAGTGTTCTGTACAAACTGGCTAAGCATGAAATGGTAAGGGGTCTATCTAATTTATCCTTCAAAAAGAACTCTAAAGTATATGAAGCATGCTCCCTAGGAAAGCAAACCCGAAAAACTTTTAAACCTAGAAGTAAGCCCCTTTCATCCATGCAATTTGAATTCCTACACATGGACTTGTTTGGACCCACAAGAATCGCCAGCATCAATGGAAAGAGGTATGACTATGTGTTAGTTGATGACTTTAGTCACATCACATGGATTTTTTTCTTAGCAAATAAAAATGATGCCTTTCATGAATTTCAGAAGTTCTTCAGAAAAGTAAGACAAGAAGGTAAATTCATAATCTCCACTATTTTATCTGACCATGGAGGAGAGTTTGAAAACTCTTCATTTTCTGAATTATGCAACCAGGAAGTACTGATTCATAGATTTTCTTCTCCAAGGACCCCAGAACAAAATGGCGTTGTGGAAAGAAAGAATCGGACAAATTTGGAGATTGCCCGGACAATGCTAATTGAGAGCAAGCTGCCAAGAACAATCTGGGCTGAAGCAGCAAACAAAACATGCTATATAATTAACCGTGCCATGGTAAGGCAAAAAGGTAAGAAAACCCCCTATGAAATGCTCAAAGGTAAAAAACCCAACTTAGCCTACTTTCGAGCTTTTGGTTCAAAATGCTACATCCATAACAATGACAAAAGTGATCTTGATAAATTTGAGGCTAATAGTGATATTGGACTATTTTTAGGGTATTTTGAAACATCTAGGGCATATAGGATTTTTAATGTGAAAAATCAAGTTGTAGAAGAAACCCCACATGTAGTGTTTGCTGAAATATCCGATGAGTCTAATAAAACTGTTGATGACAGGAAAATGGAGGATGATGATGGAACATTTTTGGAATCTAAGGAAGAACCAGGGAAAGGCAACCAACTGCAATCTGCTAAACATGAAATAGGTTGGTCGACCGAAAGTTCAGCCCAATAAACCATGCCTGGTGAATCTTCTATCAACATTCAAACTTTGAAGGAGCACACTGTCCAAAACATAATAGGAAGCCTCCATGACCCCCCTAGGACCATATCCAGTCATAAAGATGCGCATAATGAAGACCTCATTGCATTAGTTTCCCAAATTGAACCCAAAAACATTGATGAAGCCTTGAAGATGAAAATTGGATTAATGCCTTGCATGAGGAGCTTAGTCAATTTGAACGGAACAAAGTGTGGAATCTAGTTCCCAGACCCATAGACCAACTTGTCATTGGGACTAGATGGGTCTTTAGGAACAAATTGAGTGAAGACGGGGTAATAACTAGAAATAAAGCACGGCTGGTAGCTAAAGGATACAATCAGGAGATTGGGATTGACTTTGAAGAATCATATGCTCCTGTAGCAAGAATAGAAGCCATCAGAATTTTATTATCATTTGCATGCTCATTAGGCATAAAACTTCAACAAATGGATGTCAAGAGTGCTTTTCTGAATGGCTTGATAAAAGAGGATGTGTTTGTAGAACAGCCTCCTGGCTTTGAACATGATGATTTGCCTAACCATGTATACAAATTAAATAAAGCATTGTATGGACTAAAGCAGGCCCCTCGAGCCTGGTATGATAGATTAAGTGCACATCTGACCAGCAGAGGCTACAGCAGAAGTAAAGTTGACCAAACTCTATTTATAAACGTTTTGAATGGCCATATCATCATATTGTAGATATATGTGGATGATAGAGTGTTTGGTTCGACTGATTCAAATATGTGTAAGCAAATTGCTGAACTAATGACAAAGGAATTTGAAATGAGCCTCATGGGTGAACTCCAATTCTTTCTTGGACTGCAGGTCACACAAACTAGAGAATGCTTTTTCATAAACTAGTCTAAGTATACATTGGACATTCTAATGAAATTTGGATGAAGGATGCCAAACACATTTCCACGCCCATGGGAACAAATGCATCCCTAGATGCAGATGAAAATGGTAAATCTTTAGATACCAAGATATACCGAGGTATTATCGGGTAACTCTTATATCTCACTACTTCTAGGCCTGACATTCAGTTCAGTGTGTGCTTGTGTGCAACATTCCAAGCAAGTCCTAAATAATCGAACTTGATTGCTGTGAAAAGGATCTTACGATACATTGCTAGCGCACATGACTTAGGGCTGTGGTATCCAGCATCATGCTGTTTTGAGTTAATATCTTATACTGATGTTGATTATGCTGGATACAAACTTGATAGAAAAAGCACTAGTGGCTACAGCCAATTTTTGGGTGGGTGTTTGATTTCTTGGGCTTCCAAGAAGCAACACTCGGTTGAACTCTCTACCGCAGAAGTCGAATACGTTGCTGCATGGAGTTGTGGGACCCAAGTGCTATGGATAAAACATTAACTCTAGGACTACGGTGTAGATCTTGGATGCACACCCATCATGTCTGATAACACTAGTGCCATTAATTTAACAAAGAACCACATTCAGCATTCTCGAACTAAACACATTGAAATAAGGCATCACTTCCTTCGAGATGAGGTAAGTAAGAAAAACTTTGAACTACATTTTGTTGAATCTAAGAGCAAATTGCTGACATCTTTACAAAGCCACTGAACAATGAATGTTTCTCTACTCTAAGGAGAGAGTTGGGCTTGTGTAAACCCCCTACTTGTTAATTCTGCATGGTTCTGGTTAGGTTTGTCTGCAAGCTAATCGACTGTTGTTGTCAGGGGGAGTCCATTGTGCATGTCTGGTCGGTTGCATGAGTCATAGGCCGTTGTGTGTGTGAATGACCAACTGCTATATAAAATGGTGGTGTGTGGAAGGACAAACAAACTCTGTCTGAAAGCACCCATTATGCGTGAGAAGATACTCCGCCAAGAATCAAGGTCTTCATTCACAGTGTTCAAGAGTCCACGAAGTGATGGGGAGTCAGTAGTGCTTCTAAGAGATAGGTTCATCATTTCTACCACACATGGTGTTCTACTCAGTCACCTGCATCGACACTTCATCACATGTGCGTCGGCACCATCTGAACGAGTTCAAAAATTAAGTCAATTGGTCTGCCCTGCATACCTGCTGTACATGATCATTCATATTGCTTTGCAACCCTTCTCTGGCTTGCTAAATTGTGTGCTTCATGCTCTCACTCAATGGTCTAATTCAGGGGGAGATTCACACCTAATACCTATTTTTCAATGATTGATATTCCAGAAACAATAGTCTTCCAGTCTTATCATGGTTGTTCCAATAGATTACGAATTTAAGGCTAATAACTCTGAGAGGTCTGCAACTGGCTAGCTAACGAAAGGCTTCCTAAGGCTTACTCATGCTAAAGCATTGAGCATGCTGAACCCTTTTACTCCTGTAGCCTGCTTGTGAGAGCTCGGTGAAATTCTTAGTTGATCAATTTCACACCGAGCATTATCTTCAAACAATCAAGCCATCTCGGTCTCTCTGAAGCATTTGGTGTAGAGCAATGGGAAAGACCTACTAAGTAACTGGGCACACTTCACCTGAGACGTGAGGTTGTTCGCGTAAAAATGTAGTGTTGTAACTAACTCTGCTCTGGTTTCAACAATTTTAAAAAAAAAATGTTGCAAATATACACAGAGCAATGGCATCAGTTTGTTGAGAAATAATGCCCCTTCACCAAAAGAAGTGATGTGGGCTTAGGCATGAGGTGGCAAGTTATCTCTAGTCAAAATGAGGTAGAATAGTTAACTGCACTGAGTAACTGGGGAAGGTTGCATCCAACAAATGTACTTCATCACGTCAAAAGGTGTCAGCTCAACTTGAATGCCAACCTATATAACATGGTTAATGTGTATCTTCCCTTGTGAACTAGAGGTGCTTAATTGAGTGAACTTTTAGTGCTTCAAATTAAATTGTTTGACCTCAATGCTTATGATAGTTTATCCCGAAAAGTCACTGGGTTTCCATGAGAAAGGCTTCATGCTGAGTGCTAAGATCAAAGATCTTTTGGTGTGCCACAGTGCTTTAGTTCTAGTAATTCTATGAGCAGGTGCTTCTATTGCCTTCATAGCTTCCACACCCTCTGGAGTTATTGTTCTTAAATTCTTTTATTATCAGGCTCCAACCATGCAATTCTCCTTTGAGGAAGATGTTCAACTTTGGACTCAGTCTTGCTCCACACTGAACTAAGTCTTGGATTTGAATCCCCTCATTGAAATCCATTTCAGCCTCCTCTCTCTTAACATATATTCACAACTGTTGCATCCCTAAGGTTTTGATGATGTCTCACACTATAAATCAATTTATTATACGGACCATCTTCTTGGTTCAAAGCATGAAGGGGGTCTGTTGTAATACCTTTATGGTCCGTGCATATCATGACCTTGCATCTCATCTCTCAAGTCGGTGCAAGCTCTAGTCGGTGCAATCATTTTCTGGTATGGACCATTAGATCTTGTCCTTTTCTTTTCAGTGCAAATTCATCTTGGTGCAAGCGGTGTCTTGTACTTCTCTTTACCAATTCGGTGCAAGTCTCTGTCTCACTCACAAACACTATAGCTCGGTTTTCCATCTCAGTGCATTACGTGTATTTTTATGTAGCATACACTTTTAGGTTCATGCATATCTTGTTTGTGCGTCTTTGTGCATCTTGCCTTTCAGACTTGGTGCAAGGTCTGTCTTGCATCCGTCTTTGTTCGTATGTTTCTTCTCTTTCATTCGGTGCAATTCTCGAATATTCAACTTGGTGCATCTACTGTGTTACACAGTTGTTTTAGAAGTCCGTACATATCTTTGATCCTCTCTTTTGACTCTGTACAAAGTCTTCGTCTTGTGCCTCTTGGATCCATGTCTGTGCACATCAGCTGCACGGGTGGACGCTAGAGTCCGTGCATGTGGGGTCAAACACTTTAGTAGGTCAATTCAATGGTTGACTTGAATATCTCTACTCAATGCATGCTATGTCTAATCACATTCGGTGCAACATTTGCTTCATGTCTTATATAAACGGTGCATCCCTCCCAGTTCGTGCATTTAGCACCTATATGCCCAGAGCAATGTCATTCTTCTTACCAGTATCCGAAATGGTTTCCTCTGATTGTTTGTCAGGTATTTTTTTCGAGAAGAATAAGAATGGCTCGCGATCCCAGTATGGAGGAGGTGGCAGGATCGTGACACATGGAAAGAAGTGTGCAGGGATTCTGCCACGTGAGTAAGGCCTTTGAGCGGGAATAATGGAAAGCACACGGCCGTCTTCTGATGCTCTATAAAAAGTGAATGCTGAGCAGAAGAAATAATAACAACGAGAACAGAAAAGAGAGGAGAAGGAGAAAGAGAGCCAGCAGAAGCAGAAGAGAAAGAAAATTTTCTGAGAGGGAGAAGTGTTCGTGAATGAGAAGATCTGCTTCTATGGAAGCTACATTATCTTGTTTCTAGAGAATATTATCGTCAACCGATCGCTGTGTTTTCAAGTCTTTGTTTGATTATCTTCATTCCATATTGTTACCCTCCACTGTTCGGAGGAAGGGAGAGGTTCTCCAGTGATGTGGCACAGCCCAAGGTTGACTAAGTATGAGTTGAAGAGCCTAGGACCTAGACCCGCAAGCATATAAGAGTAGTTAACGAACTTACACTAGCGGCTCACTCGCACGGCGTCGTGATCTCCCGATGGTGACCGGGGATGATGGCAAGGGTCTGAGGGGGAACCCAATCGATTCTAAAGTCCCAGCGGGCTTAGGCTGACCTCTAAGGGTCTAGGTTACCCAACTTCGTGGGCGGCTGGCCCGCAGGGGCGGGGTTTGGGTGGCACTCACTCACGGTCCGCGGTGGACACACTCAAAATAGCATACAAGATCGTGCTCTCTTCTCACCGTCCGACGGGCATGCGAAGCAATACTAAATTTGCAAAGTAGAGGCAATCAAGGGTAGTATCAGATGCTCACCTGATCGGTGTGAAGACACCGATCCCGCTCGGAGACGAGGGCGCCGGGAAGCGTGGGTATACACCCGAACACTGCGGCGAGGACGCTTGACCTGAAAATTAAATGAAGTACAGCACTACGCCTCTCGCAGGAGGGGGGTCTTGGGGTGGGGGTTAAACTTATTACAACCAAAACTACCTCCACGCAGGGAGGGGCCTTCAGCCGGGCAAGCGGGGTGGAAGAATTATGAAAGAAAACCCAACTTCCAAGCTCTGGCGGTTCTGCCAATCTTCACAATTGCTGGATAGGGTATCGGTGATGGCGCTGCCACGGACTCCACAGAACTCAGATCTTGACTAAACTGGTGCAAAAAGCTTCCCAACTGATGGAGGATGATGTCTGATTTTTTGGGGAAGCTCTGGAACTCGGGACTGATCGGGGCAGTGACTGGAGCAGGACAGCAGTGTTCTGTCTTGAGTCAGTGCAGAACTGATGTAGTCGGTTGCAGAGGGTGCTGCGGACTCTCTCAAACTTCAATTGAGACAAAACTGGCAGCGACACGACCGTGGTCAGAGTAGCTTCGAGCATGAACTGACGGGGCGGCAATCGGAGGTCGGAGAAGAGAACAGTAGCCAGATGAGTGGGGACAGGTCAAACATGGAGCCACAGGGAGCAATCTGCACACTCCGGCGAAGAAAATTGGAACTGGGGGCTCCGATGGCCGATTGGTTCCCTTCTTCTTGGAAATGAAAGGTAACTAGACATGGTTCCTGCCCTCCAAAAATGGCACTCAGATCTTTCCCGCACTGGACGTGGTGGCTTCAGCTCTCAGCTTCAGTTCTTCAGAAAGGGCCTGAGCGCGCAGTCGGACGAGATCTGCTCCACCGAGCAGCTCTGACTTTGGAAGCTGGCGGGACCACCACCGTTGGAAAGCCGAATCAAAGACAATTCCAGAAATATAAGATTGGCCACCTGGATCCTCGAGGGGAGTTCGTGGCTGCCTCTGCAAATCACTGCAACTCTGCTGCCTACAACAGAGAAAGAAGATAGTGAAGAAGAGGGTGTGGGGAGGGGATGGCCAAGAGACTATGGAGTGGGGGGGGATGATTAGTGGCAGTGGGAAGGAGATGGGGTGTGTTAGGGATGGTGAGGGCTATGGAGATGAAGGTGGGGGAGGGCGAAATGCGGCTGGAGAGGGTTGTGAGTGGAGTGGAGGGGAGGGTGGAGCCTTGGGTGAGCAAAGGGAGGGCAAAGGGGAGGGGGGCGAACTAGGGTGATTAGGGGGTGGGGGAGATGAAAGGGCACAGCCCAAAGGGAGGGAATTTCGAATTTGGGGTCTTGGGAGGAGCCCCTTCAGCCTTGGGGAGGTAGAAGGGTGCTTGGGGAAGGGAATGAGGTAGGTGGTGGTTGGAGGGTGGAGTAGAGATTGGTGGAAGCTTTCTTGGAACAAGGGTGGAGTTAATGGGGTGGTGGGTGGTTGGGGAGGTGACTGAATGAGGGGAGGGGAGTTAAGAGGTAGGTGGGAGAGGGGAGAGAGAAAATGGGGCGCAGCCCCCTCTTTGGAGAGAGAGAAGAGAGAGAGAACTAGAGGGATTTGGAAGTTGATTTCAATATTCATGCAAAAGATGTTACATGGAGATAGATGGGGCCTATTTATAGGCAACCACTCTTTACATGAGCACAATAACCCTGACAATAAGACAAAAGACCCAACATGTCCTAGACTCAATCTATTAGGCCCAAAGCTAAGGTACTAAGGCCCAATTAAGCATAACAAGAGAAATGGACTAGAACAACATGACTCAATAAAGGAAAATACATGAGATAGGACTTAATAAAAAATGAAAATACATAAGATGAGACTTAGAAAATGAAGATAACATGTGTAGATCATAGTCAACCCATATCAAGAGTGTGCAGGCGACCCGAGCCAGAGGGAGTGTCGTGAGATGTCCTCATCAAATCCCCCAGGGTGGGGAGAACTCGACCCCATCTAGTATGGGTCTGCCTGGCTATAGTAACGCTCCAGAATGTCGGGGTCCAAGCGCAGCAGGTCCTCCCGACTCACCCAAGTATCCTCTATCGGGGGACGGTTCTTCCACCTAACCAGGTAGTGCTGATACACCTTGTGCCTAGTAATGGTACTTTGCTCATCCAGTATTGCCTCTACCTGCTCTCGTCGGCCTCTTAAGCTAGGAAGTGGAGTCCCATCATGAGTGTCTCTCTCAAGGGGGGGTAAAGGCTCGAGCTCCTCACTGGGTCCCACCGCAGGGTCCTTGTAGGGTACCAAATCCTCCACATTGAAGGTAGTGTGTACCTAAAAACCCTCAGGTAGGTCTAGCTCATAAGCAGTACTGCCAAGTCATCTCAGAACTCGAAAGGGTTCTGAACCCCGTGCCCTCAACTTGGAGGTAGGCCCCGGAAGGAGCCGCTCCGTCCTCACCATCACCGAGTCTCCCACTTGGAACTCGCAGTGGCGCCATCGAGCATCTACCTGCCTTTTGTAAGCCTCATTGCTCTTTCCTATATACTTGCGAGAATGTGTATGCCATGCACTATGATGCGATGTTGGTGTGAAAAGTATGGTGTGCAAAGGTGGACCTGGGTAGCCAAATGTAGACCGATCACACTTTGATGCCATGAAGACTGTGACAGACTTAGGAGGGCCGGGACATCCATAGATTAACCTTTTATGCATGGGTGTGACAAATGTCGGGGGACCCGGACATCCATGTATGCTCCTCTCATGCTTAAGACTCATGATGAATGAAGGTGGGCCAATACATCCGAATATGGTCCACTTATGCTTCCTACTTGACATGTGGGTGATGTGAATGAATGTACCCGACTTATGAATCATGTCAAATGGTGTGGTAAGCCTAGACACATGCATGTTTATCCCAAAGGTGACTTCCATGTGCATAGATGTGGGATGACTTTTGAACTTCCATATGAATGGGTCGAAGGGATCTAGGAAGGTGGTTATGGGGTGGGGCATTTCATCAATACCAAGGTGTTTGTTGCCTAAGGTCAAGGCTCTCATGGTATAACCCGATTCTAGGAAGGGAGGAGTTTGGGTCAACATGGGTGATATGGGTAGGGTGAGGTGGGTGGTGAATAGGGGGAGTGGGTTACATGGAGATCTAGGCTCCCTTAGGAAGGGGTTAAAGGGATCATGGTAAGGGTCACCTAGGTAGGGGTACTCCATGTTCTCAAGGTCCTCCAATGGTGAGTCATCCTCCTCTAAGATAATTGGGCCAAGGTTGCTAATGGGTTAGTCAATCAAAGAACTTGGGATCTCAATGGTTGGGGAGTAGACTAGGATGGGTTCCTCCTCCATGGGAAGAAAGAGTATGATCTCACTTATAAATTGGCCATTAGTGTAGATGGAAGTGATGGAGCCAACGGCGGGGTAAGCTAGGCTAATGGTGCTAGGCTCCGATGGCCTCATGGCTAGCATATCGGTCAAGTGGACTTGCCAATGTAGGTAGGCCACTAAGTCTCCCAAATCTTCCACACAATAGGAGGTTTGATAAGTGACATGAGGCTGAGTGGGAATGATTTGGGATTGATGTCCCATGGGTAGGTGGCTTGGTTGTGAACTAGGAATGGTGAGGCCTCGCTTAAGCCATTGGAGTACGGACTCATCTATGGTGACGGTGTCATAGGGAAGGGTGTGTAGCTCTTGAGGAGCTAGGCTAGGAGTGGTGGGTGAGTTGTGTGGCCCTTGGATTTTCTCTATTTTGGGAGGTGGATCCGGATTGGTATCCCTCTCCACTTGGGTGGGTGTGTGGGTTGCAACTCCTAAGGATAATGGGGTAGGAAGGTCCATGGTGGGTGGGTTGGTGATAGTCGATGCATGGCGCACCCGAGGAGGTGAGCAAGGTGGGACGTGGGTTGGAATTGGGAGTGGAAGTAGTGGAGGCCTATATTGGGGTAGGATTGGGGTGGGAAGTGGAAGGTGGGTTGGGTGAGGAGATTTGGGTTGATTGGTTTTCGGAGATGTGTCCCTTTTTGGGGACGATGGTGAGGTTGCGATGGTGGCCAAGGGGGCTTGTGGGGTACGGGTTTAGTGAAGGGATTTGGGTTTGGGGGTGGTGGCCATTATGGGCCTAGGTGGAGGGGTGGACATGGGGTCCAATGGGGTATGTGGACATATGATTGTGGTGAGGGCTTGGATGTAGGATGTAGATGTTGTGGTTGGAGTAGGAGAGGTGTGAAATGGTGGGGAATGCGTGATTAGGGTCTTGGGTTGGCCAAGGGGAAATGAATGAGTTGAAATGCTCTTTGGGCTTTGGTGTTCGGAATGGGAGGGGAAAGTATATCTAGTCCTAAGTTATTCCTTCATGTCCCACCATGCTGTGAGGGGAGCTTCCCTTCTAATTATCCTTAAGCCTTCAATTTTCAACCAATGAGTGTGGGCCCGTTTGGTAAGTTGCAATTTGGCAAATCGGACTTTCTCATCCTCGGACATGGGATACCAAGTGAAGTAATGGTCCATCGAGACTTCCCAATCTAAATAGTCAATAGGTTGAGTTCCATCAAATATGGGAGGTGGGGGACATGTCCTTCTATCATCCGTCCTTGGGGCGGGCCCATTTTCTCCAAGTTGGTTGAGTCGACCCGATATGTTATCAAGCCGCTCATTGGCATGGGTCAAGGCCTTCATGAGGTAGTTGACATGGCCAGGGAGGTTATGTGTGTTAGTGGTAGGCATCCCTTGGGGGTTTGGACTCATAGAGAGGGCCGATGGGTAAGGTCGGTAAGAGGTAGCCATGCTAGTGGACCAAAGAGATGCAACCGAGGACTCTAAATGCATAAACACGCCCTAGGACCAACTTGATAGAGACAAGTTGTGAACTTGCTCTGATACCACTTGATGTGGCACAGCCCAAGGTTGACTAAGTATGAGTTGAAGAGCATAGGACCTAGACCCGCAAGCATATAAGAGTAGTTAACGAACTTACACTAGCGGCTCACTCGCACGGCGCCGTGATCTCCCGATGGTGACCGGGGATGATGGCAAGGGTCCGAGGGGGAACCCAATCGATTCTAAAGTCCCAGCGGGCTTAGGCTGACCTCTAAGGGTCTAGGTTACCCAACTTCGTGGGCGGCTTGCCCGCAGGGGCGGGGTTTGGGTGGCACTCACTCACGGTCCGCGGTGGACACACTCAAAATAGCATACAAGATCGGGCTCTGTTCTCACCGTCCGACGGGCATGCGAAGCAATACTAAATTTGCAAAGTAGAGGCAATCAAGGGTAGTATCAGATGCTCACCTGATCGGTGTGAAGACACCGATCCCGCTCGGAGACGAGGGCGCGCCGGGAAGCGTGGGTATACACCCGAACGCTGCGGCGAGGACGCTTGACCTGAAAATTAAATGAAGTACAGCACTACGCCTCTCACAGGAGGGGGGTCTTGGGTTGGGGGTTAAACTTATTACAACCAAAACTACCTCCACGCAGGGAGGGGCCTTCAGCCGGCCAAGCGGGGAGGGGGAATTATGAAAGAAAACCCAACTTTCCAAGCTCTGCCGGTTCTGCCAATCTTTAGAATCGTTGGACAGGGTGTCGGTGATGGCGCTGCCACGGACTTCACGGAACTCAGATCTTGAAGAAACTAGTGCCAAAAGCTTCCCAACGGATGGAGGATGATGTCTGAATTTTTGGGGAAGCTCTTGAGCTAGGGACTGATCGGGGCAGTGACTGGAGCAGGACAGTAGTGTTCTGTCTCATGTCGGTGCAGAACTGATGCAGTCAGTTGTAGAGGGTGGTTCGGACTCTCCCAAACTCCAATTGAGACAAAACTGGCGGTCACGCGACTGTGGTCGGAGTAGCTTCGAGCAGGAACTGACGGGGCTGCAATCAGAGGTTGGAGAAGAGAACAGTAGCCAGATGAGTGGGAACAGGTCAAACCTAGAGCCACAGGGAGCAGTCTGCACACTCCGGCGAAGAAAATTGGAACTAGGGGCTCCGGTATCCGATTGGTTCCCTTCTTCTGGGAAATGAAAGGTAACTGGATGTGGTTCTTGCCCGCCGAAAATGGCACCCAGATCTTTCCCGCACTGGACATGGTGGCTTCAGCTTTCAGCTTCAGGTCTTCAGACAAGGACTGAGCGCGCAGTCGGACGAGATCTGCTCCACCGAGCAGCTCCAACTTTGGAAGCTGGCGGGACCACCACCGTTGGAAAGCCGACTCGAAGACGATTCCAGAATTATAAGATTGGCCACCTCGATTCTCCAGGGGAGTTCGTGGATGCCTCTGCAAATCACTGCAACTCTGCTGCCTATAATAGAGAAAGAATATAGGGAAGAAGAGGGTGTGGGGAGGGGATGGCCAAGAGACTATGGAGTGGGGGGGGGGATGATTAGTGGCTATGGGAAGGAGATGGGGTGTGCTAGGGATGGTGAGGGCTATGGAGATGAAGGTGGGGGAGGGCAAAATGGGGCTGGAGAGGGTTGTGAGTGGAGTGGAGGGGAGGGTGGAGCCTTGTGTGAGCAAAGGGAGGGCAAAGGGGAGGGGGGCAAACTAGGGTGATTACGGGGTGGGGGAGATGAAAGGGCACAGCCCAAAGGGAGGGAATTTCGAATTTGGGGTCTTGGGAGGAGCCCCTTCAGCCTTGGGGAGGTAGAAGGGTGCTTGGGGAAGGGAATGAGGTATGTGGTGGTTGGAGGGTGGAGTAGAGATTGGTGGAAGCTTTCTTGGAACAAGGGTGGAGTTAATGGGGTGGTGGGTGGTTGGGAAAGTGATTGAATGAGGGGAGGGGAGTTAAGAGGTAGGTGGGAGAGGGGAGAGAGAGAATGGGGCGCAGCCCCCTCTTTGGAGAGAGAGAAGAGAGAGAAGAGATAGAATGAGAGAGAGAACTAGAGGGATTTGGAAGTTGATTTCAATATTCATGCAAAAGTTGTTACATGGAGAGAGATGGGGCCTATTTATAGGCAACCACTCTTTACATGACCACAATAACCCTGACAATAAGACAAAAGACCCAACATGTCCTAGACTCAATCTATTAGGCCCAAAGCTAAGGTACTAAGGCCCAATTAAGCATAACAAGAGAAATGGACTAGAACAACATGACTCAATAAAGGAAAATACATAAGATAGGACTCAATAAAAAATGAAAATACATAAGATGAGACTTAGAAAATGAAGATAACATGTGTAGATCATAGTCAACCCATATCAAGAGTGTGCAGGCGACCCGAGTTAGAGGGAGTGTCGTGAGATGTCCTCATCATCCAGTTCCCTCCATTATCTTGGAGGAAGAGAGGTTCAATCCTCTGGTTATGTGAGTTACTTGAGAGTAACTGCACAGGGTTCCCTTTGCTGCGTGCAAAGGAAGGGAGATAGTTCTCCGGTGTTCTTCTTCTGGTCGACCAGAAGATTGAGGAGGCTGTTCCTCTGTACAAGCTGTTTGGCAGCGGTTGTTGCAGACTGAGTCTGCTGTGTACGACTCAAGTGCAAGGAAGCCTTACTCGATTGAGTAAGGGGTGGACGTAAATTGCATATAGCAATTGAACCACCTAAAAAATTCGCTGTCTCATTTGTGGTTTGGTTATTTTCGTGTGCTGCTCTCCAACTTCTTGAGACTTTACTTATTTGTGGTTGCTTTCTCGATATCAGTTCTTCTCTTATCTTCTTCGTTGTCTGTTTACGTGGCCTTTATCACTATAGTTTGAGGGGCTAAGATTTGTGTCTGTGTTTATCGAATTGCGGAGTGATCTATTCATCCCCCCCTTCTATCTCACTCTCCGCTGCGCGTATCATTTGGTATCAGAGCAGGTTTTCACCATGTGGGCCAACGGTCAGGCTAACCCTAATGGTCCTCGAAGCTTTATGGCTGAGGGATAATCTATCAATCGTCCTCCTTTCTTTGATGGTAATAATTATCTATTCTGGAAAAATAGGATGGAGGTATTCATCAGGCACAAAGCCATAAGTTGTGGAGGGTGATCACCACAGGGCCATACGAGCTACCATCGAACGAGGATGCATGGACAGATGATCAAGTAAAGCAATCGTCGCTCAACTGGACAGCCCGGAACACCATCCAGTGTGCTGTACACCCAGACAAATATGCTCGCATTTCAGCATGTAGGACGGCCAAGAAAATGTGGGACGAGCTGGAATTAATCTACGAAGGTACAGCTCAAGTGAGAGCAACAAAGGTAAATATCCTCACCTCTGAATATGAGATGTTTAAAATGAAATCAGAGGAGACCATAATAGAATGTATGCCAGATTGTCTCTGATCACGAATAGTCTTAAGGGGCTTGGAAAAGAGTTGGATGAGGGAGACGTTGTCAGGAAGATACTTAGATCTCTAACCCCTTCATGGCATACAAAAGCCACTGTGATAGAAGAGTCAAGGGATCTGACGACTACGACTGTCACCGAACTCATAGGATCCCTTATGACGTATGAGATGAACATTAAAAGGAATGGTGAGAGAAGCGATAGAAAGAACAAGAATATTGCCCTCAGGGCGTCCCACAGCAAGGGAAGTAGCAGTAGCGGGAGTAGTAGTTGCGAGTCTGATGGATTGTCAGATCTCGACAAAGAGGAGCAAGCAATGCTTACTCGCCAATTCAGAAAATTCTTGAGGTCTAAGGGAAAGACCTTCAGGAAGAAGAAGTCATACTCTTATGGTAAGAACTTCGATTCCAGCAATGACAAAGATAGGAGTACTGAGAGAATTACATGTTTTCATTACAGGAAACCCAGACACATGAAAGGGGATTGCCCTGATCTTCAGAAGAAAGGTCCCTACCCTCAGAAGAAGAGCTCAAAAGTGCAGAAGAAGAAGCCATAGGCAATGGTCTGCACCTGGAGCGATGAGGAAGAGGATCCGGAGGACAATTCCTCAGAGGAGGATGAAGAAGGAATTTGCCTGATGGCAAACAACGAAGAGGAGGTAACAAATATTTTTGAGAATTTCTCTATCGATGACTGGGAAGACACCTATGTAGAACTGTTAGATAAGTTCAATTCACTTAGTAAAGAGCATAGGGTTCTGAAGAGAAAATTCAATACCAATGTTGAAGATCAAACGCAAATCTATAAGGAAAATCAGAAACTAAAAGAAGAATTAGAAGAAATGACTTCTCTGGAAAAGGAGAATGAAAAGTAAACCCTTGAGAACCAGGAAGTTCACACACAGCTCAACCAACTCAAGATTAAATTTGAAGAATGTCTGAATGAAAATAGTGAGATCACAGAGAAGTATGAAGCTATTAAGAAAGTCAACTCTGAACTCTTGAAAAATTGTGAGTCTGTGCAAAGAGAGTTGGAGGACAAACAAAAAGTTTTAGAAAAATTTGTTCAAGGAAAATCGAATCTGGATTCTATACTAGGTACAAGAGTTAATTTCAACAAGGAGGGTTTAGGCTATGACCCATCCAACAAGAGACCATTTCAGTTTAAGACAACTACCTTCTGCCCAGAAAAGGGAAAAGAAAAGTTGGACACACCATCCTGCTCAAACAGAAACCAGAGTGTTCAATGTTCAAAAGAAAATTTAACAAACAATGCTGGACGATCATCTAAAATAGGAATGAATTTTGTGAAGAACTTCACTAAGCCCATTCGCCAGAACATAAGTAGTAGCTGGACCAAGGAAATGAATCAGAATAAAAGTTGGAACTACTACAAAAGAATGGGTCCTGACAAGAGTTACTGGAGAAACAACACTCACCCTCAAAAATTTGTTAATCAACAACCTCACAGGAGATACCCCAGGGATGAGAAACCTAATAATTGGAATAGATTTCATTTCTCTAGACCAGCTGGACATACCTCCACTCACAACTTCAATAGACCAGAAATTAAGGTACAAGAGAAAACCAAGTTGAGACAATTCTGGATCCTTAAACATCTGCTTAAAGATTTGAATGATGTCTTTGGACCTAACTCATCTTGGGTTCCGAACTACTTTGCTTGATTTTGCTTGTGTAGGTGTGCCTGGCAGCTGAGAACAACAAATGGTATCTCGACAGTGGCTGCTCCAGGCACATGACAGGAGACCGATCCAAGTTCAGCAAGTTAGAAATGAAGGTAGGGGGTCTGGTCAAATTTGGAGGAAAGAACAAAGGTGCGATCATTGGGGTCGGCACTGTTGGTAAGTCTTCCACTAATTCCATTGAGAAAGATTTACTTGTCGAAGGTCTTCAACACAATCTGATTAGCATAAGTCAATTATATGATAAGGGTCACAGGGTTGTGTTTGACAATAATTCATGCAAAATTTTTGAAATAAATTCTGATAGCATTAAATTTGTAGCCAACAGGACCAATAATGTCTACTTGGTAGACTTAGATGTTGAGTCTGATTCTAATCTATGCTTGTCTGCCAATTCTGAAAGTGACACGTTTGATTGGCATAGACGTTTAGGCCATGCTAGTTTTTCTACTTTAAATAAATTGATCAAGCATGATCTAGTTAGAGGCTTGCCTAGAATCAAGTTCAGTTCAATTTCAAAAGTCTGTGATGCCTGTGCTTTAGGCAAACAGACCTAAATGTCCTTCAAGCTAAGATCTGAGCCATTGTCGTCTAGACCAATGAAACTTCTTCATATGGACCTTTTTGGTCCTACTAGAACTCAGAGTCTTAATGGAAGTAGATTTGGTTATGTGATCATTGATGACCACTCCAGATTTTCATGGATCTTTTTCTTAGTCAACAAAAATGATGCATTTCAAAAATTCAAACAATTTTTTAATAAAGTCAAACAAGAAGGAAAACATAGAATTTGTTCAATTCAATCTGACCATGGAGGTGAATTTGAGAACTCCATGTTTTCTGAACTATGTGAAAGAGAGGGACTAACACACAAGTTTTCTTCTCCCAGGACACCAGAGCAGAATGGAATTGTGGAGAGAAGAAATCGAACAATTGTGGAGATGGCCCGGACCATGCTGATTGAGAGTCAACTACCAAGGAAATTTTGGGCAGAGGCGGCCAATACAGCAACTTATACAATCAACAGGGCCATGGTAAGACCAATCCACAAGAAAACACCCTATGAGCTGTTGAAAGGTAAGAAACCAAATCTGACTCATTTCAAGATTTTTGGAGCTAAATGCTTTATCCATAATAATGACAAGAAAGACTTAGATAAATTTGATGCTAAAAGCTATCCTGGAATATTTTTAGGATACTCTGAAGTGTCAAGAGCATATAGGGTCTTTAACATAACTGATTAGAAAGTTGAGGAGTCTCCACACATTATTTTTGGTGAAGCAAAAGGTGTTACTAACATTGAAAACACTGATAGGGATTCCGAGCACAATGGAGAATTCCTAGAAGACAAAGAAGAAGAGGAGCTTCAGCCAAATGAGTCATCAGATGCTCCCAACCAGATAGATCCGGCTGAGACAGGTGAGTCTTCAATAAATGTTAGATATCTTAAAGATCACCCAATAGATAACATATTAGGCAATCTTGAAGAACCTCTTAGAACTAGGTCTCACTTTAGGAATGTTCATAACCAGGACCTAATTGCTCCGGTTTCTCAAATTGAACCCAAATCAATAGAAGAGGCCTTAAGTGATCAGTCATGGACTGATGCCATGTGTGAGGAGTTAGGTCAATTTGAAAGAAATAATGTCTGGGAGCTTGTTCCAAGACCAGAAAATACGAATGTCATAGGAACTAAGTGGGTGTTTAAGAATAAAGCCAGACTAGTAGGAATGTGTGCAAGGTATCAATCTGAAAAGTACTACTTCGAGACCTGATATTCAATTTTATCAAATTGACATGTAGGCTTCGGTGGTCATATTCAATTCAGGTTGAAGAATTATTTTCTATGACATTAGTATTTCCTATGACATTATTTCAAGTTGAGATCTGTCAATTTGACTGCTTCGAGACCTGATATTCAATTCAGTGTAGGAATGTGTGTATGGTATCAATCTAGACCCACTGAATTGTATTTAGCTGTAGTAAAAAGAATATTCAGATACATGTCCACTACACACACTCTTGGTTTATGGTTTCCTGCATCACACACACTTGATTTAGTTGCATACACAGATGTAAATTATGTTGGGTGTAAACTAGATAGAAAGAGCACTAGTGGTCACTGTGAATTTCTAGGTGGGTGTTTAGTATCTTGGGGTTCCAAGAAATAACACTCGGTGGCCCTCTCCACTGCAGAGGCTGAATACGTAGCTGCATGGAGTTATGGCACACAAGTCATTTGGATTAAGCACCAACTTCAGGACTATCAAGTAGACCTGGGGTGCACACCTATTTACTGTGATAATACCAGTGCCATCAACCTAGCCAAGAATCTTGTTCTACACTCCCGCACCAAACACAGAGAAATCAGGCATCATTTCATAAGAGATGAGGTTTCTAAGAACAACTTTGAACTGATTCATGTAGGCACTGCTAATCAAATTGCTGACATCTTCACCAAGCCTCTGGACAATGACAAATTCACCACATTAAGTAGAGAACTAGGCTTGTTCAAATTATCTTGACTATTTTTTTTCTTAATATTGAATTGATCTATCTTGGTAAAATGTTGTGTGAAATGTCTATCCTTATTGTGAGGGGGAGCTTTGTGTATCCTCTGATTAGTTTAATTGAGTGCTTCGTTTAAGGGGGAGCTGGAAAGGTAGTGATTTTGTCTGATTCAAAAAGACTGACCAGATGTGTGTCATTGCTGGTTCTCATGATTGAATGAGTGGAGTTCTCTCAGTCAGTAGAATCTCATTCATCTCTTAAGTCTATAAGTTTATGTTACTAAAGTCCTACTAGAATCTTTCCTCTAGTAGTTTATCAGAGATTTGGATCAAGTGGTCAAAGTATATCCTCCTACATTGTCAATGATTTCAGGTCAGGCTAAAACCTACATGTCTTGATATTTGTTCAGAACAACTTGAAATCTAGATCTCAAGATTCATTACAAAGAAACAGTTCTTCTGGTATTGTCTTCAATCATTATCTCTCCACATCATAGGGATCAACTAAATGAACAAAGGTCTATGGCTTGTTCACTGAGAAACTGGGAGCTTCATCAATGAAGTGAAGTAACTCCTATGTCATGAGGTGTCAACATTTTTAAAGAAAAATCTGCATGCAAAATGACTTTAATGTCTCTGATCATGACAGAGCAATGGTGACAAGGTGGTGAGTAACTGGGGACTCTGGCCTCCGATCAAGGTGTTTCCCCATGTAAAAAGCCATAATTACTAACTCTGTTCTTCAAAAAGAAAAAGTAATGAGGTACTCACACTGAGTAACTGGGGATTCCGGCCTCTAATCAAGGTGTCTCCCTAATGTCAAAAGTGTGATTTACCAAACTACTCATTGATCTCATTGCAAAACTCTATTTTATCCCTTGTCTCTATGCAAAGGTCTGAAATGCTTGTCCTCAATACTATGAGAACACCTTCTCTGATTTTGTCTCTTGTCGTCTACAAAATACTGTTGTTTTAATCAAAAATCTTGCCATGCTTGTTCACCCATGTTCTACATCATACACCATGTATGTGGATAAACTTCTCCTTCATCCTAATTCTCTATTGATTACCGGAGTTCAAGAATCTTCACTTGACTTCAGCACCTCACTTATTCTCTTAAGATATGTTGTTGGGTCTTTCTACACTAAGAAGTCACTATACTTCTTCCTCATGTCTCCAGCAATTTCATACACCTTTCATTACCTTTTGATGATGTCAAAGGGGGAGAGAGGTCATGAGGTCTCACAATATCCGAGAGATCATTCATTTTCTGCAAAAAATGTTGGGGAGAGAGGTCATGAGGTCAGACAATATCTGAAAGATCATTCATTTTCTGCGATCATTCTTTTTCTGCGAAAATGTTGTGGGATGAGAGAGGAGAGAGCTGAGGTTCAGAAGTTGTGCTTGATTGGTGTGCATGCGCTTGTTTTGATTTTTAAAGCTGTGTTCATTTTGTCTGTATGATTGGCCTATTTTTTAACTGATTATTTTTAATGCCTTGATATTGCTTGATTCATAGTGTTGCCATCATCAAAAAGGGGGAGATTGTTGCATCCCTAAAGTTTTTATGATGTCTCACTCTATAAATCAATTTATTATACAGACCATCTTCTTGGTTAAAAGCATGAAGGGGGTCTGTTGCAATACCTTTATGGTCCGTGCATATCATGACCTTGCATCTCATCTCTCAAGTCGGTGCAAGCTCTAGTTGGTGCAATCGTTGTCTGGTATGGATCGTTAAATCTTGTCCTTTTCTTTTTAGTGCAAATTCATCTTGGTGCAAGCGGTGTCTTGTACTTCTCTTTACCAATTCGGTGCAAGTCTCTGTCTCACTCACAAACACTATAGCCCGATTTTCCATCTTGGTGCATTACGTGTATTTCTATGTAGCATACACTTTTAGGTTTGTGCATATCTTGTTTGTGCGTCTTTGTGCGTCTTGCCTTTCAGACTCGGTGCTGTTGACACCTATTTTATGACCGATAAGTCGGGTCATCTCCTTGTTCATTCTATATGATGCTCCGAGTTGTTCACTCTTCATTGAGCTTTCTTGATCAGTTGGAGGCTTATTTTTTGGGTCTTCTCCTCTTGGTTGAATTTGGGTTCCTCGGCGCTTTCATTGGATGAAGCTTAGCAAGCTCTCATTTCATTTTGATCTTCATTGTCTCTAACGGTCCATAGCAGGGGCGTTACATCCTTCTGACGCATAGGCCCATGGTCGTTACATCTTGAAGAGTCCTAAGACTTAAGCCCTTTGTTCCAAAGCTTATCCTTTTGCTTATCCGTTGGCTCTAACTGTCTGTCGTGCAGCCGTTACGTCCCTCTAACGCGTCAACCCATGGCCGTTACATTCATTTAAGAGTCCAACTATTTTGAACTTCTCCCCGTTGATCTTATCTTCTTAGGGATAAGGTTAGTGTGACGGTCTCTCCCTGGGGCATTACATCCACGTGACGGTCTGTCGAGCAGCCGTTACATCCAACAGAGAGTCCTGACTGGTCTGGTCTTTTCTTTGCTAGTTCGTAGTCGAGATGAGAGTTTGATCTTATGATTTCTCTTCCAAATCTGATCCTCAGAACCTTCTGTTTGTTTCTATGGACTCTTGGGAGTATTATCTTCAAGAGTTTGCTAAGAGTTATCCTACTTTCATGCTGGGTTATCCTCTGCTCGCCTAGAGATTTTGAGGGTCTATAAATAGCATCCTTAACTTCATGGCCTGAAGAGGATAAATCTGGAGTTTGCGTCGAAGTGTTGACACTTTCTGGAGCCATCTTCATCCAAGAGGAGTCTTCTTTCACGTCCATCTGCATCACAATCAAGAGAGTACTCCGGTTTTGGGTTTCAAAGTTCATAATTTGCATATTTGTGTTCTCCTCTTCCTCCTCTCATCATAGCATTGCCCCACTCCTTTCTCTCACATTCTCCATTTTTTTCATCATCTAAACATCCTTCCTACGTTTTAAAACGCCTAGACGGGTTAAAAAACCAAAACTTCCTCGGTATTCCCCTTTCCTTTTGCATGATCTTAAGTTCTTTAAGAATTGATACTATGCTTGTTTAAAGGGCTAATTTGGGATTGTTTTCTCATGTTTCACGTTCTTTGGCAGGTTCACAGAGTTCATTAGACGAGGCCCAAGCTTTATGGACGGTTGGAAGGTTTGGAGTTCAAAGAACTCACAGGTTGTTGCTGCAGGTTCTCTGACGGTCTTGTGCAGGTGCGTCAGGCTTCTCTAACGGTTCATCGAGCAACCGTCACACTTCTGTGACGTGCAGGGTCTGGACCGTTACATTCAAGGCAGATCTACAGATTTTACTGGTTTCTCTCTCTCGTGGGCGGGTGCATCATCCTCCTATTTCTAAGGTATTGATCAGGTCTTTGGCTTGTTTTATTACCTTGGTGGCGATCACGTTCATTCCTTAGTATTGGGCATTGATTTCTCTCTCATATCTCTTATTTCCTTTACTTGTTCCACCCATGCGGTGTGCTTTTTTTTGATGCTTGCTCAACGCTCCGGCGTGTGTTTTTCTTTGCCTTCTTTTAGTTTAGTTCGATTGAGATAGCATTGCCCATGTTAGAGCTTGTTCTGATTGCCTAGGTTCATGGTTCACATGTTCATAGGTTGATTAACGTCATTGATTTTTGCTTGTTATCTTTATCACCACAAACCACCAACAAGAGAAGGAAGCAAAACAAATCAACAGATAATTTTTTGGCGATCACGGTGGGACAACTTGTGCCAATCGTGTTTTGAACTCTGTTTTATACCTGCCATCATTTCCTTGTGTGGTTTTCCCCGGATTTCCCTTCTATTTCCCTGCTATTTCTGGTTCCCTGGCTCCTCTGACGGTCTATAGTCTCTGCATTACATTTCTTATGACGGTCTGGTCTTCGACCGTTACATACTTCTGACGCGGGTCTCCTAGACCGTTATGTACTCCAGATAGGTACGCATCCCGAGGTGCATTTTCTTTCAGTAGTTTCTGTTGTGATATTCTTGCTTGGGTGTTGTCTGACTTCCTCCTTGGTTGGTTTACATGCTTACATCATTGAGTGCATAATTGTTTGCTAGATTCAAGGTTAGAATTTGCATGCACTCCGGTGCACATAGGTTCATTCATACTTTCATACATTAGATTGCACTTCCCTACCTTGGTGTGGAGACCTCTCGTCTCCATATTCCTTGGGGTCGACTAGGAAATCACACCGAGGACCTCCATAAGTCCCCGCGAGCCGTGGATTCCAACACGGACGTCGGGCCGGTTGTACCTTTCCCACCCCGTGTCTAGGATCGCATAAGTGAAGGAGTGATCACATTTAGAGTCAAACCAAGCCTTACACCCTCTCCTATCAGGAACCTATTGTTGAGAGCACATCCTAATCAATCTACTAAAGTTCCAAAGGAGAAATCATAAAAATCTTGTCACATCATCTTAAAAAATTTGGTTGATTTTGAGTGTCTTCATCTCTTGTCACTTACATCTTTGTTAGAAATCATCTAAGTTTGGTTGCTCATTGTGTGATTGTTTGTGTTGTTTGCATCTTGTCAAGGTTGTCCGTTGCATGTGGAGTTGTTTTCGTCTGTTGGAAGCACCTCCTAGGATCAATTCCTTCTCCAAGTTCTACTCAAACCCGCTTTTCGAATCCACCATGGCTTCTTTCAATCCTCCCCATTCCCAAGAGGATTCCCTTCCTCAAGGACTTCTTGAAAACCCTGCTAGGGTTACCTCATTCTCTTCTGGAGAGGGGACAGACCCTCTTCCGTCCCCTACCCCCATGGAAGGCGGTCAAGCCACCTCTTCTTTCTCTTCTCCTTCTGCGGGCTCCATTCTCCAAATGATGGCCCAATTGCATCCGGCCCAACTCCAAGCTGTCTATCAGACCATGCAAGGATTTAATATCTCCCCTCACACGATCATGCAGGGTCAATCCAATCCCTCCATCGACCAACCTAGAGTTGGTGGGCCTTCCATCCAGCCCACCCCGATTGATCTTACTCCGGTCCAACCCCGGACCATCACCTTTGCTGGCATGGAGACGGGCCAATCTTCTACTTCGGCCCAGCAATCTTTTGAAAAGGGGAAGTCTGCCATCCCTTCTTTCATTCAGTTGGATCATCATATGCCTAGCCCAATGGTTCCACAAGTCCTTATGGGCCCTTCAGATTTCTCGCGCCCTCAGCCAGGGGTTGTCCAAGCCCACTCTAATCTGGGTCAGTCTCCGGCCCAATATCCTTCTTATGGGCCCCCTACCTTGGCCGTTTATCCTTCTGCTCCTTCTTGCGGGCTCCCACCTCCTGCTACAGTCCACCCTTCCGCTCCTCAATTTCAACCATCATCTGTCACTACCCCTGCTCCCTCCAGAGAGCAGGAATTACTTGATAAATGGGCCACCATGCAACAGCAACTCGATTTCCTCCAGAAGCGGGTTGGCCCACAATCCTTGGCAGATGTTCCAGTTCCTAGCTTTCAGAACATTCGGTTCCCTCCACAATCAGAGCTCCCCAATTACAAGAAATATGATGGGAACAACAATCCCTTCATTCAAGTGAGGGACTTCTTATACGAGTCGGCTCAATTTCAATACGATGATCTCCTCATGGCGTATCTGTTTCGCCGATCGTTAGATGGTGTTGCACTGGAATGGTTTTATTATTTGCCGTTGGAAGACGTCGAGAGCTTCAAGACAGTGAAGGATAAGTTTATTCAGAGGTTCCAAGATAGAGTTGGCCCGGAATATTCATTCACAGATCTGGTGGCCGAAAAGATGAAACCAGAAGAGGAATTTGCTACCTTTGCCGACCGATGGAGGCAGATAGCCGCTAGAGTGCCCGGCCACATTTCGGAGGAAGAAAAGGTCAAATTGTTAATTTCAAATGCTACTCCGACCTTCCGCAATATTCTAGCCATGAACGACATAGCCAACATGCATCAACTTTACAGCCGAGCGCGCTTTATTCAGACGCAGTTCAAGGATTCCCCCATACACTCATTACTTGAAAATCAAAAGCCCAAGTATCACAAGAAACTTCAAGGGTCTGTCACCGAGGGGATCCAAACGAACGAGCAAGTTCAAGCCATTGCTTTCCCTTTTCAAGCCGCACCCTTCCGCTTCCCTCAAAATCCCCGCACTCCACAGAATCCCGCTCCCCAAAACTTCCAAGTCACTCCACAAAACCCTCCGCCCACCTTCACCACTCCATAAAATACCTTCGCCGCACCACAACAACCACTACCACCTCCACAATACCACAATGTCCCTCCACCCAACGGCTACAACAACAACAATAACAAGCGCCCGGCTCCCAAGAGGGCACAATATCCACCCTTGCCAGAAACCCTCACAGATATCTTCTCGGCTCTCATGTCAGTTAATGCTATACAACTTCCTCCGGAACGGCCCAACTGGAACCCGGCCGTTGATCAAACGAAGTATTGCATGTTCCACAGGCAGCCGGGCCACACAATCAAAGGATGCTTTCAGTTCAGGGACCTGGTATATCACCTTCATGAAGGACAGAGAATTGATTGGGACGAGATGCACATGGCCATTGTTGAAATCAAAGAGAAGAGAAGGCAGCCGCCGAGGCAACAAGTGCAGCAGCAACAAGCACCACAGCCACAACAGCAGCCGCCACAGCAACAGCTACAGCAGCCGGTTCAGGATCTGGGAATCCACAAGGACCCGATGCCGAACCATCCTCCTACTCCACAGCTTCAGCCACCGGCACCAGCCCAGGTGAACGTAGTCCAACCCCCGGCTCCTAATGTCGAGTGGTCTTTTGATGATGACGGCACTACGCCGCAGATAATGGCCTTCCACCATAATCACCGGAACCCCATCACTTCCTCCATCGTCTTACCTACACACCCAATAGCTTCCCCGCTTGTTCTCCCATTCACACCCGCTCCAGTGAACCCACCGCCACCCGCAATTCCATCACCCTCGCAAATAGTTACCCCCACTACCCTCATTACTCCATCACCTAGCCATTCACCCGTCACTACACCTCCGCTAGCCTTTCCTCCGCCCGTACCAACATCCATCATCACCTCCCCGTCTTCCACCAATCCCTCATCCATCATCCGTTCACCACTTATAACCTCCACCAACATCACATCCTACCAAATCCTTCCTCCTACACCACCTATTCCGCTCATCCACCCCACCGGGCCAATTATATCGTCCCCTGATGCCATGCCGGCACAAAACCTCGCCCTACGGAGCGGGCGGTTGTTCCATCGAAACTATCCTACTACTTCTAATCCCCAGTCTTCTCAGCTGGTGGTCGAGCAGGAAGAGGCCGAACCTTTGCCGGGTACCCAATATGACCTACTACATCATCTGGACAGGGTGCCCGCCAAGATATCGGTCCTGGAGCTTATCAAAAGGTCCACCCTTCACCAAGATGCTCTCAGAAATTTCTTACAGAAGGTAATGGTTAGTGAAGACATGGAAGTTGACAGCTTACCTACGGCACTGGCAACAATTTCCAAAGGGCCAGCAATCACATTATCAGAAACCGAGCTAGCACCTCCAGAAGCTCGGCAAATGCCGCTCTGCATTACAATCATTCTGAATAAAGTCAGTATTGAAGCAGCACTGGTTGACACAGGGGCATCAATTAACGTGTGCCCACTCAGTACCCTTCGAGCTTGCAACATATCTGAAGAACTACTGCGACCTACCCCCACCACCATAGCAGCATATGATAATTCAAGAAGAGCATGTCACGGGGTAGTCACTATTCAAGCAGAGCTTGGGCCTCTTACCATGCCCTTGGAATTTTATGTGCTGGACATTGACCCTATGTTCAAGGCTATCTTGCGTCGTCCATGGATTGACACACTCAGTGATGTACCCTCCACTGCGCATCGATGCATCAAATTTCCTTTTCAAGGGAGGGTCGTCAAAGTTAAAAGTTTATCCATGGTCCAATCAGTGAAGGCTATTTCAGACAAAATTCTTCCCACACTATGGCCAAGCAGTCGGCCTGTTATCTCAGTGTTGGATCTAGACTTTCCCTGGGCTTATGCACCCCGCAGACCCGTCACTGCAGCGGTTAATATCAAGGTGAAGCCCCAGATCCGAGACTCCAAGGGCTGGAACATTATGTTAAAACTGGGTTATCAACCGGGGAAAGGGCTCGGTGCTCAATTGCAAGGAAGAACAAAGCCCATACCCAACGGAAGAAAAATGGGCAAGAGAGGTCTCGGCTACAGAGAGACCGCATTGTCTATGATGGGTGATTCTGGGCCGCTCACCTGGGACTACCGTCAACATTTTGTTAGAGGGCCTCTCCAGCCCGGTACATTAGCTTCGCAGCCAGCTCCACCAAGGAAGGATACAGTCTGTTCGATTGCCAGTCCGCCCCCAGTGCTAAGAGGGCCAGTTGATGATGTGATTGACTATGGCCAAGCCCTTCAGGGGCTATTTTATGAAGAAGACTGCCAGAAGCATCAAGAGGGTCAACTCGTCCAATGGAGGCCGAAGAAGCAGCCAGTTGATGATCCGCGGGAGAAGGGGAGCTCGCCGATTGTCTTTTCTTGGTCTCCCTCTCTCTTTCAATCTCTCCTCCGGCAAGGGGAATTCTTACCCCGTCTTCCTCCTATCATGGTAAATCCATCCTTCATTGATCCACCTGAAATTCTATTCGTTCCTTGTGCTTGCGGGCATTACCCGCCCATTGATCTATCCACTCTATTCAGTCCTCCTCCCCCTAAAGCCCAACTCCACGAGATGTGGTTTTCTTCCTCCGATCCATTCTTTGATTGCATCTTCCCAGAGCTATTCCCCATGCAACTTCCGCCTCCTCCATCCTATTGTGTAGTCTCTACAGATCTCTAAAAAAAAATATCAAATTTGAAACGGAGATTTCAGTGGAAGATTATGCTACCTTGTCTCCATCCTCCTCCAAGGGGCACGAGTCCCCTGCTCCTCCCCTTCCACTAGGTTTTCTTTCTCCTAGGTTAGGATTAGGGTCCATCGAGTCTAGGGAAGTAGAGTCAGTTAGGTCTAGAGAAGTAGGGTACTTTTCTAGCTCGTCCAACCCTTCCTCCTCTGAGCCGCGCCCGCTTGCGCGTCCTCCCAAATCCGTTCCTGATAGGTTCCTGTGAGATCCAGCTCAGCATTATCATGCTCTTTTGAAGTGTCCAGAATTTGTTGCTACGGCAATTATGATAGAGGATGAAGAGGAAATAGAAGGGGTGTTGAGCGATGACGGATTAGGTGTCTATGAAATCCTGGATGAGAAAGATCCAATCGATAAGGACAGCAACGTAGATGACACTTCCGATCAGTACGCGCAAGGACTAAAGAGATCCGACGAGCCATCGTCGGCAGTGGATGAACCTACGAAGGAAATAAATCTGGGAACTGAAGAAGACCCAAGGCCCATCATTATTGCCGCTAATCTCCCTCTGCAAGTAGAAGAAGATTTAATTAAGGTTCTGAGGGAGTATAGCGATTCTTTTGCCTGGTCTTATGAGGACATGCCAGGTCTTGACCCCTCTTTAGTGGAACATCGGCTCGTGCTTAAACCAGGGGCCACACCTGTGAAACAATGGTCAAGAAGATTCCACCCCCACATGGCCTTAAGGATTAAGGAAGAAGTCGACAAGTTATACAAGGCCAGATTCATTAGAGTTGTTCTATATCCTCAGTGGGTGGCAAACATAGTCCCTGTTATCAAGAAGGATGGAAAAGTGCGTATCTGCATCGATTTCAGGGATCTCAATAAAGCATGTCCCAAAGATGATTTTCCACTGCCTCACATAGACGTCCTGGTCGATAGCACCGCCGGGTACGAATCTTTATCGTTCATGGATGGTTACTCAGGCTATAATCAGATCCGTCTTGCTCCGGAAGATCAAGAGAAAACCACCTTCACCACGCCCTAGGGTACGTACTGTTATGTGGTTATGCCGTTCGGTCTGAAGAACGCGGGTGCCACCTATCAAAGGGCGATGATGGCCATCTTCCACGACATGATGCATATCTATATGGAGGCCTACGTGGATGACATTCTGGTGAAGTCAAAAACTAAAGAAGAACACCCCTCTATCCTGGCTAAGGTGCTGCAAAGAGACAGTGAGTACAAGCTTAAGATGAATCCGAAGAAGTGTGTATTCGGAGTCTCTTCAGGGAAGCTGTTAGGTTTCATAGTGAGCAAACGGGGGATCCATATTGATCCTAACAAAGCACAGGCCGTCATGGACATGCCTCCGCCGAAGAACATCATGGAACTTCAAGGATTGATTGGTCGATTGCAATTCATCAGAAGATTCATATCCCAACATTCTCAAAGGTACCGTCCATTTTATGAATTGCTTAAGGCGGGGGTTAAGTTTGAATGGAATCAAGATTGTCAGTAGGCCTATGAAGACCTAAAAGAATATCTATCCAATCCCCCGGTTTTGCAACCTCCTGTCCCTGGGAAACCCCTGATCCTATACATCTCGGTCATTGAGGACTCCCTAGGGGCGGTCTTAGCACAAGTAGACGATGAAGGGAAAGAGTGGGCTGCTTATTACCTCTCTTGGTTATTTAACCCAGCTGAGTCCAGATACACCGCTATGGAGAAGACTTGTGCCGCCTTAGTGTGGGTAGCTCAGAAGCTTAAACATTATTTCCTTGCCCACCCAGTTAGGTTGATCTCTAGAATGGACCCGATTCGCTATCTCTTAGAAAAACATGTCCTTTCTAGTAGGTTAGCTCGCTGGCATAGCTTCCTCTCCCAATTCGATATTACATTTTTCGTTCAGAAGGTGGTCAAAGGGTACGCCATCGCTGAGCATCTTGCCCATCTTCCTATTCCTCACACCGACTCTATTCAGGACGATTTCCCTGATGAGCATCTCTCTGCTATCTCTCATCATCCCTTTTGGTCCATGCACTTTGATGGTGCACTCAATTCTCAAGGCCGAGGGATCGGCGCTGTTCTGCTCACTCCAGAGGGGGTGACGATTCCTTTTGCTTATCAACTTCGATTTCCTGCTACCAACAATATTGCTGAGTACGAGGCTCTCCTAGCTGGACTGAAGCATGCCTATCTCCTGGGTGCGCGGTACTTGAATATCATAGGAGACTCTCAGCTCGTCATGCGGCAAGTTCTATCCACTTACCGCACTCGTGACCCCAAGCTCAAGCCTTATCAAGATTTGGTCACGCTCCTGACTAGGTAATTCCGTAAGCTGATCTACATCCTTACTCCCCGTTCTCAGAACATTCTAGCTGATGCTCTAGCATTGCTTGCTTCCTCTCTATCTTTCCCTCTCAGTCGGAGTACTGAGACTATCGTCGTTCAGAGATTGGACGCACCCTCTCTTCAGGATCCTTGGTTCATCAACCTTAGGAAAGCTGTAGAGGCGAGGGCTGAGAAGGAAGATCTCAAGGAAGTATCTCTGATGGAGCTAGAAGAGATCCTGGAGGAAGAAGAATTGCCTTGGTATCACGAGATCGAGTTGTTTTGCAAAAAAGGAGCATTCCCAGAAGGGGCAAACGCCGAGCAGCGTAAGTCAATAAGAAGAGCCGCCTCATGGTATACCATTATTGCAGGAGAATTATACAGGCGCGCTACCAATGGAATGCTCATGAGATGCTTAGATGATGATGAAGCTTGGAAGGTGGCTGAAGCAGCCCATTCTAGTGAGTGTGGACGTCATGTCAATGGCCAGGCTTTAGCAAAGAAGATCCTTAGGCAGGGCTACTATTGGCCCACTCTAGAGGAAGATTGCTCCCTCTACGTCTGGAGGTGTCTTAAATGCCAACTCCACGCTGATAAAATCTATGCTCCAGCCTCATCTCTCCATCCTCTTTCTGCTCCTTGGCCATTCTCTATGTGGGCTTTCGATGTTGTCGGCCCGCTCGGTGATCCTAATTCTCAGATCAAGCAGAAATCATTTATCCTTACCGCCACTGAGTACTTCACCAAATGGGCCGAAGTAGAAGCGTACGCAGAGATCAAAGCTTCAACGGTGTGTCGCTTTATCATGAAGAATATCATCTCGCGGTTCGGAGTGCCAAGCAGCATCATCACCGACAACGGACCCCAGTTTGTCTCTCAAGAGCTTAAGGACCTCTGTAAGAAGTTCAATATTGCATTGCATCATTCATCTCCATATTATCCTCAAGGCAACGGTCAAGCCGAGGCCACTAACAAAACCCTTCTTAAAATCATCAAGAAAACATGCGAATCTCATAAGTTTTCCGATTGGCCAGAAAGATTAGTGGAACCTCTGTGGGCATACCGCACCTCCGTCCGTACTCCCACAGGACAAACTCCCTATGCTCTTACCTACGGGATGGAGGCAGTGCTCCCATATGAGATCTTAATCCCTTCCCTTAGAGTGCAGCTCGATAAGGAACTTAATCTTGACGAACGTCGGGAGGCATTGCTTGTTCAGCTGGAACTCCTAGATGAGAAGAGGATGAATGCGGCTGATCACGTATCCGTTTATCAAAAGAGAGTTTCACGTTATTTTCAAAAGAAGGTAATTGAACGTAAATTTCTAAAAGGTGATATGGTTTTGAAACGCAAATTCATTCGGTCTGCAGGTCCTAGGTCTAAATTACAACCTAACTGGGAAGGGCCGTTTGTTGTAAAAGAGGCTTATCCAGGAAATGCTTATCGCTTGGTGAACGCAGAAGGTGAGGAGCTCTCTCACGCTTGGAATGGGTTGTATCTTAAGCGTTTCTTTCGTTAGAGTCTAATCGGTGCCACCCCGGCAGCGAGGTGTTCCCTCCCTTTTACGATACAGAGTCCCGAGTACGGCAATCACACACTACACGACATCCCTGGTCAGGTTTCCCGCTTTGTAAACACCGTTTCTCCTCGGCCATGCTTTGGGGGGGAAATCGAGGTCCCTGTCCATTTCTTTCTTCGGCTGAACCCAGGGGCAAGAGGTGAATAAGGAGGCGATGACCAATCTAGACACCCTGACGAGAGGAAGTCTCAAATAGGGGCAGTCTGTTATGACCTAACGCCACGAGCAAAAGAAAAAAGAAAAAGAAAGCAAAGGAGCAATCTTTGTGACAAAAGCAAAAGTAGTATCTCAAAAGTCTACCCCACCAAAATTCCAAAGCTCCAGAAAAAAAAAAGAGAGAAAGAAAGCTAGGCATGGCAAGAGTGACAGTACAGTTCCCCACGGGACAAATGAGCCCGGTCGCACGCATGCCTAGAATGGACTAAGGTTCGATGACGGACACAAAGCCCCGGCATAACAGATCAAATCTCTGATGGGTTGTCTGGAGAGGAACCCAAGTCCTAAAAGCTTCTAGATCTGGCCTAAGCTTACCCCCGTGTTCCATTTTCTTTTTTAGGATCAAGACTAGTACCCTGGGTATGGCCCTGGTAGAAGTACCGTCATGCGAGTTGGGCCTCGGTCAGGGATTGTCACTTTGTTGCACGCCAACCTCAGGAACTCTCGTTACAATAAGAAGGACCCACGCTGTCAGGAGAAGGCACTGGTTTTCAAAATCCAAAAAAAACATCAAATATTTCAAAATCAAAAAAAATATCAAATATTTTCAAAATCCAAAAACATCATATATTTCAAAATCTAAAAAAAAAATCATATATTTCAAAATCCAACAAAAACCTTATGTGTCAAAACCCAAAAACATCAAATATTTCCAAAATCTCACAATAATTCAGATATTTTCCAGAACGCCAAAACACCATCACACGCATTACATGCATCGCATCATTTCTAGTATGTCTTTCCGCCTATTTAATAAGGCTCCACCCCTTGACCAAATATCAAGAAACGGTCATTATCTAACTTGCTTCAAGGCAAGGGGTTGAGTCTAAGAATAGATCTAACTTGTTCCATATTTAAGTGTGTGCCGAGCGCAGGTTCAAGTTCAGGGCTGAAGTCTCACAACTATGCAGGTTCTGGACTGTGACGTGCTAGGTTCAGACCGTCACACTCATCTAACGGTCTATTCTAGACCATTACATTCCTTCAAAGCAGTGGCTTTGGTTCTCTCAGCAGCTCTCTCTCTAATGGTCTGGGTCACGACCGTTACCGCCTTCTAACGGTCAGTCGTTGGACCGTTACGTCCTCCAGAGAACTTGGCTCTCCGGTCTTTCACCCTGACGGCCTATCTCCCCACCGTTACATCCTTCTAACGGCCCTGATCAGGACCGTTACATTCTTCAGAGGCTATATTCTTCAGATCATTTTTAGCCAAGTCAAGCCACAATTCATGTCCATTCAATTAAGGCAATCCTATCTTATTCAAATGAACTTAATGCAACATAAGATTCATAAAACTTTCGAACTCTGATTGACAAATACATCATTCAAACAACATCTTTCATAATCAAATTACATTCAGCTTCTTGTCCGCAAGAGGCCGGATCTTCCTCAACTCTTTCACATAGCTACAACATTTTTCGTCGTTCTCTTCCACTTCTGCTTGCCCCAGACACACCTTGCTGATCTCCCACATGGTCAGCACGTTCCGAACTACTCTCTCATCTTCCTCGGTCCCCATCTTCCTAGTAGAAGGGGAGGGTAGTGTGATAGTGTAGGAGCTTCAATCCGAGGTAGTTTGATCTGAAGATGGCACAGGTGCGGGTTGTAGACCGCCATGGTAGTATTTCCCACTAGCTGGAGGTCCAGGCCTTGACGCTGTGGTATTCTAAGAAGAGCGCTCCGAAGGATCCTTGGTCGCATGATGAATTTCTCCGTTGGCAAGGTGTTGAAGAAGAGATGCCATTCATCCCGTGTTTTCTTGTCCGCCGTCTTGCATTCAACCTGTGAAGAAAATCCAGAAGCGCCTCCAATAAAGAACAAAGGGTGGCTCCCGAAGATCCGGCTGGCAGAAGTTGCATCCTCCCTGGGTTGGAATTTGATTCTCACTCCTATCCAACACTCAAGGAGTATCATGGAACCAAATAGAGGTCCTCCTACGCAAGCAGAGCTTAGTCCTTAATTGAAATATGAGAGGATCGCTTGAGAGATGGACATTCCCCGCCATAACCCGTTGATAATGCTAAGATTTTGGGTGTCTAAGAGGTGGTCGGTAGTGGTGAAAAGGAAGACTCCGCATAAGCAAACCGACACCGCCTTGGCTATGGCTTCATATCTCTCCCACTTGTTTTTACAATGAGAGACTATCCATTGTGCCAAGGGTATCAAGTGTATGTGGTGGGGGCTGATCATGGTCCTCACGTCCTTTGGATTATGGATGAAATCACTCAAGATCAAGGACGGGTCGATGGGCTCCACCATGTAGTAAACTAGATCTCCATCCCCCGTCTTAGTCTTAGGAAGGGCTAGGTAGGTTTCTACCTCCTCTAATAGGACTGTTGCTTTGAAAGAAGGGAAGATGAAGGTATGTGTTTGTGGATGCCACAATTCTATAATGGCTGAAAGGCTAGGCCAATCTAATGACAATTTCTGGAAATTCTTGCCTAAAACTAAAAGAGGTTGAAGGTGCCATGCTTTAAGGATTGATGTAACCTCTAAAGGGAGTGCCTTTACCATGGGAGCCACCCACTTCAAATTGGAATAGCATCTTGGACCGAGAAGAGACTTGAAGAAATAAGAAAATCATGAGAAGAAGATGAAGTGCAGGAATTTCTAAACTTGGTTAGGGAAGAGAGCTTACCACCCTTTGAGCATTAGAACTTAGATGTTTGGGAATCGAGGTTAGTCTCTACAGTTCTCCGTGCTCTTTTCTCGCAGCCTTAGGTCCAGTGTAGACCTTCTCCTCCATGGTCATCACCTCGAAGCTTCTCTTCATCATGTTTCCTGCCCTTAGGAGAGGTTCTTCAGCCCTTGTAGCAGAGAATTCAGCAAAACTACGATTTTGGCTAAGTTTCCAAGTTTTAAAGGCTTGCTTTTGGCTTTAAGGTGATAAGATTTGGATTAGAAGGCTTTATCCTAAGTCTGGGAGGAGTCTAGAGCGGATTGAAGGGTTCTTATCTCAGATTTGGCCTCTCACGGCACAATCCGTCTCAGAGTACGCTTCGTTCTATAACTGTCTATCGTAGGGCCATCACTTGTCTCTGACGCGCCATCCCTGGGCCGTCACATTTCCTGTGGGTTTCTTTTAGCCCAATCTTGTTCTGTAAAGCCTGGCGGTCTGGCATCAGACCGTTACTTATTGTGGCGCGTTCCCTCTGAGCCGTTACATTCTCTGCCGTTCAATTTTGGCTTTCTTCTTGTTCAATCATTCCTAACGGTTTTGCTCATGGCCGTTACTCACATCTGACGCGCCGCCCCTGAACCGTCACATTTTCTACTAGTTGCCTGATGTCCCACTACTCTACAATATTTAACAGTCTAGCATTTGACCGTTACTTATCTCTGACGCACCAGCTATGGACCGTCACCCTTCCTGCTATTCAGTTCTGCAAATTTGGGCTTTGTCTTCTCTGACGGCCTCCATATAATGCGTTACTTGATCCTGACGGTCTAAACCTAGACCGTGACTTTGTCTGCTGCTGTGGTTGTGTTATTCTTTTCTGCCTCTGTTTAGACCTGGCGGTCTTACACACTTTCCATTCCATTCCTCCTGTCCAGCCGTTCATCTACACATCATTTCATCCACACATTTCATCCACACATGACCACATGCATTTCCTGCATTTCCAATCACACATTCTCACATGCATCTCTTGCATTTCATATTCACGCATTCGTTTCTACATATACACATCCATTCATTCACATAAAAAGAAGAACAAACAAAAGACCAAAAAGAAATTCTCATTCATTTTTCATTCCACTTTCATCATAAGTCATGTACAAGATAAAATAAAAAAATAATGCATCATTCAGCCGATTTTTCTGCCAGGCCGTCGTCATCTCCACTCTGAGAGACGCTCTGCTCCGGTCCTCGGCCCATCATCCGTATGGTCCTCTCCAAGGTCCAGACCTCGACCTTCATGTCATGGGCCTCGAGTCACGCGGCCCGTGCCTCGGATCGGTATCTCTCAAAGTCTGCCGTCTGTGTGGCTGTCCGCTCAAGCTCTCCTCTCAAACGGGCCACCTCCGCTTGGAAGACCTCTGCCTCAGCCCAATTCCTCTCCGCCTAAGTCCGAGCCAGTTTCACCTCGACCGCTGCTGTGGCTAGCTCTCTCGCCTATAGTTTGCATTTCATCTGATTAGTCAAATAAGCATTTAATAAGCATAAGCATTTAAGTCAAAGCATTAAGCATCTTACCCGCTCCGCGAGGGTGGGCTCCGCCTCCTCGGCCCGGGCAACCGCTCGAGTGAACTCGGCGTCACGCTCAGCCCTGGCTCCCACAGGTTGCGATGACGACGATGGAGCGTCCGGTCCCGCTCTTTGGGCTCTCTCAGCCCGCTGCATTTAGAAATCATTGATTAGTCCATCATTCGCATAATCATAAACATAATCATTTTAAGTCCGAGTATTTTACCAGAAGCTCCAATGTAGCAACCCTGGTAAAAATAAAAGGAAATAAAAACCCCAATTGATCAAAATAAGATTAAAAGATTTAATGAATAAATGATAAGAGCCTAAAGAAGTAAATAATAAACCAAAATGTAAATAACGCCTTGACTTAAGGCGCTACTTCAAAAAGAAACACCCTTATACAAGGCACGAATTCCAGAAAGGACGACAACAGAAGATGTCGTCAATTCTTAAACGGCCAAAATAATAAAAAAGGGCAAGTAAACGTGACGCCCTCCACATGGACGCGTTTTACATAAGAAATGACTATAACAAAGGCGTCAATTTAAACTAACGCCCTATGGCAAGGCATTAATTCCGTTCGAGTTTCGTTCGACCCAGGAGACTATCCAGAGCAAGTTTCTGGATAACTACGTGGAAGATTGAATAGGGTAAGAACTCTATTAGGGAAATATTACTTCCAATACGATACTAACTCCATTAGGATCGTAAAAACCCTATAAATAACCCTTCCTGTCGAACCCTAATAGGCTATTTGGTTGAAGGAAGCTCTGCTGCCGTGCGTGAAAAACAGGTAATGTTCTTCTTCCTCTGCCTTCAGTCAGAGAATATGAAGATTATTAATCATTCTTCATCTTCTTTTTCTATAGGTTGCCTGTGAGGGAGCTTTCCCTGTCTCGCTGAAGAACGTGGGTTCTTCATCATCTCCCATCTTCTTTCGATTACAGAAGGGGGGGGGAAGCTGTAAATTTCTCTACGACCGGAGTCTAGGAGAAATCTTCTACGAAAACCATCGGGAGGCTGCTATTACTTGACTATCAGTGCTGTTAGAGTTGCTGTTTACACAACTTCTGAACACTCTGTCTAGAATAGAGTATCGTTCTCTCTTCAACTTCCTTCACGTGTCTTCACCCAGAACATCATCAGGTAGGTTTTCTCAAGAACGTAGCCCAAACTAGTTTAAGATCTTTAATAATATCATCGGTCATCCATGCATATACTTTTACTGTGGTTTCAAATGTTTTGTATGAAATTTCAAAAGAAACGCCCTTGACAAGGGTGCTAATTTAAAAGAAGCGACCCACACCAGGGCGCTAATTGTAGTTTTGACGCCCTACCAGGAGTCGTCAATTTCACCCAATTGTTAATTAATCGTGTTTAAAAATTTAATATCTATAAAACTACGAATCTAATAGGATGCATGATCATACCTGTTGAATCCTGCTATTTTTCTTGTCCTGACCATGTAATTTGTTATCCTTGAAATTCCCCTGTTCCTATTAATCCTGGAACATCTTGAATTAACGACCTGATGAAGGTCGTGTCTTACAGAACTAACGCCTTGAACCAGGGCGCGAATTTGAAAGTAACGCCCCTGTTAAAGGCGCTTTCTACTAAAATTCCAGAATTTAGAGATTGTGCAAAATAGAAATATATAATGGACGACAGCTGTAAAAGTCATCAAATCATAAATAAACGCCCCTATAGAAGGCGTTAATTTGATAAGTAATGACTTAGATTAAGTCACTATTTTTCCTGTGTTACTATTTTTGAACTGTTTTCTGTTAACCGAGGGTTTTGATATGTATATTTATATTAACTGGCACTATATTTCCATTCCGTGAATATAGTCCCATGTTTCACGATGGTTTATCGCATTACTCCTCAATTCTCAGTGACATACAAGCTCTCCATTGGACATTCCGTTCCTTTGGACTAGCGAGTTAGTCATAGAGACCTCCATAAGACTCCTCGAGCCTTGGATTCCCTCAAGGCCGATTGAGCGGGTTGTACCATAAAAACCTATCACACTACTTTGCCATGTCACTCTATAGAAACATGGTATACCGGCCCTCATGTTATGCTATGTGTATGATATGAGAATTATCTTAATGAACGGGGAAAGCATGCCATTATTGTGATGTTCTTGTGGACCCCAATTCTATATCAAATATTATTATGATGTTCTTGTGGACCTCAATTCTATATTAAAAGAGTGACCATCTACTTGTGGGCACTTACTTGTCATGGTACCTAAGTTAGGGAACCAATTCCACCTAGTTTTATCGATACTCGTGATTACGCCGTTATTATCGTCATTATTGTCATGTTCAAATCCTTGAAATGCTATCTACCTCTAAGTTCATACAAGTTCTTTATCCTTCAAACTCCATATTGGCTATACACAAAGTGGATGTCAAAATACATGATCAATGCCTGCGCATATGGGGCCCGATCTGGTCCTGGGAGGAGCACCCAAAAGTACTAGTGCCCATGGGAGTTGTAATGATCACGGTATGGCATTGTACCGAAGTGCATGACTAGCTTGATTGGACATTCCACAAAAATCTCGTACTTGACTTGACTTGACATGACGTGACTTGCGTGACCCGGAAAAAAGTAATTTATATACTTGCTTGCTTGAAACGTGATAGCCAAATTCTCGACATGACATGATGAATATACTTGCTTTAACATCTTGACATTTATTTGATATAAAGTTCTTGAAAATTCGAGAATAGTTCACCTTGTTATCTTGTTAATATACTCTCTATCTTGTCGTGTTATGCGAGCATGCATAGCTATAGTGCATTCATAAAAATGTAATTACTTAAACCCCTTGCTAGCTCTTGAGATATAATTTCCTACTGAGCGTTCGCTCACTCAGTGTTTTCCCTACTTTTCAGGTAAGTCCGATGACGAGACCCAAACAGAAGGGGAAGGTCAAGGGTGAAAGAGTTAGAGCTATTCCAGCGTCAATCAGTCCTGTTTTTCTTTTATATTTTTCTTGAGTCAATGTTGTACTTTTCTTTTATTGAGTCTAGTATTTGCAAGGGTTTGTAATAGACATATTCTTATTAAAGGAAGAAATGGATTGGGTTATCTTTACTCTTGCGCATCTCTGATTTGGTGTCAAATACACTAATACTCTGATTGACATGATCGATATAAACTCATCACGCGTCTTCGGGTATCTTCCACGCTCGGGGCGTGACAGTTTTTGTGGTATCAGAGCCTAGGGTATTCAATTCCTAGGAAACCCAAGTCCAAGGATAAGTCTGAACATCTAACCAGTGAGATTGGGTAGAACCAAGGGTTAAAGTCAACATAGAATTAAAAGCCTTTTAACGCCATCACCTACTAATATAGCTATCAAAATTGTAGGACAATGGCTGCCGAACGTGCTCAATGACGCAACATGTAACGCACTCTCCAAGGCATGACCCAGGCACTTCAACAAGTGGCACAAGGAGGTGCACATCATGGAGCAGAAAATGTCCACCAAAGCTTCAAGAACATGAACCCTCCTAAGTTCATGGGATCTACTGATCCAGATGATGCCGAACACTGGATCCGAGAGACGGAACGTGTTTTTAGAGTCATGCAATGTTCGGACCAAGAGAAGGTCCTGTTAGCCACATTTCAATTAGAAAGAGACGCCCGATGCTGGTGGGAGTCGGTAGAAGCCACATTAGATCAAGGACAAGTTACTTGGGAGGAGTTTGTTGAACATTTCAACAATAAATATTTCTCATATCGAGTTCAAGAGAAGAAAGACGCTGAATTCGCCGCACTTAAGCAACGATCTTTGTCGGTGGCTGAATATGAAGCGTAGTTCTCTAGGCTGTCTCGGTACGCTAAACACTTAGTTAGTACTGAGAAGATGAAAGCTTGAAGATTCTTTAATGGGCTCAGGCCCCAATATATTACACAACTGGCACCGATGGACATACAAGTCTATTCGGAGATGGTTCGACGAGCCCAATTACTAGAAGATGCCACGGAACTATCTGATAGGATCCGTGGGAAAGACAAGAAGGAGAATGTTACTAGCTCCGGCACCTTCAAACCTAATTTCAAGAAGAGGCCAAGTAATGGAGGCATTCCCTCCCAGGAGCAAAAGTTCAAGAAGACCAAACCTTTCTCCATCACCACTACACCTGCTAAGGTGGTATGTAAGCACTGTGATAAGGCCAGGCACAAGGCCGAAGAATGTTGGAGGAAACTTGGAGCGTGTCTCCGTTGTGGGAGCCGTGATCATCGGATTCCCGACTGTCCCCTACTCAACGATCAAGTCGGTGACGGAAAGTGCCCGATAACAAAGAATGCTCGTCTCCACGCAATTAAGGAGACCGAAGAAGACGAAGGCGGACTAGTAGAAGGTACACTGAAAGTTTGTTCCAAGTCTGCACATGTCTTATTTGATACGGGTGCATCACATTCTTTTATTTCCAAGAAGTTTGCTGACCCACTACCTATGGAACCGGAATGGATGAAAATATTTTTATCTACTCCTCTCGGAAACGAAACCGATATTACACACCATTATCAAAACTGTGAAGTCTTAGTAAAAGGAAGAAATCTTCCTATCAACCTCATATGTCTAGACCTAAAGGAATATGATGTCATATTGGGAGCAGATTGGTTATCTAGGTATCAGGCAACTGTGGATTGCCGTAACAGCAAAGTTACTTTCAAGGACTTTCCAGAACTAGTCTATTCTAGCCCTAAGAGTCAGAGCAAGTCACCTCTTATTTCGGCTCTCCGAGCTAGCAAGCTAATAAGGAAAGGATGTGTATCTTTCCTTGCATTTGTCACCATTAAGGAGACTAAGGAGACTAAGCTAGAAGACATCCCAGTCGTGCAAGAATTTTTGGACGTGTTTCCGGAGGACTTGCCTGGATTACCCCCACAAAGAGAAGTGGCCTTCACCATCGATTTGGTGCCTGGTGCTGGACCAGTTTCTAAGGCACCATATAGGATGTCCCCTGCCGAACTCAAGAAGCTGAAGGAGCAATTGATGGAACTTCTCAAGAAGGGATTTATTAGACCAAGCACTTCCCCGTGGGGAGCACCTGTGCTATTTGTAAAGAAGAAAGATGGATCCATGAGGTTATGCATCGACTATCGACAGTTGAATCATCTCACTATCAAGAACAAGTATCCACTGTCGAGAATCGATGAGTTATTTGATCAAATATCTGGATCTAAGTATTTTTCAAAGATTGATCTCAGGTCAGGTTATCACCAACTAAGGATCAAGGATGATGACATTCATAAGACCGCATTCAGAAGCAGGTATGGCCATTATGAGTTTGTTGTTATGCCTTTTGGACTAACAAATGCCCTTGCTGCTTTTATGCAGTTAATGAATAGTATATTCAGACCTTATCTAGATCAATTCGTGGTGGTTTTCATTGATGATATATTGATTTACTCCAAGACCAAGGGAGAGCATGAGGAACATTTAAGGATTGCATTACAGATATTGAGGATAAATCAGCTATATGCAAAGCTCCGCAAATGTGAATTTTGGTTAGGAGAAGTAGCTTTCTTGGGGCATGTTATATCAAAAGACGGTTTATTCGTAGATCCATCAAAGGTTGAAGCTGTAAGGAATTGGGAAAGACCGACCAATGCTAGCGAGGTCCGTAGTTTCTTGGGTCTTGCGGGCTACTATCGGCGATTCATCAAGTATTTCTCCAAGATAGCCGTACCACTCACTAGGCTAACTCGCAAGGAGATACGCTATGAATGGAGCGAGGATTGTGAACGAAGCTTCCAAGCTCTCAAGGATCACTTAACTACTACCCCAGTCTTAGCTCTACCAATTGAAGGAGAAAAGTTTGAGGTATACACCGATGCATCTGGCATTGGTCTCGGATGTGTTTTAATGCAACAAGGGAAGGTTATAGCCTACTCTTCTCGTCAATTGAAGAAGCACGAGGAGAACTACCCAGTTCATGATTTAGAATTGGCTGCGGTAGTATTTGCACTGAAGATATGGAGACATTATCTCTATGGAGTGCAGTTTCTTGTATACTCTGACCATAAAAGTCTTAAGTATCTCTTCTCTCAGAAGGAATTGAATATGAGGCAAAGACGTTGGCTAGAATATCTTAAGGACTTCGACTTTACTATACAATATCATCCTGGAAAGGGTAATCTTGTAGCTGATGCCCTTAGTCGAAAGCCGAGAGCATTATTAGCCAATTGTATGATTCAGGAGTGGAAGTTGCTAGAACGATTCACTAGACTTAATATAAGCATGGACAAGGACAGTAGGTGTGTCACCTTATCCCATATGAGCATACAGTCAGACTTGCTATCCGAAATACAAGGACTTCAAGGTAGTGACCCAGTATTAGTGGAAATCAAGGGCAAACTAGAAGGACAATCTGTGTTGCAACTAGCTTCAGATGGAAGGTTATTATTCCAAAATAGAACTTGTATACCGGATTGTCCAGAATTAAAGAAGAAGATCTTAGATGAAGCTCACAGATCAAGGTACACAATTCATCCAGGATCCACTAAGATGTACCAAGATTTAAAAAGGACCTTCTGGTGGCCTAATATGAAGAGAGAAGTCGCGTTCTTTGTGTCTCGCTGTCTCACCTGCCAACAAGTTAAGGCGGAACACCAGAAGCCTGCCAGAAAGCTACATCCTCTGGATATTCCCAAATTGAAGTGGAAGGATATTGGTATGGATTTCATCATGGGTCTAACTAAATCAAAAGGAGGATATGATGGAATATGGGTTATCATTGATCGATTGACCAAATCAGCGCACTTCTTGCCAATCAAGAGTCGATGGTCAGTTGATGTTCTAGCTGCATTATACAGCAAGGAGATAGTCAGATTACATGGTATTCCTGTCTCGATTGTGTCTGACAGAGATCCCCGTTTTACTTCGCATTTTTGGAAAGGACTACAACATTCGTTGGGAACGAGACTTAACTTTAGTACAGCTTTTCATCCTCAAACGGATGGTCAGACCGAGAGAACTAATCAGGTGGTTGAAGATATGCTCAGGGCTTGCATCATTGATTTTGGTGGAAGCTGGCATGACCATTTGCCTCTGGTTGAATTTGCATACAATAATAGCTACCAGGCAAGTATACAAATGGCACCTTTCGAAGCCTTATACGGAAGGAGTTGCCGATCACCCTTATGCTGGGACGAAGTTGAAGAGAAATAACTATTAGGTCCAGATATGGTAAGGGATACAACTGAGAAGATACAGTTGATTAGAGAAAGACTGCAAGTAGCTCAGTCTAGACAAAAGGCTTATGCTGATACAAGAAGAAGAGATCTCGAATTCCAAGTCGGAGATCACGTCTTTCTCAAGATATCACCTGGACGTGGAATAAGGAGATTTGGTGTTAAGGGCAAACTTACACCAAGGTTTATTGGACCTTTTGAGATACTAGAAAGGGTTGGCGAGGTTGCTTATCGTGTCGCTTTACCTCCTCAATTGTCCGAAGTTCATAATGTATTCCACATATCAATGTTAAAGAAGTATGTGCACGATCCGTCACATATCATGGATCATGGAGACCAGGTGATTCAAAAGGACCTTACTTATGAACAAAAGCCCATGAAGATCCTCGATCGCGAGGTACGAACATTAAGGAACAAAATTATTCCCATGGTTAAGGTGCAATGGAGTAAATGTTCAGAACACGAAGCCACATGGGAGACCGAGGAGTCTATGAGGAAACGATTCCCAGACTTATTCTAAAAAGGTATATACTCTACACTCTCCACACACACATATATATATATGTACTATTGAATTTGGGGACCAAATTCTTTTAAGTGGGGGAGGGTGTAGCAACCCTGGTAAAAATAAAAGGAAATAAAAACCCCAATTGATCAAAATAAGATTAAAAGATTTAATGAATAACTGATAAGAGACTAAAGAAGTAAATAATAAACCAAAATGTAAATAACGCCTTGACTCAAGGCGCTACTTCAAAAAGAAACGCCCTTATACAAGGCGCGAATTCCAGAAAGGACGACAACAGAAGATGTCGTCAATTCTTAAACGGCCAAAATAATAAAAAAGGGCAAGTAAACGTGACGCCCTCCACATGGACGTGTTTTACATAAGAAATGACTTTAACAAAGGCTTCAATTTAAACTAACGCCCTATGGCAAGGCGTTAATTCCGTTCGAGTTTCGTTCGACCCAGGAGACTATCCAGAGCAAGTTTCTGGATAACTACGTGGAAGATTGAATAGGGTAAGAACTCTATTAGGGAAATATTACTTCCAATACGATACTAACTCCATTAGGATCGTAAAAACCCTATAAATAACCCTTCCTGTCGAACCCTAATAGGCTATTGGGTTGAAGGAAGCTTTGCTGCCGTGCGTGAAGAATAGGTAATGTTCTTCTTCCTCTGCCTTCAGTCAGAGAATATGAAGATTATTAATCGTTCTTCATCTTCTTTTTCTGTAGGTTGCCTGTGAGGGAGCTTTCCCTGTCTCGCTGAAGAACGTGGGTTCTTCATCATCTCCCGTCTTCTTCCGATTACAGAAGGGGGGGGAAAAGCTGTAAATTTCTCTACGACCGGAGTCTAGGAGAAATCTTCTACGAAAACCATCGGGAGGCTACTATTACTTGACTATCAGTGCTGTTAGAGTTGCTGTTTACACAACTTCTGAACACTCTATCTAGAACAGAGTATCGTTCTCTCTTCAACTTTCTTCACGTGTCTTCACCCAGAACATCATCAGGTAGGTTTTCTCAAGAACGTAGCCCAAACTAGTTTAAGATCTTTAATAATATCATCGGTCATCCATGCATACAGTTTTACTGTGGTTTCAAGTGTTTTGTATGAAATTTCAAAAGAAACGCCCTTGACAAGGGCGCTAATTTAAAAGAAGCGACCCACACCAGGGCGCTAATTGTAGTTTTGACGCCCTGCCAGGAGTCGTCAATTTCACCCAATTGTTAATTAATCGTGTTTAAAAATTGAATATCTATAAAACTACGAATCTAATAGGATGCATGATCATACCTGTTGAATCCTGCTATTTTTCTTGTCCTGACCATGTAATTTGTTATCCTTGAAATTGCCCCTGTTCCTATTAATCCTGGAACATCTTGAATTAACGACTTGATGAAGGTCGTGTCTTACAGAACTAACGCCCTGAACCAGGGCGCGAATTTGAAAGTAACGCCCCTGTTAAAGGCGCTTTCTACTAAAATTCCAGAATCTAGAGATTGTGCAAAATAGAAATATATAATGGACGACAGCTGTAAAAGTCATCAAATCATAAATAAACGCCCCTATAGAAGGCGTTAATTTGATAAGTAATGACTTAGATTAAGTCGCTATTTTTCCTGTGTTACTATTTTTGAACTGTTTTCTGTTAACCGAGGGTTTTTATATATATATTTATATTATCTGGCACTATATTTCCATTCCGTGAATATAGTCCCATGTTTCACGATGATTTATCACATTACCCCTTAATTCTCAGTGACATACAAGCTCTCCATTGGACATTCCGTTCCTTTGGACTAGAGAGTTAGTCATAGAGACCTCCATAAGACTCCTTGAGCCTTGGATTCCCTCAAGGCCGATTGAGCGGGTTGTACCATAAAAACCTATCACACTACTTTGCCATGTCATTCTATAGAAACATGGTATACCGGCCCTCATGTTATGCTATGTGTATGATATGAGAATTATCTTAATGAACGGGGAAAGCATGCCATTATTGTGATGTTCTTGTGGACCCCAATTCAATATCAAACATTATTATGATGTTCTTGTGGACCTCAATTCTATATTAAAAGAGTGACCATCTACTTGTGGGCACTTACTTGTCATGGTACCCAAGTTAGGGAACCAATTCCACCTAGTTTTATCGATACTCGTGATTACGCCGTTATTATCATCCTTATTGTCATGTTCAAATCCTTGAAATGCTATCTACCTCTAAGTTCATACAAGTTCTTTATCCTTCAAACTCCATATTGGCTATACACAAAGTGGATGTCAAAATACATGATCAATGCCTGCGCATATGGGGCCCGATCTGGTCCTGGGAGGAGCACCCAAAAGTACTAGTGCCCATGGGAGTTGTAATGATCATGGTATGGCATTGTACAGAAGTGAATGACTAGCTTGATTGGACATTCCATAAAAATCTCGTACTTGACTTGACTTGACATGACGTGACTTGCGTGACCCAAAAAAAAGTAATTTATATACTTGCTTGCTTGAAACGTGATAGCCAAATTCTCGACATGACATAATGAATATACTTGCTTTAACATCTTGACATTTATTTGATATAAAGTTCTTGAAAATTCGAGAATAGTTCACCTTGTTATCTTGTTAATATACTCTCTATCTTGTCGTGTTATGCGAGCATGCATAGCTATAGTGCATTCATAAAAATGTAATTACTTAAACCCCTTGCTAGCTCTTGAGATATAATTTCCTACTGAGCGTTCGCTCACTCAGTGTTTTCCCTACTTTTCAGGTAAGTCCGATGACGAGACCCAAACAGAAGGGGAAGGTCAAGAGTGAAAGAGTTAGAGCTATTCCAGCGTCAATCAGTCCTGTTTTTCTTTTATATTTTTCTTGAGTCAATGTTGTACTTTTCTTTTATTGAGTCTAGTATTTGCAAGTGTTTGTAATAGACATATTCTTATTAAAGGAAGAAATGGATTGGGTTATCTTTACTCTTGCGCATCTCTGATTTGGTGTCGAATACACTAATACTCTGATTGACATGATCGATATAAACTCGTCACGCGTCTCCGGGTATCTTCCGCGCTCGGGGTGTGACATCCAAGGTGGCCCGGTACTCGTCCCGCTGTTGAACGGTGGCGTGGAGTAGCCCCTCGAGCTCGGCTATCCTTCCCTCAGGGTCTAGATTCATTTAGAAAGCATATGAGTCAGTGCATATAGAATAAAATTTCCATATAAAAGCATTTAGATTTAAGGGTTTAGAAGTTGCATACTGGTTGTCAGGTACCTCGGTACACCCGGTCCCCGTACAGTCGAGCAAAGGCTTTCAAGTATGCCTCGCCGCTCTCGTCCCGCTCCTTCACCGCTCTACCCCGACGGTTCCAATCGTGGACATACTTCACCTTTCGGGCGCACCAATCTACGTCGCCGCTAATACCCTTTGCTGACTTGTCCGGGCATTCGTCACCACGGCGTGGAAAGGTCACCACAGGCTGGTGTAGTCCCCGAGTCTACAGGATCAGCCGGTAGTGGAGTGGCTCGATGACATGGATGCAGTGCAACCATATGTCTCGTCCCTGGTACGAGAGGGCTGCATCCACCCATGGCTATCCCTCGTAGCTCTCGCCTCGGTATGGGGTCCATCTCACCTAGAAAGCATATAGTCCATGTCAGCATATTCATCAGCATATAGAAATATTCGGAACATTCATAGAAGCATTTAAAGCATTTAGGAAGCATTTTTTGAGTTCAGGCTTACTGCCGTGTGCGGGAAGGAATCCAAGTTGTCGTGAATCGCCCTGGTCAATTTAATAATGGACCCCAGGTCCCTCGCAACCACCCATCATCTGGCGATCGGGATCCTCCCGGGGTGGAGTAGTATGCCTCTCCCGATGCCCGGGTGGTACATGTAGCTCCAGATCTGCATTTGGAAGTCTAATATCAGTTGGTTGCATAATCATTTGCATAAGCATAATCATAAGCATAATAGAAAGCATTTAAGTTTACCTGTAGGAAAGGCAAGAAGCCGCCCAGCATCGTCTGCCGATCCGTGGTGCTGAGGGACTCGAACAGGAAGGCCAAGACTGTCGCTCCCCATGCATATTTCCTGACTCTGCCTAAATCTCTGATCATCAGCAGCAGCCTGCAACTGATGACGTCCGCTCGAGTCGCGAACAGGAGCTTCCCAAACAAAAGGATCAGGAATCGTCTCAGGACGCGATCTCCTTCCGGTTCCGCCTCTGCCGCCACATGTGTGCGCACCTGCTCTATCACCCGGTCAATGTGCTCCTCTGGTAGCTCTCCCACGGCTATGGCTGCTCCTCTCAGCCCTAAGCTCTCCTGCAGTCGCGATCTCGAGAGCTGGGATGATGTTTGGCCCGGCCTGATCAAATCTAGCCCCAGCAGCTCCTGGGCCATCTCTCGATAATCCCTGTAAGTCCACCCCGTCACTGCGGCTCCATGGACTCTCAGCCCGGCAATCCTCACCATGTCTTCCAATGTCGATATCATATGACCCCATGGGAAGATGAACGCCCTGCTGATCGGATCCCATCTCTCGTGCAATGCGTACAGCAGCGGTGTGTCAATCCTGGTCACCTCAATGCTGAGCACCTCGGCGAACCCCATCGATGCCAATCTCTCTCTGATAATCAGGCAGTGCTTGGTACACTGCCCAGATCTGGAGCCATGAGATCCTCATCCGTTACTTTCCCTGCATTCATTTTAGAGCATAAGTTAGTCAATTGCATCATAAAATCATTGCATAGCATTCAGAAAATGAGAACAAAATAAAAATTGAATAATTGAAAACCTAAAAATAGTTCTGGGTCACTGGTGACGGCCCTGGGGTGGGGCGTTACATGGCTCTAACGCACCACGGGTGATGCATTAGGCTTGTGACGGTCTCTGGAAAGACCGTCACATTCTCTGCTAGAGGGCATTCTCCCCTATGCATTCCGTTGGCTTCTCACCTTGGCCAAAAGACCTACAAATGATCCTAATGGGTTCATGGACCCATCTTCTACCCCCCATTCACACATGCATACACATAAAAAACCATAAAAATTAAAAATTTAAAGATTAGGGTGGGCGGCCCACCTCTCGGTCTTGGCCCCTCTTCCTCTTCCTCTCTTGTTCCTTGGGCTCTCACTCATCCATGGGGATTTGCCCTTGGTCCTCCTCAGCCGTGGGAACCTCTCCTTCCTCCGTTGTTGCCCCCCTCGCCCTAGTTTCTTCTTCCACGGGCCTTGGCACCTCCTCTCGTTCTATTCTGCGGTGGAAGCGTCAGATGGCCTTCTTCTTCCCTCTCTCCCTCTTCTTTAGCGGCGGTGGAGGCTCATCGCCGGCCATTTCATCGGTGGTCGTGGGTGGTCGCCGGTGCCCTTGGTGGCTCTCGGTTGGGGTTTTTGGGGGCGTTTGGTTGAATGAGTGTTGAATGAGGTTTGATACCATTCGGTTTTGTTTTTTTTTTAACGCTCAGGAAATGTGACGGTCTATCGCCAGACCGTTACATCCTCTGACGCGTAGTGTTAGACCGTCAGGTCATTTTTGAATTTTCATTGAAGAATGTGAACCGCCATGCTCTAATGGTCCTCGCCTAGACCGTTACTTGGTGTGACGCTCCCTCAGTAGGCCGTTACAGCTTGCAAGTTTCTTGATGAATAAAATGGTCTATTTGATGCTTGAATGATTACATTTTCTTCTATGGTGCATATTATTGATGCTTCTCATGCGTATGAGTGGTTATGCCTTGTTTCATGCCCATATTTATTATCATTGGCTAACCTCTTTTCTCATGGATGAAGTTATGAAAAACATCATGCCGTTCGTCAGGCAGGTAAGTCAGGTATTGTATCCCAATCTCTTGTCCCTCTAATGCATTATTATATGTTATCTACAATATATTATCTCGAGAACTGGCTGGTCATTCATGTGTTCTGGGATCTGATGTTCACCTTAAACAAAAATGATGATGATCTAAGTACGCGTGTTTAATCGTTGGATAGGCCGTTAGGTTGGAAAAATTTGGGGATGATAGTTCTGTCTTGCACGCCGTGGTTGCAGATAGTGTCATGACCTTAATTTCTCCATTCTAGTAATATTATTCTCGAGTATCTTGATTATTTTCTCTTTCTTTGCATTCAATTTAACGATTTCTTTTTCTTCAACCCAGCATGCGTCATACGCATTCTTTGAGCGTTCACGAGTCTCATCTGTTCAAGGCATCTCGATGATGGTGAATAGCTGTGTTCTTGATCTCGAATGAGGAGAGTCATTCCACTCTGAATTAGAAGGTTTCCTTCGTTCTGTTCACTTGATTTGGTTAGCTGAAGATTCATGTCTGGAGTTTAGTCAGCTATATCTTTCCTTTCCGTTGCCTCCGGCGGCTAGCCGTGTTTTCTTTTCCTTAGTTAAATCCTCCAGACATGCGTCCTTTGGTTGGCTATTTCCTTGTGATTAGTTCAAAGTTTTCCAGAAAATTCCTATCGCTTGTTGGTAAAGAACGGGTGTCGTTTGCCTTAACACCCATTTTTTCAGTACCGCTCCGCTTCATCTCCATGTCCCATTTCACTTTCGCTTCACCTCCGCTCGCTCCCCTGCAAATAGGACGTCAAGGAGGGGCATCTGTTGACACCCGTTGTATGACCGATAAGTCGAGTCATCTCCTTGTTCATTCTATATGATGCTCCGAGTTGTTCACTCTTCATTGAGCTTTCTTGATCAGTTGGAGGCTTATTTCTTGAGTCTTCTCCTCTTGGTTGAATTTGGGTTCCTCGGCGCTTTCATTGGATGAATCTTAGCAAGCTCTCATTTCATTTTGATCTTCATTGTCTCTAACGGTCTATAGCAGGGGCGTTACATCCTTCTGATGCATAGGCCCATGGCCGTTACATCTTGAAGAGTCCTAAGACTTAAGGCCTTTTTTCCAAAGCTTATCCTTTTGCTTATCCGTTGTGTAAGACCCCAAATTCTTTAAAAATTTATTTAGAAAGTTATTTATAATTATTTGGAACTTATTTGAAGTTTTTCGAATTAATGAGAATTATCCAAATTAATTAGATTAATTAATTAATTAATAGAATAAGTCATTTTTCAACTATTTTCTAAAAATCCCCAAAAATCACATCTTGTAGAATTAATTTTGTTTAGCAACTTTGTCTTCTACATTTAAGCCTAAGAAAATCATTTATTATGCCGAATTGGTGAACTTAGTTTTCCGAACTTAACATTTAACTATTTACGAAATAGTATAAATAATAATCCGACTACCTTAGAAAAATCTGTAAAAATAGTAAATAGATTTAGGTCGATATAGATAACAACTTTTCCTTCTGGCATTAGGCCATTGTAAATCCGTGGTAAGATCTATTTAGAGTTTAAACCCAAAAGTGTACTTTTGACCCATACCTAACCCTTAGTTTAAAACACGAAATTCGACCTCAATACTCGACCAAATGATCTGAAATCAAGGGCAAATGGAAGGCCACAATGTAAGGAACATTTACCCTCAATCAATTTGAGGTAAACCTAGCCCCAAAACGTGCTGCCGACATAGTTTGGTCAAGTCAAGGATTTCGGCGCCGTTTCTAAACACGTAGCTTGCAGCAGCGAATACTCCCAATTCCGAAGGCTCCAGAAGCTCTATGAGCTATCAAAATGAAGTCCTACGAGTCTTCTTTCATTTGGCTACTGTGGGGTTCGCTGAAGTTTCAGATATGGAGAGATCTAACTCGATTTGTGGAGGTGGGTCAGCAGGCCGTTGGCTTTCCTTCATCCTTCTTTGATCCATCGATTGAGGTAGGAATTCTCAACCAAATCTTGATCATGAGTATAGCAAATTGTTCCTCTCATCGAGCTCTATCCATTGGTGGCAAAAGCCCCAATTTTCATTAGGTGTCCGTGGAGAAATCGAGCTTTTTGTGAGGTGCTGTCCAAGTGTTCTTCATCCTAGGGTTTGAGTTTTCTCTCTCCGATTTGAGGTAGGATCGAACAACCAAACTCTAGATAACTTACATGATGTAATCAGCATGTTGTTAGCTTTCATTTAACGTAGGAAGCCCCAAATTTCATTGAGCATACTTGGAGAATTTTGATTTTTAGTAAGAGCATGTCTAGAATTTGATGTATATTATGTTCTTCAAGTAGAAGCTTGATTTTCAGGCTGTTTTTAGATTAGATAACTTGATCCACATATGGCTTATAGTATATGGTTGGATTCATCATTAAGTTAGCTTTCTTTTGATATAAAAAGCCCCAAATTCCGTTGTGTATATTGAGAGAAATCTACGTTTTAGTAGACACATGTCAAGAACTAGGTTCTTCATGTATTCATCATAAATAAGTTGTGATTCGATTGAGTTTTCAGCAAATTTCTTGTTTCAATCTCTTGTTTTATGACCTAAGTATGTATATTAAGAACCCTAGAGCATTTGGTTAAAATCCCAACTCATTTAGACCCCAAATCATTGGGTTTTCATGGTTTACGGAATCACCCGTCGCTTCTGGAAGTGTAGGGGTCGACCCATGCACCCAGTGAAGGGGGTCGACCCAATGGGTCGACCCATGAAGCTTTTTTTTTTTTGAGGGGTCGACCCAATGGGTCGACCCACACCCAGGAAGGCTCCTGGAATGCCAGGGGTCGACCCAATGGGTCGACCCATGCCCTGTATGACCCCATTAATGATGTTTTTGACCCGGAGATCAATCCGGATCATTGGGGAATCAATCCATTCAACCTAATCACATTGAAAACTACATTTTTGAGGAACTAATGACCTATTCATGTACCCTTTTTAGTTTCAATTAACATTGGTCCATACATGCAAACTTAGTGTAAAAACACACCGTTTATCATCTTCATTTCAATGCATACAAGATTAAATAGAAACCCACATAATTAGTGGTTAATGGTGTAACTAAATCTCTGTTAATGCATTCTATTTCACTCATGTGGGAGTTGTTCTTTGCCTTATCATCTTGAATCAGCTTCTTGGCAATTGTCTTAATGCAAATGATAATGGTTAATCATGATATCTTAACTTGGTGATTAGGATTAATATGTTGATTAGCTTGTTTGATTGCTGCTGTTTTACAGTAGCGCAACACGATTAACTCTTGTTGTGACTTGGTTTCGATCTCCTTGATGATTATACTTACCTTGAAATTCTGGAAATGAATCTCTTTCCTACGTGAAGTTGTTATTGCTACTTAGTTTAAACCTTGGAATTCTGGCCATAAACTGTGGAAGTCTAGATTCGTGGGATCTTTGATCCAAAGAAATCAATGCCTGGCAACCAATTAAGGGCTCGGTCTGGTCCTGGGAAGAGCGCCCGAACACGACGTGTACTCCCGGGGAGGTGAATGACTAGGTGTGGCATTTGGCACCAATACTTGACATGTGTTAAATCTAGGACTGTCCACTACTCTCTCCACTACTCTCTACATTACTTTCTACTACTTTTCACTTTCCACTCTTCATTGTTCTATACTCTACTTGTGGTTACTTTACTTGCTTATTACTTGGACGTGGAAATGAAATTACATACGTGCTTGACATGACTTGAATTGTCTTGATATGGCCAACTTTTTATCGTTATCTCCTGTAGTAAATTCTTGTCTTACTATTCTATTCATTATATTTCTTGACCTTGCAAGATCTTTGAATTCTGTTTCGTGATATCACCGTTATCTTTTTATTGTTTTTATCATTTGTAGCATGACATTTTAAAATGTAATTAAACTGTTAATCACTTATACCTGTCTGTTATTTCCTACTGAGCGTCAGCTCATAGTTGTGTTTTCCCCCCCTTTCTAGGCTTTTCAGGTGACGCGCTTACCGATGGGGAAGGGCAGGAGTGATGTCTTGAGTGTATCAGTTCTAGTGTGTTAGTAGTGTGTTATCTTTCTTTAGTTGTGTTTTGGAGAGCTTTTAGTCTCAGTCATGTTATTGAGTTTTAGTGGTTGATTATTCCAGTTGTATTAAGTTGAACTTGAGGTTATTGTATCAGTTGTGGTTTGTTATGATCATTTAGTATTTCCATCTTGTAGCACTTGTGTATTATTTTAGATTAGTTCTCTCTCTTGCCAGCGTGTCCCTAACTGTACATCCCGATATTTCCGCCTTGTTCGGGGCGTGACAGTTTAGTTGGTATCAGAGCCTAGGTTTCACATTCCTAGGTTTCCTAAGTTTTAGGTTTTCTTGCATTGCATCCCAATAATCGGTATATCAAAAGGTGTTGTCCGAACGTTAGGCTACGCCTATCGGGAAGGTCGCACACTTGCGCGAGTGGTCTTCGGACCGATTACCTCCGCCAGGTACCGAGTTTTTGGTCGTGTCTAGGTGCATTAGATCCCTAACCTTGTAAAAGTCTAGGACCTGACCTGGTGAGAATGGGTAGAAACTTGGGTTAAGATCGTTTCTTAATCGTGTAATTATTTATCTTGATTAAACCTAAGTAATCTATTTCTCGTGTAGATGGCAGCTGATCGTGCTGAATGGAGGAACCTACAGCATACGGTGCAAGGCCTTACTCAGGCCCTTCAGTAAGTAGCTCAGGCAGGAGCGGCACCGCATGGCACCGGTGATCTATACCGGAACTTCCGCGGAATGAACCCGCCTAGATTCGCTGGTTCGACTGACCCTGACCAAGCCGAGCACTGGCTAGATGAGATGGGGAGAATCTTTGAAGTTATGCAATGCACCAACCAGGAGCGTGTCCTTTTGTCCACATTTCAACTGGAACATGATGCACGTACTTGGTGGGATTCTATCAAGGCAACTCTCGGTGATCGGCAAGTTATATGGGAAGAGTTCGAAGAACTCTTCAACAGTAAGTATTTTTCTGATAGAGTGCAAGAGAAGAAAGCGGCAGAGTTCGCGGCCTTGAAACAGCGAGGTTTGTCCGTGGCAGTGTATGAGGCTCAATTTGCACGGCTTTCTCGTTATGCTACTCATCTCATTTCCACCGAGAAGATGAAGGCGAAGCGCTTTCTCAATGGATTGAAGCTTCATTATATCAACCAATTGGCACCGATGGAGATTTCCACTTATTCTGAGATGGTAAGGAAAGCGCAAGTTCTAGAGGATACTCTTGAGATGACGGAGAGAATCCGTGGGAAAGGCACCAAGAAAGAATTACCTACGGGTTCCGGGAGTGTCAAACCCGGGTATACCAAGAAGAGGCATGTTAGTGGACCTGGTTCGTGGAGCGGGTCCGGATCGTGGAAGGGCAAGATGCCGAGGCATGAAGACAAGAAGCCTGGCCCTATTGTTCCATTCAAGGGTGTGTGCAACTATTGTGATCGTACGGGTCACAAGATAGAGGAGTGCTGGCGCAAGCAAGGCGCCTGTTTGCGATGTGGAAGCAAGGAGCACCGTATCCCCAATTATCCTCTCATATCGGAACAAGCTACACCGGCAAAACCTCTAGTCTTCAAGAAATCACAAGGCAAGCTTCAAGCTTTACATGAAGATGAAACTGGGATTTCTGATGATGGCGGACTCGTCGAAGGTACCCTTACTATAATCGATAAGCCCGCATTTGCTCTCTTTGATACTGGTGCAACACATTCATTTATTTCTCAGAGATTTGCTAAGTCATTAGTTGTGGAACCTATTTTGATGAATACTCCGTTAGAGATTTCAACCCCTATTGGCACTAGATCAACAATCCAGTATTTCTATCCTTCTAGTAAGGTTATGATTGGTGAACAGAATTTTCCAGCAGATTTGGTCTGCATGGACATGAAGGATTATGATGTAATCCTAGGAGCAGATTGGTTGGCCAAGTATGAGGCCAATGTTCACTGTAGTTCTAGCTCAGTGACTTTTACTGGACATTCTGGTTTATCTTTTACGGGAGTCAAGCACTATAACTTCGTATCGCTCATCTCGGCTCTTCGAGCTGATAAGCTTTTGAGGCATGGGTGTGAGGCTTTTCTAGACTTTGTTTGTGCAACTCCTGAGCAGCAGATGGAGATCAAGGACATTCCTGTTGTCCGAGATTTTCCTGATATCTTTCCAGAAGAACTACCAGGACTTCCGCCTGAGCGGGAAGTTATCTTTTCTATTGATCTTATTCCTGGCACAGCTCCTATTTCTAAGGCTCCTTATCGTATGTCTCCTGCGGAACTGAGGGAACTGAAGCAGCAACTGATGGAATTACTTGAGAAGGGTTTTATTCGTCCTAGTACTTCTCCGTGGGGAGCCCCTGTACTATTTGTCAGGAAGAAAGATGGTTCGATGAGGCTGTGCATTGATTATCGGCAATTAAACCAGCAGACTGTCAAGAACAAATATCCCTTGCCGAGGATTGACGAGTTATTTGACCATATAGCGGGAGCTCAATATTTCTCTAAGATCGATCTTCGATCTGGATATCACCAGTTGCGGATTAAGGAAGAGGATATTTATAAAACGGCTTTCCGCAGCAGGTATGGTCATTTTGAGTTTGTCGTTATGCCTTTTGGTCTAACGAATGCACCAACGGCTTTCATGCAGTTGATGAACGATGCATTTCGGCCCTATCTTGATCAATGGGTCGTGGTCTTTATTGATGACATCCTGATTTATTCTAAGAATGAGGAGGAACATGCTGAACATCTGAGAATGGCATTGCAATTGTTGAGAGATCATCAACTATATGCTAAGTTCAGTAAGTCTGAATTCTGGCTACAAGAGGTGTCCTTTCTAGGACATATCATTACGAAGAACGGTATTTCTGTTGATCCTTCGAAGGTTGAGGCAGTGAAGAATTGGGAACAACCTACCAGTGTGACAGAAGTTAGAAGTTTTCTAGGCTTGGCAGGTTATTATCGAAGATTTATTCAAGATTTCTCCAAGATTGCAGTACCTATGACAAGATTAACCCGCAAGGAGAATAAGTTTGATTGGTCAGATGATTGTCAGCGAAGCTTTCAGACTCTGAAGGAGTGTTTGACTACTGCACCTGTTTTGGCTTTACCTTCTGGTGAAGGAGGATTTGTTGTTTATACTGATGCATCAGGTATTGGCTTAGGTTGTGTACTTATGCAGCATGGGAAGGTGATTGCCTATTCCTCTAGACAGTTGAGGAAGCACGAAGATAATTATCCTGTTCATGATTTGGAACTTGCTGCAGTCGTGTTTGCTTTGAAGATATGGAGGCATTACTTGTATGGAGAAACCTTTACAGTGTTCTCAGATCATAAGAGTTTGAAGTATTTATTTTCTCAGAAGGAACTCAACATGAGGCAGCGGAGATGGTTGTAGTACTTGAAAGACTTCGACTTCTCGATTGAGTATCATCCTGGCAAAGGTAATGTTGTGGCAGATGCATTAAGCCGGAAGCCGGTAGCTAGATTGTCAAGTCTCATGTTACAAGAATGGAGGTTGTTGGAACAATTATCTAGTCTCGATCTTAATATTGACAATGATCGGATCTTGATTGCTCAGATTCAACTTAAACCTGAATTATTGATAGAGATCAAGTCCTTGCAAGATAATGACCCCGAGTTGGTAGAGATCAAGGGAAGCTTGAGCAGCAGACCTGACTTCATGTTGGCCGATGATGGTAGATTATTATTTAAAGGCAGAACTTGTGTTCCGGATGAGGCTACAATAAAGAACAAAATTCTTGAGGAAGCTCATAGATCCAGATATACCATTCATCCTGGAGGCACTAAGATGTACCGAGATTTGAAAAGGTCCTTTTGGTGGCCGAATATGAAAAGAGAAGTTGCAGATTTTGTGAGCAGATGTTTGGTATGTCAGCAAGTTAAGGCCGAACATTTCAGACCAGCAGGGAAATTGAAACCACTCGACATACCCCAATGGAAGTGGGAAAGCATTGGCATGGATTTCATTATGGGTCTACCTAGGACTCATGGTGGATTTGATGCGATATGGGTGATTGTCGATCGATTGACAAAGTCAGCTCATTTCTTACCAATTAAGTCCAAGTGGACGATTGATGTATTGGCTGCCTTGTATATAAAGGAAGTGATGAGATTGCATGGTATCCCAGTGAATATAGTATCTGATCGAGACCCCAGATTTACTTCACATTTCTGGAAGGGACTGCAAGAGTCTTTGGGTACTCGTCTGAATTTCAGTACTGCTTTTCATCCACAGACAGATGGACAGACTGAAAGAACCATTCAGATAGTGGAAGATATGTTGCGAGCTTGCATGATTGATTTCGGTGGTAATTGGAGTGAGCATTTGGCATTAATTGAATTCGCTTACAATAACAGCTATCAGTCTAGCATTCAGATGGCTCCTTTTGAAGCACTATATGGTAGAAGTTGTCGTTCCCCGTTGTGTTGGGACGAGGTAGGTGAGAAACAGTGGCTTGGACCAGATCTTGTTTCGGAATCATCACAGAACATCCGTGTTATCCGAGACCGGTTACAAGTAGCCCAGTCAAGACAGAAGAGTTATGCCGACAACAGGAGAAGAGCATTGGAATTTCAGGTTGGCGAGCATGTGTTCTTAAAGGTCTCTCCAACGAGAGGGATCCGAAGATTTGGCATTCATGGCAAGCTGAGTCCGAGGTACATTGGTCCATTCGAGATTCTAGATAGAGTGGGAGAGGTGGCATACAGACTGGCTTTACCACCGCATTTGTCTGGCGTACATAATATTTTCCATGTGTCTATGTTGCGGAAATATGTGTACGATCCCACTCATATCATTCAGCAGGTGGATTTTGAACTGAAGGAAGATTTGACCTATGAGGAAAGACCTGTCAAGATTCTGGACCGGAAGCAACAGCAACTCCGGAATCGTTCGATACCGATGGTCAAGATTCAGTGGAGTCGGCGTGGGACCGAAGAAGCTACATGGGAGTCTGAAGAGACTATGCGAAAGCGGTATCCCGATCTATTCTAGGTGAGCGATCTTTTTATACTCTCAGTTTTAGTGCAGTGAATTTGGAGGACCAAATTCCTTTAAGTAGGGGAGGGTGTAAGACCCCAAATTCTTTAGAAATTTATTTAGAAAGTTATTTATAATTATTTGGAATTTATTTGAAGTTATTCGAATTAATGTGAATTATCCAAATTAATTAGATTAATTAATTAATTAATAGAATAAGTCATTTTTCAACTATTTTCTAAAAATCCCCAAAAATCACATCTTGTAGAATTAATTTTGTTTAGAAACTTTGTCTTCTACATTTAAGCCTAAGAAAATCATTTATTATGCCGAATTGGTGAACTTAGTTTTCCGAACTTAACATTTAACTATTTACAGAATAGTATAAGTAATAATCCGACTACCTTAGAAAAATCTGTAAAAATAGTAAATAGATTTAGGTCAATTTAGATAACAACTTTTCCTTCTGGCATTAGGCCATTGTAAATCCGTGGTAAGATCTATTTAGAGTTTAAACCCAAAAGTGCACACTTTTGACCCATACCTAACCCTTAGTTTTAAACACGAAATTCGACCTCAATACTCGACCAAATGATCTGAAATCAAGGGCAAATGGAAGGCCACAATGTAAGAAACATTTACCCTCAATCAATTTAAGGTAAACCTAGCCCCAAAACGTGCTGCCGACATAGTTTGGTCAAGTCAAGGATTTCGGCGCCGTTTCTAAACACGTAGCTTGCAGCAGCGAATACTCCCAATTCCGAAGGCTCCAGAAGCTCTATGAGCTACCAAAATGAAGCCCTACGAGTCTTCTTTCATTTGGCTACTGTGGGGTTCTCTGAAGTTTCAGATCTGGAGAGATCTAGCTCGATTTGTGGAGGTGGGTCAGCAGGCCGTTGGCTTTCCTTCATCCTTCTTTGATCCATCGATTGAGGTAGGAATTCTCAACCAAATCTTGATCATGAGTATAGCAAATTGTTCCTCTCATCGAGCTCTATCCATTGGTGGCAAAAGCCCCAATTTTCATTAGGTGTCCGTGGAGAAATCGAGCTTTTTGTGAGGTGCTGTCCAAGTGTTCTTCATCCTAGGGTTTGAGTTTTCTCTCTCCGATTTGAGGTAGGATCTAACAACCAAACTCTAATTAACTTACATGATGTAATCAGCATGTTGTTAGCTTTCATTTAACGTAGGAAGCCCCAAATTTCATTGAGCATACTTGGAGAATTTTGATTTTTAGTAAGAGCATGTCTAGAATTTGATGTATATTATGTTCTTCAAGTAGAAGCTTGATTTTCGGGCTGTTTTTGGATTAGATAACTTGATCCACATATGGCTTATAGTATATGGTTAGATTCATCATTAAGTTAGCTTTCTTTTGATATAAAAAGCCCCAAATTCCGTTGTGTATATTGAGAGAAATCTACGTTTTAGTAGACGCATGTCAAGAACTAGGTTCTTCATGTATTCATCATAAATAGGTTGTGATTCGATTGAGTTTACAGCAAATTTCTTGTTTTATGACCTAAGTATGTATATTAAGAACCCTAGAGCATTTGGTTAAAATCTCAACTCATTTAGACCCCAAATCATTGAGTTTTCATGGTTTACGGAATCACCCGTCGCTTCTGGAAGTGTAGGGGTCGACCCATGGGGTCGACCCATGCACCCAGTGAAGGGGGTCGACCCAATGGGTCAACCCATGAAGCTTTTTTTTTTGAGGGGTCGACCCAATGGGTCGACCCACACCCAAGAAGGCTCTTGGAATGCCAGGGGTCGACCCAATGGGTCGACCCATGCCCTGTATGAGCCCATTAATGATATTTTTGACCCGGGGATCAATCCGGATCATTGGGGAATCAATCCATTCAACCTAATCACATTGAAAACTACATTTTTAAGGAACTAATGACCTATTCATGTACCCTTTTTAGTTTCAATTAACATTGGTCCATACATGTAAACTTAGTGTAAAAACACACCGTTTATCATCTTCATTTCAATGCATACAAGATTAAATAGAAACCCACATAATTAGTGGTTAATGGTGTAACTAAATCTCTGTTAATGCATTCTATTTCACTCCTGTGGGAGTTGTTCTTTACCTTATCATCTTGAATCAGCTTCTTGGCAATTGTCTTAATGCAAATGATAATGGTTAATCATGATATCTTAACTTGGTGATTAGGATTAATATGTTGATTAGCTTGTTTGATTGCTGCTGTTTTACAGTAGCGCAGCACGATTAACTCTTGTTGTGACTTGGTTTCGATCTCCTTGATGATTATACTTACCTTGAAATTCTGGAAATGAATCTCTTTCCTACGTGAAGTTGTTATTGCTACTTAGTTTAAACCTTGGAATTCTGGCCATAAACTGTGGAAGTCTAGATTCGTGGGATCTTTGATCCAAAGAAATCAATGCCTGGCAACCAATTAAGGGCTCGGTCTGGTCCTGGGAAGAGCGCCCGAACACTACGTGTACCCCCGGGGAGGTGAATGACTAGGTGTGGCATTTGGCACCAGTACTTGACATGTGTTAAATCTAGGACTGTCCACTACTCTCTCCACTACTCTCTACATTACTTTCTACTACTTTTCACTTTCCACTCTTCACTGTTCTATACTCTACTTGTGGTTACTTTACTTGCTTATTACTTGGACGTGGAAATGAAATTACATACGTACTTGACATGACTTGAATTGTCTTGATATGGCCAACTTTTTATCGTTATCTCCTGTAGTAAATTCTTGTCTTACTATTATATTCATTATATTTCTTGACCTTGCAAGATCTTTGAATTCTGTTTCGTGATATCACCGTTATCTTTTTATTGTTTTTATCATTTGTAGCATGACATTTTAAAATGTAATTAAACTGTTAATCACTTATACCTGTCTGTTATTTCCTACTGAGCGTCAGCTCATAGTTGTGTTTTCCCCCCCTTTCCAGGCTTTTCAGGTGACGCGCTTACCGATGGGGAAGGGCAGGAGTGATGTCTTGAGTGTATCAGTTCTAGTATGTTAGTAGTGTGTTATCTTTCTTTAGTTGTGTTTTGGAGAACTTTTAGTCTCAGTCATGTTATTGAGTTTTAGTGGTTGATTATTCCAGTTGTATTAAGTTGAACTTGAGGTTATTGTATCAGTTGTGGTTTGTTATGATCATTTAGTATTTCCATCTTGTAGCACTTATGTATTATTTTAGATTAGTTCTCTCTCTTGCCAGCGTGTCCCTAACTGTACGTCCTAATATTTCCTCCTTGTTCGGGGCATGACACGTTGGCTCTAACTGTCTGTCGTGCAGCCGTTACGTCCCTCTAACGCGTCAACCCATGGCCGTTACATTCTGATGTGACATAAAGATCCGAAACTAATATTGTCTCTTCTTTTCATTTTCTCCAATATTTCTCCACACTTTTTTTTCTAATCTTATTATCTTTTTCTTTCTTTCTTTCATTCCCTTTTTTTTTGGAGATACTTTCAAATATGACATTGGAGAAATTTTGGCTCTGTGTAGATAAAAGCATAGAACGTACAAAATAAAACATGTGAGGGGTGAGCCAACGAGAATTTCAACTAAAGTACGTGACCCATTGAACCTGTCAGGACCGCTTAAGATATTGTGATCTCAACCATTTCCTGCTCAACAGGGCTCAGAATGATTGGATAGTACTGGTAGTGCAACTCGCCAATATCATCACCAGAGAGCTTTTCCACCCATCAAGTCCAACATGGTAAACACTTGCAACTCCACCACTAACTCCATCACAAATTGTTGCATGGTAGATAGCTTCTTGAGCCAGTTCTGCAGCTTCTTCAATAGCCATGTCATAGCGATACCCACTGTCCAAAACCCCAAATGCATACGGTGGCCGACCCTGCAGTGAACCTTTTGGCCTTTAAGCCTTCCTCCGGCAGCATCATAGTACAGACCAGGGCCCGTTTCATGCCATCCAGCAATCATAGTTCCAATTGAAAGGCTCATACCCCCATGCTTGCCTGTGAATCGGCCGCAACTATAACGCCTTCCTTGGAAATAAAGGCAAGAGTTGTCATTCCCGTCGTTGGCTTCACCATCTCCACAGCTTTCTTTGGAAACCATCAAAGTTGGTCGTTCTGGGAAGCTCAAAGGGTGATGCAGCTGCAAGCAAGTTCTCTTCCAAGATTGTTGTCTCTCTCGTAGAAGGGAGCCAAAGAATTAAGGCCGCTTGTGACGAACTTCATCCTTCAAAACCTTGTCGAGAGATGCAAGGCTGGAAGCAATCCTCCCTGGTGTTGATCTCTTTTGACATGCATGCCAGCTGGAACTACCCACGTGATCTGCATGGCGGCCGCCGTGGGCATGAAGGGTGGCCACAGAGGGCTTGCGACGAGAGTGTGCAACGGGGCTCTATATGGCGGCATGGATGGCGTCCATGATGCCAGCGGAGGGACACGTGTGGGCAAGGAGCTGCCCGCATGGAGGTTGGTTGCAACGGGAGGTCGAGATGCCGTTGGTGTCCACGATGGCCTACACGAATGAGGGCAGTGCAGGGGGCCGTAAGAGGGTGGGGACTCCTTCCCGTTGCCGTGGAAGACGTCATGGGGGGGGGGGACCTTCCACTGGCGTCGACGGCATGCAGGGGGAATCGTTCTCGAAGGTGACGTCGACCAGATGACACAAAGCGTGAGCTGCTTGGAGGGAGGCTGGCGTCGTGGAACCGTCATGGGTGGTAGGTGAGCACGACGTGGCACCGTTGTGGTTGGCAGGCGATGGCTATCGCAACCAGCCAGTTGTACACGGGGGCTCAATGGCAGTCGTACTGGTTCGCGAGGGGAGCAAGGTGCAAGGCCGGTTGCCGTGCTCGCCATGCTCGGACATGGAGGGATGCGTTGCTGGTTGCCGTGCCCGCCATGCTCAGAGGGAACCGTGCTCGGAACGGCGACCGCCAGGGGCCTCGCGGCAGTTGACGAAGTTGCAGGTGATGATGAGAAGGGGGGCACCGCAGTGGCGCCGCCGGAGACTGGGAGGGACGCCGCTGGCGAGGACCGGCTTGGTAGGGTTCCCGGAGACGACGATAGCGTGACGGTGTGGGGTGGGCTAATGCTTGGGCAGTGGTGAATGAGCTGAGTGCGGCCGTGGCGAGCAGGAGTGTATGGCGTAGGGTGTAGGGCAGTGGTGAGCTGGGTGCCTGAAGACGACGACAGCGTGCTGGCGTTCAGCTTGAAAGGGGCTGGAGACGATGGTGGCGAGCTCCATGCTTCGTGGAGGGGCCGCCGTGGCGTTTGCAGGTGGTAGGTTGGTGGCGAGGAGATGGTTGCCTGGGGGCTGCATGGGGGCCTGCCAGTGAAGGGAGCAGGCGCAGCCGGTGAAGGCCAACTGGGCAGAGCCAGCGGCGGCTGGAGGCGGTTGGCTGTAGGGGGTGGTGAGAAGGGTGCATGTGGACGTGCATGCGAAGTGAAAAGGAGGGAGAGAGGAGAAAGGAGAGAGGGGGGTGGGGGAGAGAAGAAATAGGAAATGGGAGAGTGGGAGAGATGGAGAAGAGGGAGCAGACAGTGGCGGTGAGAGCAGGCGTCTACAGGTGAGACGGCCAAGCAGGAGAGGGGGGGGGCGCTACGTGCGTGAGCAGAAGAAATGGAGTAAGAGGGATAGAGAGAGAGAGCGAATGAGGGTGGGTGAGGGGGGCAGAGGGAGAGAGCAGAAGATGGCCGGCGGAGGTTGCAGTGGTGCAGGGAGTGTGTGGGAAGTGGAGAGGAAGAGAGGGACATGTGTGAGTGTAAGGAAGATAGACGAGTGGGCAAGGAGAGGATAGGAAGCTAGAGGTGGAGGGTGAGAGATCCAACAGTGTAGTAAAGAGGAAGGGAGAGAGAGAGAGAGAGAGAACCGAGAGGTGAAGGAAGGGAGAGGCCACGGAGGGCGTGTGTTTGTGAGCTAGAGAGAGAAGGAGAGGGAACAGGAGAGTGGTGTTAGTAGGGGGGACCACCGGTGGTGGGTGCCATGGTGGAGAAAGAGGGAGAGATGGGGATGCTGCTGAGATGAAGAAGGAGGGGGAGAGAGGCCGGTTGGTGGCCTTGACTGTGGGAGTTTTAGAGAGAGGGAGAGAGATGAGATAGTGATTGTCAGTGTTAGCCACGGCTGAAGAAGTTTAGAGGGAGAGGGGAGGAGAGATTGCAGTTGCAGGGACAGAGGGGGAATGAGAGTCGGAGGAAGGGGTTGGGCAGCTGGCCAAGCCAGTGGGTGTGAGGGAGGGGAAATGGAGAGGCAAAGGGAGGGGGAAGAGGAAGGAAGGCCAGTGGCCAGGGGTGGTAGAAGGAAGATTGAGAGGGAGAGAAGGAAAGTAGATGGGGTAGAGGGAGAAGAGAAGAGAGGGCTAGAGGGAGGGTCGCCTGCGAAGTGGGCAAGTTGGGAGGAGGAAGAGGATACAACGTGGGAGAGAAGGGAGGGGAAGAGAGAAGAGAAAGGTGGGAGGGTAAGGGCCTAACATCGTAGGGTAGCTTTCCAAAAATTTCTAACTCAAACTTCATTGCTTCTTAAAGAGAGGTTACATAACACATTTATAGACTCCAAAAGAAAATCAAAAGACACTCATTAAACTTCAATTAACACCTAACACCTAAGACTCATTATATCTCTAGTGGGAAGACTAAAAGACACTTAATAAAGACTATCACATGATGTGGATATTCTATTTCTTCTACAAAAGAAAACACACATCTAGGCCCACTAACATGGCCCATTAACACAAAACTCTTAAAATAGAAAATATAGTTTGATAGTTGCCGGTGCAGCTTTGACGATCGACCGTTGCCGCTTGTCGATCCCGTGACGATCCCGTCAAACCCCTCCGCTTGGAGGAGGTTCGACCTCGAACCTCATAGCTCAGGATCCCGGTTGGATGCAGCAACCCGATTCCCTAAGCTCTGATACCATTTGATGTGCCACATGTTGTGCCCCCTTAGGCACAAGTATGTGCTATGTTATTTTGATGATAGCAATGCTGTTTTATTTTGATGATAGCAACACAGTTTGATGATAGCAATGCTGTTCTATTTTGATGAGTGCATTTGGATATTGTTTTGATAGCAACATGTATGATGATGAAATGTTGTCATGAATGCATCATTCTGTTTGAATGTTCTAGCATATAGATTGCATAGATGTTCTTCAGCACTCTCTACATTGTTTGGACAGAAGTGGGTCGACCCCTTTCCAGATGGGTCGACTCCCCAGAATTCCAAGTCTATACATTCCTGCATCAGTGTCCTTCACATTTTGTTCATGTCTATACACTCGTCTCATGCATGGTTTAAAGTCCACACATTGCAACTCTCACATAGCAAGTCTGTACATTGCATCATCTTGTTCATGCAGTGTCTTGGTGAAGTCCACACATCACTGTGGTCTATGCATCTCACAAGTATATACACTCTTCGGTTGGCTTCAACTGAAGTCTGTACATCGGCATGCATTACGTCAAGTGTATACAGAGTTGTTTGCATCGTTCATAAAATCCATACATTCACTGAAGCTTGCTTAGCTGAAGTGTTGTGCCCCTTGTGCTTTGATGAATGTGGTGTTTTAATGATAGCAACACGAATGAGTCACCATTTTGTTTTGCTAATAGCTTGACATTGAATCATAACAATCTGAATGCATATAACTGATATATTCTGTGGAGAATGCATGAGAGTGCATCAAGTGTTTTGTGCTTGATTTAAGATCGGTGCATTGCAGCCTCTGTATGTTCTATGCATTTCGCAAGTCATGTAGCGTCAACGCAGCAAGTGTGTCTCATGCATCATGCGTCGACGCCCCCAGACTTCAAAGTCTGTACAGCCTTTCATATGAAAGTCCATACATCGCCCTTGGAGTCCACAGTCTGTACATCATGTTCACTCATGTTCACTTCATGTCTGTCAGCCGTGTGCATGGGTTTCCAAGTCTATACAGCCTCTGTGTGTTCTATGCATCTCACAAGTCTTGACACTCAGCATAGTCTATACATTGTGTTGTGTTTGTGTTTCGTTGAGAACACAAGTCTATGCAGTCATGCATTGTTGCTGACGTCTATACATCGTCCGTCTCATGAATTGTCTCAGGCGATGTCTGCACATTGCATTGATGCTTTGGTCGCATGAGTTGAAGTCCATACATTGGACTGTCTCTTCCCGCGTCTCACGCTACCCAAGTCCGTACAGCGTCTGTCGTCATGCATTACCCAAAGTCTATTCATTGGAGCATCTTGCTCAGCGTCTCATGGCATGAAGTCTGTACACTCGATTTGCCCTTGCTTTGGTCAAGTGTATACATTCCTTCACTGTAGCTTTCACGTATCCAAGTCTACACATCGTGAAAGTCTATACACTCATCACTGACCTTCGTTCAAGGCAAAGTCTATACACTGGGGTCTTTCCATATGTTTCTTAAGTGAAGTCTGTACATTCGTTTCTGAAGCTTGAAGTCTATACACTGGCCTTGAGCTGAAGTCTAGACATTGATTCAAGTTAAGCAAGTATATACATTATCTGCCTGTCGATTGAAGAGTCTATACATTGCATTTGTTCATGGCTGAAAGTCTATACATTGTGTGTCTTGTTCAGCTAAGTATATACATTGGACGAGTATCATGAAGTATGTACATCGTGCACCAGTTCTAAAGTCTATACACTGTCTTCAGATGATGAAAGCAATGAAGAACAGGGTCGACGCTGGGAGTTCAATGCGTCCACGCTTCAGTTGAAGAGGATTTCAGAGCTTCACCTGGCTGCGTCAACTCCATGCTACAGCAGCGTCGACGCAGTAGTTAATGAGGCAGAGTCCATAGCTCACTGGAATACTACAGTGCGTCAACGCCACGGCCTCGTAGCGTCCACGCAACAAGCAAACAAGCTAAAGTATTAGCTGTTGGAACACCACTGCGTCAACGCTATGGGCTAGTAGTGTATATTGTTGGGTTCGGTGCAAGTATTCAGAGGGGGGGTGAATGAATATGGCCTATAAAAACTTTCACCCAGTAAAGATTTCGCTCAATTAAAATCTAATGCTCACTAAAAAAATGCTAGTTCGCAAACTGAACAACCTTGAAGGCTAATGGGCAGTTGCGGAACTGAAACAAACACACAGTGAGATCACTAGAGTGCTAACAAGACAAATTTAGCCAATCAGAAAACTAATTAACTCTTCTTCTCAACCAAAAGCCAAACACATGGAGCGCCCCTATGCATTCATCTAGCGGAAGCAAACCATAAGCAATCAAACCACAATGCAAGAGGGGTTTTTAGGTGGTTCGGTCCTCCGGACCTACATCCACCCCACACTCAAACCGAGTGTGGATTCCGCTGACTCACAGCTTGAACAGCTAGGCATCACAGCTTGCCTTACAACCGCTGGGCAACACAGCTTGCCGTCCGAGGAATCCTCCTCGCCCCGCTGAGCAACACAGCTTGCTGTCCAGTGGACTCCTCCACTGCAAACCGCTGGGCAATACAGCTTAGCCGTCCAGAGGCAGCACCTCTGCAATCCGCTGACTAACAGCTTGACAAAGGAAGTTCAAAATAAAACAAAAGATGGGGGTAAACAACATCGGAAAGCTGTAAGCACTAAGCACAGAATATGGCTCTTAAAGAGCTGACTGGAGTGGATCTGATCCAACTTCCAGCAAGAACATATCTCCCTCGATCTCACTCTCTTTCTTCACTCTCTCTCTTCTCAACTCCTTCACGTCTGCTTCTCTCCTCTTTTCTTTCTCTTCACACTCTGCTCGAGCTCTCTATCTCTCACTTTTTCTCTTCTGCTTCTTCTCTCTTTCTTTTCTTCTTCTTCTGCTGGATCGTGGAAGCTCTCTCTCCTTCTAATTCTTCTCTCAGCTTCTGCTCCCTGGCTTCGATCACGATCGACCTCCATCTGAAGACGAAGGCTCTATTATATACCAGCAGCAGCAGCAGCAGCAGCAGGGCGCGTGTGGCTTCCACAGTTCCCGCCCTAAGAATTCGGACCACGTGGCAGCATCAGCAGGCTGTCAGTACACGTGTCCTCATCTGGGCACTCTCCTTATCCTCGGATCACGTGCCCAGCACCAGTACGCTCAGCAACTGGAGTTAGATGGCGTCAACCCACTTGCTCCAAGGAGTTGACGCAGCCTTCAGAGATATTTTATCAGTAAAGCTTAAGTCTGCTGCGTTGACGCTTCCAACCCGCAGCGTTGACGCATCAGAGTAATCCAGTAAGCTTCTTTCTTGATTGATTGAACTAAAGCGTCCACGCCACTTGATCAAGGCGTTGACGCATTGGTGTCCAGTGATCAATGTCTTCAGTATATAAGCGTGCTGCGTCGACGCTACTAGCCCATAGCGTTGACGTAGTGGTGTTCCAGCAGCTAATTCTTTAGCTTGTTTGCTTGCTGCGTGGACGCTACCAGGCCGTGGCGTTGACGCACTGCAGTATTCCAGTGTGCTATGGACTCTGCCTCATTAACAACTGCGTCGACGCTGCTGTAGCATGGAGTTGACGTAGCCAGGTGAAGCTTTGAAATCCTCTTCAACTGAAGCGTGGACGCATTGAACTCCCAACGTCGACCCTGTTCTTCATTGGTGTCATCATCTGAAGATAGTGTATAGACTTTAGAACTGGTGCACGATGTACATACTTCATGATACTCGTCCAATGTATATACTTAGCTGAACAAGACACACAATGTATAGACTCTTCAATCGACAGGCAGACAATGTATATACTTGCTCAACCTGAATCAATGTCTAGACTTCAGCTCAAGGCCAGTGTATAGACTTCAAGCTTCAGAAACGAATGTACAGACTTTACTTAAGAAACGTATGGAAAGACCCCAGTGTATAGACTTTGCCTTGAACGAAGGTCAGTGATGAGTGTATAGACTTTCACGATGTGTAGACTTGGATACGTGAAAGCTACAGTGAAGGAATGTATACACTTGACCAAAGCAAGGGCAAATCGAGTGTACAGACTTCATGCTCTGAGACGCTGAGCAAGACGCTCCAATGAATAGACTTTGGCTAATGCATGAAGACAGACGCTGTACGGACTTGGGTAACGTGAGACGCTGGAAGAGACAGTCCAATGTATGGACTTCAACTCATGCGACCAAAGCATCAATGCAATGTGCAAACTTCGCCTGAGACAATGCATGAGACGGACGATGTATAGACTTCAGCAACAATGCATGACTTGTATAGACTTATGTTCTCAACGAAACACAAACACAACACAATGTATAGACTATGCTGAGTGTCTAGACTTGTGAGATGCATAGAACACACATGAGGCTGTATAGACTTGGAAGCCAAGGGCGATGTATGGACTTTCATATAAAAGGCTGTACAGACTTTGAAGTCTGAGGGCGTCGACGCATGATGCATGAGACACACTTGCTGCGTTGACGCTGCATGACTTGCGAAATGCATACAGCGTTGACGCTGCATGAGACGTAGGCTGTACAGACTTAGCCTAAGCCAATGCATGAACTGACGTTGTATGTACTTAGCCAATGCAATGTACATACTTCCTATATGAGGGAGCAGTGTATAGGCTTGCTGTGAAGAACATCAATGCACGATGTACAGACATGCAAATCATTCATTCATTCCAGCACACTCATGCATTCTCCACAGAGTATATCAGTTAAACACATGCATTCTTCCACAGAATATGTCAGATATATTCAAAACAATGTGATGACTCATTCATGTTGCTATCATTAAAACACCACATCATCAGCAAGACACAAGGGGCACAACAATCTCCCCCTTTTTGACGATGGTAACATAATGAGTCACACTGACTCATCAAACTATTCTCCCCCTTTGACATAATCAAAAAGAAGGGAAATTGTTTGATAGTCAAATACAATGCACAGAAAAGCACATAAATGCAGAGAGTGAGTCATGGTTCATTAAAATGAAGATCTCCCTTATGACAATGAAACAGCTCTGTCCCTATCAACATGCAGGCTTGACTACTCTTCCCTTAGATGCAAAGAAACCATAACTTCCCTTGAAGCACAGGAATGAACTCTGGTTATCCAATGAATCAAGCTAAATTCTGCCATTACAGAATCAGAACTTATGGCAGAATAAGATGGAAGATTCCAACAGTATCACAAGATATCTCAATGAATAATCAGACTGAATCTGATCAGGCTATCTGGAAAATCTGATCATGAGGGATTTTAATGCATACATCACTTCAATAAGTCTTAAAAGATGTAGACTCTTCTATCATAAAGGGTTATGAAGTGGCAACTTAACCAATCTGATTTAATTTTGATGTATACCAAATTTGTCAAATTAAACTCAATACTCATATCTGAATCCAAGTTTTAATAAAGGTGAACCAAATATTCAGATAACACCCAAAATCAATCATCTTTTATCTTACACATATGATCTCAATAGCACCTTTGAAAGATACACAGATTAGTACAGAAGTTAAACACTTTTCAAGAATATGAGTTGACAGATTTTTCAAGATAATTTCATTTGAAGCACATTATATTTTTTCCTGAGCAACTTAAGTTGATCAACACCTTTTTACATGAGGCACAACAAGTCTCAGTTGAAGTGACCCAGTTACTCAGTGTGATAACTGTCATTGCCTCTCATTTTGAGAGCAGAGTTGGCAATATGTGTGTCTTTTTACATGAGAAGACACCTTTATCAGAGGCCAGACTCCCCAGCTACTCAACACAAATAAGCTATTGCTATGTCAGGTTTTGTTTCACTAAATTTTTATCAGAGATAACTATGGCACCTCATGACTTGAGTTACTTTATTTCATTGATAAAGAACTCAGTTTCTCAGTGACCGAGTCATTGCTCTGAATTCACAAATTTTTCATTTAGTCAACATTTTTCAAATTAATGTTTAACAACAATACACACTATATGCATCTTAACCAAAGAAGCCCTGAATTCAAATTTTTAGATATTTGATGAGAGAGTCTAAGGTTTACATGAAACATGTGGTTAAAGTTTATTAAACCTTATCATTCAGATATTTTCAATTCATTTAACTACAAATCTGAGAATACATTAATCTTATATCAGTCTGATTCAGTGATAATTCTTAAACCTATATGATAGAAATTTCTACAATGTTCTTAGACTGATTTGCATGACATGCAGCTTAAGTTCCTCATATCAGAAAAATAAGTTTAGCTGACCAACAAATCAATAGTAGAGCCAATTCAGTCACACCAGCTGAGAGGTATATGAAGGAAGAGTACTAGCTGGTGAAAGAATCAATCAGCAAAAAAGAATAAAAGTTTAAAGCCAATAGCAGAGTTGAATTTCAGTCAGACAAAATGAGACACTCCTTCTTCAACAGATTGAGGATTAGTAGTCAAATTCTCAGATTCAAGAAGGTATGAATTCAAAATAGTCAATTGATGATTTGAAAGAGTGTAGAGTGAGAATTTCAAATAGTGTCAACAATGTGATAATGCTCCCCCTTGTCAATATGCAGTGACTCACATAAGACTCAACAAGCTCCCCCTGAATTGATGCAATTTATGCAAGATGATTATTTAAACGTCAGAGCATTCTTTATTCAGAGAGCATCATGCTAGAGCAATCAACTTTTCAAGATAATTCAATTCAGCATAGACAGATTATTATGATATGCATTGATCAAAAACAGTTGGACTCCCCCTGACTATATGCATGAAATGTATTGAAATCACATCACATGATATCAAATTTAGCATTCAGATATGATTCATGCAAATTAGACAGAAGAGAATTACTATAAGCATGATTGTTCAATTCATATTTCAGAAAACTTCAGTTTAGCACCAACAGATCAACATGATATGCAATACACTGCTCTATATGACTTGACCCATGGTACTGGGCGGAGGACTTGGTCCAAGGACCACCTCATACATGGCAGTAGCATCCAAACATACTCCATCTGCCCTTCAGCACTGTTCCATCTAATATACCATGATGGTCATGCAAATCAGTGCAATACGACATGCAGGGAGTTTGACATATCATGCATCATGACATAGATATGTAATGCATTCAGAGGTAAACTACAATTATTTCCATGTGCATTTCAGATTTTCAATTAGATTCAGTTAGATGATGCACAAAAGAATTAATCATGATATGCAGGCATTTAGAGCACACAAATTCAGAAGACAGAATTTAAACAGAGTTTTCAGAACTAACCTGAAATGTAGTCATGGGGTTTTCATTCTTGAGTGCCTTGGTTGATTAACCCCCTTTATTCATTTCCAAGGCACACCTGCAACAACAGGATTATTTTGATCCTGCAGGAACCCAAGCTGCCTTGGGTCCTGTATGAGCCCTAACAAGTGTTCTAAACAATCTTTTAGCAACATGATCATCATATTCCATCAGTTTACACTCAAACATTGAATGTCCAGTTTTTCCACAATAATAACATGAAACAACAGATTGTCTGGTCCTATGATGCTTCTCAACAGGAGCATGAGACCTATGACCATAAGCATTAAATGTTCTGTTATATGCATGAAATTTTGACTTACCATTACCTGCCCACCAACATTCAGAAGCTCGGTGGCCAGGTTTTCCACATTCAAAGCATACAGGTGTCTTTCCTTTAAAAATAGATTTATTTCTGCCAAGAGAATTTCTATTTGAAGGGAATTCAACAAATTTTGAAGTAAAATGATTTCCCTGAGCATACCAGCAGTCCTTGACTGCATGCCCATACTTACCACATTCAAAGCACCTTGGGTGCTTACCTCTTGAGCCAGTAAATCCCCATGAAGGCCTAAACCAACATTCAACAGCTTTATGACCACGTTTGTTACAATTATTGATAGATTCGGTGCAAGTATTCAGAGGGGGGGTGAATGAATATAGCCCGTTTGATCAACCTTCACCCAATTAAAAACCTAGAATAAAACAAGACAGATTCGACAATCTGAAACTCAATTGGAATTTCGCTCTCTTGACAGATTAAGATATTCTAAGAAAACCAATCAACACTTCTGCTCAAACAGAAGCCAAACGCTTAGAGCGCCCCTATGCAGTCATCTAGCAGAAGCAAAAGCAGATAAACCAAACCACAATGCACAAGGGGTTTTTAGGTGGTTCGGTCCTTCAGACCTACATCCACCCCACACTCAACCCGAGTGTGGCTTCCACTAGCTCACGCTAGAAACAGCAGACTCAGTCTGCAACAAATGCTGCCAAACAGCTTGACCAGGGGAACAGCCTCCCCTCTTCCTCCCAACCGGAGGGAACCACTAGTGACACCAGTCACTAGCAAACCAGAGACACAAGGTCTCTCTTCCTCCAGACCTGGAGGGAACCCCTGGACTTGAATCCACAAGCCCAGAACCGGAGACAAGTCTCCCTTCCTCCAAACCGGAGGGAACCCACAAGTAGCTCCCAACTACTTGCAACTGGAGATCAGATCTCCCTTCCTCCAAACCGGAGGGAACCCACAAGTAGCACCCAGCTACTTGCAACCGGAGATGTCAATCTCCCTTCTCCTGAACTAACAGGAGGAACCCCGACCACTCTACAGAGTATCGGAAACACAGCAAACCAGAAAACAAAGGAAAGAACAATAAACGAAAAATGACTTCAGCAAAACAGAAAGCTGAAAAACGAAATGCACAATGTGGCTCTCAACGGAGCTGACTGGCCTGGATTTGATCCACGGTCCAGTAGACGGATCTTCAGGTAAGATCTTCCTTCTTCTCCATGAGCTCTCTCGCTCACTCTCTATCTTTCTTTCTCTTTCTTCTGCTCTTCTCTCACTCTCTGCTTCTTCTTCTCTTCACACTCTTCTCGAGCTCTCTACCTCTCTTCTTCTCCTTCTTCTCTTCTTCTTTCTCTTTTCTTTTTCTATCTGGATCGTGGCTCTCTGTATGAGCTTTTCTTCACGCCAACTCGATCGACCTTCATCTGTGGACGAAGGCTTCCTTATATAGCATCAGCAGCAGGTGGATAGGGCACAAGACGCGTGTGCCTCCCACGCTTGATCCAGAACTTTCTTGCCACGTGCCTTTATTGCATTTTGTTCCTCTTGTCTTGGATCACGTGCAGCCCAGGTGTCTGAAATGTTCTTCCTCGGACCTGTAATGAGATTAACACCATTAGTCAATCAGAGTTCGCTGCATGCTTATTTAAAGCTAAGGCGCACGAGGTATGTAATGTCAACACAGGGTGACTACTTCACGAGGTTGGAAGTGAACGAACTGTGATACAATGAACAAGGCTAACACAACAAGGAAGATGACACGAGATGCAACTAGAGGACAGAGAGAAGCGACACGAGGTTCACACAGAAAACGACACGAGGTATACTGTGACAGAACAGACACAATGAAGAGAGTGACACAAGGTGGTGGCACAGAAAGCAACACGAGGTGCTGCAATGTTCTGCACGCAGTGGAACAAAAAATGACACGGAATGAAAACAACACAAAGATGAAACAGTAATTGACATGGGTTGAAATCAACACGAAGATAAAAACTGAAATCGACACGGAGTAAAAAACGACACGAAGATGAAAACAACACTAAGATGAAGTTGACACGGAGTGAAAATGACACGAGGTCTGGGAGACACGACACAAAGTCACAAGAACGACAGTAACCAACACGAAGTGTGGTTACGAAACATGAACGACACGAAGTGTGGAAACATGACACGAAAACGACACGAGGTCTGGAAACATGACACGAAGTCACAAGAAGAACAGTAACCAACACGAAGTGTGGTTACAGAACAAAAACGACACGAGGTCACAAGACAAACGACACGAAGTCCAAAGGTGACAAAACAGATACTACAAAGAGAACGACACGAGGTAGAAAGAAAACAACACGAAGTAAAACAATAACGACACGAAGTGTTACTGTAACAACAAACACTACGAAGTTACGAATACAAAAAGCAACACGGAGACATAGAGAAGTAAAACCGACACGAAGTGTGGTTACAAAAATAAAAGGACACGAAGTCTAAAGAGAAAACAGCACGAAGACAAAAACATAAAAACTAACACGAAGACATAATTGTGAAAACACCACGAGGAGATAGACAGCAAGGAGAACGACACGAAGTGAAACGACACTTGAACCTAGACCGACGTAAAGATCCAGCGAAAAATGACTCGAAGACAGAAATACACAAGCACGACATGAACTAAGGATGACATGGGGACAACACAGTCACATAGGCTGCACGAAGTGAAAGACAACACGGCTATCTCGACACGTGATGAAATGGTGGAAGTAGAAGAACAACTCGAAGACGAAAACGACACGAGCTGAATTTAACACAAAGGCGAAGACAGACACTGACACGAGGTGTGGACACGAAGCAAGAATGACATGAGGTTCAGGGAAACCAACACGAAGACAGAAGCAGTACGGACACACGAAGTATTACCTCTTAGCAGCTTTTTCTTGTAAAGCATGGAAATCAACACGAAGTGTTGTAAGCTCAGACGACACGAGATCTTTTCGTGTTAGTGAGGGGAAACAACACGAAGACTCAAGTACAGAGACAGCACGAAGATGATGTACAGTCTGATGTACAGACTTTGAAGAACAGTCTAATGTATAGACTTGTAGTTTATCATGAAAGAAGGCCAGCGTACAGACTTGCTGTCCTCACAGCAGATGATGTAAACACTTAGCCTATGCAGACCAATGTACAGACTTTGGCGAAGCAAAAGGCTGTATAGACTTGGAGACCCAAAGCCATTGTATATACTTTGTCTAAGACAAGGCATGAGCTGACGTTGTATACACTTAGCCAATGCAAACCAGTCCGATGTATAGACTTTAAGGAAATACATGCTACAGTGCAATGTCTAGACTTGCGATGTGTTCGCCAAATGCACACTACAGTCCAATGTATGGACTTAGACGAATGATGCATGAGACGCTCAATGTATCGACTTTGAGCTTGCTATGCAGTGAATAGACTTAGGGCATAAACCCCACAAAGCACTGTATAGACTATGCACATAACATAAGTCTAACATAAACAATATATCAGTTGTACCAGTCACAGTCATGATGCAATCATCAAGGCACAATGTCATGAAAACACTATATCATTGCTATCATCAAAATACAATATCAATCATCAAAACCACAGCAATGAATGAATGCTTTATGCATCAGTTTAACATGTAACAAGACTGAAACATCAAATATGTTAATCTAAACTGAGCAGCAAGATGACTGAACATTTGATAAGCTCACATCAACAACCAATCATCAAAACCATCATCAAAACCACAGGGGCACAACAATCTCCCCCTTTTTGATGATGGCAACACTTTCAATACATTGAGTCATTCTGATGATGTGAGGCATTCTGAGGCATTCTGAAGACTGACTCAAATTATTCTCCCCCTTTGACTTCATCAAAAAGAAAAATAATTTGAGAAATTATAGCATGTATAAGAGTTCAGTCAATTTCTCCTCCTTTCAAGAACATGATTCTCCCTTTTTGGCAAACAATATCTCCCCCTTTGATACAAACAAAATAAACTATGGGAAGGGTTAAATGCAAAAATGCAGATGCAACAAGTAATGCAATACTCCCCTTAAGTATGTGAATGCAAGGTCACAAATGATATGAACATGATTCAGTGTGACAAGGAATGCTCCCCCTGAATAGATGCCAATTGATATGAAATTGATGCAAGACTTGGAATCTCCCCTTCAATAAGTGGAATCTTATGAGATGAAAGAGAAGGAGACCACAGGGGCAAACAAGGAGAGGTTCAGGTCAATGAGTCAATACCATGAGCAGAAGAGTTTCAATTAACAGATTTTTCAAGGATGTTCCAAACATAAGAAATTCTGCCAGATCTTCAAGGAGATATCAATCTCATAAATCTAAAGCATAAGTTTTCAAAGTCTTCTATCATAAGGGCTTATGAATGACATTTATTGAACATCATGGTTCAAACGTGATGTATGCAGAGTTTATCAATAAAATTCTGTAATGATATCTAAAACCATGGTTTAATAAAAATGAACCAAGCCCTCATATTTATCTTGATTATCCTCCCTTTGTCTTACACAATCAAATCTATTGACTTCTTTCAGAATTACATGTACTAGTATTGAAATCAAGTAATTATGAAGTCATATGATTTTGTCTAGGGTTGTAGCAATTTGATTTTTGGCATCAATATTCAGATATTTCAATTTATTCAACAATTTTCCTTGCTACAAATTTTACGTGCTTTCTAGTTTAGTACACACCTTGTAACTAGAGGATATACCTTGATCAGAGGCCAATATCCCTAAGCCCTTAGTGTGACTAACTGTCATGCCTTATGTAAACAGAGTTAGCATTTACACATCATGACACACTACAGCTCAATTTTTAATGAGTGAATTGTATTTCTCAGTGTGCATGCCATTGCTCTGCCTGATTTTCAATGAATTCTCATTTTACAGAGTTAACTAAGGCACCTCATGACACAGTCCTTTGGACTTGTGTTTCTCAGTGACCAATGTCATTGCTCTGACAGATATTACCCTTTAGACATTTCAGAAACATTCATTTGCTTCAAAACAATATTAATCTCATGTACTTAACCAATTAAAGTCATGTATTCAAAAGTGCAGATTTCAGAAGTTTTTGCAAGACATAGCATGAAACAGTTGGTTAAGATTTATTAAACATGATTCAGATATGTTAAGAGATTTTGAAGTTAAACTCCATGAATACATTAAGCTTAAACCACATGAGTTATTTCAGTCATTCTTAAGAATGTATAATAGAAGATTTCTAGTTCAAGAGTTTTTCAGATTTATGATCGAGATAGCCCATTGAAATCTTCATGAAAGATTGATAGAATTCTGAAGTCAAATGATATCAATTGATAGTAGAAGTACCAATTGTTAAGAGAGATTGTGAAGCTCAAAGTTTTTCAGAATATGATTAAGGTTTGTCAACAAAATCAGTAAGAGAGGATATGCAGTGAGCTCTGACCCATGTATGCATTTGACAGCCTATATGCAATGCACTATATGTATGCAGGGACATGCAAAGACTCGACATTTAATTGCTATGCAAAGATATGCAACTAACTCCCCCTGAGAACATGCAATGTTTGCACTGAGAACTGAACATATGATACCAAATGATTCATGCACAATCAGACCGTCCTTATCAGCAAGGTGACCCATGGTACTAGGCGGAGCACTTGGTCTAAAAGACCAGCTCTCACATAGTAAGGACCTCCGGACAGATTTCCCTGCCTTTTGGTAGCTTACCATTTGATATACCATAGAGGTCATAAATAACAAGATAAACTCAACAGTCCTATATGCAATTCAACATACAAGAAGTCTGGCATATCATTCATCATGGCATTGATATGTAATGCATTCAGAGGTAAACTGTAATTATTTCCATGTGCATTTCAGATTTTCAATTAAATTCAGTTAGATGATGCGCAAAAGACTTAATCATGATATGCAGGCATTTAGAGCACCCAAATTCAGAAGACAGAATTTAAGCAGAGTTTTTCATAGCTAACCTGAAATGTAGTCATGGGGTTTTCAGTCTTGAGTGCCTTGGTTGATTAACCCCCTTTATTCATTTCCAAGACACACCTGCAAAGATTAATTATTTTGATCCTGCAGGAACCCAAGCAGTCTTGGGTCCTGTATTACCCCCAACATGTGTTCTAAACATATTTTGTGCATGAAGGTCATCAGATGTCATCAATTTATAGTTGGACATGGAGTGTCCATACTGACCACAATAATAGCAAGAGACAACAGAGTTTTTGTTCCTTTGAGCATGCATGTTAGTATGATCATGAAATCTATTCACATGAAGGTTTTTGTTATCCATATGAACATTTTGTTTTTTATTTCCAGCCAACCATCCTTGATTAGCTTTATGACCTGGCGTTCCATAGTTAAGACATGGAAGTGTTTTTCTTTTAAAGCCATAGTCATTTCTAGCAACAACATGGGGAGCAGGGAATTTTACAGATTTGGAATGAAAAACCTTTCCCTTTACATGCCAACAGTTTCCTACTGTATGGCCATGCCTCAAGCAGTGAGAGCAGACAATTGAATTTCTTATTTTAGCATTCAAATCAGCATGATAAGACTGTGATGTTTTCTTACTTCTAGCACACCAGCATTGTGCAGCAGTATGACCTACTTTACCACATTCAAGGCAGTTAGTTCTTTTATTCAGATGAGCATGATTTTTAGCATGAGAATTTTTGGCTTTTATGTCATCTTGTCTCATTAGGTCACATTTATGCATGACATGACCAATTCTATGATAGTAAAAGCATTTAACACTTTTCCTTTTATTAGAAAAATTCTTGACCTGAGAATTTTCAGCAAACAATCCTTTAAAGATATGTGCATGTGAATATGAATGAAGGCTATGATTGTCATGCACAGTTCCAGCCAAGATATTCATGGATGAAGTTGAGCATGAACACACAGAATTCTGATTTGATTTTTTATCATTCAGGGTGACATTCTTTTTCTCTTTCCCTTTCACAGTTTTTGATAGAGAGGCTATCTCAGATTGTATGGAGGATATTTTCAATTCAGATTTTGTTAACTCTTCCTCACATATGACGATCTGTTTTTGTAGGGCATCGTTCAAATTTTTTAATGACTCATTCGTTTCTCTTAAGGATCTGATTGTATTCTTTTGAAAATTATCATCAAATTTGATTTCCTTAACCAGATCCTCTAAGATTGTACATTGATTGCATGAGTCTTCCTTCTGAATGCCTTTTTCTTTTTCAATGGTTAACCATTGCTGTCCCATCGCTGTGTTCAAGACCATCAGTTTTTTATTTTCATCTTTTAATTTTCCATTTTCTTTTCGACATTCAGCACTGTCCCGTTTCAGATTATCCATCATGGATTTAAGCACAGTTACATCTTGCATGCTCTTAAAGAGATCAATATCTTTCTCATTCAGATTGTCTTTTAATTCTATAATCTTGTTTAGACAGTTTTGATTCTCAACTTTTAAAGCAAAATTTTGTTCTTTAACATTGTTAACGTCTATCATGCAGACATCATAAGAATCTGATAGCTCATCATAAGATAAATCTTCAGGTTCGGAGCTTACCTGAGATGATGAGTCATCCCTTTGGTCTTCACTGTGATTGCTTCGGTTGGCCATCAAACACTGATCATTTTGCTCTTCATGAACGGCAGCCACTTTGTTAAAAATTTCCTCCCCAGATGTGCACTCGAAGACGAATGGAAATAGGTCAATATCGACTGCCGCTGTCAAAATATTAAGAGCCATGAGATTCTCACGGTTCTTCAGTCTGTCCTCCTTGGACCATTTAGTCTGATCGTAAGACAATTTATGTGGGCCTCTAGACACAAGATTCCATAGATTTGGATCAATGGAATTTAAGTAGACAACAAGGCCGCCTAACCAATCACAGAAATTAGAACCATCAAATATCACGGATGGAGCCATTTGATCAAGCGGTCAGTAAGCGTTCGATCAAAAATCCAAGCAACAGTCGAGCAGAAGAACACCTCACAATATGGCAGGATCCCCTTCAGATCGTTGGATCTATTGAGCTAGGGAACCGCTCTGATACCAATTGATAGGTTCGGTGCAAGTATTCAGAGGGGGGGTGAATGAATATAGCCCGTTTGATCAACCTTCACCCAATTAAAAACCTAGAATAAAACAAGACAGATTCGACAATCTGAAACTCAATTGGAATTTCGCTCTCTTGACAGATTAAGATATTCTAAGAAAACCAATCAACACTTCTGCTCAAACAGAAGCCAAACGCTTAGAGCGCCCCTATGCAGTCATCTAGCAGAAGCAAAAGCAGATAAACCAAACCACAATGCACAAGGGGTTTTTAGGTGGTTCGGTCCTTCAGACCTACATCCACCCCACACTCAACCCGAGTGTGGCTTCCACTAGCTCACGCTAGAAACAGCAGACTCAGTCTGCAACAAATGCTGCCAAACAGCTTGACCAGGGGAACAGCCTCCCCTCTTCCTCCCAACCGGAGGGAACCACTAGTGACACCAGTCACTAGCAAACCAGAGACACAAGGTCTCTCTTCCTCCAGACCTGGAGGGAACCCCTGGACTTGAATCCACAAGCCCAGAACCGGAGACAAGTCTCCCTTCCTCCAAACCGGAGGGAACCCACAAGTAGCTCCCAACTACTTGCAACTGGAGATCAGATCTCCCTTCCTCCAAACCGGAGGGAACCCACAAGTAGCACCCAGCTACTTGCAACCGGAGATGTCAATCTCCCTTCTCCTGAACTAACAGGAGGAACCCCGACCACTCTACAGAGTATCGGAAACACAGCAAACCAGAAAACAAAGGAAAGAACAATAAACGAAAAATGACTTCAGCAAAACAGAAAGCTGAAAAACGAAATGCACAATGTGGCTCTCAACGGAGCTGACTGGCCTGGATTTGATCCACGGTCCAGTAGACGGATCTTCAGGTAAGATCTTCCTTCTTCTCCATGAGCTCTCTCGCTCACTCTCTATCTTTCTTTCTCTTTCTTCTGCTCTTCTCTCACTCTCTGCTTCTTCTTCTCTTCACACTCTTCTCGAGCTCTCTACCTCTCTTCTTCTCCTTCTTCTCTTCTTCTTTCTCTTTTCTTTTTCTATCTGGATCGTGGCTCTCTGTATGAGCTTTTCTTCACGCCAACTCGATCGACCTTCATCTGTGGACGAAGGCTTCCTTATATAGCATCAGCAGCAGGTGGATAGGGCACAAGACGCGTGTGCCTCCCACGCTTGATCCAGAACTTTCTTGCCACGTGCCTTTATTGCATTTTGTTCCTCTTGTCTTGGATCACGTGCAGCCCAGGTGTCTGAAATGTTCTTCCTCGGACCTGTAATGAGATTAACACCATTAGTCAATCAGAGTTCGCTGCATGCTTATTTAAAGCTAAGGCGCACGAGGTATGTAATGTCAACACAGGGTGACTACTTCACGAGGTTGGAAGTGAACGAACTGTGATACAATGAACAAGGCTAACACAACAAGGAAGATGACACGAGATGCAACTAGAGGACAGAGAGAAGCGACACGAGGTTCACACAGAAAACGACACGAGGTATACTGTGACAGAACAGACACAATGAAGAGAGTGACACAAGGTGGTGGCACAGAAAGCAACACGAGGTGCTGCAATGTTCTGCACGCAGTGGAACAAAAAATGACACGGAATGAAAACAACACAAAGATGAAACAGTAATTGACATGGGTTGAAATCAACACGAAGATAAAAACTGAAATCGACACGGAGTAAAAAACGACACGAAGATGAAAACAACACTAAGATGAAGTTGACACGGAGTGAAAATGACACGAGGTCTGGGAGACACGACACAAAGTCACAAGAACGACAGTAACCAACACGAAGTGTGGTTACGAAACATGAACGACACGAAGTGTGGAAACATGACACGAAAACGACACGAGGTCTGGAAACATGACACGAAGTCACAAGAAGAACAGTAACCAACACGAAGTGTGGTTACAGAACAAAAACGACACGAGGTCACAAGACAAACGACACGAAGTCCAAAGGTGACAAAACAGATACTACAAAGAGAACGACACGAGGTAGAAAGAAAACAACACGAAGTAAAACAATAACGACACGAAGTGTTACTGTAACAACAAACACTACGAAGTTACGAATACAAAAAGCAACACGGAGACATAGAGAAGTAAAACCGACACGAAGTGTGGTTACAAAAATAAAAGGACACGAAGTCTAAAGAGAAAACAGCACGAAGACAAAAACATAAAAACTAACACGAAGACATAATTGTGAAAACACCACGAGGAGATAGACAGCAAGGAGAACGACACGAAGTGAAACGACACTTGAACCTAGACCGACGTAAAGATCCAGCGAAAAATGACTCGAAGACAGAAATACACAAGCACGACATGAACTAAGGATGACATGGGGACAACACAGTCACATAGGCTGCACGAAGTGAAAGACAACACGGCTATCTCGACACGTGATGAAATGGTGGAAGTAGAAGAACAACTCGAAGATGAAAACGACACGAGCTGAATTTAACACAAAGGCGAAGACAGACACTGACACGAGGTGTGGACACGAAGCAAGAATGACATGAGGTTCAGGGAAACCAACACGAAGACAGAAGCAGTACGGACACACGAAGTATTACCTCTTAGCAGCTTTTTCTTGTAAAGCATGGAAATCAACACGAAGTGTTGTAAGCTCAGACGACACGAGATCTTTTCGTGTTAGTGAGGGGAAACAACACGAAGACTCAAGTACAGAGACAGCACGAAGACGATGTACAGTCTGATGTACAGACTTTGAAGAACAGTCTAATGTATAGACTTGTAGTTTATCATGAAAGAAGGCCAGCGTACAGACTTGCTGTCCTCACAGCAGATGATGTAAACACTTAGCCTATGCAGACCAATGTACAGACTTTGGCGAAGCAAAAGGCTGTATAGACTTGGAGACCCAAAGCCATTGTATATACTTTGTCTAAGACAAGGCATGAGCTGACGTTGTATACACTTAGCCAATGCAAACCAGTCCGATGTATAGACTTTAAGGAAATGCATGCTACAGTGCAATGTCTAGACTTGCGATGTGTTCGCCAAATGCACACTACAGTCCAATGTATGGACTTAGACGAATGATGCATGAGACGCTCAATGTATCGACTTTGAGCTTGCTGTGCAGTGAATAGACTTAGGGCATAAACCCCACAAAGCACTGTATAGACTATGCACATAACATAAGTCTAACATAAACAATATATCAGTTGTACCAGTCACAATCATGATGCAATCATCAAGGCACAATGTCATGAAAACACTATATCATTGCTATCATCAAAATACAATATCAATCATCAAAACCACAGCAATGAATGAATGCTTTATGCATCAGTTTAACATGTAACAAGACTGAAACATCAAATATGTTAATCTAAACTGAGCAGCAAGATGACTGAACATTTGATAAGCTCACATCAACAACCAATCATCAAAACCATCATCAAAACCACAGGGGCACAACAATTATAACAAATGATATGTTGGTTTGAAGAAGACATGTTTCTTTTGGGGTGGTGATGATTATTTGAAAATATTTTATCATGCATCATATCATCACTTTTCATCACACTGTAGTCATCCATATAATGACCATGCCTACCACAGTAGTAGCAAGAGGCATCAGATTTCCTAGGAGCATGCTTTCTATCATATGAGTTCCTAGATGCATGTGAATGAGTATAGGAAGCATGAACAGTGTGTACACCATCAGACTCAACCGAGCTAGCAGATTTCTGTTCATGAGCAGGAATAGTCTTTACCTTCTTTATTTGACTCTTTCTTTTCAATTTCTGATTATCCTTAACAGGTTTTATTTGTTTTTCAATTTTCTGAGCTTTAAACTGAAAGACAGATTTTGAAGGTGACTTCTGATTTTCATTTTGTTTTGTGGATTGCCTTGAAGTACCAGCTACATCAGTGCTTTGAACAAAAGTTGTATATAGCTGGTTTTTAGTGATTTTCTTAACATCAGAACAGCAATTTGTTCCCCCTTCAGAATTATCATCCTTCCTCTTCCCAACAGTTTTCATTTTTCCTTTAATCTTGGCAGCATCCTGGTTCACGAGCCTGCCACCTCGGATCACGTGCCCTTTATTAGCACGCTCAGCAACTAGAGTCAGGTGGCGTTAACCCACTTGCTTAAAGGGGTTGACGCATCTGTGATCCAGCGATCAAGTCTTCAACAGATGGGCGTGCTGCGTCGACGTTATCAGCAATGGCGTTAACGCATTGATGCGTTCTAGTGAACAAAATAGCCTAGCCTTTTTAACTGCTGCGTCGACGCTTCCGACCCGTGGCGTTGACGCAGTGAGGCATTCCAGTAGCCATTAGCCTCGTCTCTTTAGCTGTTGCGTCGACGCTGCTTAATTGTGGCGTTGACGCAGTGGAATAGCCTGTGAGGCTGAATGCTTCTTCAACTGCTGCGTCGACGCTGCTTGATCAATGCGTTGACGCACCAGAGTAATCCACAAGCTTCTTTCTTGAATTTTTGAACTACTACGACCACGCTACTTGATCAAGGCGTTGACGCACCAGAATAATCCAGGAGCTTCTTTCTAGATTGTTTGAACTGCTGTGTCCACGTGTCAGCATTTCAGCCTCTTGGATCACGTGCCAAGTCTTGATGGCCTGAATCATCTGCAGACAGACAGAGGAAAGTGAACTTAGTTCAGACAAATGTATATACTTAAGCAGAGTTGTCATTGTATGGACTTGATGCAGTGCAGCGAGTGTACAGACTTGGTAAAGTTAAGGACTTTAACAACGAGTGTAGAGAGTTGAAGCCTGACAACCCAATGTGTAGACTTGAAGCTCGACAGGCTGACAATGCATGTACTTGCTCAGTGTATGGACTTGATTAAAAGAACATGCAATGTATATACTTCATGTTATGAATCAAGGAATACACTTAGCTGAAGACTGCCAGTCGATGTATAGACATGGCATCAAACCCAGTGTATAGACTTTGCCTTGAACGAAGGTCAGTGATGAGTGTATAGACTTTCACGATGTGTAGACTTGGATACGTGAAAGCTACAGTGAAGGAATGTATACACTTGACCAAAGCAAGGGCGAATCGAGTGTACAGACTTCATGCCATGAGACGCTGAGCAAGACGCTCCAATGAATAGACTTTGGCTAATGCATGAAGACAGACGCTGTACGGACTTGGGTAGCGTGAGACGCTGGAAGAGACAGTCCAATGTATGGACTTCAACTCATGCGACCAAAGCATCAATGCAATGTGCAAACTTCGCCTGAGACAATGCATGAGACGGACGATGTATAGACTTCAGCAACAATGCATGACTATATAGACTTGTGTTCTCAATGAAACACAAACACAACACAATGTATAGACTATGCTGAGTGTCTAGACTTGTGAGATGCATAGAACACACAGAGGCTGTATAGACTTGGAAACCAATGCACACGGCTGACAGACATGAAGTGAACATGAATGAACATAATGTACAGACTTTGGACTCCAAGGGCGATGTATGGACTTTCATATGAAAGGCTGTACAGACTTTGAAGTCTGGGGGCGTCGACGCATGATGCATGAGACACACTTGCTGCGTTGACGCTGCATGACTTGCGAAATGCATAGAACATACAGAGGCTGCAATGCACCGATCTTAATTCGAGCACAAAGCACTTGATGCACTCTCATGAATTCTCCACAGAATATATCAGTTATATGCATTCAGATTGTTATGATTCAATGATTCAATGTCAAGCTATTAGTAAAATAAAATGGTGACTCATTCGTGTTGCTATCATTAAAACACCACATTCATCAAAGCACAAAAGAAGTGACCCAGTTACTCAGTGTGATAACTGTCATTGCCTCTCACTTTGAGAGCAGAGTTAGCAATATGTGTGTCTTTTTACATGAGAAGACACCTTCATCAGAGGCCAGACTCCCCAGCTACTCAACACAAATAAGCTATTGCTTTGTCAGGTTTTGTTTCACTAAATTTTTATCAGAGATAACTACGGCACCTCATGACATGAGTTGCTTTATTTCATTGATAAAGAACTCAGTTTCTCAGAGACCGAGTCATTGCTCTGAATTCACAATTTCTTCATTTAGTCAACATTTTCAAATTAATGTTTAACATCAGTACACACTATATGCATCTTAGCCAAAGAAGCCCTGAATTCAAATTTTTAGATATCTGATGAGAGAGTCTAAGGTTTACATGAAACATGTGGTTAAAGTTTATTAAACCTTATCATTCAGATATTTTCAATTCATTTAACTACAAATCTGAGAATACATTAATATTATATCAGTCTGATTCAGTGATAATTCTTAACCCTATATGATAGAAATTTCTACAATGTTCTCAGACTGTGTTGCATGACATGCAGCTTAAGTTCCTCAGATCAGAAAAATAAGTTTAGCTGACCAACAAATCAATAGTAGAACCAATTCAGTCACACCAGCTGAGAAGAGTGTGAAAGGTGAGTATAGGCTAGAATATAGACAGATAGTATCATGAAGGGAGTTGAAAGAAACTCTTCTTTAACAGCTCAACAAATAGAAGGCAGAATCCTTTTTCAAGAGAGAAATATGACATCAGATGAGAGTTGATCAATTTTTAGGCAAGAGGTGTTCAAGATGTGACAAACAAAACACCAATTAAATTTCTTTTCAGGATTTTCAACTCCACTACACTTCATATGCAACATTAGTCAAACTCCCCCTGACAAAGTGCATGAAATACAATAAATGAACTGCTCATGATTTTAGAATATGCTCAAGAAGAATAAATGCTTTGTTCAATCAAAGAGAGAATTTATCAAATGCATCATTTTCATTTCAAATTTTTCATCATATGATGCAAAGCAGCCCTATTATACATTGAAAAATATGCAGTCTACGACAATGGGCAAATGACAGTCATGCAAATGATGTATGCAAGTACTAGACACATGCATTGACTGTATGCACTAACTGACCCGTTCAAGTTCAGTCCAAGTATGTAATCAAGCATGCAATGCATTGACACCCGACACATGCATTGACTCTAAAAATGATTGTGCAGAGCATCTATCAGCCTATTTATTCAGTGCAATAATCAGTGAGAGAAGAGCATCAGATATATGCAAGGTAAAACTCAGTAGCTGAGTCTGGAATGCCGACTGATCAGCTAGACATGAAGAGATCATCAACAATCAATCAAGTAAATCAATATGAAACTCACAATTTTCATGCTCACAATTTCAGATAATGGAATTTAAGCATAGAGTTTTGGAATTGACCTGAATTGTGCGATCATGGGGTTTTCATCCTTGAGTGCCTTGGTTAACCCCTTTTATTTCTCCCACCAAGGCACACCTGCAACATATCAATCAATATGATCTTGCAGGGACCCAAGAGGTCTTGGGTCCTGAATTACCCCTATCAGGTGTTCTAAATAATTTCTTAGCAATATTGTCATCAAATTCCATCAGTTTACACTCAAACATTGAATGTCCAGTTTTTCCACAATAATAACATGAAGCCACAGAATTTTTGTTTTTATTCTTCATGTTAGCAGAAACATGATGCCCATGTGCATGCATATGAGTATGAAAATTATGTGTATGAGCATGAGTATTTCTTTTATTGACTTGAAAATTTTTCTTTCCATGCTCAGCCATCCGACAGTTGGCAGCTTTGTGGCCTAGCTTACCACATTCAAAACATTTAAGATGCTTTCTTCTTGATTCATTTTTACCCTAATGATTTCCTGACCAGCACTCATTAGCCTTATGCCCAGGCTTGTTGCAAGTGAAACAAATGATATGCTGATTGAATTTGAGTTTGTTTCTTTTGTACTCATGATGATTTGGGGTGTATCTGGCATGCATTCTGTCATCAGATTTCAAGGCATAGCATTCATTCATTAAATGACCATACCTACCACAATAATAGCATGAAACATCATATTTTCTAGGGGCATGGTTTCTATCAGATGAATTCACAGATGCATGTGAATGAGTACAAGAAGCATGAGCATTTTGCATTGACCCATTAGATTCAGCAGAGCTAACAAATTTCAGAGTATAACCAGAATTATTCTTTGCCCTTTTTGTTTGACTCTTTCTTGTCAATTTCTGATTATCCTCAACAGGTTTTGTTTGTTTTTCAATTTTCTGAGCTTTAAACTGAAAGATAGATTTTGAAGGTGACTTCTGATTTTCATTTTATTTTGTGGATTGCCTTGAAGTACCAGCTACATCAGTTCTTTAAACAAAAGTTGTATATAGCTGGTTTTTAGTGATTTTCTTAACATCAGAACAGCAATTTGTTCCCCCTTCAGAATTATCATCCTTCCTCTTCCCAACAGTTTTCATTTTTCCTTTAATCTTGGCAGACTCAATAGCTGAATTTTCCAGATTATGAATTTTATCTTCCAAGCTTGCAATGTGAAGTTCATAACTGGCTATTTCCTGTTCACTGCAATTAACACATTCGCTTAGAACTTGGTTTGCAGTTTTATACTTCTCAATTTCTTGTTCTAGACTGTTCAAAATTTCTGAATTTCCATCATAGACAGCTTTTCCTTTTTCTATAGTGAGAAGTCTTTCAGACAAGCCAGTGTTCAACCACTTTAGTTGTTCAACTTCAGCTTTTAATTCAGTGTTTTCTTCCTCGAGATTTTTATCCTGAATTTCATTATTAGCACATCTCTCTCTTCCAGACATGTGCTCCAATTTTTCAATCAGTTCATCTTCTCTTTCTTCTGCTTTAATTTTCTTAGCGAGCAGATTTTTATGATCATCTTTAAGTGAGGCAATTTATTTATTTAGCCATTCATTCTCACTAAAGAGATATTCATTACGTTCTCTTAAAGCTGAGCATGTTTTACAATTTGATTTAGCAGAAGAGGACTGTGAAACCTCATTGATTTCATTCATTCTGACCATAAGAGTTTTATTCTTCTTTTGAAGATCTTCATTCTCCAATTTCATTTTGTCCAATTCAGAATTAACTTCAGTGAGTTCCTGCATGCCTTTTAGATGCTCCTTTTTCTTATCATTCAACTGATTCTCTATTTCTGACATTTTATCCAACCATGTTTGTTTTTCAAATTTTAGAGAATCATTTTGTTTCTTAAGATTCTGAACATCTAGCATGCAAGCATCATAAGACTTTTTCATATTTGGACAGTTTTCACATGAATCTTTCAGATTTATTCTATCACATTTCTTTTTTAATTTTTTATTTTCAGATTTCAATTTTTTGGAAACTTCTAACAAGTTTTCATACATCTCTATCAATTCATCGAAAGAGTATCCTTCTGATTCAGAACTTACCTCGGATGAAGTTTCATCATCAGCATTTCTATGATCAGCCATTAAGCACTTGCTGTGATTCCTGATTAGCTTCAGTTTATCCAAAATATCTTTGGCAGACCTGCAAGATGAAATGCATTCAATTAGAGATCTATCAATTGATTCTTTTAATAAAACTACAGCTCTATTATTGACAGAGTCTTTCAGCTTGTCCTTCTTGGTCCATTTAGATTTATCCTTCGACAGTTTGTATGGGCCGTGAGTCATTACCTTCCACAGTTTTGGATCAGTAGACTTTACATATCGATGGAGGTTTTCGAACCAAGAGTCAAAGTTATCACCTCTGAATATCGGAGGATTAGCCATCGAATCAGATAACAACCAAATTCAAAGCACAAAACACTAGACAATAAAACCAGATAAGCAAGGCACGGTACTAACTCAGTGAAGCTAAATACAGAACACAAGAGGCACACTTATGAAATGCACCAGACAGAAATGCACTAAGACAGTAAATCAAGAAGAAAAAGCAGAGTGGAGAGAAGCTGTCGATCCAGCACAAAAGAAGAAAGAAAAGAGAGAGAAGAGAAGAGCAGAGAGTGAGAGATTAGAAGAAGCAGAAGAGAAAGATGCTGTGAAGAATTAGTGAAATCGAGAGAGGAGGAGAGTAGCTACCTGAAGATTAGTCTTCACTGGCCGTGGATCAAATCCAGGCCAGTCAGCTCTTTAAGAGTCACATTGTGCTTTTCGTTTACAGCTTTCCGATGCTGTTATCTTGTCTTTTATTTTCTATTTTACATTTTCTTTCAAGCTGTTAGCTAGCGGTTTGCAGTGGAGGAGTCCACTGGACAGCAAGCTGTGTTGCTCAGCGGGGCGAGGAGGATTTCTCGGATGGCAAGCTGTGTTACCCAGCGGTTGTAGGCAAGCTATGATGCCCAGCTGTTCAAGCTGTGAGTCAGCGGAATCCACACTCGGGTTGAGTGTGGGGTGGATGTAGGTCTGTAGGACCGAACCACCTAAAAACCCCTCTTGCATTGTGGTTCGATTGCTTATATACCAAATTTTTCTTATGGGTGAATGAATATGGCCTATAAAAACTTTCACCTAGTAAAGATTTCGCTCAATTAAAATCTAATGCTCACTAAAAAAATGCTAGTTCGTAAACTGAACAACCTTGAAGGCTAATGGGCAGTTGCGGAACTGAAACAAACACACAGTAAGATCACTAGAGTGCTAACAAGACAAATTTAGCCAATCAGAAAACTAATTAACTCTTCTTCTCAACCAAAAGCCAAACACATGGAGCGCCCCTATGCATTCATCTAGCGGAAGCAAACCATAAGCAATCAAGCCACAATGCAAGAGGGGTTTTTAGGTGGTTCGGTCCTCCAGACCTACATCCACCCCACACTCAAACCGAGTGTGGATTCCGCTGACTCACAGCTTGAACAGCTGGGCATCACAGCTTGCCTTACAACCGCTGGGCAACATAGCTTGCCGTCCGAGCAATCCTCCTCGCCCCGCTGAGCAACACAGCTTGCTGTCCAGTGGACTCCTGCACTGCAAATCGCTGGGCAATACAGCTTAGCCGTCTAAAGGCAGCACCTCTGCAATCCGCTGACTAACAGCTTGACAAAGGAAGTTCAAAATAAAACAAAAGATGGGGGTAAACAGCATCGGAAAGCTGTAAGCACTAAGCACAGAATATGGCTCTTAAAGAGCTGACTGGAGTGGATCTGATCCAACTTCTAGCAAGAACAGATCTCCCTCGATCTCACTCTCTTTCTTCACTCTCTCTCTTCTCAACTCCTTCACGTCTGCTTCTCTCCTCTTTTCTTTCTCTTCACACTCTGCTCGAGCTCTCTATCTCTCACTTTTTCTCTTCTGCTTCTTCTCTCTTTCTTTTCTTCTTCTTCTGCTGGATCGTGGAAGCTCTCTCTCCTTCTAATTCATCTCTCAACTTCTGCTCCCTGGCTTCGATCACGATTGACCTCCATCTGAAGATGAAGGCTCTATTATATACCAGCAGCAGCAGGGCGCGTATGGCTTCCACAGTTCCCGCCCTAAGAATTCAGACCACGTGGCAGCATCCAGCAAGCTGTCAGTACACGTGTCCTCATCTGGGCACTCTCCTTATCCTCGGATCACGTGCCCAGCACCAGTACGCTCAGCAACTGGAGTTAGATGGCGTCAACCCACTTGCTCCAAAGAGTTGACGCACCCTTCAGAGATATTCTATCAGAAAAGCTCAAATCTGCTGTGTTGACGCTTCCAACCCGTAGCGTTGACGCATTAGAGTAATCCAGTAAGCTTCTTTCTTGATTGTCTGAACTACAGCGTCCACGCCACTTGATCAAGGCGTTGACGCATTGGTGTCCAGTGATCAATGTCTTCAGTATATAAGCGTGCTGCATCGACGCTACTAGCCCATAGCGTTGACGCAGTGGTGTTCCAGTAGCTAATACTTTAGCTTGTTTGCTTGCTGCGTGGACGCTACCAGGCCGTGGCATTGACGCACTGCAATATTCCCGTGAGCTATGGACTCTGCCTCATTAACTACTGCGTCGACGCTGCTGTAGCATGGAGTTGACGCAGCCAGGTGAAGCTCTGAAATCCTCTTCAACTGAAGCGTGGACGCATTGAACTCCCAGCGTCGACCCTGTTCTTCATTGGTGTCATCATCTGAAGATAGTGTATAGACTTTAGAACTGGTGCACGATGTACATACTTTATGATACTCGTCCAATGTATATACTTAGCTGAACAAGACACACAATGTATAGACTTGCAGCCATGAGCAAATGCAATGTATAGACTCTTCAATCGACAGGCAGATAATGTATATACTTGCTCAACCTGAATCAATGTCTAGACTTCAGCTCAAGGCCAGTGTATAGACTTCAAGCTTCAGAAACGAATGTACAGACTTCACTTAAGAAACGTATGGAAAGACCCCAGTGTATAGACTTTGCCTTGAACGAAGGTCAGTGATGAGTGTATAGACTTTCACGATGTGTAGACTTGGATACGTGAAAGCTACAGTGAAGGAATGTATACACTTGGCCAAAGCAAGGGCAAATTGAGTGTACAGACTTCATGCCATGACACGCTGAGCAAGACGCTCCAATGAATAGACTTTGGCTAATGCATGAAGATAGACGCTGTACGGACTTGGGTAGCGTGAGACGCTGGAAGAGACAGTCCAATGTATGGACTTCAACTCATGCGACCAAAGCATCAATGCAATGTGCAGACTTCGCCTGAGACAATGCATGAGACGGACGATGTATAGACTTCAGCAACAATGCATGACTGCATAGACTTGTGTTCTCAACGAAACACAAACACAACACAATGTATAGACTATGCTGAGTGTCAAGACTTGTGAGATGCATAGAACACACAGAGGCTGTATAAACTTGGAAACCAATGCACACGGCTGACAGACATGAAGTGAACATGAGTGAACATGATGTACAGACTTTGGACTCCAAGGGCGATGTATGGACTTTCATATGAAAGGCTGTACAGACTTTGAAGTCTGGGGGCGTCGACGCATGATGCATGAGACACACTTGCTGCGTTGACGCTGCATGACTTGCGAAATGCATAGAACATACAGAGGCTGCAATGCACCGATCTTAAATCAAGCACAAAACACTTGATGCACTCTCATGCATTCTCCACAGAATATATCAGTTATATGTATTCAGATTGTTATGATTCAATGATTCAATGTTAAGCTATTAGCAAAACAAAATGGTGACTCATTCGTGTTGCTATCATTAAAACACCACATTCATCAAAGTACAAGGGGCACAACAATCTCCCCCCTTTTGATGATGGCAACATAATGAGTCACACTGACTCGTCAAACTATTCTCCTCCTTTGACATAATCAAAAAGAAAGGGAATGGTTTGAGAGACACAATGCAGCACACAAAGACACTTATGACAATGAAACATCACTCCCCCTATCAGCATGCAAGATTAACTACTGTCCCCTAGATGCAAAGAAACCATAACTCCCCCTGAAGCACAGGAATGGATTCAAGTTATCCAATAAATCAATCTGAATTCTGCCTTTACAAAGAATATGAATTCTGGTGAAAAGACCACATAATCAGAACTTATTGCAGAACAAGGTGGAAGATTCCAACAGTGTGGAGAGTAAAGTGATTGGTGATAGAAGGGCAATAATAGACAACAATCATCACAAGACATCTCAATGAATAATCAGAATGAATCTGATCAGGCTATCTAGAAAGTCTGATGATGAGGGATTTTAATGCATACATCACTTCAATAAGTCTTAAAAGATGTAGACTCTTCTATCATAAAGGGTTATGAAGTGGCAACTTAACCAATCTGATTTAATTTTGATGTATAGCAAATTTGTCAAATTAAACTCAATACTCATATCTGAATACAAGTTTTAATAAAGGTGAACCAAATATTCAGATAACACCCAAAATCAATCATCTTTTATCTTACACATATGATCTCAATAGCACCTTTGAAAAATACACAGGTTAGTACTGAAGTTAACACTTTTTCACGAACATGAGTTGACAGATTTTCCAAGATAATTTTATTTGAAGCACATTATATTTTTCCTGAGCAATTTAAGCTGATCAACAACTTTTTACATGAGGCACAACAAGTCTCAGTTGAAGTGACCCAGTTACTCAGTGTGATAACTGGCATTGCCTCTCACTTTGAGAGCAGAGTTAGTAATATGAGTGTCTTTTTACATGAGAAGACACCTTTATCAGAGGCCAGACTCCCCAGCTACTCAACACAGATAAGCTATTGCTCCGTCAGGTTTTGTTTCACTAAATTTTTATCAGAGATAACTATGGCACCGCATGACATGAGTTGCTTTATTTCATTGATAAAGAACTCAGTTTCTTAGAGACCGAGTCATTGCTCTGAATTCACAATTTCTTCATTTAGTCAACATTTTCAAATTAATGTTTAACAACAGTACACACTATATGCATCTTAGCCAAAGAAGCCCTGAATTCAAATTTTTAGATATCTGATGAGAGAGTCTAAGGTTTATATGAAACATGTGGTTAAAGTTTATTAAACCTTATCATTCAGATATTTTCAATTCATTTAATTACAAATCTGAGAATACATTAATCTTATATCAGTCTGATTTAGTGATAATTCTTAAACCTATATGATAGAAATTTCTACAATGTTCTCAGACTGAATTGCATGACATGGAGCTTAAGTTCCTCAGATCAGAAAAATAAGTTTAGCTGACCAACAAATCAATAGTAGAACCAATTCAGTCACACTAGCTGAGAAGAGTGTGAAAGGTGAGTATAGGCTGGAATATAGACAGATAGTATCATGAAGGGAGTTGAAGGAAACTCTTCTTTAACAGCTCAACAAATAGAAGGCATAATCCTTTTTCAAGAGAGAGAAATATGACATCAGATGAGAGTTGATCAATTTTTAGGCAAGAAGTGTTCAAGATGTGACAAACAAAACACCAATTCTAAGTGCTCCCCCTATCTAGATGCAATTAAAATTCTTTTCAGGTTTTTTAACTCCACTACACTTCATATGCAACATTAGTCAAACTCCCCCTGACAAAGTGCATGAAATACAATTAATGAACTGCTCATGATTTTAGAATATGCTCAAGAAGAATAAATGCTTTGTTCAATCAGAGAGAGAATTTATCAAATGCATCATTTTCATTTCAAAATTTTCATCATATGATGCAAAGCAGCCCTATTATGCATTGAAAAACATGCAGTCTATGACAATGGGCAAATGACAGTCATGCGAATGATGTATGCAAGTACTAGACACATGCATTGACTGTATGCACTAACTGACCCGTTCAAGCTCAGTCCAAGTATGTAATCAAGCATGCAATGCATTGACACCAGACGCATGCATTGACTCTAAAAATGATTGTGCAGAGCATCTATTAGCCTATTTATTCAGTGCAATAATCAGTGAGAGAAGAGCGTCAGATATGTGCAAAGTAAAACTCAGTAGCTGAGTCTGGAATGAAGATTGATCAGCTAGACATGAAGAGAGTATCAGACATCAAACGAACAGTTCAACAATTTCAGATATCAAACAGACAAATCAGTATTTTCAGATGATAAAATTTAAAGACAAGTTCAGAACTAACCTGAAATGTAGAATCATGGGGCTTCCTTTTTAAGTGCCTTGGCTAAATTACCCCTTTTATTTCTCTCACCAAGGCACACCTGCAACATATCAATCAATATGATCTTGCAGGGACCCAAGCAGTCTTGGGTCCTGCACTACCCCTATCAGGTGTTCTAAACATTCTTTTTGCAACATTATCATCAAATTCCATAAAAGAACAATCAGACATGGAATGTCTAAAATTTCCATAATAATAACATGAAACAACAGATTGTCTGGTCCTATGATGCTTCTCAACAGGAGCATGAGACCTATGACCATAAGCATTAAATGTTCTGTTATATGCATGAAATTTTGACTTACCATTACCTGCCCACCAGCATTCAGAAGCTCGGTGGCCAGGTCTTCCACATTCAAAGCATACAGGTGTCTTTCCTTTAAAAATAGATTTATTTCTGCCAAGAGAATTTCTATTTGAAGGGAATTCAACAAATTTTGAAGTAAAATGATTTCCCTGAGCATACCAGCAGTCCTTGACTGCATGCCCATACTTACCACATTCAAAGCACCTTGGGTGCTTACCTCTTGAGCCAGTAAATCCCCATGAAGGCCTAAACCAACATTCAACAGCTTTATGACCACGTTTGTTACAATTATAACAAATGATATGTTGGTTTGAAGAAGACATGTTTCTTTTGGGGTGGTGATGATTATTTGAAAATATTTTATCATGCATCATATCATCACTTTTCATCACACTGCAGTCATCCATATAATGACCACGCCTACCACAGTAGTAGCAAGAGGCATCAGATTTCCTAGGAGCATGCTTTCTATCATATGAGTTCCTAGATGCATGTGAATGAGTATAGGAAGCATGAACAGTGTGTACACCATCAGACTCAATCGAGCTAGCAGATTTCTGTTCATGAGCAGGAATAGTCTTTACCTTCTTTATTTGACTCTTTCTTTTCAATTTCTGATTATCCTCAACAGGTTTTATTTGTTTTTCAATTTTCTGAGCTTTAAACTGAAAGACAGATTTTGAAGGTGACTTCTGATTTTCATTTTGTTTTGTCGATTGCCTTGAAGTACCAGCTACATCAGTGCTTTGAACAAAAGTTGTATATAGCTGGTTTTTAGTGATTTTCCTAACATCAGAACAGCAATTTGTTCCCCCTTCAGAATTATCATCCTTCCTCTTCCCAACAGTTTTCATTTTTTCTTTAATCTTGGCAGACTCAATAGCTGAATTTTTCAGATTATGAATTTTATCTTCCAAGCTAGCAATGTGAAGTTCATAACTGGCTATTTCCTGTTCACTGCAATTAACACATTCGCTTAGAACTTGGTTTGCAGTTTTATACTTCTCAATTTCTTGTTCTAGACTGTTCAAAATTTCTAAATTTCCATCATAGATAGCTTTTCCTTTTTCTATAGTGAGAAGTCTTTCAGACAAGCCAGTGTTCAACCACTTTAGTTTTTCAACTTCAGCTTTTAATTCAGTGTTTTCTTCCTCAAGATTTTTATCCTGAATTTCATTATTAGCACATCTCTCTCTTCCAGACATGTGCTCCAATTTTTCAATCAGTTCATCTTCTCTTTCTTCTGCTTTAATTTTCTTAGCGAGCAGATTTTTGTGATCATCTTTAAGTGAGGCAATTTGTTTATTTAGCCAGTCATTCTCACTAAAGAGATCTTCATTACGTTCTCTTAAAGCTGAGCATGTTTTACAATTTAATTTAGCTGAAGAGGACTGTGAAACCTCATTGATTTCATTCATTCTGACCATAAGAGTTTTATTCTTCTTTTGAAGATCTTCATTCTCCAATTTCATTTTGTCCAACTCAGAATTAACTTCAGTGAATTTCTGCATGCCTTTTAGATGCTCCTTTTTCTTATCATTCAACTGATTCTCTATTTCTGACATTTTATCCAACCATGTTTGTTTTTCAAATTTTAGAGAATCATTTTGTTTCTTAAGATTCTGAACATCTAGCATGCAAGCATCATAAGACTTTTTCATATTTGGACAGTTTTCACATGAATCTTTCAGATTTATTCTATCACATTTCTTTTTTAATTTTTTATTTTAAGATTTCAATTTCTTGGAGACTTCTAACAAGTTTTCATACATCTCTATCAATTCATCGAATGAGTATCCTTCTGATTCAGAACTTACCTCAGATGAAGTTTCATCATCAGCATTTCTATGATCAGCCATTAAGCACTTGCTGTGATTCCTGATTAGCTTCAGTTTATCCAAAATGTCTTTGGCAGACCTGCAAGATGAAATGCATTCAATTAGAGATCTGTCAATTGATTCTTTTAATAAAACTGCAGCTCTATTATTGACAGAGTCTTTCAGCTTGTCCTTCTTGGTCCATTTAGATTTATCCTTCGACAGTTTGTATGGGCCGTGAGTCATTACCTTCCACAGTTTTGGATCAGTAGACTTTACATACCGATGGAGGTTTTCGAACCAAGAGTCAAAGTTATCACCTCTGAATATCGGAGGATTAGCCATCGAATCAGATAGCAACCAAATTCAAAGCACAAAACACTAGACAATAAAACCAGATAAGCAAGACACGGCACTAACTCAGTGATGCTAAATACAGAACACAAGAAGCACACTTATGAAATGCACCAGACAGAAATGCACTAAGACAGTAAATCAAGATGATTCCAAATGACCCACTCTGAAATGCACTAAATAGTTAGCAGGATCCTCTGCAGATTGTTAGATCTGTTAGATCAGAAACCTGCTCTGATACCAATTGTTGGGTTCGGTGCAAGTATTCAGAGGGGGGGTGAATTAATATGGCCTATAAAAACTTTCACCCAGTAAAGATTTCGCTCAATTAAAATCTAATGCTCACTAAAAAAATGCTAGTTCGCAAACTGAACAACCTTGAAGGCTAATGGGCAGTTGCGAAACTGAAACAAACACATAGTGAGATCACTAGAGTGCTAACAAGACAAATTTAGCCAATCAGAAAACTAATTAACTCTTCTTCTCAACCAAAAGCCAAACACATGGAGCGCCCCTATGCATTCATCTAGCGGAAGCAAACCATAAGCAATCAAACCACAATGCAAGAGGGGTTTTTAGGTGGTTTGGTCCTCCAGACCTACATCCACCCCACACTCAAACCGAGTGTGGATTCCGCTGACTCACAGCTTGAACAATTGGGCATCACAGCTTGCCTTACAATCACTGGGCAACACAGCTTGCCGTCCGAGGAATCCTCCTCGCCCCGCTGAGCAACACAGCTTGCTGTCCAGTAGACTCCTCCACTGCAAACCGCTGGGCAATACAGCTTAGCCGTCCAGAGGCAGCACCTCTGCAATCCGCTGACTAACAGCTTGACAAAGGAAGTTCAAAATAAAACAAAAGATGGGGGTAAACAGCATCGGAAAGCTGTAAGCACTAAGCACAGAATATGGCTCTTAAAGAGCTGACTGGAGTGGATCTGATCCAACTTCCAGCAAGAACAGATCTCCCTCGATCTCACTCTCTTTCTTCACTCTCTCTTTTCTCAACTCCTTCACGTCTGCTTCTCTCCTCTTTTCTTTCTCTTCACACTCTGCTCGAGCTCTCTATCTCTCACTTTTTCTCTTCTGCTGCTTCTCTCTTTCTTTTCTTCTTCTTCTGCTGGATCGTGGAAGCTCTCTCTCCTTCTAATTCTTCTCTTAGCTTCTGCTCCCTGGCTTCGATCACGATCGACCTCCATCTGAAGATGAAGGCTCTATTATATACCAGCAGCAGCAGCATCAGCAGCAGCAGCATCAGCAGCAGCAGGGCGCGTGATGTGGCACAGCCCAAAGACCACTAAATATGATAAGGTGACCCTAGGACTTAGACCCGCAAGCATACAAGCGCTCAATGATTCTCACAACGACGATTTTTGCTCACTCGGTTCACACGGTCACCCGGTGGGTCCGGGAGATGATGGTGAGGGTCCGAGGCGGGACCCAATTGTCCTAATGGACTTACAATGCTAAGGCTGACCTCCAATGGGCCAGGGAGTCCCAACTTTGTGGGTGGCTGGCCCGCAAGGCGGGGTGTGGGGTGGCACTCACTCACGGGCCGCGGTGGGCACGATATTGCTTAAAATGAATTCCGAGCACTCTCTTACCGTCCGACGGGCATTCAAGGCAATACTACATTTGCAGAAATGAAGCTACAAGGGTGTGATCAGAAGCTCACCTGATCGGTGTGAAGACACCGATCCTGTTCGGAGACGAGGGCGCGCCGGGAGGCGAGGGTATACACCCGATCGCCGCGGCGATGGAGCTTGACCTGAAAATGTGAAGAGGTACAGCACTACGCCCCTTGCAAGGGGGGGATCTTGGGGTGGGGGTTAATGTATTACAACCAAAAATTACCTCCACGCAGGGAGGGGCCTTCAGCCGGCCAAGCGGGGAGGGGAACGAGCGAGATAGAGTCGACTTTCCGAGCTTTGCCGATTCTGCCTAGCTTCTGTAATTCTGGACAGAGGGCCGATGTCGATGCTGCCAATAATTCCACCGAACTTGGAATCTCATGAAACTTGCGCCAAAAGCTTGCTAACCGGAGAGGGGTGTGGCTTGAATTTTTTGGACGACGTTCTGATCTGGGGGCTGACTGCTCCAGCGACTGGAAGATGGATGCAGCTCTGGTCTCTGGCCGAGCTCAGTCTGAAACAGCAGGTTGCAGAAGCTGCCACGATCGCTCCTGAGCTCCAAATTTGGCACCGCTAGACTCGTTGGAATCGTGGACGAGTCTACTTTGCAGCAAAACAAACGGCGAAGTCTTCTGATGTTGGAGATGAGCTGGGTGTCCAGAGAAGTGGACGGTGGTCGGTGCAGACTGTGAGGAGGCAGACCGGCGTGGGTGTGGTAGAAAATTGGTATCTCTGGTTGTCGGATGCCGAACGGGGTTCCGCCTTCTGTTCCTGGACGCTGACAGGGGGAGGAAGAACTTTGTAGAAGACCTCGAAGACTGGTTCCTTCAAGGTTTGTCGTGGGAGAGTCTTCTCTGCCGCTCTGGCTCCTGGTCTGAGAGGTTCTGCGCAGTCGGGGAAGAACAGCCTTCACGGACGGCCACGAACTCGGAATGGAGTGATTCCACCTCGCCTGCGAAGAGCACAGGGAGGCCTTTCCAGAAAGTTAGGCCACGCCACCAGCAGAACCAGGATGCAGTCGTGGATGTCGCTGCAACAGAGTGCTAAACTGCAGGTCGGCCTGCACACAAAGCTGGAGTGGAGAAGAGAGGAGGGGGTGAACTTGGCTTGAGGGGAGAGGAGGGGTGCGACCTAGGGAGCAAGGAGGGAAGGGGAGATTCGAATTTGGGCTTTGGAATGAGTTAATTCAGCCTTGGGAAGGTGGAGATATGCTTAGGGAAGTGAAAGGGGTAGGTGGTGGTTGGAGGGTGGGGTTTTGAGTGGTGGAACTTCCTTGGGACTAGGTGAGGATTAAAGAGGGGTTGTGGGAAGTTGTGGGGAGTTAATGGAGGTAGGTGGGGGTTGGAAGTGGTTGAGAGGGGGAGGAGAGAGAGTGAATTTCGAAATTTAGAGAGAGGAGGAGAGAGAATGGAGAGATAATGAGAGAGAGAGAGATATTGAGAGAGTTTGAAAGGGTTTTCTTCAATATTCATCAAAAGTTGAATACAAGAGGAGAGATGGGGCCTATATATAGGCAACCATTCTTTACATGACCAAAATACCCTTGACAATAAGATAAAAGACCGAGCATATCCTAGACTCAATCCTATGGGCCCATAACTAAAGTAATAAGGCCCAATTAAACATAACAAGGGAAATGGACTAAAACCATATGACTCAATAAAGGAAAATACATAAGATAGGACTCAATAAAAAGAAAATACATAAAATGAAACTTGGGAAATGAAGATAACAAGTGTAGATCATGATCAATCCATATCAAGAGTGTGTAGGCGATCAAAGCTAGAGGGGTGTCGGGAGATGCCCTCATCAAATCCCCCGGGGTGGGGAGAGCTCGACCCTGTCGAGTATGGGTCTGCCTGGCTGTCGTACTGCTCCATCATGTCGGGATCCAAGCATATCAAATCCTCCCTGACTCACCCATGTATCCTCGATCGGGGGACGGCTCTTCCACCTAACCAGATAGCGCTGATACACCCTGTGCCTCGTAATGATACTCTGCTCATCCAGTATTGCCTCTACCTGCTCTCGTCGGTCTCTCAAGCTAGAAAGTGGAGTCCCTCCGGGAGTGTCTCTCATAAGGGGGGGTAAAGGCTCAAGCTCCTCACTGGGTTCCACCGCGGGGCCTTTGTGGGGTACCAGGTCCACCACACTGAAGGTAGGGTGCACCCCATAGCTTTCTGGTAGGTCAAGCTCATAAGCATTGCTGCCAAGTCGTCGTAGAACTCGAAAGGGTCCCGAACCCCGTGCCCTCAACTTGGAGGCAGGTCCCGGAAGGAGCTGCTCCGTCCTCACCATCACCGAGTCTCCCACTTGGAACTCGTAGTGGCGCCGATGAGCATCTGCCCGCCTTTTGTAAGTCTCATTGATCCTTCCTATATGCTTGCGAGAATGCGTATGCTAAGGTGGACCTGGGCAGCCAAATGTAGACCGATCACACTTTGATGCTATGAAGACTGTGGTAGTCTTAGGAGGGCCGGGACATCCATAGATGAACCTTTTATGCATGGGTGTGATAAATGTCGGGGGACCCGGACATCCATGTATGCTCCTATCATGCTTAAGACTCATGATGAATGAAGGTGGGCCAATACATCCGAATATGGTCCACTTATGCTGCCTACTTGACATGTGGGTGATGTGGATGAATGTATCCGACTTATGAATCATGTCAAATGGTGTGGTAGGCCTGGACACATGCATGTTTATCCCAAAGGTGACTTCCATGTGCATAGATGTGGGATGACTTTTGAACGTCCACGTGAATGGGTCGAAGGGATCTACGAACGTGGTTATGGGGTGGGGCACTTCATCAATCCCAAGGTGTTTGTTGCCTAAGGTCAAGGCTCTCATGTTGTAACCCGATTCTAGGAAGGGAGGAGTTTGGGTCGACATGGGCGATGTGGGTAAGGTGAGGTGGGTGGTGAGTAGGGAAAGTGGGTCACATGGAGATTTAGGCTCCCATAGAAAAGGGTCAAAGGGATTATGGTAAGGGTCACCTAGGTAGGGGTACTCCATGTTCTCAAGGTCCTCAAATGGCGAATCATCTCTCTCTAAGATAATTGGGCCAAGGTTGCTAATGGGTTGGCTAATCAAAGTACTTGGGATCTCAATGGTTGGGGAGTAGACTAGGATGGGTTCCTCCTCCATGGGAAGAAGGAGTATGATCTCACTTGTAAATTGGCCATTGGTGTAGATGGAAGTGATGGAGCCAATGGTGGGGTAAGCTAAGCTAATGGTGCTAGACTCTGATGGCCTCATGGCTAGCATATCGGTCAAGTGGACTTGCCAATGTAGGTAGGCCACTAAGTCTCCCAAATCTTCTACACAATAGGAGGTTTGATAAGTGACATGAGGCTGAGTGGGAATGAGTTGGGATTGATGTCCCATGAGTAGGTGGCTTGGTTGTAAACTAGGAATGGTGAGGCCTCGCTTGAGCCATAGGAATATGGACTTATCTATGGTGATGGTGTCATGGGGAAGGGTGTATAGCTCTTGATGAACTAGGTTAGGAGGGGTGGGTGAGTTGTATGGCCCTTGGATTTCCTTGATTTTGGGAGGTGGATCCGAATTGGTATCCCTCTCCACTTGGGTAGGTGTGTGGGTTGCAACTCCTAAGGACAATGGGGTAGGAAGGTCTATGGTGGGTGGGTTGGTGTTAGTCGAGGCATGGCGCACTCGAGGAGGTGAGCAAGGTCGGACATGGGTTGGACTTGGGAGTGGAAGTAGTGGAGGCCTAATTTGGGGTAAGATTGGTGTAGGAAGCGGGAGGTGGATTGGGTGAGGGGTTTTGGGTTTTGGGGTGGTGGCCATTATGGGCCTTGGTGGAGGGGTGGACATGGTGTCCACATGGTTTTTAATGGTGAGGGTTGGATGAGTGGTGGTCACCATGGAGGGAATTGGGTTGGTTAGGGGTCTCTTGCCCTTGGGATCACTTGGGGTGGAAGTGGGGGCTAAAGGGGCTTGACTAGTGTAGGTTAGGGAAGGGGGTTTTGGTTGGGATGTGGGGGACCTCATGGGGTTAGGTGGGGAGGTGGAGGTCTTAGGTACTTGGGTTTTAGTGATAAGGGTTTGGACGGGTGGGGTGGGAGGAGTGGGAGTGCTCCTTGGGTTTTGGTGATCCGAGTGGGATGGGGACACATACCTAGCCCTTAGTTGATCCTTCATGTCCTCCCATGTGGTGAGGGGAGCTTCCCGTCTAATTATCCTTAAGCCCTCAATTTTACACCAATGAGTTTGAGCCCTTTTGGTTAGTTGTATTTTGGCAACCCATGCCTTTTCATCCTCGGAAATATGATACCAATTGAAGTATTGGTCCATTGTAGCTTCCCAATCTAAATATTTGCTAGGAGAGGTCCCATCAAAGGTGGGAAGTGGGAAAGGGGCCATCCTATCGTCCGTCCTTAGGGCGGGCCTATTTTTTCCAAGTTGGTTGAGTCGGCCCGATATGTTATCAAGTCGCTCATTGGCATAGGTCAAGGCTTTCATGAAGTAGTTGAAGTCATGAGTGTTAGTGGTAGGCATCCCTTGGGGTTTTGGATTCATTGTGGGATTGGAAGATGTAGTATTGGGTTGAAAGCGAGTACCACTACGAGTGGTCATGCAAGGTTGGGTGGGCTATGCAAGGGTGTGCGGATGCACCTATGAAAGACTTAGTGTGACCCAAGACTACAGCCCAAAGACCACTAAATATGATAAGGTGACCCTAGGACTTAGACCCGCAAGCATACAAGCGCTCAATGATTCTCACAACGACGATTTCTGCTCACTCGGTTCACACGTTCACCCGGTGGGTCCGGGAGATGATGGTGAGGGTCCGAGGCGGGACCCAATTGTCCTAATGGACTTACAATGCTAAGGCTGACCTCCAATGGGCCAGGGAGTCCCAACTTTGTGGGTGGCTGGCCCGCAAGGCGGGGTGTGGGGTGGCACTCACTCACGGGCCGCGGTGGGCACGATATTGCTTAAAATGAATTCCGAGCACTCTCTTACCGTCCGACGGGCATTCAAGGCAATACTACATTTGCAGAAATGAAGCTACAAGGGTGTGATCAGAAGCTCACCTGATCGGTGTGAAGACACCGATCCCGTTCGGAGACGAGGGCGCGCCGGGAGGCGAGGGTATACACCCGATCGCCGCGGCGATGGAGCTTGACCTGAAAATGTGAAGAGGTACAGCACTACGCCCCTTGCAAGGGGGGGATCTTGGGGTGGGGGTTAATGTATTACAACCAAAAATTACCTCCACGCAGGGAGGGGCCTTCAGCCGGCCAAGCGGGGAGGGGAACGAGCGAGATAGAGTCGACTTTCCGAGCTTTGCCGATTCTGCCTAGCTTCTGTAATTCTGGACAGAGGGCCGATGTCGATGCTGCCAATAATTCCACCGAACTTGGAATCTCATGAAACTTGCGCCAAAAGCTTGCTAACCGGAGAGGGGTGTGGCTTGAATTTTTTGGACGACGTTCTGATCTGGGGGCTGACTGCTCCAGCGACTGGAAGATGGATGCAGCTCTGGTCTCTGGCCGAGCTCAGTCTGAAACAGCAGGTTGCAGAAGCTGCCACGATCGCTCCTGAGCTCCAAATTTGGCACCGCTAGACTCGTTGGAATCGTGGACGAGTCTACTTTGCAGCAAAACAAACGGCGAAGTCTTCTGATGTTGGAGATGAGCTGGGTGTCCAGAGAAGTGGACGGTGGTCGGTGCAGACTGTGAGGAGGCAGACCGGCGTGGGTGTGGTAGAAAATTGGTATCTCTGGTTGTCGGATGCCGAACGGGGTTCCGCCTTCTGTTCCTGGACGCTGACAGGGGGAGGAAGAACTTTGTAGAAGACCTCGAAGACTGGTTCCTTCAAGGTTTGTCGTGGGAGAGTCTTCTCTGCCGCTCTGGCTCCTGGTCTGAGAGGTTCTGCGCAGTCGGGGAAGAACAGCCTTCACGGACGGCCACGAACTCGGAATGGAGTGATTCCACCTCGCCTGCGAAGAGCACAGGGAGGCCTTTCCGGAAAGTTAGGCCACGCCACCAGAAGAACCAGGATGCAGTAGTGGATGTCGCTGCAACAGAGTGCTAAACTGCAGGTCGGCCTGCACACAAAGCTGGAGTGGAGAAGAGAGGAGGGGGTGAACTTGGCTTGAGGGGAGAGGAGGGGTGCGACCTAGGGAGCAAGGAGGGAAGGGGAGATTCGAATTTGGGCTTTGGAATGAGTTAATTCAGCCTTGGGAAGGTGGAGATATGCTTAGGGAAGTGAAAGGGGTAGGTGGTGGTTGGAGGGTGGGGTTTTGAGTGGTGGAACTTCCTTGGGACTAGGTGAGGATTAAAGAGGGGTTGTGGGAAGTTGTGGGGAGTTAATGGAGGTAGGTGGGGGTTGGAAGTGGTTGAGAGGGGGAGGAGAGAGAGTGAATTTCGAAATTTAGAGAGAGGAGGAGAGAGAATGGAGAGATAATGAGAGAGAGAGAGATATTGAGAGAGTTTGAAAGGGTTTTCTTCAATATTCATCAAAAGTTGAATACAAGAGGAGAGATGGGGCCTATATATAGGCAATCATTCTTTACATGACCAAAATACCCTTGACAATAAGATAAAAGACCGAGCATATCCTAGACTCAATCCTATGGGCCCATAACTAAAGTAATAAGGCCCAATTAAACATAACAAGGGAAATGGACTAAAACCATATGACTCAATAAAGGAAAATACATAAGATAGGACTCAATAAAAAGAAAATACATAAACTGAAACTTGGGAAATGAAGATAACAAGTGTAGATCATGATCAATCCATATCAAGAGTGTGTAGGCGATCAAAGCTAGAGGGGTGTCGGGAGATGCCCTCATCAGCGCGTGTGGCTTCCACAGTTCCCGCCCTAAGAATTCGGACCACGTGACAGCATCCAGCAGGCTGTCAGTACATGTGTCCTCATCTGGGCACTCTCCTTATCCTCGGATCACGTGCCCAGCACCAGTACGCTCAGCAACTGGAGTTAGATGGCGTTAACCCACTTGCTCCAAAGAGTTGACGCACCATTAAGAGATATTCTATCAGAAAAGCTCAAGTCTGCTGCATTGACGCTTCCAACCCGTAGCGTTGACGCATCAGAGTAATCCAGTAAGCTTCTTTCTTGATTGTCTGAACTACAGCGTCCACGCCACTTGATCAAGGTGTTGACGCATTGGTGTCCAGTGATCAATGTCTTCAGTATATAAGCGTGCTGCGTCGACGCTACTAGCCCATAGCGTTGACGCAGTGGGGTTCCAGCAGCTAATACTTTAGCTTGTTTGCTTGCTGCGTGGACGCTACCAGGCCGTGGCGTTGACGCACTACAGTATTCCAGTGAGCTATGGACTCTACCTCATTAACTACTGCGTCGACGCTGCTGTAGCATGGAGTTGACGCAGCTAGGTGAAGCTCTGAAATCCTCTTCAACTGAAGCGTGGACGCATTGAACTCCCCGCGTCGACCCTGTTCTTCATTGGTGTCATCATCTGAAGACAGTGTATAGACTTTAGAACTGGTGCACGATGTACATACTTCATGATACTCGTCCAATGTATATACTTAGCTGAACAAGACACACAATGTATAGACTTGCAGCCATGAACAAATGCAATGTATAGACTCTTCAATCGACAGGCAGATAATGTATATACTTGCTCAACCTGAATCAATGTCTAGACTTCAGCTCAAGGCCAGTGTATAGACTTCAAGCTTCAGAAACGAATGTACGGACTTCACTTAAGAAACGTATGGAAAGACCCCAGTGTATAGACTTTGCCTTGAACGAAGGTCAGTGATGAGTGTATAGACTTTCACGATGTGTAGACTTGGATACGTGAAAGCTACAGTGAAGGAATGTATACACTTGACCAAAGCAAGGGCAAATCGAGTGTACAGACTTCATGCCAAGAGACGCTGAGCAAGACGCTCCAATGAATAGACTTTGGCTAATGCATGAAGACAGACGCTGTACGGACTTGGGTAGCGTGAGACGCTGGAAGAGACAGTCCAATGTATGGACTTCAACTCATGCGACCAAAGCATCAATGCAATGTGCAGACTTCGCCTGAGACAATGCATGAGACGGACGATGTATAGACTTCAGCAACAATGCATGACTGTATGGACTTGTGTTCTCAACGAAACACAAACACAACACAATGTATAGACTATGCTGAGTGTCTAGACTTGTGAGATGCATAGAACACACAGAGGCTGTATAGACTTGGAAACCAATGCACACGGCTGACAGACATGATGTGAACATGAGTGAACATGATGTACAGACTTTGGACTCCAAGGGCGATGTATGGACTTTCATATGAAAGGCTGTACAGACTTTGAAGTCTGGGGGCGTCGACGCATGATGCATGAGACACACTTGCAGCGTTGACGCTACATGACTTGCGAAATGCATAGAACATACAGAGGCTGCAATGCACCGATCTTAAATGAAGCACAAAACACTTGATGCACTCTCATGCATTCTCCACAGAATATATCAGTTATATGCATTCAGATTGTTATGATTCAATGATTCAATGTCAAGCTATTAGCAAAACAAAATGGTGACTCATTCGTGTTACTATCATTAAAACACCACATTCATCAAAGCACAAGGGGCACAACATGAAGTGTATACATTGCACTGTTCATGCCTCAACACTCAAAGTCCACACACTGGACTGTAGCATACTTGAAGCCAAGTCCATACATCGGACTGTTCATGCTTTCATCATGAAGTATGTACATTGCATGACTTCCACCAAGTCTATACATTGGTAGGTGGCAAGTCTGTACATTAGCTTCACATTTGCTTCGAAGTCTGTACATTGAACTAATAGGTAAAGTCTGTACATCGTTGCTTGCCAAAGTCTGTACATTGGCATCTGTTCCTACGTTGTAACTCCAAGTCTGCACATTGGAGTCTTTACCTACGATCAGCTTTGAAAGTCTGTACATTAGGAGCTTTACCGACGTTGCCTTGCCAAAAGTCTACACACTGTGAATCTTCAAGTCTGTACAGACTTCGCCTTGTTTCAAGTCTGTACATTGTCCAGCTCTTTGGCAAAGTCTACACATCTTAAGGTATGTACATCCGTTAGGCTTGCTCATGCATTGTTCTTCTGAAGTCTGTACAGCCGTGGCTTCTGCCTCAAAGTCTGTACATTTGTTTCAAAGGTGAACTCTATACATTGTGCATCCTTGGTTTAAAGTCCATTCATTGGAAGTTTGTACAGGGTTTCTCTTGGCTTTAAGATGAAGTTTGAACATTGCATAGTCTGTACATTGCTTCTTCAGTCTGCCTCGGCCAAGTCCATACATTGCTTGCTTAGCAGACTGTGAAGTCTATACATCGGTTGTTCAGCAGCAGACTGCTCAAGTCCATACATTGGCTGCATCATATGCATTGAAGTCTGCACATTGCTGAATGCTCATCAAGTGTGCACATTCGTTCTAAGGCATAGTCTATACAGTGCCTCAGGCTGAGCAAGTACAATGCATTGGCTGCTGTTCTTCAGAGTCTGTACATCGCAGTGAGTTGAAGGTTGCCTAAGTCTGTACAGCCAACGGCTTCATTGATGTCCAAGTCTGGACACTGGTCTTCAGGCGTTCCAAGTATGCACATTGATTAAGGTTCTCCAAGTCTATACAATGAAGTATGAACATTGCATTTCCATTCACAATGTCTTCACACCTGAAGTCTATACATTGTGTCGTTCACATCTGCAAGTCTAGACATTGGAAAGTCTATACATTCTATTGTTCAACGTCTGCATGCATTACATGAAGTCTGTACACTACATCATCTCAACTTGCATCTCACTGAGCATCCATTCACTGTAAAGTCTATACAGACTTCATCGTCTTAGGGAACGTCTCATGCCTTTGCAAAGTCTATACAGTATGTATCTGCATTGTATTGCATGCATCATGGTTGAAGTCTATACACTGGCTTTGAGCTGAAGTCTAGACATTGCATCAGGCTGAGCAAGTATATACATTGCATGTTCTTTTAATAAAGTCCATACACTGAGCAAGTATATACATTGTGTGCCTGTCGATTGAAGAGTCTATACATTGTTGTTTGTCTTGTAAAGTCCATACATTGATGTCTGTACGTTGGCCTCAAACTGAAGTCCATACAATGTGTTCTCATTTCACAAGTCTATACATCATGTTCATCTTTACAAGTCTATACAGAGTTTTTCACTTAACCTGACAATCCGATACTCTGTCTGATAGGGATTCTTATCGAGATTGATGACCTGACTCGTGATCCCAGGAGGATGAGGTGTGCAGATGCTGACACGTGGATGGAATTGCCTCGAATCTGATGAATTCACTTGGGCGGGAACTGTGGAAGCCACGCGCCCTTATCCACCTGCTGCTGCTATATATTGAAGCCTTCGTCCTCAGTTGAAGGTTGATCGAAGCAGAAGCAGCAATAGCAGAAGAGCAGAGTGCAGAGACTTCGATCCAGCAGAAGAGAAGAAGAAAAGAGTGAAGAAAAGAAAGAGAGACAGAGAGCAGAGAAGAAGAAGAAAAAGAAAGAGAAAGAGAGATCGAGAGTTGAGAAGAAGAGATCAGCTGAAGATTGTCTCAACTGGACTGTGGATCAAATCCAGGCCAGTCAGCTCTTGTAGAGAGCCACATTTGTGCTTCATTTCTTTACAGCTTTTCGGTGCTGTAGTGTCTGTTTTTCATTTTCTTTTGAACTCCTTTTTATCAAGCTGTTAGTCAGCGGGTTTTGCAGAGGTGCTGCCTCTGGACGGCTAAGCTGTATTGCCCAGTAGTTTACAGTGGAGGATTCCACTGGACAGCAAGCTGTGTTGCTTAGCGGGGCGAGGAGGATTCTTCGGACGGTAAGCTGTGTTGCCCAGCGGTTGTATGGCAAGCTGTGATGCCCAGCTGTTCAAGCTGTGAGTCAGCGGAATCCACACTCGGGTAGAGTGTGGGGTGGATGTAGGTCTGCTGGACCGAACCATCTAAAAACCCCTTGTGCAGTGGTTTGATGTTTCTATCTGTTTGCTTCCTCTAGATGATTGCATTGGGGCACTCCATGTGTTTGATCATAGGTTCAGTAGATGAGTGTCTAATTTTTCTTGTTAGCATTCCAGTTATCAAGTGAGCGAAATCTTATTTTGATTGCACACTGAGTGTTTGTTTATTTCTGCCATCGCTTATTAGACTTCAAGTTTGTCTAGTTAAGCGAACTGTGCCCATTATATGCTTGAGTGTGATATTGAGATTCCATACTTTTCTGCTTAGTGGCTTATAAGAGAATTCAATTAGATCTTCAGATTGTCTAAATCTATCTTGTGAGCATAAGTTTTTAATTTGAGCGAATTTTTTAAAAGGGCTATATTCATTCACCCCCCCTCAGAATACTGCACCGAACCCAACACTTGGTATCAGAGCAGGTTGCTGTGCATAGGATCTAACAATCCGCAGTAGATCCTGCTAGTTTTTGGTGCATTTCAGAGTGGGTCTCTTGAAATCGTGTTTTGCTTCATTGACTTGTGCTTTATTTTGATTATCTGGTTTCAGTGCATTTCGTGTCATTTGTTTTACTTCGCTGAAATTGTTTGCCATCTGTTCTAATGGCTCGACCTCCAGTTTATGATTGTTCTAACCTCGATAGCTGGCTAGGAGGCCTATGTGTGTACATAGACTCCATTGGTCCAAATTTGTGGAGTCTTATATCTAAAGGCCCACACCGATTACCTCATGATGAGACCAAATGGTCTAAAGAGGACAGAGTGAAGGACCGTGAAAATACCATGATTCTCAATATCCTGAGAGCTGTTGTCAATACTGATATATATCCTTTTGTTCTCAGGTGCAATTCTGGAAAAGAGATATATGGCAAAGTTATCTCTGCGCATAACCAACAGAATGATAGCTGTTTGATGGCCAACCGGGATAATGAAGATTCCTCATCCCAGGTAAATTCTGAATCTGAATTCGAAGAGATTTCAATTGATGAATTGTGAGAAATAAATGAGGAATTGTCTCATAGATGTAAACATTTGAAATCTGAAAATAGAAAGCTGAAAAAGAAATATGATCAGATTAATTCGAATGTTCATTGTGAAAAATGTCAGGAACTGAGAAAATCTCATGAAATCTGCTTAGAAAATGTTGATAAGAGTAAGGAACAAATCTCTGTTTTGGAAAATAAAAATCAGGAACTCATAGATAAGAATTCTGAACTGGAAGATAAGCTGAATTCATTAGGAAATGATCAAAACCTAACTGATAAACTTGTTCAGAATGAACAAATAAGAAAGGAGAATGAAGAGCTGAAGCTTCTAAATTCTGCCATGTCTGAGAGACTCTTAATGCTTGAAAGAGGGAAGAGTTCAATTGAAAATGAATGTGAGAGAGTGAGTACATGAATAGAAGAGATTGAGAGCTACAAAGCCATTAATGTCTTACTTAATAAAAAGATCACAGAATCTGAAATTCTCATTTCCTCTCTCAAAAATAAAATCACTGAATTGAACAATTCTCTATCAGAGTCATTTAAAAACACAGAAAATCCAAAGGCTGTTTCTAAGAAGAAAGTCTCTGATGGAGGCAGTAAACAGGAAGAGAGAAAAAGAATGTATACAACCTTTGTGCATAGCTCTGAGTTAGCTAGCACTTCAGCTTCTCCTTCATGTTTGCCTTCTAACCGGAGAGAAAAGCAAAATTTGGAAAAACAAAAGAAAATTCAGAAAAAGAAAACAAGATAGAATAAGAATTTGCATGCTAAAACTTCTCAGGCCAAACTGACTCATGCTAAAAGAAAGAATCTGAAATGTTTCTACTATGGTAAATCTGGCCATGAGATGGATGGCTGTTTTATCATGAAGAATGATGATCTGAATGTTCATAAAAAGCATGCTAGGAATCTTTATGCTAAGAAAATGCATGAAAAAATATTTCTTGTTAAAAATCATGCATCTCATAAAAAGAAGATTCAATGTTTTCATTGTGGCAAATTGGGCCATATTGCTGCAAATTGTTGGCATGCTAAGGGAAGAACAATTAACTCCAAACCTGCTAAAATCCCTGTAAAAAGACATGCATTCTATAAGAATTTTGACAGAATGAATTCTTCATGTTGTGAATGTGGAAAATATGGCCACACAGTCAAGGACTGTTGGCATGTTCAGAAGAATCATATTAACCCTCATGCTGTCAAATTACATGCTGAACAATTTGTGAAATTCTCATGCCTTAATTGTGGAAAACCTGGCCACAAAGCCTTTGAGTGCTGGGTGGCAGGGTTCAGAAAACAAAATGCCCATGCACACAACAGAAATTTTAATGTCCATGCACATGAATTTAATGCTTACAATAAGGTGCATAAAAGGAACTTAAATTCTGTTAGTTATCATGGTAAGCCTGGTCAATTCAGTTATTCCTTGTCCAACCATAAGATGATGAGCTATGATTATAATACTGTTAAGAGACCATTCAGAACACCTGTGAAAGTTAATTCAGGACCCAAGACTTCTTCGGTTCCTGCAGGATCAACTTGATTTTATCTTGCAGGTGTGCCTTGGTGGGAGAAATAAAAGGGGTTAACCAAGGCACTCAAGAATGAAAACCCCATGATAGCACAATTCAGGTCAGTTCCAAAACTCTATGTTTAAATTCATTATCTGAATTTGTGAGTATGAAAGATGTGAATTGTATGGTGATTTACTTGCTTGATTTCTGATGTTGTCTTCTTGTCTAGCTGATCAGTCTGCATTCCAGACTCAGCTATTGAATTCATTTCTGCATATATCTGATGATCTTCTCTTGCCATATTTTGCACTGAGGCTGAATGGTTGTTTAATGAATACAGTTGATGCATTATATAGACTTTGTGTCAATGCATTGCATGCTTGTTGTTAAATGCATAACTTGCTGATTGTGAATGGTTCATTTAGTGTACACAGTCAATGCATGTGTCTTATGTCTGCATACATCATTTGCATGACTGTCAATGATGCTGTTCAATGCATGTAGGACTGCTTTATGTTGCATTGTCTTGCATAACCCTGCTATATCAAATGATGTGTTACTAAAAGGTAGGGAAATCTGCCCGGAGGTTTCTACCGTGTGTGAGATGGTCTTTGAGACCGGGTTCTCCGCCTAGTACCATGGGTCCTGTCTTCATGTAGAGCAGTGTCCTGCATATAATTAAACTTTGAAAAATCTAAAAAGAAATGACTTGAGCGCATAAAATTAAAATAATTACATACTTGTCTCATGTTTCATTGTTGCATAGTTTGCATATAGAGCAGTGTGCTGCATGGCATATCTTTTGCATCATGGTGTCAGGGGGAGCTGAGAGCTTAGTTCATCATATTGAATCCTTGCTACTTATCACTGTCCCCATTGAATTCATTCGTATTCTTTGACAATCAGATGCCATTGGACCATAATGCTTATTGCTATCTTTTCCCCATCTTTTTCACTGAACAACAGCAATTGTTTCTGGTTTAGTATATTGAGTTGTGATTATTGCAAGTGTTCACTTATAAGAATCACTCTTACAAATTGAAAGAAATTAAAGGTTTAACCTTTATAAATTGAAGAGTAAAGTGTCTGTACTTCAGAATTTGAGATAAAAGAAAACTCTTATAGCTCTTAATCTTTGTTTCATGGCTAAAATAAAAAAAGTTTTTTTGTAATGCCTAAATGTGTTGAACTGGAAATGTCTAGAACAGGTGAATAAGAGTATGTAATGATACTTTTTTAACAATCACTCTAAAAGAATTAAGGGCAGCAGTAAATAAGATCATAAATGTAAAAGAACTGAACATAGTGACAGAGCAATGGCTGATTGCACTGAGAAACTGTGAACTCCTCCAAAGAAGCAGGAGAATTCACATGTCATGAGGTGCTTCAGAATACCTCTGTTCATAGGGTCAAATCTATAGCGGGAGTCCTCACCAAGTAACTGGGGGTATTGGCCTCTGATCAAGGTGTACACATAATGTCAAAAGCATAAATGCCACTGGTCTATTCACTTAGCTCAGTTTCTGAAAATACCAAAATAAAAATCAAACTGCTGTAACCCTTGGAAATCAAAAGTCAATGAGTGAAAATTCTTTTTCTCAATACATATTCAAGTTGTCTTTCTTGAATTTCCTTGTTTAATCACAAAAGGGTATTATTTCTGACTTATCTATTAATACCATGTGCCCTAGATTCATAGCTATAAATGGAATCTAAAACTCTTTTTCAGGAGTCAGCTATTTTACTCTAGATTTATCACTGTTAAACCTGAATTTTTGTCAAAACTGTATGTTGCTGATTCTTATACCTTAACTGTTGTTTATAATCAGGCTTATTCTCTGAACCAATGATTCAGCTGTTGTCAAGTGACCCTCCTACCTTCTCTACCTTTATATATCTGTCCATATTCCTTCTCAAAGGGGGAGCAATTATTTAGGGGGAGAAATAATTCAGGGCGAGTCATACCTTCAGGGGGAGTTTATTGCATGCATAATGCCATGTTGCACTCTTGTTTATACTGTTTTTCCCTTTTTTGATCATGTCAAAGGAGGAGAAAATTCTGTGTGACTCACTGTCACTTTGTGTTGCCATCATCAAAAAGGGGGAGAATGTTGTGCCCCCTTAGGCACAAGCATGTGCTATGTTATTTTGATGATAGCAATGCTGTTTTATTTTGATGATAGCAACACAGTTTGATGATAGCAATGCTGTTCTATTTTGATGAGTGCATTTGGATATTGTTTTGATAGCAACATGTATGATGATGAAATGTTGTCATGAATGCATCATTTTGTTTGAATGTTCTAGCATATAGATTGCATAGATGTTCTTCAGCACTCTCTGCATTGTTTGGACAGAAGTGGGTCGACCCCTTTCCAGATGGGTCGACTCCCCAGAATTCCAAGCCTATACATTCCTGCATCAGTGTGCTTCACATTTTGTTCATGTCTATACACTCATCTCATGCATGGTTTAAAGTCCACACATTGCAGCTCTCACATAGCAAGTCTGTACATTGCATCATCTTGTTCATGCAGTGTCTTGGTGAAGTCCACACATCGCTGTGGTCTATGCATCTCACAAGTCTATACACTCTTCGGTTGGCTTCAACTGAAGTCTGTACATCGGCATGCATTACGTCAAGTGTATATAGAGTTGTTTGCATCGTTCATAAAATCCATACATTCACTGAAGCTTGCTTAGCTGAAGTGTATACATTGCACGGTTCATGCCTCAACACTCAAAGTCCACACACTGGACTGTAGCATACTCGAAGCCAAGTCCATACATCGGACTGTTCATGCTTTCATCGTGAAGTCTGTACATTGCATGACTTCCACCAAGTCTATACATTAGTAGGTGGCAAGTATGTACATTGGCTTCACATTTGCGTCGAAGTCTGTACATTGAACTAATAGGTAAAGTATGTACATCATTGCTTGCCAAAGTCTGTACATTGGCATCTGTTCCTACATTGCAACTCCAAGTCTGCACATTGGAGTCTTTACCTACGATCAGCTTTGAAAGTCTGTACATTGGGAGCTTTACCGACGTTGCCTTGCCAAAAGTCTACACACTGTGAATCTTCAAGTCTGTACAGACTTCGCCTTGTTTCAAGTCTGTACATCGTCCAGCTCTTTGGCAAAGTCTACACATCTTAAAGTCTGTACATCCGTTAGGCTTGCTCATGCATTGTTCTTCTGAAGTCTGTACAGCCGTGGCTTCTGCCTCAAAGTCTGTACATTTGTTTCAAAGGCGAACTCTATACATTGTGCATCCTTGGTTTAAAGTCCATTCATTGGAAGTCTGTACAGAGTTTCTCTTGGCTTTAAGCTGAAGTCTGAACATTACATAGTCTGTACATTGCTTCTTCAGTCTGCCTCGGCCAAGTCCATACATTGCTTGCTTAGCAGACTGTGAAGTCTATACATCGGTTGTTCAGTAGCAGACTGCTCAAGTCCATACATTGGCTGCATCATATGCATTGAAGTCTACACATTGCTAAATGCTCTTCAAGTGTGCACATTCGTTCTAAGGCATAGTCTATACAGTGCCTCAGGCTGAGCAAGTATAATGCATTGGCTGATGTTCTTCAGAGTCTGTACATCGCAGTGAGTTGAAGGTTGCCTAAGTCTGTTCAGCCAACGGCTTCATTGATGTCCAAGTCTGGACACTGGTCTTCAGGCGTTCCAAGTATGCACATTGATTAAGGTTCTCCAAGTCTATACAATGAAGTATGAACATTGCATTTCCATTCACAATGTCTTCACACCTGAAGTCTATACATTGTGTCGTTCACATCTGCAAGTCTAGACATTGGAAAGTCTATACATTCTATTGTTCAACGTCTGCATGCATTACATGAAGTCTGTACACTGCATCGTCTCAACTTGCGTCTCACTGAGCATCCATTCACTGTAAAGTCTATACAGACTTCATCGTCTTAGGGAACGTCTCATGCCTTTGCAAAGTCTATACAGTCTATATTTGCATTGTATTGCATTCATCATGGTTGAAGTCTATACACTGGCTTTGAGCTGAAGTCTAGACATTGCTTCAGGCTGAGCAAGTATATACATTGCATGTTCTTTTAATAAAGTCCATACACTGAGCAAGTATATACATTGTGTGCCTATCGATTGAAGAGTCTATACATTGTTGTTTGTCTTGTAAAGTCCATACCTTGATGTCTATACGTTGGCCTCAAACTGAAGTCCATACAATGTGTTCTCATTTCACAAGTCTATACATCCTGTTCGTCTTTACAAGTCTATACAGAGTTCTTCACTTAACCTGACAATCCGATACTCTGTCTGACAGGGATTCTTACCGAGATTGATGACCTGGCTCGTGATCCCAGGAGGACGAGGTGTGCAGATGCTGACACGTGGATGGAATTGCCTCAGATCTGGCGAATTCACTTGGGCGGGAACTGTGGAAGCCACGCGCCCTTATCCACCTGCTGCTGCTATATATTGAAGTCTTCGTCCTCAGTTGAAGGTTGATCGAAGCAGAAGTAGCAATAGCAGAAGAGCAGAGTGTAGAGACTTCGATCCAGCAGAAGAGAAGAAGAAAAGAGTGAAGAAAAGAAAGAGAGACAGAGAGCAGAGAAGAAGAAGAAAAAGAAAGAGAAAGAGAGATCGAGAGTTGAGAAGAAGAGATCAGCTGAAAATTGTCTCAACTGGACCGTGGATCAAATCCAGGCCAGTCAGCTCTTGTAGAGAGCCACATTTGTGCTTCATTTCTTTACAGCTTTCTGGTGCTGTAGTGTCTATTTTTCATTTTCTTTTGAACTCCTTTTTATCAAGCTGTTAGTCAGCGGGTTTTGCAGAGGTGCTGCCTCTGGATGGCTAAGCTGTATTGCCCAGCAGTTTGCAGTGGAGGATTCCACTGGATAGCAAGCTGTGTTGCTCAGCGGGGCGAGGAGGATTCCTCGGACGGCAAGCTGTGTTGCCCAGCGGTTGTATGACAAGCTGTGATGCCCAACTGTTCAAACTGTGAGTCAGCGGAATCTACACTCGGGTTGAGTGTGGGGTGGATGTAGGTCTGCTGGACCGAACCACCTAAAAACCCCTTGTGCAGTGGTTTGATGTTTCTATCTATTTGCTTCCGCTAGATGATTGCATAGGGGCGCTCCATGTGTTTGATCATAGGTTCAGTAGATGAGTGTCTAATTTGTCTTGTTAGCATTCCAGTTATCAAGTGAGCGAAATCTTATTTTGATTGCACACTGAGTGTTTGTTTATTTCTGCCATCGCTTATTAGACTTCAAGTTTGTCTAGTTAGGCGAACTGTGCCCATTATATGCTTGAGTGTGATATTGAGATTCCATACTTTTCTGCTTAGTGGCTTATAAGAGAATTCAATTAGATCTTCAGATTGTCTAAATCTGTCTTGTGAGCATAAGTTTTTAATTTGGGCGAATTTTTTAAAAGGGCTATATTCATTCACCCCCCCTCTGAATATTGCACCGAACCCAACAACACAAACATCCGAATCTAATATTGTCTCTTCTTTTCATTTTCTCTAATATTTCTCCACACTTTTTTTCTAATCTTATTATCTTTTTTTTTCTTTCTTTCATTCCCTTTTTTTTTGGAGATACTTTCAAATATGACATTGGAGAAATTTTGGCTCTATGTAGATAAAAGCACAGAACGTACAAAATAAAACATGTGAGGGGTGAGCCAACGAGAATTTCAACTAAAGTACGTGACCCTTGAAGCAGTCAGGACCGCTTAAGATATTGTGATCTCAACCATTTCCTGCTCAACAGGGCTCAGAATGATTGGATAGTACAGGTAGTGCAACTCGCCAATATCATCACCAGAGAGCTTTTCCACCCATCAAGTCCAACATGGTAAACACTTGCAACTCCACCACTAACTCCATCACGAAATGTTTCATGGTAGATAGCTTCTTGAGCCAGTTCTGCAGCTTCTTCAATAGCCATGTCATAGCGATACCCACTGTCCAAAACACCAAATGCATACGGTGGCCTGACCCTACAGTGAACCTTTTGGCCTTTAAGCCTTCCTCCGTCAGCATCATAGTACAGACCAGGGCCCGTTTCATGCCATCCAGCAATCATAGTTCCAATTGAAAGGCTCATACCCCCATGCTTGCCTGTGAATTAGCCGCAACTATAACGCCTTCCTTGGAAATAAAGGAAAGAGTTGTCATTCCCATCGTTGGCTTCACCATCTCCACAGCTTTCTTTGGAAACCATCAAAGTCGGTCGTTCTGGGAAGCTCAAAGGGTGATGCAGCTGCAAGCAAGTTCTCTTCCAAGATTGTTGTCTCTCCCGTAGAAGGGAGCCAAAGAATTAAGGCCGCTTGTGACGAACTTCATCCTACAAAACCTTGTCGAGAGATGGAAGGCTGGAAGCAATGCTCCATGGTGTTGATCTCTTTTGACATGCATGCCAGCTGGGACTAGCCACGTGATCTGCATGGTGGCCGCCGTGGGCATGAAGGGTGGCCGTGGAGGGCTTGCGACGAGAGTGTGCAACGAGGCTCTATATGGCGGCATGGATGGCGTCCATGATGCCAGCGGAGAGACACGTGTGGGCAAGGAGCTGCCCGCATGGAGGTTGGTTGCGATGGGAGGTCGAGATGCCGTTGGTGTCCTCGATGGCCTACACGAATGAGGGCACTGCAGGGGGCCATAAGAGGGTGGGGACTCCTTCCCGTTGCCGTGGAAGACGTCATGGGGGGGGGACCTTCCACTAGCGTCGACGGCATGCAGGGGGAATCGTTCTCGAAGGCGACGTCGACCAGATGACACGAAGCGTGAGCTGCTTGGAGGGAGGCTGGCGTCGTGGAACCGTCACGGGTGGTAGGTGAGCACGACGTGGCACCATCATGGTTGGCAGGCGATGGCTATCGCAGCCAGCCAGTTGTACACGGGGGCTCAACGGCAGTCGTACTGGTTCGCGAGGGGAGCAAGGTGCAAGGCCGGTTGCCGTGCTCGCCATGCTCGGACATGGAGGGATGCGTTGCTGGTTGCCGTGCCCGCTATGCTCAGAGGGAACCGTGCTCGGAACGGCGACCGGCAGGGGCCTTGCGGCAGTTGACGAAGTTGCAGGTGATGATGAGAAGGGGGGCACCGTGGTGGCACCACCGGAGACTGGGAGGGACGCCGCTGGCGAGGACCGGCTTGGTAGGGTTCCCGGAGATGACGATAGTGTGACGGTGTGGGGTGGGCTGATGCTTGGGCGGTGGTGAACGAGCTGAGTGCGGCCGTGGCGAGTAGGGGTGTATGGCGTAGGGTGTAGGGCAGTGGTGAGCTGGGTGCCTGGAGACGACGACAGCATGCCGACGTTCAGCTTGAAAGGGGCTGGAGATGATGGTGGCGAGCTCCGTGCTTCGTGGAGGGGCCGCCATGGCGTTTGCAGGTGGTAGGTTGGTGGTGAGGAGCTGGCTGCCTGGGGGCTGCATGGGGGCCTACCAGTGAAGGGAGCAGGCGCAGCCGATGAAGGCCAGCTGGGCAGAGCCAGCGACGGCTGGAGGCGGTTGGCTGTAGGGGGTGGTGAGAAGGGTGCATGTGGACGTGCATGCGAACTGAAAAGGAGGGAGAGAGGAGAAAGGAGAGAGGGGGGTGGGGGAGAGAAGAAATAGGAAATGGGAGAGTGGGAGAGATGGAGAAGAGGGAGCAGACAGTGGCGGTGAGAGGAGGTGTCTACAGGTGAGACGGCCAAGCAGGAGAGGGGGGGGGCGCTGCGTGCGTGAGCAGAAGAAATGGAGTAAGAGGGATAGAGAGAGAGAGCGAATGAGGGTGGGTGAGGGGGGCAGAGGGAGAGAGCAGAAGATGGCCGGCAGAGGGTGCAGTGGTGCAGGGAGTGTGTAGGAAGTGGAGAGGAAGAGAGGGACATGTGTGAGTGTAAGGAAGATAGACGAGAGGGCAAAGAGAGGATAGGAAGCTAGAGGGGGAGGGTGAGATATCCAACAGTGCAGCAAAGAGGAAGGGAGAGAGAGAGAGAGAGAACCGAGAGGTGAAGGAAGGGAGAGGCCACGGAGGGCGTGTGTTTGTGAGCTAGAGAGAGAAGGAGAGGGAACAGGAGAGTGGTGTTAGTAGGGGGGACCACTGGTGGTGGGTGCCATGGTGGAGAAAGAGGGAGAGATGGGGATGCTGCTGAGATGAAGAAGGAGGGGGAGAGAGGCTGGTTGGTGGCCTTGACTGTGGGAGTTTTAGATAGAGGGAGAGAGATGAGATAGTGATTGGCAGTGTTAGACACGGTTGAAGAAGTTTAGAGGGAGAGGGGAGGAGAGATTGCAGTTGCAGGGAAAGAGGGGGAATGAGAGTTGGAGGAAGGGGTTGGGCAGCTGGCCAAGCCAGTGGGTGTGAGGGAGGGGAAATGGAGAGGCAAAGGGAGGGGGAAGAGGAAGAGAAGGCCAGCGGCCAGGGGTGGTAGCAGGAAGATTGAGAGGGAGAGAAGGAAAGTAGATGGGGTAGAGGGAGAAGACAAGAGAGGGCTAGAGGGAGGGTCGCCTGCGAAGTGGGCAAGTTGGGAGGAGGAAGAGGATACAACGTGGGAGAGAAGGGAGGGGAAGAGAGAAGAGAAAGGTGGGAGGGTAAGGGCCTAACATCGTAGAGTAGCTTTCCAAAAAATTCTAACTCAAACTTCATTGCTTCTTAAAGAGAGGTTACATAACACATTTATAGACTCCAAAAGAAAATCAAAAGACACTCATTAAACTTCAACTAACACCTAACACCTAAGACTCATTATATCTCTAGTGGGAAGACTAAAAGACACTTAATAAAGACTATCACATGATGTGGATATTCTATTTCTTCTACAAAAGAAAACACACATCTAGGCCCACTAACATGGCCCATTAACACAAAACTCTTAAAATAGCAAATATAGTTTGATAGTTGCCGGTGCAGCTTTGACGATCGACCGTTGCCGCTTGTCGATCTCGTGACGATCCTGTCACATTCATTCAAGAGTCCAACTATTTTGAACTTCTCCCCGTTGATCTTATCTTCTTAGGGATAAGGTTAGTGTGACAGTCTCTCCCTGGGGCGTTACATCCACATGACGGTCTGTCGACCAGCCGTTACATCCAACAGAGAGTCCTGACTGGTCTGGTCTTTTCTCTGCTAGTCCGTGGTCGAGATGAGAGTTTGATCTTGTGATTTCTCTTCCAAATCTGATCCTCAGAACCTTCTGTTTGTTTCTATGGACTCTTGGGAGTATTATCTTCAAGAGTTTGCTAAGAGTTATCCTACTTTCTTGCTGGGTTATCCTCTGCTCGCCCAGAGATTTTGAGGGTCTATAAACAGCATCCTTAACTTCTTGGCCTGAAGAGGAGAAATCTGGAGTTTGCGTCGAAGTGCTGCCACTTTCTGGAGCCATCTTCATCCAAGAGGAGTCTTCTTTCACGTCCATCTGCATCACAATCAAGGGAGTACTCCGGTTTTGGGTTTCAAAGTTCATAATTTGCATATTTGTGTTCTCCTCTTCTTCCTCTCATCATGGCATTGCCCCACTCCTTTCTCTCACGCTCTCCATTGTTTTCATCATCTAAACATCCTTCCTACGTTTTAAAATGCCCAGAGGGGTTATAAAACCAAAACTTCCTCAGTATTCCCCTTTCCTTTTGCATGATCTTAAGTTATTTAAGGATTGATACTATGCTTGTTTAAAGGGCTAATTTGGGATTTTTTTCTCGTGTTTCACGTTCGTTGGCAGGTTCACAGAGTTCATTAGATGAGGCCCAAGCTTTCTGGCCGGCTGGAAGGTTTGGAGTTCAAAGAACTCACAGGTTGTTGCTGCAGGTTCTCGGACGGTCTTATGCAGGTGCGTCAGGCTTCTCTAACGGTTCATCGAGCGACCGTCACACTTCTGTGACGCACAGGGTCTGGACCGTTACATGCAAGGCAGATCTGCAGATTTTACTGGTTTCTCTCTCCCGTGGGCGGGTGCATCATCTTCCTATTTCTAAGGTATTGATCAGGTCTTTGGCTTGTTTTATTACCTTGGTGGCGATCACGTTCTTTCCTTAGTATTGGGCATTGATTTCTCTCTCATATCTCTTATTTCCTTTGCTTGTTCCACCCATGCGGTGTGCTTTTATTTGATCCTTGCTCCACGCTCCGACGTGTGTTTTTCTTTGCCTTCTTTTAGTTTAGTTCGATTGAGATAGCATTGCCCATGCTAGAGCTTGTTCTGATTGCCTAGGTTCATAGTTCACATGTTCATAGGTTGATTAACGTCATTGATTTTTGCTTGTCATCTTTATCACCATAAACCACCAAAAAGAGAAGGAAGCAAAACAAATCAACAGGTGCAAGGTCTGTCTTGCATCCATCTTTGTTCGTATGTTTCTTCTCTTTCATTAGGTGCAATTCTTGAATATTCAACTCGGTGCATCTACTGTGTTACACAGTTGTTTTAGAAGTCCGTGCATATCTTTGATCCTCTCTTTTGACTCTGTACAAAGTCTTCATCTTGTGCCTCTTGGATCCATGTCTGTGCACATCAGCTGCACGGGTGGACGCTAGAGTCTGTTCATGTGGGGTCAAACACTTTAGTAGGTCAATTCAATGGTTGACTTGAATATCTCTACTTAGTGCATGCTATGTCTAATCACATTCGGTGCAACATTTACTTCATGTCTTATATAAACGGTGCATCCCTCCCAGTTCGTGCATTCAGCACCTATATACCCAGAGCAATGTCATTCTTCTTACCAGTATCTGAAATACTTTCCTCTGATTGTTTGTCAGGTATTTTTTTTGAGAAGAATAAGAATGGCTCGCGATCCCAGTATGGAGGAGGTGGCAAGATCGTGACACATGGAAAGAAGTGTGCAGGGATTCTACCACGTGAGTAAGGCCTTTGAGCGGGAATAATGGAAAGCACATGCCCGTCCTCTGATGCTCTATAAAAAGCGAATGCTGAGCAGAAGAAACAGTAACAACGAGAACAGAAAAGAGAGGAGAAGGAGAAAGAGAGCTAGCAGAAGCAGAAGAGAAAGAAAAATTTCTGAGAGGGAGAAGTGTTCGTGATGTGAAACAGGCCTCCAAGACTGATATCTTCTTTTCTTTGCCCATGATCCTTTGCATCACGTAGGAAGTCCAGAACTAGACCAACTGCTTCATTGAGGCCATCAATTACTTTCATTGAAGTGCTTTCACTGATTGGGCCACCTGTTGTACGGTGAGTGCCAGAGACACTTGATACTAGTTTGATGATCTTTTCAAGTAAACAATATAGTCTGCTTCATTTCCTTGACTATATCAGATTCCGTGTAAGAGGAAGAACTCTTGGAAGCCTCATACTTTAAATAAGCAAGTTCATTGAGGAGAACTGCAACTTCAACCCTTGTAGATTCGAGAATATGTAACAATGACTTGTCAACTGTATTTTGAACATCAGGTAAATCCAAGTTATCAAGCAACCAATTCTCTCCAACAATGGACATTGTTGAATTTGCTAGCACAAGAGCCTGAAACTTTTCCGCAGAAGCAACACAATTTTGTAGGATAGCCAAAATACCAACGTGCAAATAAGTGGCCCAAGCTTTATCTGTGATTGTCCTCAAAGTACCATGCAGCAGTTCAACATCTTTTGATGACATAATAATAGAAAGCAGGTGCAATGCATCAAACTTGAGAGCATTATGTAGATCAGTAAATTGTCTCGCTAAAGTTGGCACCAACTGGGATATCTCACTTATGAAATGAGGGGGAGACGATAAATGGCAGGAAGCCACGACGATCATCGGTGACGAGCTAGGAGCACACTTGCATGGTCGGAGGGGGGGTGCTCGGCATCCTGAGTGTGTGAAGGCCTGCTCATCCTCGAACGACGACCGACTACGGTGGGGTGGTGGGGTGCTGGAGGCTTGGCTCCGACGGTGGCAGCGGCGAGGCTTCATGCAGGGTCGCAACGAGGTGGAGGCGGCGACGTTGCATGGACGGTCATGGCGAGGGAAGTGGCTCCGTGGCTTCATGCAGGGCCGCAACGAGGTGGAGGCGGCGACGTTGCATGGATGGTCGTGGCGAGGGAAGTGGCTCCGTCGGCGCTGCATGCGGGGTTGGATGGGCCGTGGCTAAGGAGAGGGAGGGCTTGTGGTCCCGCGTGTGGGGTGCGTGAGAAGAGGGGGGGGGTTGGAGGCTTCAAAGGAGAAAGAGGGGGGGGGGGAAACGGGGGCACCGGCGGTGTCCCTGTTCCAAACAGGGGGCCACCGCGAGTGTGAGAGGGAGGGGGAACGAGAGGGTAGGCGGTCGGTGGGGCTTGTAGGTGGTGCGTGTGACGTGTGTGCATGCATACAAGCGGCAGGGTGAGAGGGGAGGTGAGGCTTGGAGGTGGTTCACTTGTGGCAGTGGCAAGAGAGAGGGGAGGAGGGTGGCGAGATGGGAGGAGTTTCAAGAGTGTTTGTGCGTGCGTGTTCTCAACAGCAAGGGAGAGAAAGAGGGGCGATGACATGTTCCCAGTAGTGCGATGGCAAGAGAGAGAGAGGGCTGAGGGAGGAGAAGAAGGAGGGCAGGAGCATGGTCATTGCCGAATAAGTGGAAGGGAGGGGGGGGAGGGGAAGATGGCGATCGGTTGTGCTGGCCGTAGCAGAAGAAGTTAGAGGGAGAGGGGGGGGAGAGGATAGACTGCCATTGCAGGGAGAGAGGGGGTTGAGGGCCGGAGGAAGGGGGGTGATGCGGGACGAGACCACGGACACGACAAGCTCGTGACTGCCCCTTAACGAGGGAAGCGTCGGATGTGCGCGGTTGAGAAACCGGCAATGAGCTAGGGTGATCGGCTCTCTTTTGTGCCCGGATCGGGTCACGGGACGGTCACGTACTCTCTCGCAACAGCGGTAATGAACATATAAAGCGAGCTAGATATCCCTACACATGCTCTCTAGTAGCGGTATAAACAAATATATATGAAGTATGTAAAATACCAAGAAGGGAGCGAAAACGATACCTCCACGCGCCCGGCGTGGGGAAGACGGACCCGGCCAAAACTCGTACTCCCGGGACAATTAATACACCATATTACAGCAAATGAATTACTACCCACTCCATGCTGGGAGGTAAAGGGCTACACAAACGGGCCCGGGAGGACCGAATTCTGGTTGACGGGCGGCTTCTCGCGTCTCTTCGGCAGCACCCGAACTAGTGACGGTGAGGCCCACGTGCTGTCCGGAGGGGCCGTGTGGGACCCAGTGGTACCACTGTAGTGGAGGATGCCTGGAAGGGCGCTCCCTGGAGTGGGGGCGCGCTGGTTCGCCGGCCGGAGGTCGGGCGGCTCCGATCGGCACCGGTCGGAATAACCAGCTACGGGCTGCAACTTGTGGTTTTCAGCGTGCGTCTCGGCAAGAACGGGCGTTGCGATCAGCCCCGATGTCGGATCGACACGAGACTGGCGCCGTTGGAAAGCTAACTTCAAATCCTTCAATCTAGGCCTTGATATCTGGCCTGGATCTGCATGGATCTGGACTTATGGAATTTCCAAGTTCCTTTTGTACAGTTCCTAAAATCTTAGGTCTGCAGAAAACTTTCCTGTGGATTGCCTTTGATCGATATGAAGCTCTAGGATTAAGACTTCGACTTGTTCATGAACGTTGTAGGAAATCAAGCAAGGGAACCAGGACTATTTTTGGATCTGGGTTTGGAGGTGGTGGTGATTTGTTCTGATTTTGGAAGTGGAGGGTGGTCAGATCTAGGATCTGACTGACAACACTGTAGCTGAGGAAGAACATGAATTTCTAAAAATAGATAGAAGGCTGATAAAAAATTAAGAAAATTTGTGGATGTAGGGGGTGAAGGGCAGAACGCCCAGTAAAATTGGGAGGGTTTGGACAAATCAAAAAGATGGCCGGAGGTGGGAAACATAGGGCTGCTATCACTGTAGATAGAGACAAAACAGAACTAGGAATGAAAGATGCACGAAAATGGGAAAATACTAATGATGGAATTTGGGCATGAAAATTTAGGTGCAGCTTGAGATACAAAGGGAAGAACACACCATAAAAATCGTAGACCACGAAGAGGCCATGGCTAATAGCAGGAATTTCTGGAAGAGACCTCTATCCAGCAGGACAGAACATGGAGAACGGTTTCGCGGCGGCTCGAAGGCGGCACGAACGGCGGCGGCGGCGGCACCGGTGATGATCAGAAGTTGAGAGGTGGGGGATAGAAGATAGATACACTCTAGATTTGGGGTTGGGGAGGGAAGAACAGCAGGGGAGGAGAGAGGGGCGCACCAAGCTCCTTGCTTACACACAAAAATTCTGATTTTTTTCTTGATTTGCAAATGAAAATACAAGCTTATATATGCTTCCATTCATATCCAACCTCCACCCTTAGATCTAGGGATGTGAGATGGATGGTCTGGATTGCATGTGAACAATACTTTTATTTAATCTAATTTGACCATTTCTATTCAAACTTAGACTAATTCCATTCCAACTCTACCTAAATCACACCTACCTAGCCTAATAGGACAAGGAAGAGGGCGCCCCCTTCATGGGCCTCCCTTGGGCCAAGTATGGTTAAAGGCCATGTAACAAGCCCACTAACCATGCTAGACTCTTCCACCCTTGGTGGCCCATGAGAGGGAGAAGCCTATTTGGGCCTAAGTTTAGTCCATAATGATGACCTTAAGACCCAATATGGAATAAGCTCCTAATGGACGCTACTAATGGCAACCTAGCCATGGACTATACATTACAAATGGCCCAATGACTTGTTATAATCCTTACACTACAAGAAAAAGTGGCTATAGCGACCGAATTAGCGACCGATTTAATCGGTCGCTAGTCGGTCCCAAATAGAGACCAATTCGGAGACCGAAATAATCGGTCGCATAACCGAGACCGTTTCAGCGACCGCATGTATATCGGTCGCTAATCGGTCGCTATTATTGCGACCGAATTAACTTCGGTCTCCAGTCGATCGCTGATGCCGTTATACTTCCTACTACGACCCCCGCCCGCCCGAGCCCTCCCGCCCGAGCCCCCCCCCTCCCGCCCGAGCCCCCCCTCCCGAGCCCCCTTCCCCTGCGGCCCCCTCTCCGCCCTAGCCCCCCTCCCCGCTCCCGCCCGAGCCCCCTCCGCCGGAGCCCCCCCTCCGCCGGAGCCCTCCCGCCCGAGCCCCCCTCCTCCGCCGGAGCCCCCCTCCCCGTGCTGCCTCCCGCCCGAGCCCCCCTCCGCCGGAGCCCGTCGCCGTGCCGCTCACGTCGAGTCGCCGTCGCCGCTCGCCCTGCCGTCGTCGCCCTCCGCAGGTACCTCTCTCTCTCTCTCTCTCTCTCTCTCTCTCTCTCTCTCTCTCTCTCCCTTCCCCCTCCGTCACCGGCCTGCTCCCCTCCCCCGCCGGCCTACTCCCCTCCCCCCTGCGGCCCCGTCGCCGGCTTGCTCCCCTCCCCTCCCCCCTGCGGCCTGCGCCCCCGTCCCCCTCAGATCTCCTTCCCATCCCCATGCCCCTCCCCCTCCGGCCTGACCCCTCTGATCCCCCTCCCCTTCCCGTCCCACTCCGCCTCCCCCTCTGCCTCCGACGGTCTCCTCCCTTCCTCCCCTTCCCGTGTCCCCCTCTGCCTCCCCCTCCCCTTCCCGTCCCCCTCCACCTCTGAACGACTCCCCTTCTTGGTCCTCGTCTAGTTGCTTTGTAAGGTGATGTATTTGCACATGTTCTTGACAAGGATAGATTGGGCCGTGTTAGGAGTTTAGGGACATGCCTGACTCCCTCTTCTTTGTGAGGGATATATCATAATTTGCAAGGTGAGAATAACATATTGAAAAATTGAGTGAATGATTTGAAAGAGAGGGTGGCCAAGGTAGAACAATCTAATGTAAAGGTTGGTACAATTATATTTAAGAATATAATTTTAAATCTTTCCCGATGTTTATAATAACTAGAGAGGAAATGGAGGCATACAACGCATATTAGATTTGGTGGTTTCCTCTTCAGTGGCAATGGTATTCAAGCAGCAACAAATAAGGTAATATTTTTTACTCCAACCTAATATATTGACGAAAACTTTGATACGTGCTTCCCTATTATTTTGGTTGAAAGAGAAAGTTTGTTGGGTGAAAAATTAGTCTTGAATACCCCATCCATCAATGTTTTTCAATGCTAAGTCAAAGGCTAATAAACATGACGTGGGTTCTTCAATCTATCAAAGTTTATGCGCGCTCTTGTAGAAATTTTCTGATCATCTTTTATACCCTTACTAGCTTACCTGTGGCATACCTTGGCAAGTAAAAATAGTGCAAAAAGAGAATTTTGGGGGGTAGTGTGTGTGCAGGTGTGGGTGTGTGGTTTGGTGAACACGACATTGCAAGAGGATTGTTGTTCAAAAAAACCATTGTCAAACGCAAAAACTGTAATCTTAGAATTGAAGCATGGTCACGATCAATTTTCAAATCCTAGAATTGCTTATATGTCTTTTCATTTCACTGAATATGCCCTGGAGATGAAAAAGCCAGCAGGGCTTGATTTTGTATTTGAACGGAAAGGTGGCTTTGTACAAGGCATGCAGTACTTGTACGGAATGTTCTACATTCATCGGGTCCACTGGGATTCTTATGACAAGCTTCTTGTTCATGCATGTCACTTCCATAATATTTTAGTTTTTCTTGCTTTTTTTGAAACTCTTATGAGGGATGACTTACTACAATGCTTTTATTTGCTAAAGGTTACATGAAGCTATACGGCTGATACTTAGGATTATTAATACTGTGTATCCTTTTTCAATAAATCTAGGCTACTGCCCATGTTGCAATCCACAATTCATCTAGCACTTAATGTAATGATGCAACAAATGAGGGGGTTATCATATATACCTACAAGCAATCTATATGAATGGCATGCTTGATCAAATATATGGCAACCCATCTTTTTCCTATGAGATTCATGAACGAAGAAATGAAAGAAGGATGATCCTACTATCATGATTTTATATTATCCTAAAAGTAGTAGATATTTCATATTTTGAATTATTCTCAAAATAATGTCTTGATTTTATGTTGTCCAATAAATGTATCATAGTTATAAGGGAATAGAGCGAAAATGTTAGATTTAGACGGAGAACATGTGGGGATCAGACTTGTGATGAGCACTGATAAAGATAAAGTCATCATGAGGTGACAAATTGAAACAACGTACTGTGAAATTTCTGTTGTCTATACAAACAAGCTCCACTTGTCATAAAAGATCAAAATACGAAGAAAATTAGAAATACCGTAGGGAGTCATATTCTATGACTTGCAGAATATATATGTAAAGTCGCATTCTTACATTTATATGTTAAAATTGTCATGTTTAAGTTTGAAGTGAAATTACTCATAACTATTTATCTATTTTGTAGTTAATCTCTAATGCGCCAAGGAGTCACTCTCCCCCTTTTGGTTTTCTTACTTGGTAATATGTTAGACTCCCCATATTGATGATAAAATATTTACACTAATTTTGATTATATATTATCACAAAATTACATGTACATTTTTTTGTACCTGGGGATGCACACCACGACATAAAATCGGAGATGTTGACATCTCTATTTCGATGATTTTATGTCGCATAAGTAAAATTTTACCTATGCATTTTTTAACGACGACACACATGCGAAGGGGGAGTCGTAGGTAACGGTTATACTTACGATTTCTTGATCTTTACCTATGACATCCGTCGTAGGTATAAGTTGTTATGCATGTAATGTGTCGTTGGTATAAACTCTTCTTGATGTAGTGGATCGAATCAAGTAACTAGATATGCAATTTCTTCCTCAAGTACTAGACGAATTAAAAACATAACGATCTTTTAGTTTTTAGCCTCTATATAAAATCAATATTATGCAAAGGCCCCTCATATTCATCTATTTACTTTAAAGTTTCCTCTAATCCACCTATTTAGTTAAAATTCTCAAAACCTTATCCTTTATATGAAAAAACTATTGTTGTTGATTTTCTCAATAGTATAATCTAAGGACAGTTAAATTTAACCCATAACTCACGTATGAGGATTTCTGACTGCCCCTCCATCCCCTCCAACCCCGCCGCCACCCGCTGATGTAGCCTCATCGTCAACGTCATGAACCTCGACCTGAAGAAGAGTGACCGTCGAGGGCGGAGCCTTGGTAGTGGAGGCGGTGGTGGTGGTGTGTGGAGCTGGGGACGGCACCGGACCTGTTGGAGATGCAAGACTTGAACAGAAGATGTTAAGGAGAAAAACAGAGAGCACACACACTATTCTTGAACATCAAGAGATACAGAGCACCACAATCCTTAAAACTTACACATACAGTAAAAAAAACCTCCTAAAACACCATACATAAGTCTAAATTGAATACTTATGATCCATTCATTTTGGCCGCACAAGCCCAGCAGGTCTATTATACAAAGTATCCATCGTCTAGAAATAAAGAAAGAAATGATTGGTGGGCAGTTTGCAAGGTTAAGACAAGGCTTTTCCCGGATTATGAGTTGGATTTGACTGAAACAGAGCAGTTGGATGTGAATGCCGAATTCTTTCAATCAGACTTGGGTGATGATGTAGACTTGCCTGCTTCTAGTGATGAATCTGTGGAGGCACCGTCTTTATCTAAAGAGAATGAAGTGGAGGAAGTCGATCCAGAACAACCAGAAATACAGTTGGGGGACTCCGAAGAGGAGGAATATATTAGTGATCAAAATGAATCTGATAATGAAGATGTGAATGCTGAATTTGTTATATCTCCAACATCTGAAGAAGAAATGGAGAATGTTTGATTAATGGTATACAATTTTATCTGGGAATTTTAATACTCTGTAACTTTCTTTCTTTCACTATTTGATGAATATGCATGTATTTTATTACCAGTTGAAGATATGGTTCGAGGACGGCGTGGGACTCCCAGAGGTGGGAGGGGAGAGGGTAGCGGGAGGAGATTTACTTCCGTTTCACCACCGGTAGTAGGTATGTATACTTTCCCTTCATAATGCATTGTAGTATTTGTTGAAAATAATTCATTATGTATTTGTGTTATCTGATTATTATTTTCACAGGACCCACGACCTCTACACCGTTACGACCGACCTCTGCACCGCTACCACCGGTAGTAGGTATGTATACTTTCATGTATAATGCATTGTAGTATTTGTTGAAAATAATTCTTTATGTTTTTGTGTTATCTGATTCTTATTTTCACAGGACCCACGACCTCTGCACCGTTACCACCGAGGGATGCACCGCTACCACCGGTAGTAGGTATGTATACTTTCATGTATAATTCATTTGAGTATTTGTTTAAAATAATTCTTTATGTTTTTGTGTTATCTGATTCTTATCCTTACAGGACCCACGGCCTCTGCACCGTTACCACTGACAACGGGTACATTGACGGCCTATGCACCGCCATCACACATGGCGAGTGGATCTACACCTCCCCCAGCTGAGTCAGGTATGTTCATTTGCATATTTATGTTTTTTTGATAGTTTGTTTTATTTATACTATTTAATTCGTATAGTACGTGCTGATGACGAGGCGAGTCATCATGAGGGGGAGGGCTGTTGTAATGAGACGATGCGGGCAGTGTGGATAAATGAAGGGTACGTAATGCATTATTTTTGTTATTTATTCGTCATTGTGGTATTAATATTTTTAATTTATCTCAAGTTGTTGCAAAGATTGCTGGTATTGAGTTGCCTCAAAATCAATGGCCTGAACTTATCAGTTCTCTCTTGTCAAATATTCACCAACTTCAGCCAGATGTTAAGCAAGCAACTTTGGACACCCTAGGTTACATGTGTGAAGAAGTCTCCCCTGATGAAGTTGATCAAGAGCAAGTCAATAAGATATTGACAGCGGTTGTTCAAGGCATGAGTGCTTCTGAGGGAAACATTGATGTTAGGCTGGCTGCAACTCGAGCTCTGCATAATTCTTTGGGATTTGCTCAGGCAAACTTCGGGAATGATATGGAGAGGGATTATATCATGAGAGTCATTTGTGAAGCTACTCTGTCCCCTGAGGTGAAGATACGGCAGGCTGCATTCGAATGCTTGGTCTCCATATCCTCCATGTATTATGAGAAGCTTGCATCGTATATGCAGGACATATTTAACATCACTGCAAAAGCTGTGAGGGAAGATGAGGAACCTGTTGCTCTACAAGCTATTGAATTCTGGAGCTCAATATGCGATGAAGAGATTGACATCTTAGATGAATATGGAGGGGATTTTTCTGCTGATTCTGACACCCCTTGCTTTTATTTTATCAAGCAGGCACTACCTGCGCTTGTCCCTATGCTGTTGGAGACACTCCTTAAGCAAGAAGACGACCAAGATCAGGATGAAGGAGTTTGGAATCTTGCAATGGCTGGAGGAACATGCTTGGGTTTGGTTGCACGGACCGTGGGAGATGACATTGTGCCTCTTGTTATGCCATTCATAGAAGAAAACATTAACAAACCTGAATGGAGGCAGCGAGAAGCAGCAACTTATGCATTTGGTTCTAAAATCTGAAATACCGGTCGGATGGCCGTGCCGATCATTCCAATACGACCGGGGAGATGAAAGTGACTTGTCAGAACTGACGGAATCCAAATCGGATGCCCGGTTTGAGCTCGGCGCTCAAACTTCATTTTTAAAATACACTTATTTCAAATGAACTGTTAGGACGGGTCCGGGGGTCTAAAATCTGAAATACCGGTCGGATGGCCGTGCCGGTCATTCCAATACGACCGGGGAGATGAAAGTGACTTGTCAGAACTGACGGAATCCAAATCGGATGCCCGGTTTGAGCTCGGCGCTCAAACTTCATTTTTAAAATACACTTAGTTCAAATGAACTGTTAGGACGGGGCATTTGGTTCTAAAATCTGAAATACCGGTCGGATGGCCGTGCCGATCATTCCAATACGACCGGGGAGATGAAAGTGACTTGTCAGAACTGACGGAATCCAAATCGGATGCCCGGTTTGAGCTCGGCGCTCAAACTTCATTTTTAAAATACACTTAGTTCAAATGAACTGTTAGGACGGGTCCGGGGGTCTAAAATTCGAAATACCGGTCGGATGGCCGTGCCGATCATTCCAATACGACCGGGGAGATGAAAGTGACTTGTCAGAACTGACGGAATCCAAATCGGATGCCCGGTTTGAGCTCGGCGCTCAAACTTCATTTTTAAAATACAAGATGAAATTTGAACTTATATTGTGTGTGTGTATTTATATATATGAAAATGAGCTGGCTTAAACTATTGGCATACTCTTGTTAATGCTTGATTTCTTTATTAAGTCTTGTTAATGCTTGATTTCTTTATTAAGGATTTGATTATAATTTTTTTAAATGATATACAGGATCATCCGTCGCGAGATGTTGGACGAGACGACGACCAGGATGATGTTGGACGAGACGACGACCAGGATGAGACATATGTGGAGGATTTGTGATTTTATTTTAGTTGTGTATGTTGTCATTTTATTATTATGGATGTATGATTAATTTGTGATTTTATTTTAATTGTGTGTAATTTGAGGTTCGTGGAGATTGTGATCCGTGTAGTTGATTTATTATTGTTTTATGAAATTGTTATTTATCAGGTGTTTGTATGTGATGAATTTGAGATTTGTCGATATTGTTGTCTGTGTAGTTGATTTTATATTTATGTTATGAATTTGTTATTTATCAGGTAATTTATTTATCAGTTTAAATAAATTTTTAAAAAAAATAATGCAAAATTAGCGACCGCATGGAGACTGAATTGCGACCGAATAGCGACTATACGTTATATTTCTTTTATTAAATAATTATACTTGGCGACCGACTGGCGACCGACTAGCCACCGAATCAATCCGATAGGTTAATTTTATTTTTAAAAATACAACAAATTTAGCGACCGACTGGCGACCGAATTGAGACCGAATAAATCCGATAGGTTAATTTTATTTTTAAAAATACAACAAATGTAGCGACCCAATAGAGACTGAATGGCGACCGAATTATTAGCGACCGGTCAGGCGACCGATTATAATCGGTCTCTGTTCACGACTGATACTGCGACCGAATTATGTCGGTCGCTATATAGCGACTATTATATAGCGACCGACATATTCGGTCGCTAGATAGTATCTGTTCGGTCGCAATGCAGATTTGCGACCGATCTACGACTGAATAGCGACCGCTAGGTCGGTCGCTATCCGCGATTTTTCTTGTAGTGTTACAAGGAGCCCAAATGAAAGAAATTACACAATTACAATCTCATACAAGCCATAACACACAAATACACTCCACCCGTATAAGGAAATCACCTTTGATGTCCATCAATTCTCCCCGGGTGGGAGGAACTCGACCCCGTCGAGTAAAGGGTGCGGCTGCTCGAGTACATCGGCGGATCCGTCACCGTGCTAGGTAGCGCGAGTACGCTCCACTCCAAGTGACCGTCACCTGCTCATTCCATATATACTCGATATGCACGAACTGCCATGGGCTAAAGGTGGTCACTCCGAAGGGGCACTCTCAAAAGGGAAGAAAACTGCTCGAAGACTCACTAGGAATCACTGCTGAGTCCCTATAGGTGACTGATCCGGGTATAGATGTGGAACCGATCCCATACTCATCAAGTGAGTCCACTCGCCTCTTACTCATAAGAGAACGACAACGAGCTTGCACAAGACGCATGCAGACAAACAAACGACACACAAACCAAACAAACCACACAAAACAAATCACACCGACTCATATATGACCCTAAACTAAGGTGGTGACACAAGCCCACTAAGTGGCGGCATCCTGGGCGGCGGGTGAGCCGTCCAACTCTCCCCCCATGGCATAGTACTCATCGGCTAGTGCTTGGTCGGCCTCATAATTGACAAGTTCAAGCTCAGATGGCAAGGTCTCCTCAACCCCTAGAGCTAGTGTGGCACGAGTGGGACATTGGTTGGCGAAGTGGCCAAACCCATGACAATAGAAACATTGCAGCCGGGACCAACTGCTCTCTCCGATAAGAGGGGCCTTACCCTTATCCTCTCGACGGGTAGGGGGTGTAGGCAACAAGGGTGGTGTAGGTGCCGTGGGCAATAGAGGAGGGAGTGTCGGGGCCGTGGGACAGCCTATGGGTGCCGGGAGATGGGCAACGGGTGCCGGTGGTTGGGGTGGAGGTAGATCTCGTGGTGGGGGAGGTCGAGGTCTAGGAGCAAAGGGCTCCTGACGGACGGGCTCCTGTGGACGAGCCATAGGTCCCCTCGGGTATGAACCTAAGGAGCCACGGGAGTCACTACGGGGGGGAGCGGGGCTCCACCGAGGAATAGACTTGAACTCACCCTCGAATTGCTCCATCTCGAGGGCAACTTGATAAGCATCCTCCAGCTTGTCCACCTTGCGGCGGAGAAGCTCATACCGTAGGTGTGGGCGTAGACCACGTCGGAACCGAGAGACGGTAAGGGAATCCTCCTCTGTGGCATCACATCGCAAGTAGTATTCATCAAATTCGGCGATGTAATCAGAGATGGACCGGTCTCCTTGGGTGAGACTTTGCCACCTCTCTATAAGACGTTGGCGGTAGGAGGTAGGGAGGTACTTCTTCCTAAGCTTCTCCCTCATATCGGTCCATGTATCGATCGGGGGTTCTTGACGATGAAACAATAGGTTCTCCATGTTCCTCCAATAGGTTTATGCTTGGCATAAAAGTTTCATCCTGGCGTACTTGACTTTTCGTTGGTCCGACATCTCGAACCACTCAAAATATCGGTCCATACCAGCCTCCCAGTCAAGATAGACCTTTGGGTCCAAGGACCCGTCAAAGGTGGGAGGGTCGGCCCGAACGGTCCGAATGGCCCGTTCATCCATATCTTGGTCGTGGGTATGCCGTGTAGGGTGGTAATCACGACCATGCCCCCGATGCTCATTTTCGGACTCATAGTCATACACCTCGGGGACTTCGTGCCTCCTATTAGCTATCCCTTGAACCCTTGGAGTCGCGGGTTGTTGACCCGGCTCCGGTTGACCTTGTGTAGGTGGGACGGGTGCTTGGACTGGGGCAATCGATGGTGCCTCGGCTGGACCTCTCTCTAGTGCGACAACTCTCCCGACAAATCCTTGAACGGACTAGTTCGACCCAGCGGCCCTATCCTCTATGGCTTTCATCCTCTCTTCTAGGCGGGTGCCTAGACCATTCACTCGGGTACTTGCTCCTTCCATCCTATCCACTCGAGTACTTAACTCATCCATGCGCTCACTCAACCCATCCATTTTCCCCACAAGAGTTCGGAACAATGTGGCCACTTCATCGGAACTATAGACTCAGGATTCTGCCATAGGTGGTGGTGAGTATTGGGTACCTCGACGAGTGGGCATGCAAACACACCGACTAAAGCAAACACACTAATGCAAAATGATGCGCCTAGACTTAAACCAATATCCGGTACGTGGCGGAGGTAATCGACCCGAAGGTCACTCGCGCAAGTGTGCGGCCTTCCCGCTAGGCGTAGCCTAACATTTGGACAACACCTTTTGATATACCGAATTATCGGGATGAAATGTAATTTAAAAACACTCTCTTTTTTTGTTTTAGAAATATGATGATCCTAGACTCGACTTAAACCGACTAATGACTCGATGTAAATGACACTCTTTTTTTTTCTTTTGGACACCCTAGACTCAAACTTGGCTCTGATACCAAATTGATGCGGGACGAGACCACGGACACGACAAGCTCGTGACTGCCCCTTAACGAGGGAAGCGTCGGATGTGCGCGGTTGACAAACCGGCAATGAGCTAGGGTGATCGGCTCTCTTTTGTGCCCGGATCGGGTCACGGGACGGTCACGTACTCTCTCGCAGTAGCGGTAATGAACATATAAAGCGAGCTAGATATCCCTACACATGCTCTATAGCAGCGGCATAAACAAATATATATGAAGTAAGCAAAATGCCAAGAAGGGAGCGAAAATGATACCTCCACGCGCCCGGCGTGGGGAAGACGGACCCGGCCGAAACTCGTACTCCCGGGACAATTAATACACCATATTACCGCAAATGAATTACTTCCCACTCCACGCAGGGAGGTAAAGGGCTACACAAACGGGCCCGGGAGGACCGAATTCGGGTTGACGGGCGGCTTCTCGCGTCTCTTCGGCAGCACCCGAACTAGTGATGGTGGGGCCCATGTGCTGTCCGGAGGGGCCGTGTGGGACCCGGTGGTACTGCTGTAGTGGAGGATGCCTGGAAGGGCGCTCCCTGGAGTGGGGGCACGCTGGTTCGCCGGCCGGAGGCCGGGCGGCTCTGATCGGCACCGGTCGGAATAACCGGCTACGGGCTGCAACTTCTGGTTTTCAGCGCACGTCTCGGCGAGAACGGGAGCTGCGATCAGCCCCGATGTCGGATTGACACGAGACTGGCGCCGTTGGAAATCTAACTTCAAATACTTCAATCCAGGCCTAGAGGTCTAGCCTGGATCTGTACGGATCTGAACTTATGGAATTTCCAAGTTCCTGTTGTACAGTTCCTGAAATCTCAGGTCAGCCGAGAACTTTCCTGTGGATTTCCTTTGACCGATATGAAGCTCTCAGATTCAGACTTTGACTTGTTCATGAAAGTTGTAGGAAATCAAGTAAGGAAACCAGGACTAGTTTTGCATCTGGATTTGGAGGTGGTGGTTATTTGTTCTGATTTTGGAAGTGGAGGGTGGTTGGATCTAGGATCTGACTGACAACACTGTAGCTGAGGAAGAACACGAATTTCTAAAAATAGATAAAAGGCTGATAAAAAATTAATAAAATTTGTGGATGTAGGAGGTGATGGACAGAACTCCCAGTAAAATTGGGAGGGTTTGGACAAATAAAAAAGATGGCCGGAGGTGGGAAACACAGGGCTGCTAACACTATAGATAGAGACAAAATAGAACTAGGAATGAAAGATGCATGAAAATGGGAAAATACTAAACGATAGAATTTGGGCGTGAAAATTTAGGTGGAGCTTGGGATACAAGGGAAGAATACACCATAAAAATTTCAGACCACGAAGAGGCCGTGGTTGATAGCAAGAATTTCGGGAAGAGACCTCTGTCCAGCAGGACAGAACACCAAGAACGGTTTTTCGGCGGCTCGAAGGCGGCACGAACGGCGGCGGCGGCACCGGTGATGATCAGAAGTTGAGAGGGGGGGATAGAAGATAGATACACTATAGATCTGGGGTTGGGGAGGGAAGAACAGCAGGGGAGGAGAGAGGGGCGCACCAAGCTCCTTGCTTACACACAAAAATTCTGATTTTTTTCTTGATTTGCAAATGAAAATACAAGCTTATATATGCTTCCATTCATATCCAACCTCCACCCTTAGATCTAGGGATGTGAGATGGATGGTCTGGATTGCATGTGAACAATACATTTATTTAATCTAATTTGACCATTTCTATTCAAACTTAGACTAATTCCATTCCAACTCTACCTAAATCACACCTACCTAGCCTAATAGGACAAGGAAGAGGGCGCCCCCTTCATGGGCCTCCCTTGGGCCAAGTATGGTTAAAGGCCATGTAACAAGCCCACTAACCATGCTAGACTCTTCCACCCTTGGTGGCCCATGAGAGGGAGAAGCCTATTTGGGCCTAAGTGGCTATTAAGGTCCATAATGATGGCCTTAAGACCCAATATGGAATAAGCTCCTAATGGACTCTACTAATGGCAACCTAGCCATGGACTATACATTACAAATGGCCCAATGACTTGTTATAAGCCTTACAAGGAGCCCAAATGAAAGAAATTACACAATTACAATCTCATACAAGCCATAACACACAAATACACTCCACCCGTATAAGGAAATCACCTTTGATGCCACATCAGGGGGGTTTGGGTAGATGGCCAGATGGTGGATGTGAGGGTGGGGGAGATGGAGAAGCCAAGGGAGATGATAGAGGAAGAGAAGGCCGGCGGCCATGGGGGTTTGAGCAAGTAAGTTTGAGGGAGTGAGAAGGCAGATAGGGGAGGATGGTGAGACAAGAGAAAGCTAGAGAGAGGGTAGGCCTGCGAAGTGGGAAAGCTGGTAGGAGGGAGAGGAGACATCATGGGAGAGAAAGAAGGTGGAAGAGAGAAGAGAGGGGGGGGAGGGGGTATGGGCCCCTCGTGGAGGCTTCACATTGTTTTCCAAAATTTTTGATTCCATTCTATTCTCCATCGTAGGTTTACATGGGTATAAATAGAAAATATGGGGAGGGGAAAAGACACCTGGGAATCCCATGGGACATGGTTTCCACGAGGAGTCCCTCATAAGTGGTCATTAGTGCCTAGTTATATATATAGATTATATTAATCTATTTACTCCTAATAACAACATAAAGCTCACATATTAGGCCCATTTATCATTTCATGTGACCCATGAACATAAAACTCTTAAACATAGTTTAATATATTTTGGTAGTTGCCAGTGCCGTCTCGGCGATCGTCTGTAGCCGCTTTGTCAATCCCGTCTGACTCCTCGACTCGGAGAAGGTTCGGCCTCAATCATTGAATCTTGAACCGACGATCCCATCAAACTCCTCCACTTGGAGGAGGTTCGCCCTCGAACCTCGTAGCTCAGGATCCCGGTTGGTTGGAGCAACCCGATTCCCTAAGCTCTGATACCATTTTGATGTGAAACAGGCCTCCAAGACTGATATCTTCTTTTCTTTGCCCATGATCCTTTGCATCACGTAGGAAGTCCAGAACTAGATCAACTGCTTCATTGAGGCCATCAATTACTTTCATTGAAGTGCTTTCACTGATTGGGCCACCTGTTGTACGGTGAGTGCCAGAGACACTTGATACTAGTTTGATGATCTTTTCAAGTAAACAATACAGTCAGCTTCATTTCCTTGACTATATCAGATTCTGTGTAAGAGGAAGAACTCTTGGAAGCCTCATACTTTAAATAAGCAAGTTCATTGAGGAGAACTGCAACTTCAACCCTTGTAGATTCGAGAATATGTAACAATGACTTGTCAACTGTATTTTGAACATTAGGTAAATGCAAGTTATCAAGCAACCAATTCTCTCCAACAATGGACATTGTTGAATTTGCTAGCACAAGAGCCTGAAACTTTTCCGCAGAAGCAACACGATTTTGTCGGATAGCCAAAATACCAACGTGCAAATAAGTGGCCCAAGCTTTATCTGTGATTGTCCTCAAAGTACCATACAGTAGTTCAACATCTTTTGATGACATAATAATAGAAAGCAGGTGCAATGCATCAAACTTGAGAGCATTATGTAGATCAGCAAATTGTCTCGCTAAAGTTGGCACCAACTGGGATATCTCACTTATGAAATGAGGGGGAGACGATAAATGGCAGGAAGCCGCGACGATCATCAGTGACGAGCTAGGAGAACACTTGCATGGTCGGAGGGGGGGGTGCTCGGTTGCCTGGGTGTGTGAAGGCCTGCTCATCCTCGAACGACGACCGACTACGGCGGGGTGCTGGAGGCTTGGCTCCGACTGTGGCAGCGGCGAGGCTTCATGCAGGGCCGCAACGAGGTGGAGGCGGAGACGTTGCATGGACGGTCGCGGCGAGGGAAGTGGCTCCGTGGCTTCATGCAGGGCCGCAACGAGGTGGAGGCGGCGACGTTGCATGGACGGTCGCGACGAGGGAAGTGGCTCCGTCGGCGCTGCATGCGAGGTTGGACGGGCCGTGGCTAGGGAGAGGGAGGGCTTGTGGTCCCGCGTGTGGGGTGCGTGAGAAGAGGGGGGGGGTTGGAGGCTTCAAAGGAGAAAGAGGGGGGGGGGAGACGGGGGCACCGGCGGTGTCCCTGTTCCAAACAGGGGGCCACCGCGAGTGTGAGAGGGAGGGGGAACGAGAGGGCAGGCGGTCGGCGGGGCTTGTAGGTGGTGTGTGTGACGTGTGTGCATGCATGCAAGCGGCAGGGTAAGAGGGGAGGTGAGGCTTGGAGGTGGTTCACTTGTGGCAGTGGCAAGAGAGAGGGGAGGAGGGTGGCGAGATGGGTGGAGTTTCAAGAGTGTTTGTGCGTGCGTGTTCTCAACAGCAAGGGAGAGAAAGAGGGGCGATGACAGGTTCCCAGTAGTGCGATGGCAAGAGAGAGAGAGAGGGTTGAGGGAGGAGAAGAAGGAGGGCAGGAGCATGGTCATTGCCGAATAAGTGGAAGGGAGGGGGGGAGGGGAAGATGGCGATCGGTTGTGCTGGCCGTAGCAGAAGAAGTTAGAGGGAGAGGGGGGGAGAGGATAGACTGCCGTTGCAGGGAGAGAGGAGGTTGAGGGCCGGAGGAAGGGGGGGTTTGGGTAGATGGCCAGATGGTGCATGTGAGGGTGGGGGAGATGGAGAAGCCAAGGGAGATGATAGAGGAAGAGAAGGCCGGCGGCCATGGGGGTTTTAGCAGGTAGGTTTGAGGGAGAGAGAAGGCAGACAGGGGAGGATGGTGAGACAAGAGAAAGCTAGAGAGAGGGTAGGCCTGCGAAGTGGGAAAGCTGGTAGGAGGGAGAGGAGAAATCGTGGGAGAGAAAGAAGGGGGAAGAGAGAAGAGAGGGGGGGAGGGGGTATGGGCCCCTCGTGGAGGCTTCACATTGTTTTCCAAAATTTTTGATTCCATTCTATTCTCCATCGTGGGTTTACATGGGTATAAATAGAAAATATGGGGAGGGGAAAAGACACCTGGGAATCCCATGGGACATGGTTTCCACGAGGAGTCCCTCATAAGTGGTCATTAGTGCCTAGTTATATATATAGATTATATTAATCTATTTACTCCTAATAACAACATAAAGCTCACATATTAGGCCCATTTATCATTTCATGTGACCCATGAACATAAAACTCTTAAACGTAGTTTAATATATTTTGATAGTTGCCAATGCCGTCTCGGCGATCGTCTGTAGCCGCTTTGTCGATCCCGTCAGACTCCTCGACTCGGAGAAGGTTCGGCCTCAATCCTTGAATCTTGAACCTACGATCCCATCAGTTCGTGAATGAGAAGATCTGCTTCTATGGAAGCTACATTATCTTGTTTCTAGAGAATATTATCGTTTACCGATCGTTGTATTTTCAAGTCTTTGTTTGATCATCTTCATTACATATTGTTACCCTCCACTGTTCGGAGGAAGGGAGAGGTTCTCCAGTTCCCTCCATTGTCTTGGAGGAAGAGAGGTTCAATCCTCTGGCTGTGTGAGTTACTTGAGAGTAACTGCACAAGGTTCCCTTTGCTGTGTACAAAGGAAGGGAGATAGTTCTCCGGTGTTCTTCTTCTGGTCGATCAGAAGATTGTGGAGGCTGTTCCTCTGTACAAGCTGTTTGGCAGCGGTTGTTGCAGACTGAGTCTGCTGTGTGCAACTCAAGTGCAAGGAAGCCTTACTCGATTTAGTAAGGGGTGGACGTAGATTGCAGATAGCAATTGAACCACCTAAAAAATTCGTTGTCTCATTTGTGGTTTGGTTGTTTTCGTGTGCTGCTCTCCAACTTCTTGAGACTTTGCTTATTTATGGTTGCTTTCTCGATATCAGTTCTTCTCTTATCATCTTCGTTGTCTATTTACGTGGCCTTTATCACTATAATTTGAGGGGCTAAGAATTTGTGGCTGTGTTTATCGAATTGGGGAGTGATCTATTCATCCCCCCCTTCTATCTCACTCTCCGCTGCGCGTATCAACAACTTCCTTCCCACTTTTCCCACATCTATGAACCCCTCTCCAAGTATTTTGATGATGTCAAAGGGGGTGAAGTTTTTGATGATGTCAAAGGGGGTGAAGTTTTTGATGAGTCATAATTTGAAGAGTCCCTCAGTCTGGTTAGTATGTTAGATAAATCATTGGGTGATTGGTCTATCTTCACTACATGTCCTGATGAATCCTTCATGCATGCAAATCTTTGATGTGCTTCATGCTATTTATGCCAAAACTTGCTGTCTGAATTTCATCTCAAACTGTGAGCACACCGACTCATAGTTGCCATCATCAAAAAGGGGGAGAATGTTGCGTACATTGTATTTTGATGATGTCTTACTATAAGTCATTGGCCAAAAAATTCTTTTAGAAAATCTGAAACATCTATTTTAGCTGGATGTGAAGGAATTAACAGAGCCTTCATGAGTGCGTCAACTCTAGCCAAAGGCTGCGTCGACTCGCTCTTTTACAATGCCGCGTCGACTCCTATACCATACTACGTCGACGCGTCTTCAGGTCGAGCACCGCCTATCCAAAATTCCTAAAGGGCTAAGTCGACTTCAGCACCTTCAGGCGTCGACTCCAAACGGCCTCCAGAAGCTGTCTTCAAGCTCACTTTAAAGAGTGCTTCGACACAGGTCTCTCGTGGCGTTGACGCAGGCTCAGCTCCAACCATCGTCAATCAGGTGGCCTTCTTACCGCGTCGACACCATTTCTCTCAGGGAGTTGACGTAAGGCCCCTCCTAGAAACTGCTTTAGGCGTATCTTTCAAAGGATGCGTCGACGAACCCGTCAAGCGGCGTCAATGCAATGGCACAACTCGCAAGCGATATAAGCAGAAAGGTAGGTGCGTCGACCCCGTTTGCTTCACAACATCGACTCATGCTTCGCTCTAGCTCCCAATAGATCAATAGACAGCTAGCTGTGTCGACACAGGGAGTTGAGTGCGTCGACGCCATGTGAAGACCTTACTCTAATCCAGTCTGTTCAATTCAAACACGTAAGTCAACGATGCAAACTTCCAGATCTCGCAAATGAAGGTATGAAAAAGCTCCTAGGACAGAAAACTATGTTGGCCCCGGTAGGCGAGTGGATAAGAAAGGGGGTTGAATTGTCCCTCACGGGAAATGGCAAATTTTAAACTAACTTAGCAAGATTAGAGCAACTATCAAAATTAAACTAAGATGAAATAAAATTTGAATCCTAAAATAGATAGTTCTCTCATCCTTTCCGTTCTCACACGATCAACTAAGCGGATTAAACAAAGGAGCACACAATCACACAATGCAAACCACAAGACACAAAGGATTTTTAGGTGGCTCGGGACCACGACGGGCTCCCTACGTCCACCCCTCACCAAACCGGTGAGGCTTCCATTATCTTGCGACTCTTAGAAGACAATACACACATGGAGATGAACCTCCAACACACACGCTGTTAATATGCAACACACACGCACACAGAGCCGATGCTCCAATGCACACACACACGGTCCAGACTAAATTGACCACTGGGACGAACCCCAAAACTGAAACGCAGGTAAAACCTACACACATGGGGTACAATACCCAACGAAAGACCCACACACACTGCTAAAATGTAGCAACACACGGGGAACAACTTTCCCAACTTAACAACCACTCGGAGATCAAATCTCCGAACACCCCCACACAATATTCATTTAGGAATGAGTAAAATGTTCACAAATAAACACAACATTCCCCAAATGAACTCTTAAGACTGAAACAAAGAGAATATAACAAGAGTAAAGCTCCCCCTTCTCTAAACGATCTAGCCCTTCTTTGGTCGTAGATGGATGATTACGATTTTGGTGTCTTCTTGTTCCTCTCTTCAAGCCGCTCCTCTTTCTCTTCTTCCACTATCTCCTGAAATGCCTTGGAGCAGATGAAATCCATCTTGGCTTCTTCTCGTTCTCTTATTTCTCCCTTTATTCTCCTACAAGATAGAAAATGTTAGCACATAAGGGTTTCTCATCGCAAATTCGTAGCTCTCACATGAGTATATAAAGGAGAGAGCAAAAGACCAATATAGCCCTTCTAGAACCATCTAAAAAGACCCTAACATGTATAGCAAGACCCTACGGGCAAATAGGTAAAAGATAGAAGCCTAATGGATTGAGTTAGATGGGTTTTGGATGAGATTCGTGAAGCCGGATCCGTAAGCCCGACGGAATCGATCGGCCGAAATTGAGGGCCGATCGACCGATCACTGAAACTTTTCAGACCGGCCAACACTGGGAGAATCGATCGACCGAAGCTCCTTGGTCGGTCGATCGAAATCTGTAAAATAGAAAAAACAAGTTAGTTCAATGAGTTTTTCATATGCATGATGCCACCTAATGTTTGATCAAACTCTTGATGTCTAGGTGGCCTATTAAACATTCTCAAAACACATTTCCACACTAAGGATCAATTTCGGTAAGATTCATATGAGTGGTTTAAAACACTTTCTCAAGAGTTTTATGAAGAACATGCATGAACATACATGAACAAATGATGTTAGTATATAGTTAGCTTATCAAGTTTTATATGAGAATCTCAACCAATACTCACCATCATGGCTTTCGATACCTCAAGAGAAGTATGCATGGAGTGCATTCAAAACTATACAAAAGACCCATGAAACCTTTTTTTTTTCAATAAGCACCAGCCATCAGAGTCAGGAGCCAGTCAAGTGAACCATCCCCCAGAAGGGGACAATGTTCTCACTTCCCCAGACTGACTCTGTGGTTAAGAAATTTTATTGATTTTTGAAAGAATACATTTTCAACGGGGCATACCCCTGTCTATCTCTATAACAACCATGAAGAAGGAAAAAGCTACTAACTCAAAACAAAACTAATTACAATTCCGAATTGCAGGAAGCCCCGCTTTATCCACCCTCAAGGCGCCCCTGGCCAGCCTAGGAAGCTCACTGACCCGAGAAAAAATAGTATTGTTGTGATTGGCACAGGCATGGGAGGCCAATGCATCAGCTACTTGGTTGCCCTCCCTAAAAATATGCTGCACAGAAGAATCACATTTGGTTATAAGATTTAGAGTTTCCTTCCACCATGGAAGGATATTCCAACTTGGGACCACCCCTTTCCGGATTGCTTCGACAAGCACTGCACAATCACTAAAAATGACATCCACATGAAGACCACTAAACAAAGCTATTGATAATCCATCATGAATGGCCCTTGCCTCTGCTAGAAGACTGCGCCCATGGCCATAGTGAAATGCAAATCCGGCTAAAAAGTTGCCAGCTGGGTCGCGGAAACATCCTCCTCCACCACTCATTCCCGGATTGCCCTTTGAAGCCCCATCAACATTCAAGGTAATCCTGGACGATGACAGTTTACACCGCACAACAATTGGCCATTTCTGTACACACCTTGGATAAAATTGGAATTGAGCCAAAGTGTTCCTTTCCAATGTAGATATGGTTGCAGGGAAAGAGATTTTATCTAGAGAGAAGGTAATAGCTTCACTGATTTTCCTATTGATAACTCTCACATCTAGACTGATATTGTCAAATCTTACGGAGCATCTAGCCTTCCATATCTCCCACATCAATACAATTACAGCATACATTCCCACAAAGCTTGAAGCCGAGGCCAATCTGGTTCCTGCCAAAATATTCCAGCATCGGATGGTTATATGCTCATTAAGATGTATCTTTGAGCTCATAAGAGGCATTACCCATGCCCATAGTTCTGCAGCCAAGTCCCCTTTGATAAAAAGGTGATTAAGATCCTCATAATCAGGTTGGGCACAGTAGTTGCATTAAGAAGCCATAGGTATACCGCACTCTACCACCCTACTATCTACAGGCACTGCACGGTGGAGTAGTTTCCAGAAGAAGATGGCAGCCCTCGGAGCTAGGCTAGAATGCCACAGATTGGCCCAAGGATCTCTAGGTATACCCGACGACCTCAGAAGTTTTTTAACTGATTTAACTGTAAATGAGCCTCCTGCAGTGGGTGTTCATACACATGAGTCTTCCTCATCTCTTAGCTGGATATTGGGAAGGCAAGTGGTAATCAGTGTTCTAGCTTCATGATGAGGGTCTAGCATTACTTCCCTGATAGTAACCCTGGGCCTATTCAGAATCCTGCCAATGTCAGCCTGCACAATAGTGTTGATTAGAGGTCCTTGCCTGTCCAGTTATCCTTCCAAAAGTTAACTCCCTTCCCATCACCAATGATCCACCTAGAGTTGTATATGATAAAATCCTTCGCCTGCTGAAAAATGTTAGCTAGCATGCCTGCAGGAAAAGCCTTCGTACAATCAAAGATATTCATTTTAATGAATCTACTTCGGGCATATAAGGATCACAGTGAAGAGCCATGAATAATATTCCACAAGTTCTTTGTGGCCAGTGCAACCTGGACTTGCTGAAGGTCCCTGATAGACAGGCCCCCTTCTGTCCGAGGCTTGAGAATGTAGTGCCAAGCCACCCAGTGCCGATGCCTCTGGCCTTCAGAACCCTGCCAGAAAATATTGGCACAGATGCTGTCAATAGCTTTGACTATAGCTTTGGGGATGAAACAAGCCGAGGCCAAATAGACTGGCATACTATGGAGGACTGAATTAATTAGGATGGCTCTCCCTGCCTGAGAAAGAAACTTGGACTGCCAACCCTCCAGATTCTTTTGGACTTTGTCCATAATGAACTTGAAATCAGAACAAATATATCTGCCTTTCTTTATGGGAATACCAAGATAACTGAAACCAGCTTGAAACTTAAAACCTGTCATGGAGTGAATGAACTGCTTAAGGCCAGTGGGAGCTTTCACAGAGACTATAAATCCATTTTTTCCTGAGTTTACTTATTGACCTGAACTCTTTTCATATCTTCTTATGAACTGCTGGAAACAGCTGATATTATGTTTGCTGCCATTCAAGAAGATGAGAGTGTCATCTGCATAAAGGAGATGTGAAACTGGAACCACATTCCTGGGTCCATTAAAACCCTTCAAGGTTCCTGACTGGAACTTGGCAGCGAGGCCTCTGCTAAGCACTTCCGAGGCTATTATAAATAAGTAGGGAGCTAGAGGATCACCTTGTCGTATCCCTCTGCTTGATTTGAAAAACCCTGCCATCAACCCATTGAAGTTGACAGAAAACCAACAATTTGATAGAATCATTCCAATGAGGGAAGTAAACATGTTATTAAACCCAAACTTCTTCAAGACTGCAAGGATAAAATCCTATTCCATTCTGTCATAGGCCTTGGCCATATCTAACTTGAATATTACATTATGACCCCTTACCTTCCTGTCTATGTCCATCATCATCTGTCTGGCCAAAGCAATATTGTCCAAAATGAACCGGCCCTTTACGAATGCCCCTTGTTCCTTCGAGATGATGATGGGAAGAATCGGTGCCAATCGCTTGGAGATGATACTTGATATTATTTTATAAGAAAAATTGCAAAGACTAATTGGACGGAAATCACTGAAGGACTTTGGCTCTTGCACCTTAGGAACAAGTGCAATAATAGAGGAAGAGATACCTCTGGGAATAGGGAATCCCATAAAGAAGCTCTGGGTTGCTGCTATAACATCTTTGCCAATGATGTCCCAAGCTGCTGTGTAGAATTCACCTGAAAACCCATCAGGCCCAGGAGAGCTTGAACCCTTGAGAGACCACACTGCTGCCCGGATTTCCTCTCCATCTGGGATTGAACAGAGAAAAGAATTTTGATCTTCGGAGATAGATTGTGTAATGCAATCCAACAGGGATATGTCTACATTTTGTTCCTCAGAGGAGAAAAGATCCTTAAAGTATTTCTCAACATGCACCCAGAGAATATCCTGATCTTCACACCATGATTCTGAGTCGTCCAGTTTAAGCCTCCTGATATGACCCTTTCTTCTATTGCATTGAGCCATAGTATGATAGAATGTTGTATTCCTGTCACCACTCTCAATCCAGTTGATACGGGACTTTTGATTCCAAAATACTTCCTCCCTGTGGAGTGCCTGTCGCGGGGCTGCATTAGCTGCATTTAAGACACTTCTGTTTTCAGATGAGGGAGTTTGGTCAAAGGCAAGCTGTTTTAACTCCACATCCGTTTCTGCTTGTCTGACATTTTGTGTGACATCACCAAACACCTCTTTATTCCACTTCTTAAGAGTAGTCTTGACTGCCTTCAACTTATTAGACAATCTGACTATAGCATTTGGATGGTCCTAAATCTAATCCCACACTTACTTGCAGAAAAGAGTTATGAGAAGTCCACATTTTCTAGAAAATAAACCTGGAGGGCCCTGAAGAGCAGTTGTCACTAAGGAGCAGCAATGGAGCATGGTCAGAGGGACCCCTCGGAAGGTGCTTAACTATCAGATGGGGCATTACTGACTGGCATTGACTATTAATCAGAATCTTGTCCAGTCTGGCTCTGATGTTGGCTGGACCAGTTCTGTTATTAGACCATGTCTTACCCATCCCTCAAAAACCAATCCAATAATCCTACCGAGCAAGCAAAGGCATTGAATTCAGTCATGGGAGCTGAAGCTGGGGCAACCCCCCCATCTTCTCTGAAGGCCTCATAACACAATTGAAGTCACCACCAATAACCCAAGGAACCGAAACAGAGGCAGAGAAGGAAATCAACTCATTGAATAATTCCAATCTGAGCTGAGGATCACAGGAGGCATATACAAAAGAATAATACGTAGAGATAGCATTTCCAGTTTTCAAACCAAGAGTGACCTGCTGAGCAGAAGAGAAAATAAACTCCAAGTTACAACTGTCATGCCAAAACAACCAGATTTTTGAGACATTTGAAGAATTAACTGCATACTTAGGCAAATTTATGTATCTACCTAGCTTCAGAGCTTTATTGGCCACGAGCATTGGCTCACTGATTGCCACCAGCAAAGGCTTATTTTTGTGCACTAATCTCTTAAGGCTTTCCCGAGAACCTGAGTTCCCCACTCCTCTTATGTTCCATATTAAAATGGGACTTATCATTGAGATAATGGTCTTGGGTCCTCGGCAGATCTAGCTCTAGATCTTGTCACCATACACCCTTCTTTATCCACCCGCCTGCTTTTTTCACCCCTTCCTATCCTACAGGTCTGCATAAGAGAATTATCCAAATTTGCCCTTTCAGCCACAGCTTTGCCAGCTTCTTGTACCTTCGACAGGTCTACAACCTCCTTGGCTTCTAAAGTATGACTATGCAAGATCCCACCATCTGCTACTGCTGGTTCCTCCAAAACAGAGACAAGTGTAACAGAACTACTTTCAACTCCATCGTTAGCCTGATTGTCTTTACACTTTGTTACCTGCACTGGTACTTTCAATCCACCTTTTGATAACTGGACGCCAATTTGGTTTGAAGGAAGCTCCACACCAACAGACTAAATAGGACCAGGATCAATTCCTCCCAATGGCACTAGTTGGTGCGAGGAACCTGGTTCCGAAACATACAACTCCATACCAGCTGCAGTATGGATACTACTGCAAGGCTGCGCCCCGCTTACAAATTTAGAAGAGCCTTGAATCACCCTATCTTCCATTAATTGAAGAATCTCAAAACTGTTCCCCTGAGAGGACTCCTGTCGAGCATGTTGTGTGTCCACTATACAGGGCCTGTATACCGCCTTTAAGGTCTTTGGAGGGGCTAAAGGCTGGGTGGGATTGCGGCCCTTGCTACCAAGCTTCTTCCTATAGCTTGATTCTTCGTGACCAAGCTTATGACAAAATGAACAGAGATGGGGAACACGATGATAGCTAACAGCCTGCCAATAGCCCTGGCCTGCCAAATCTATCCATAGTCTTTCCTTCCGCGGAGCTGCTAAATCCATTTCTATACACACCAATGCCTCTACAGTATCTGACATTGCCAAAATTCTCTCATGAATGCGAAGGACATTGCGAAAATTACCAGCAATAGAGTGAAGACAGTCTTCATGGTAAAGATTAACAGGCAAATCCGGAAAGCTAATCCAAACTGGGACCATCGGCGGATCTGAATCGAAATCAGAATCCTGTGTCCACCGGAAGAACCGGAACAAGAAACCTTTGATATACAGGTTTTTCTGCATCAATAGCTTCATGAAATCTACCTCGCGTTCAAAACGTAACAGAAGATGTCGCTGGTTAAGTCTGCTTACCACAAAATCCGAAACAAGTGAAAGCCTCTGCTTTAAGCAGCTCTTGATCTCCGGGATCGCTGGTCTCCCATAAGAACAGTTTGCCATGATGGAAAAGGAAAGCGGTATCAGAGAGGCTTGCACATCCTCCTTCGAGAAAAAGTCCGTCGACTCTCCAAGATCAGTAAAACTCGGAGCCTTGAAAGGGATTGCTACCTTCACCTTCCTATTGGAATCAATGAGAACCTGTGCGAAAGACCGACGAGGGCCAGGAGGGAGGGCCGGTGGAACAGAGGCTCCCCCTCCTCGCAGGCCATAGCCAGCCAGGGCTGAACGAGGACACGAAGCTCAGATCCGGTGGCGGGAGAAGCTCAGATCCAGTGGCGGGAGATGAATTTAGACATGAAGGTTCTGAAAAAATGACCCTTTTTCATAATCTCCACAACCCCATGAGATAGAAAAGGATTGATATGCAATATAACCATTTTTAGCTATTTTAACTTCCGTTGCACAGTTTAACATGAAGTTCAAGCTAGAATAAAATCAACCCAGAAGGGAGCTAAATAAAGCACATATGAATTGATCATTCACACATTCAATTGAGCATTAAACCATTACAAGGTCACCAAAAGCCATCACCCACCTCATGTCCTTCAACACACATATAGAGTCTCAATATCCCCATTTATCAAAAGCATGAAACACATTCAACCAGAATACCAAGTCGACTTGGCCCATCTGTAAGTCGACTTGGATCATGCTTTCTAGAGACAGAAGGTGAAACTGGCCACCAACAAGTCGACTTGGCCCATGATAGAAGTCGACTTGGCTTCTGTTGTTCTGCTCAGGTCGACTTGGTCAGGATGCCAAGTCGACTTGAAGCAAAGCCAGAGCCAATTTCCACAACTTAAAAACTGAAATCAAATGTTATGCATTTATGGATTGTATGAGTATCATCAACCCAATCTCCACCAAGATTTATATAAGGAACTTGAACAGTAGACAAGCCTTAAAACCTTATGAAGAAAATGCATTAAACTTAAGGTCTTACAACTGATTCTTGATGAACAAAAATGTCATTTATCACCTGTTTGAATCATGGACAGCAAGATAACTCATGCATGCATTCTTTTGGCTTCCAAATGATGTCCATCACGGATTTGTTCTTGCAATGCAAGATGACTCAGTAATTTGCATAAATGTTAAGAGTTCTTTAAACAACATTGCTCAATGAGAACTCTCATTCAGGAATACTTAACATGCTAACAAGCGATCTTCATAGAAACTTGCTTTGAAGCCATCCTTAAACTCATTTAACAAGTTGCACACATGTTGCTCAATGAAACACACACAAGCACACTCGGTTTGATAAACATACACAAGCACTCTTGGTTTGTTGAACATATTGCTCAATGAAGCACATACACACAAGCACACTCGGTTTGTTATCATTAAAACCAAACACCACAATCAACAAGGGGATGCAACAAATTATCCTCTTCATCATGAGGCAGTAGAGCACCTTTTTGTGAAGGAAGATTTGTCAGTTGACATATCTGAGAAAGGTCCATTTTCATGGAAACTTTCTTTTTGCACTAAGCCAATCAGAGCGCTCCGCTGAAAAGTACCTAGGACAGTGGACCATCCTCTCCTTGTCCTCAGCCAATAGGCAAGCAGATCTGGAAAAGGTTCTAGGATAGAGAACCTTATTTTTGTTGGTCCTATAAGCATGTAGTTTTGGAGGGAAAATGGTCTACCATCTCTTCTACAAATAGTGGCCTTCTGCATGAAGAAGCTGCTGCTACTGCCACTGCCGTTGCTTCAACCACAGCAGCCTTGAGAAGAAGAAAATGGGAAAAAGAGAGGAAAAAGAGAGGGAGAGCCTGCCTGAACCCCCCAAGAGAAAACCTCAAGTGGAAGAGAAGATAGGAAAGGTTTGCAGCCCATAAGCTAGCTCGCTTCTGTTCGTCACGTTGAAGTTGCAGACCAACAATTTACACCCCTTGCTCAGCTTCCTGATTTCCATCAGAAGCTACATCTTTAACTTTCTTGTTTTGGAGTTTTTCTTCGTTGTTTTTCATTTCCTTCCTTAACATTTTCATGTGTGTTTGTTGAGTTTCCTTAGTGTTTTTTGGTACCCTGTTCTAGCGACCAGAGTGTTTTCTGGCCGCTATGTAGCCATGTGTGTGTGTGTGTGTTCTTCTTGGCCAGAAGTGGAAGCCTCACCAAGTTGGTGAGGGGTGGATGTAGGCTTGCTAGGAAGCATCCGAACCACCTTAAAATTGTGCGTTGTGGTTTGACTACGTCGACTCCTTCTCATCTACCCCCTTCATAGGTGTCGTAATTCGATTAAAGTGTCTCATGTGTTTGAGCTTTAGACATCTCTTATATTAGCATAAAATAACACCTGAAATTGCTCCTTCAACCTTGCAGTTTTGTTTTGTTTTTCGAAGTGACAAAGAATTGGGTAGAGGATCCATTCAACCCCCCTCTAGATCCTCTCATATCACCTATCATCTCCCAGTAGTCAGGTCAATACACCACCACGGTTGACCTACCTATTTCCTCATAGTCTCACACCATCCCCGTTGGCTGATAACCCTTTGACCAATATTCTGCCACGGCCGGTCAAGCCTCCACCTTGGTCATCCCCCTTCACAGTTGGCCAACACATACCCTTGACCAAACACCTCCACAGTACGTCAAACACCTGATCTCTGGCCAAAAGAGCATAATAGTTTGCCTACACATCACCCAGTCCCTGACCAATACACCTTCCTGGTCGGTTAAATCCCTAATCTATGGTCAATACACCTATTCGGTCGGCCTACGTCAATTCTTGGCCTATACGCCACCATAACCCAGAACCTCAGCCTTTTCATCATCAATGTCGATCCGTTCAAGCTTCAGTCCAAGCTCCAGCGATAAGCTGCATAGATCAGCCAGCCTGAAGGTCTACGTGAAGCTCCAGATTGCTCGGCGATTAGTCAAGTCCCAGCAAGCAACTCCAGCATTGACATAGCGGATCAACGGCAATGATCCCATCAACATTGTCCTTCGACAGCAATAAGCTAAGGACACCCAGCGCCGGTCATCAAATAGCCAAGAGGCTCTCAGGTAAACAAAAAACAACAATAAACAAAAAAATGGGATTAAAAATAGAGATACCCCGGTGGACTCGATCGTCCTCTTTCTCAAGGAGGCGGCTGGGGGCAAAAAGGCCAGCAGCCTAGCTAAGATGAAAACTCGCAAGAGCACCTCAGGAAAAATTGGGTAACCCCTCGATGCGAAAACTTGTAAAGATGCATCGAAAAAAGTAAAAGGGGGCCAGCTCTGGTGAAAACCCTAAAGGACGACAGAGCTGGTAAAGAGTCCAAAAAAAAACTCTCCCCTCCTCCATCCGGGGCAAGTAGCTACCCACCTTCCAACAGTTATATCCCCTGGTAGTCAGCCCATACCCATCCCTGACTAATGCCTTGCTCTAATTTATAAACCGTGCACCTCCCTGTTCGCCATATACCATCACGTTCGGCCTACGCCTATTCCCTGGGCCACTCCCCTCCCTAGTTGGCCTATACCAGTCCCTAACTAGTACCCATCTCCAGCTCATTGATCCTACACTCCGTAGTTAGCCATACACTGCCCCGGTTGGCTCACACTTCCTCTGGCCACACACCATCAAGGTTGGCCCGTATACACCAGTGATTCACACACCATTCCAGTTATTCGTTCGAGCAACCTCAGCCTACATACCACCTTGGATGGCCTCTAAACCACATCAACCTTGGATCCATCTATCATGAGGATCCATCAACCCAGAATTCCCAGTCACTAGCCCATCATGGTTAAGCCACCATGATCCCAGTTATGGTTCCAGCAATATGCCATAAAAGCTTACTAGTTCCCAGATCCTAGTCATGATTCCAGAAATATGTCACGAAGGCTCACCGGTTCCCAGATCACCAGTCAAACTCCAGATTACTTAGTACCCAGCCAAAGCCACAGTCACGGCTACAACGGCGACAAGCCATCGTCAGTACAAACTTCCGGTCACGTCCCATGACAGCAGTACGCTACCGACGACAGCCACAAGGTTCCCAGGTCAAAAAATTTGGGGGGGGGGGGGGGGTTAAAAATAGAGATACCCTGGCGGCCTTAATTAACTCCCTCCACGAGACTACTAAGGGTAAAAAATTGCCATCAACCCAGCTGAGGTGAAAACCCGCAAGGGCACCTCAAGTAAAATCGGGTAACCCCTTGGTGTGAAAACCCGCAAGGGCATACCTGAAAAAGTAAAAGGGCGCCAGCTCTGGCGTGATGTGACACAACCTAGGACTCAACAAGCAACCACAATTAAGCATTCAAAAATGGACCGATAATAGCAACCGCTCACCCGATGCTCACTAAGACCCGGGGTAACTTGGCAATGCGAAGGGGAGGTTGTGTGGACTAGGCCCTTGCTGGTAGAGGGCCAGGAAGGCCAAGGTTTGATTCCCCAAGGGTACAGCTGCCCAAATCAAGGGTCCGACGAAGTGCCAAAGGGCACGGGTTCCACTCTCTTCCCACGATGATCACTTATAGCAAATGAGCTTAAGGATCGGGCTCTCGTCACGGCCAGCGGAGTTTATGAACTAATATTTAAAGAACAAGCATGAATTAGAGCAAATTTTTGGAGCACTCACTCGACCGGTTTGAAGAAACCGGTCCCGCTCGGAGACGAGGGCGAGCGGGGAAGCGTGGGTTCCCCACACGCCGCGCCGGGGTAGCTTGACCTGTTTAAGCTATTACAACACTACACCCCATGCTAGGGGGGGATCATGGGGAAGGGAAGATGATAGTTACATCCAAACACTACCTCCACACAGGGAGGGGCCTTCAGCCGGCCAAGCGGGGAGGGGAAACTAGTGCTAAGAGTGATGAAGAAGTGATGACACCGAATCAGCCTTCTCTCTATAATAGCTGACACACAGAGGGTGTGGAGGCCGCAGAACTCTCTCTGGAATTTTGCTGAGGGTGAGACCAGTGGGGATCTCTTCGTCTCTGGAACAGGAGTGCCTCTGAATTTTTCCAATTTCTTCAGGGGTCGCTGGCGGCCTGGGCGGGAGTACAAACAGGGTTGCTGAATCTCGGACTATCTGCAACAGACTATCAACAGCAGGAAGACGTGGCTTCCCCGACCATTTCCGAACTCCGAATTAGTCGCCGTTGGAACCGTTGGAACCGTGGGTGAGTCCTCTTTACAGCAAAATAAACGGGGATGCTAAAAGATGCCAGTGAAGATCAGAGGACTCAGAAAAGTGAGGAGTAGTCGATGCAGACAGTGGGAAGCAGAGTCGAACGCCTGAGGAAGAAAATTGGTAACTTCTGCTGCAAGATGTTGAACGGAGTTCCGCTTCTTCATTCTGAAAGTAGACAGGGTGAGGAAGAACTTTTTAGAAGAGCTCGTGGCCTAATTCCTCCGGGGTTTGTCGTGGTGAAGCTTTCTCTCCGGATCAGGATCTCTGTAGAGCTAGCTCCTGGTTTCCAACAACAGGTTGCAGAGGATGCCTCGACAGCTCCCGAAATCGGAATCGAGCACCGTTAGAGTTGTTGGAACCGTGGACGAGTCCTATTCGCAGAAAAACTAACGGGGAAGCTAACCAATGTCGGAGAAGACTAGGGGATGCAGAACAATAGCAACTGATTGGTGCAGACTATGAGTAGCAGATCTGCGTAGCTGAGGGAGAAAAATGAGAACTCTGGATCACGAATGCCGAATGAAGTTCTGTTTCTTGATTCTGGAAGTAGACTGGGCGATGAAGAACTTTGAAGAAGAACTCGTGGACTGATTCCTTCAGGGTTCATCGTGGCTGAGCTTCTAATCTGGCTCAGGTCCTCAGCCGAGGTAGAACTGCGCAGTTGTGGGAGAATGGACCTCCTGGATGGCTCGGAGATCGGAAGAAAATGAAACAACTTCTGTTGCGAAGGAGACTGGTGGACGCTTCCGACGATGGCTCTTGGGTCTTCAAACTCGTCCGGAGGAAGTCGTGGTGGCCGCTGCAAGTTGCTGGTTCATCTACAACCTCTGGACAGTAAACTGTAACTTCGAAGTAGCTTCCAATGACCAAGAAAGAAGAAGGGGAAGGGGGTAGATGAGTGTGGGAGTGACCCCTGGTTATAAGGGGGTCTTGGAGGGGGTGTTCTAAGGTGTGGGAGGTGGAGAATAAGGTCTGCAAGAGGGTCCAATAGATGGTGGTAGTGGGGGCTGCGAATTTGGTTGGAATGGAGAGAGGGAAAGGATATTCGAAAATAGGTTTAAGGGTGGGGTTAATTTTTTGGCTTGGGAATGGGGGGGTTGTGTTGGGGAAGGGAAGGGGTGCTTGGGGTAGTGGGAAGGGTGCTTGGGAAAGTGGGAGGGGTAGTTGGGGGTTGGATGGTGAGGAGAGGATTGGTGGAGGGGGTCTTGGGAAGGGGTGGAGTATTGATGAGGGTTGTGGGGAATGGGAAGAGGCTTAAATGGGGTAGGTGGGGAGTGGAGGTGGTTGGGAAGGGAGGAGAGAGAAGAAAATTCGAATTTGGGTGTTGAGGAGAGAGAAAGTGGAGTGAAAAAGAGAGATTAAGAGAGGGAAGGGTGGGGAATCTCTCCCCTAGGGTTTCTCACCCAAAAAATGGAATCTCTCCACTAGATAAGAAGTGTAAACTCTCAAAATGGCATGTTTTTTTTCATTCATTGATTCATTAAGTTGAAATGGGGGGTAATGGGGTCCTATATATAGGGAACCCACATTTCTACAAAAGTCCCTGACAATTGACTCAATGACAAATAACCGAGGGGGTAGGGGAGAGCCCTTGGGCCAAGCCCAATGAATTGGGCCCAATAGCTAACTAGACAACCTAATGACACTCAAACTTAGGGAAATGAACACAAGACCTAGGAACATGACTCAAATAAAAGGGAAAATGCATCAAATGACTCAAATAAAAATTACATAGAACTCAAAATTAAATGACTAGACCATGCCGGATGCAACCGGGGCGAGGAGACGAGCTGTGAACGTGAGCATGGGAGGTGATGTGCCCGTCATACTCCCGGGGTGCGGAGAACTCGACTCCGTCGAGTAAGTGTCCTTCCCTCCTTGGAGGGTGTAGAAGTGGTACTGCCCTCAAGTCTTCCGAATGAGACCGATCCATCCACCTGCCGAGATAGCGCTCGTATACCTTGCTCCTGGTGGTAGTGACATGTTCATCCAATATTCGTTCAATGCGCTCACGCTGGGCTCTCTTAGCTGGTGGACTCTCCTCACGGATGGGTGCTCTCTCAACGGAGGGAATAGGCTCAATATCCTTACTAGGTACCACCGTGGGTCCCTTGTATGGCACTAGGTCGGCGACACTGAATGTGGGACTTACCCCATATTCCTCGGGGAGATCTAACTCATAGGCATTTGTACCAATGCGCCTCAGGACTTGGAAGGGACCAGCCCCACGTGGCCTCAATTTGGAGATGGCTCCCGGGGAGAGCCTCTCCATCCTTACCATCACAAAGTCACCCTCATGGAATTCTTGGTGACGTCGATGAGAGTCGGCTCGCCTTTTATAAGTCACATTCTTCTTGCTAATGTGCTTGCGGATCTCTTTATGCAATGTTGTGAATGCAAACATTCTAGGGGTGATGGGTGGACCTGGGCAACCAAAAGTAGACCTATCATGTAATGATGTAGTGTAGACTTTTGTCAGCCTAGGTGGGCCGGGGCACCCGTAGGTGGCCCTATCATGCAAAGTGGTGATAAATATCGGGGGACCCGGACATCCGTAGATGCCTTTGACATGCTTAAGACCCATGATGAATGAAGGTGGACCATTACATCCGAACATGGACCACTCATACTTTTTACTTGACATGTGGGTGATATGAATGAATGGATCCAACATAGTGTTCATGCCAAGTGGTGTGGTAAGCCTAGACACATGCATGTTTTTCCCAAGGGTGACTTCCATGTGTATAGGTGTGGGACAACCTTTGAACTCCCATTGGAAAGGATCGAATGGATCTAAGAAGGTGGTCATCATGGGGTGGAGCACAACCTTATTACCTAGGGATATGTGGCCCAAGGTCATGGCTCCCAAGGTGTAACCCGGGTCTAGGATGGGGTGGATTGGGTCAAACATGGTGGGTTGGGTTAGGGAAAGGTGGGTGGTGGATAAGGTGGTTGGGTCACATAGGGGTCTAGGCTCCCATAGGAAGGGATCAAAGGGGTAATGGAAAGGTCTTCTAGAGGGTGGCACTCTACGTCTTCAAGGTACCCAAACGGTGAGTCATCCTCCTCCAAGATAAATGGGCCAAGGTCTCTAGTAGGTTGGCCAATTAAAGCAATTGGAATCTTGATGGGTGGGCAGTGGGCCAAGATTGGTTTCTCATCCTTGGGGAGAAAGAGGAGGATTTCACTCGTATAATGGCCACTAGTGTAGATGGAGGTGATGGAGCCGGTGGCGGGGTAAGCTAGGAAGGGTCCACTAGAGTAGATGGGGCTAGACTCCAATGGTCCTATGGCTAGCATATTGGTCAGGTAGACTTGCCATTGTAAACAGTCCACTAGGTCCCCTAAGCCTTCCACAAAGTAGGAGGTTTGAAGTGTGACATGGGAAGACCGAGTGGGCATAATTTGGACTTGATATGCCAAGGGTGAGAGGTAAGGTGGTGAGCTAGGAATGGTGGGGCCTTGCTTAAGCCATTGGAGTATGGACTCATTCATGGTTAGGGTGTGCGGCTCATGAGGACCCGAACTAGGAGAGGTGGGTGGAAGTGGGGGGTCTAGGATGTTCTCTATGATGGGAGGTGAATCCGGATTGGCATCCATCTCCACTTGGGTAGGAGTGTGGGCCGCAACTTCCAAGGATAATGGTGTAGGATAGTCTATGGTGGGTGGAGTGATAATGGTCAGTGCATGGTACTCTCGGAGTGGTGAACATGGGTGGACTTGGGTTGGGCTTGGTCGGGGAAGTTCATGGGTGGGAGTTGGGTTCGGGAGTGAAAGATCGGTTGGTTGAAGAGGTTTGGGTTGGGGTGCGAAGATCTTTCTAAGATCGGCCCTCATTTCATCCCAATATTCAATGGGTGCTTCCCCTTTGGCTTCTCTCAAACCTACAATGTTCTCCCATTCTTTCCTAGCTTGGCGCCAAAGCAAACTCTTGGCATAGTTGACTTGGACAAGCCCTGACAGGGTAAACCTCCCAAAGTGTTGGTCTATGAACTTCTCCCATTCTTGATATATGCTAGGGCGGGATCCATCAAACACAAAGGCTTCTAATGGGCCTAAGAGTGGCGAACATGCCATGTATGAGGTAGTCATGATAGTGGACAAGGGTGATGCATGCAATGGCCCTAGGACAAGACTTAGTAGAGACAAGTCTAGAACTTGCTCTGATACCAATTGATGTGACACAACCTAGGACTCAACAAGCAAGCACAATTAAGCATTCAAAAACGGACCGATAATAGCAACCGCTCACCCGATGCTCACTAAGACCCGGGGTAACTTGGCAATGCCAAGGGGAGGTTGTGTGGGCTAGGCCCTTGCTGGTAGAGGGCCAGCAAGGCCAAGGTTTGATTCCCCAAGGGTACGGCTGCCCAAATCAATGGTCCGACGAAGTGCCAAAGGGCACGGGTTCCACTCTCTTCCCACGATGATCACTTATAGCAAATGAGCTTAAGGCTCGGGCTCTCGTTACGGCCAGCGGAGTTTATGAACTAATATTGAAAGAACAAGCATGAATTAGAGTAAAGTTTTGGAGCACTCACTCGACCGGTTTGAAGAAACCGGTCCCGCTCGGAGACGAGGGCGAGCGGGGAAGCGTGGGTTCCCCACACGCCGCGCCGGGGTAGCTTGACCTGTTTAAGCTATTACAACACTACACCCTATGCAAGGGGGGATCGTGGGGAAGTGAAGATGATAGTTACATCCAAACACTACCTCCACACAGGGAGGGGCCTTCAGCCGGCCAAGCGGGGAGGGGAAACTAGTGCTAAGAGTGATGAAGAAGTGATGACACCGAATCAGCCTTCTCTCTGTAATAGCTGACAGACAGAGGGTGTGGAAGCCACAGAACTCTCTCTGGAATTTCTCTGAGGGTGAGACCAGTGGGGATCTCTTCGTCTCTGGAACAGGAGTGCCTCTGAATTTTTCCAATTTCTTCAGGGGTCGCTGGTGGCCTGGGCGGGAGTACATACAGGGTTGCTGAATCTCGGACTGTCTGCAACAGACTATCAATAGCAGGAAGACGCGGCTTCCCCGACCGTTCCCGAACTCCGAATCAGTCGCCGTTGGAACCGTTGGAACCGTGGGTGAGTCCTCTTTACATCAAAGCAAACGGGGATGCCAAAAGATGCTGGTGAAGATCAGAGGACTCAGAAAAGTGAGGAGTGGTCGTTGTAGACAGTGGGAAGCAGAGTCGAACGCTTGAGGAAGAAAATTGGTAACTTCTGTTGCAAGATGCTGAACAGAGTTCCGCTTCTTGGTTCTGAAAGTAGACAGGGAGAGGAAGAACTTTACAGAAGAGCTCATGGCCTGATTCCTCCGGGGTTTATTGTGGTGAAGCTTTCACTCTGGATCAGGATCTCTACAGAGATAGCTCCTGGTTTCCAATAGCAGGTTGCAGAGGATGCCCCGACAGCTCCCGAACTCGGAATCGAGCACCGTCAGAGTTGTTGGAACCGTGGACGAGTCCTCTTCGCAGAAATACTGACGAGGAAGCTAACCAATGTCGGAGAAGACTAGGGGATGCAGAACAATGGAGACTGATCGGTGCAGACTATGAGTAGCAGATCTGCGTAGCTGAGGGAGAAAAATGAGAACTCTGGATCACGAACGCCAAATGCAGTTCTGTTTCTTGATTCTGGAAGTAGACTGGGCGATGAAGAACTTTAAAGAAGAACTCATGGACTGATTACTTTGGGGTTCATCGTGGCAGAGCTTCTAATCTGGCTCAGGTCCTCAGCCGAGGCAGAACTGCATAGTTTTGGGAGAATGGACCTCCTGGACGGCTCAGAGATCGGAAGAAGATAAAACCACTTCTGTTGCGAAGGATACTGGTAGACGCTTCCGACGATGGCTCTTGGGTCTTCAAACTCATCCGGAGGAAGTCGTGGTGGCCGCTGCAAGTTGTTGGTTCATCTGCAACCTCTGGACAGTAAACTGTAACTTCGAAGTAGCTTCCAATGACCAAGAAAGAAGAAGGGGAAGGGGGTAGATGAGTGTGGGAGTGACCCCTGGTTGTAAGGGGGTCTTGGAGGGGGTGTTCTAAGGTGTGGGAGGTAGAGAATAAGGTCTGGAAGAGGGTTCAATAGATGGTGGTAGTGGGGGCTACGAATTTGGTTGGAATGGAGAGAGGGAAAGGATATTCGAAAATAGGTTTAAGGGTGGGGTTAATTTTTTATCTTGGGAATGGGGGGGTTGTGTTGGGGAAGGGAAGGGGTGCTTGGGGTAGTGGGAAGGGTGCTTGGGAAAGTGGGAGGGGTAGTTGGGGGTTGGATGGTGAGGAGAGGATTGGTGGAGGGGGTCTTTGGAAGGGGTGGAGTATTGATGAGGGTTGTGGGGAATGGGAAGAGGCTTAAATGTGGTAGGTGGGGAGTGGAGGTTGTTGGGAAGGGAGGAGAGAGAAGACAATTCGAGTTTGAGTGTTGAGGAGAGAGAAAGTGGAGTGAAAAAGAGAGATTAAGAGAGAGAAGGGTGGGGAATCTCTCCCCCAGGGTTTCTCACCCAAAAAATGGAATCTCTCCACTAGATAAGAAGTGTAAACTCTTAAAATGACAAGTTTTTTTTCATTCATTGATTCATTAAGTTGAAATGGGAGGGAATGGGGTTCTATATATAGGAAACCCACATTTCTACAAAAGTCCCTGACAATTGACTCAATGACAAATAACCGAGGGGGTAGGGGAGAGCCCTTGGGCCAAGCCCAATGAATTGGGCCCAATAGTTAACTAGACAACCTAATGACACTCAAACTTATGGAAATGAACACAAGACCTAGGAACATGACTCAAATAAAAGGGAAAATACATCAAATGACTCAAATAAAAATTACATAGGACTCAAAATTAAATGACTAGACCATGCCGGATGCAACCGGGGCGAGGAGACGAGCTGTGAACGTGGGCATGGGAGGTGATGTCCCCATCATGGCGAAAACCCACAAGGGCGGTAGAGTTGGTAAACAGAAAAAAAACCCTCTTCCTCTCTACTCCCCACTGATGAAAGCCATCGACCGTGACATCCCGTCAAAGGTGAGCTCAACATCACCCCACAACAATGGTGGCCACTACACCCCCGAGGGTCGGTCATCACCAATTCCAATCCCAGTCTTTGGCTACAACATCTTAGCAGTTAGCCAGCCAGTCCTAGTCTTTGGCTACACACCTCAACGGTCGGCTAACCAGTCCCAGTCTTCCAGTTACTACACATCAGTAGTTAGCCGGCCAGCTCCAGCTCCAGCTCCAGTCCCCAGCTCCAGCATTCGGCTACACACCACAACGGTCAGTCGACTAGTCCTAATCTTCCGACTACTACTCATTAGTAGTTAGCCGGCCAGCTCTAGCTCCGGTCTCCAGCTCCAGTATTCGGCTACACACCTCAGCGGCCAACCGACCAACCCCCAGCCCTCTAGTGATGCGGGAGGGAATGCAGACCGACCGGGGTGCAAGCCTGGGACTCTAACTGATCACTCGACTAAGGTAGACAATTGCAACCAGCAAGAACACGCACAATGAAGCTACCTCAGCTCGACACCAAGAACTCCTAAGAGGGGGTATATCCCAAACATGAATCACAAACTTGCAATCATCCCAAGCGTGGGGAGGCACGCGGATCAGCGCAGTTGAGAAACTGGCAGATTCAAGGGTGATCAATTCACTCTCGTGTGTGTCACACTCTCTCACTTGCAGTTGTGAAATATCGTAATGGGCTAGGGTGCTATTCGCGTAAACAGTGGCAACAAGAGAACATACGGAACTAGCAAGCACGGTATAGCGACGGTGGGATGCATACCTCCATGCTCGGCGTATGGGGAAGACTCCCAGCCAAGACACACGACTCCCGGTACAACTAAAACTAAATGAGTACAGACCCAAATCAATGGCCCACTCCTCGTGGGATGTAAAAGGCTACAAAGTGAATCCGGGAGGGATGTGCTTAGGGTGACAGGTAGCAAGTCGATGGCGCGATGGTGGCATGACACACTGCTGGTCGTCACGGGCTGGATGGTGTCTTCTGAACAAACTATGATTAGCAACGTGAAAGGAGCATCACGGGGTGCCAGGACCAGAGCAAGGGGTCTCTGATGATGATTGGCAGTGGATGACGAGTGCCCAGTGCAAAGATGGCGGCCAGGAGAGTCGGCTAGTTGCTCTGACGTCACGATGGGTCGGCAGGCTGAAATAGGCCGGCCTGCACAGGGACAGGCGACCAGCAAGATGGGAAGCCTGGAACAGTGGCTTCTTATCATCCTCTAAGCATGAAATTTGACGTGGACGTTGGCATGGATTGCCTCAAAGAACTCAGTGAAGATAGGGTGCTCGAACCAAGTGTGGAAGCCGAGGCGACATGGTAAGTGAGTGACTGTCCGGTCTGGTCTGTCTGCAGGCAGCCAGACAGATAGCAAGAGATGGGCATGGGAACAGAGTGCTCGGGCGGAGTCCAGGGTTGGGATTTTATGGAGAGGTGGTGTGGGGATGTAGGAAAATGGCATAGGGTTCTCGGGGTTATTCATAGAAGAGGTTTTAGGTGTGGAGCGATGTAGAATATGGGGACGCCTCTCTGTAATCTTGTGGAGATAGATTGCACGTAGCAGAGGATGGTGATGTTAGGAGGGGTAAACAGGCTCAGAAGGGCGAAGGGTGGCATTGGCAGATGGCTGGGGATGTAGGGAAGGCAGTGGCCAAGTTTCATGGTGAGTGGTGAAGGTTTTAGGGGCGGAGCTATGTGGGGTGTAGAACCCTATCTCTACAGATCTACATAGAGGCAGACTGCACAGATCAGGAAAAAGGGGTTGGTGGGGAGGGCAATCGGCGGCCTGGGGGCGTGGGGCGGATACTGGAGAAAGGGAAGGTGTCAGGAAGGTGCAGGGGTGAGATGGGGGCGAGCAGGTGAGGGGAAGGGATGATTCCGACCTGTTCTTTAGGGTTCTGTCCCAGCAGACTGATAGGGAGGGTGACCAGACCAGCCAGGCTATTCCATGCTTCCGGGTAGCAAGCGGCCTTAGCTGAGGGTTCCACGGGTGAGGACGAGCGTCGAGGATGAGAGATCTTCAACAGTACAACGCAAAAGTAGGAGGAAGAGGGCCTGGGCATCGCACCCAAGGGAAGAGGAAGGGGAAGGAGGGCGTCACACCCTAGGGGAAGGGGAGAGGAAGGGGGACGTTGAATTCTCCAACCAAAATTTCCATACGTGTTGTATTCCTTCCACTAGGGTACAAGAGACTATTTAACGGGGGGGAGGGTGATCCACTAGGGTACAAGAGAGTAATGGGGAGGGGGATCCACTAGTAATAAGGAGGGGGATCCACTCGGGTACAAGAGAGTAATGGGGAGGGGCATCCACTAGTAATGGGGAGGGGAGTAATGGGGAGGGGGATCTACTAGTAATGGGGAGGGGATCCAGTAGGGTACAAGAGAGTAATGGGGAGGGGGATCCACTAGTAATGGGGAGAAGATCCACTAGGGTACAAGAGAGTAATGGGGGGATCCACTAGTATTGGGGAGGGGATCCACTAGGGTACAAGAGAGTAATGGGGAGGGGGATCCACTAGGGTACAAGAGAGTAATGGGGAGGGGGATCCACTAGGGTACAAGAGAGTAATGGGGAGGGGGAACCAACTGGGCCCCAAGGGAATTAAGAGAGAGAGAGGGTGTTGGGTGTGCAGCTGGGATCTAGAGGGGGGTGAATAGATCCCTTATAAAAACTATGCTCAATTCAAAAACAACATTCACTACAATTCAAGCTGAGCTGGAATGACAACAAATTAATGCAAATAGCCAATGATTGAAATATTACTCTCAACAAAGACAGATCTAAACAATACTAGAGATTCATTTGCAATAATAACCTTGCTTAGTCAATTAAATCCACGGCACTTACACACATGTACATAGCAGTTCTATCAAATAGGATTCCACCAAGCAATTGATCATTCAGACAAAACCACAATTCATAAACTAATTCAACGATGATGCTTTGATTAGAGATAATATCAAACACTTAGTAGTTCACACTGAATATGCATCTCAAACTCTAGACAAATACTCTAGATCTGAATACTGAACTCGAAACAGCTCACACGCAACAACCTGTGAATTGGAGGTAGAGGAGAAGGATCAATCGCATGAATCAAACCATAGACTCAGGAATTTTTTAGGTGGTTCAGTCTATGATCCACAGACCTACGTCCACCCCTCACTCAACCTGAGTGAGGATTCCTTTGCAATCGCAAGACATGGAGAACTCTCCACTGCAAGTGCTGCCACACAGCTTGAACCGAGGGAGACAAATCCCTCACACCCTGATCTTGCACCCAGCAAGATCAGACCAACTACCACTGGTAGTGACCGGAGGACCAACCTCCCTTCCTCTGATATCATAGAGGGAACCCGTGAACAAATCCTTGTTGCTCACAACCCGGAGAACTACGTCTCCCTTCCTCTGATAGACTCAGAGGGGACAACGAAGGAACCACTCCTCCACACCCTGGTTTCCCAGAGTAAACCACACACAGTGTAAACTGTGTGCAAACACCTTGAATGCACTAAGGGTTGGATATTGTGTTTTGATGATGACAAACACTATGACTCATATGTGTATGAGGTCATATGTATTTGGACCATATGAAGTCTGTGTCTTTGTTTGAATTATTCATGATATAAATGATCCCCATTGCATACATGATGCATGCATCATATTTGAGCTAATTCGTGCATAACAAGTACTATTCATGCAATGTAATGCATTTCAGGTCAACATACAGTGAAAGGTCAACATACAGTCAACTCTATGCACATAGATCTAGGTGTATGCATTTGCATAAAGTCTATCTATGTGTATGAGATTTTCATCAAATACCTTGTGTGCATGTCATTTCTATGTGTTAAGTGCTTATGTCTTCACACGTAAAGTCGATGTTAGTTATCACACTTGCATTAGTGTCGATGTTAGTTGGTGTGTTCTGCATATCAAAGTCGACGTTAGCATGCAGTGCATTGCGTCCAAGGTCAGTGTTAGGATGCATTATGATGCATCAAGGTCGATGTTACCATGCTGTATCATGCATCAACGTCGATGTTAGCACATCACGTCTTGTATCCCAGGGTCGGTGTTAGTATGCATGATCCTGTATTCAAGTATGTGCTAGCTGGCTTTGTTTCATACATAAGGTCTATGTTAGTTGACTTGAGCTCTTGACTAGAGTCTATGTTAGCTTGCATAAAGTCTGTGCAAGTTGTCGTTATTGCTTCATAAGGTCTGTGCACGTTTGCATAATGCTTCATATAGGTCTGTGCATATATGCTCACTAAGTCTGTGCATGTTCTAGTCTACACATAACTGAGTCGGTGCATTTTGTGACATACGCATACATAGGTCCGTGCACATTTGCCTTGTGTGTATACAAGGTCAGTGCACTTCTTGCATTCAGAATATACAAAGTCAATGCATGTGTATACCCAAGGTCGGTGCTAGCTGCGCTACATGTTTACCCAAGGTCGATGCTAGCTGCGCTATGTGCTATACAAGGTCAGTGCATGTGTAGCATGGTCGGTGCATCCTTCATTGTCCTATGTACATAGTCAGTGCATTCTTCTGTAGCTTGTTCACATACGGTCGGTGCATGTTTTCCTCCTTCACACAAAGTCTGTGCACATAAGTCTCCAGGGTCGGTGCACATTTGCCCCATGTATGTTATAAGGCTTGGGCATGTTTGTCTTCAATGCATATGAAGTCTGTGCACACACTGTAACAAGTCGGTGCACATCTTGCATATAGCCATATAGCATCTGTGCACGTTTTGCATTATGCTGATTGAAGTCGATGCACATTGTGCATTCACCATTGAGACAGGTTTGCCTGTATTGCCTTAAGACCTAAATCATTATGTTTACGTTGCATGAATTATTTTAACAGACTAAGGTTTTCTGTTAATCATTGCTTTATCTATTATCTGTCTATAGTAATCTGATTAAGGCGTAACTAATCCATCTTTACTCTCATGTGTTAAACACAGATTATCTCTGACATAATCTTGGGCACCTAAGATGCATAGGGGCTAATAGCATCGTCTCTCACATGAGGACTTTAAGTCTCGCCCGAAGCATAAGCTCATGGGAATAAGTGATGGGGCCATCTCCTACCACTCCACATTTTTCGAGGGTCCCGTTGCTCGCCAGCCGTGCTTCATCTTGTTCGCCACATTTTCCCTAGTCATGACATGTAATTTTTATATTTTCTTTGAGTCATAATTATGTAATTTTCCTTTTATTTGAGCCAAGTACCAAGGTTAATGAGTCATCCAACTAAGTTAAGTGTCATATGATTGATTAGTTTGGTTAATGGGCCCAATTATATGGGCTAGGCCAAGGGGCGCCCCCCTTCTCTTGGTTTCTTATCATTAGTCCAAAAGTCAGGGACTTATTGTAAATTATGGGTTTCCTATAAATAGGACCCCAACCCCTCATTTGTGAGCTAATGAAAGTCTATTATTTGAGTTCCAGAAATTACCATTTTATTGGAGAGAATCCAATTGTGTGGGTGAGAAGCCGCTCCCCCCTCTCTCTTCCCTCTCTCTCCTCTCTCCTGGCCGTCACTTTCTCTCTCCTCCCCACTGTCCACCTCATCCTCCACCTCAGCCCTAGTTGGCCACCTCATACACTCCCTTTATGCCACCTCAGACACCCTTTCATCTCCCTAGATGCATTCAATACCCCCCATTACTCCCTCCCTCTCCCAAAGAAACCCTTAACCTCCCTAGGCACCTCTTGGCCTTCCCAACACATCCTTTCCTCTCCCCCATGCAACCCTCCACCTCCCCAAGATAGAATTGACTCACCCCCACCTGGTTTGGTGCGCCATCCACCCTCTCTCACCCCCTCCCAGCTCTGGTCGACCCCCATCTCTCTCCCCCACTCACCCTAGGTCGCACCCCCTCTCCATCTCCCTCCATTCCTTGCTTGGCCAGACCAGACCCCCACCCTCTGCTTGCTCCGCCCCCTCCCTCTCCCAGCCACCCCCATCAACCCCTAACACCCTCCCCCATCCCTCACAGCCATTAGCCCCCACCCCTTGCCGTATTGGGCCCCCTTCCTACTCCATTTACCATCACCAAGATGTAGATCCAGTAGCAGTTTGCTGCAGCAGAGTACCCCGGAGTTGCAGAGGCTGTCTCTTCATCATCGCTAGTCTCCTGGTGGCATATCCTATATCGGTGGAAAGCTTGTCGAAGCAGCTTTGCAGGGGAGGTGGTCTCGCCTCCATCCGACGTCCACGCTGTCCAGAGGATCCATCTTCGTTAGACTGCGCAGTTCCTCCCTGGCAGACAATCAGCATCAGTTCACAGAGGCTCCCACGATCGGCCCTCTGAGATTCTTGGAGCGGCGTTTAACTAAAGGCTTCTCCTCCAAGTCCCCGGCCATCTCCAAGAAGTAGGACTCCATTTGGACTTCGGAGCACAAAGTTCTGAATTTTTCCCTCGGAGTGCGCAGGTCAGTCAATCTTGAGTCAGATCCGACCCCCCCTTACCTTTCTGGGTCTCGCGATCTACTCCGACCTCTGCCAGCCACCTCGTGGGTTTCTGATCGAAGAGGAGCCATCGACGGTTATAACAGTTCTGGTCCCGCCACCATCGGCCCCTGGGAGCGCTCGTGGCGGCCACGTCTTCCAGCAGTGACAATTTAGGGACTTCCAGAGTCAGAACCGACCAGCTCTGATCCTGACTTCAACTCGGCCATCGACAACATCAGAAAGTTTTCCAATAAATTGAGCATCATCCTGGGTCAGATCAGAACGTTTTGGCACTAGTTTCGTCAACAACGGACTTCGGGAGAGCCCGTAGAGGAGCCGACAGTGACTGCCTATCTCGCTGTCCAGAGAGCTTGCAGAACCGACCGTCATCGTCCACTCGGCTTTTGCTTAATTCCCCATCCCCGCCTGGCTGGCTTAAAGCCCCTCCCTACATGGAGGTAGTGTTTGGGTGTAATTTAAAATAACCCCCACCCCAAGATTCCCCCTCCTGCGAGAGGCGTAGTGGTGTACTATTCTGAATTTTCAGGTTAGAGCTACACCGGCGAAGTGTGCGGGGTATACCCACGCTTCCCCGCTCACCTCGTCTCCGGCTGGGATTGGCATCTTCATGCCGACCAGGTGAGTTTCGGGCCCCATCCTCTGCTGGTTTTATCATTGCTTAGCTTAGTATTATTTCTAGTTGCTACGGTGGCAGTGAGAGAGTGCTCGCTCCAATTATTCGATTAATTGAGTGCCACCGCGGGTGAGTTGTTAGCGCAACCACTTAACCCACACCCTTGGCATGTTGGCCGCTCGTGATTTGGGCATCCCTGGACAAGTGGGGTCCTCCTTAGGTTGACCAAACCCCTAGAACACCTAGGTCCAACCTCTGACCCTCACCACTATCACCGGTCCACCTACAGACCCGGGTGTGCGCGACACGGGTGAGTCCGCTTGAGTTAGTCCGCCGTTCGGTTTGGTTGCTTGTGAATCTAGGTCCAAGGGGTCGTGTCATATCAATAAGAGTACCAGTGACTGGCACGTGATTCGAGGCAAGGCTTATAACAGATGATCCTGCCACGTGGAAAGTAAAAGCCAAGTGATGATGACACGTGGAAAGGTCTGGATCAGATCTGCTTGGAGAATTGGGCGGGAAACATGGTAGTCACGCACCCATCTCCTGGAGCATATAAAAGGGGGCATATCGTCCAATTCACAAGGAAGAAGAGTGAGAGAAAAGCGGAATAAGGTAGAAAGAATAAGAGGGAGATCGTGAGATCGAGAGAAGAAAAGAGAGAGCAGCAAAAAGTGGAGAGATAGATCAGAAGAAAAGAAGGAGAGTTTGAGAGAAGATTGATGAGAGAAAGTGTCAACTGAAGGAAGAAGAGGAGATAGAAAAAGAAATAGAGCAGAAGAGAGGACAGCCAGAGAGCTGGTGAGAAGAAGAAATAGAGATGCAGAGCAAGAGAGATTTGAAGGAGTTTGAGAGCCAGTAAGAAAACGGAGAGAGAGATAGAGACAGAGAAAGAAATTGAGAGCATTAGAAAAATTTAGAGTGTAAGCAGTGTGAGCAAAAACGTAAGAGAGAGCCTACATGATCGGAGATATCTAAGATTGAAGAGAAGAGAAGTGAAGAAGAGGGATCCTGATCGAAGGATACCCTACAGTCAGTATTTGTGGTTTTTCAATCAGATACATACCGCATTTCTCCTTAGTGAGCTACATCTTTTGGCTTTCACATTCAGCTTTCACATTGCTGTATCTTTCGTTTCTTATTTTTCTTTATCTCTTGTTAGAAGCTGTGAATCAGCAGTGGCAAGCTGTAAGGCCCAGCGCAAGCTGTTAGTTAGTGGATGGCAAGCTGTGAGGCCCAGAGGATGTAGGCAAGTTGTAATGCCCAGCTATTAAAGCTATTCGTCAGCATAAGCCACACTTGGATTGAGTGTGGGGTGGATGTAGGTCTGGAAGACCGAACCATCTAAAAATCTTTTATCTAGTGTGGTGCTTGTTCTTGTGATGTGCCTTTAGAAGAATGCTTAGGTTCGCTCCAAATCATCATCTAATTGACCGCATCTCTCATCTTAGTTAGTTCTGAAATAGTTAAGCTAATTTCGTAAAGCTTAGTATATGTAGCTTAGATTTTTAAATTGGCCTACACAATGAAGGGGATTCATTAACCCCCCCTCTGAATCCGTCCATAGCACCTCAACAATTGGTATCAGAGCGGGTCTCTGACTTCCAGATCCAACGATCTGCAGAGAGTCCTGCTAATTTGAGATTAAGTGCTTTGCTGTGTTGATTGGGTGTCTTACTGCTTTTAATTCAGTGCATCTTTCTTATAGTGCTTTCTAGCTGATAAAACTGAATCAGCTCAATTGTTTTCAATGGCATCTCCTACTGTCTTCAATGGTTCCAATCTTAATTCATGGCTTGGTGGCCTTTGTACATAAATGAACTCCATTGATCCAAAATTATGGAGTCTCATATCAAAAGGCCCACATAAATTACCTCAAAATCAGACCAAATGGTCTAAAGAGGATAGGATAAAAGACAGTGAGAATGGCCTAGTCTTTAACACTCTAAGAGATTCAGTGAACATTGATATGTTTCCCTGTATTGCAGGATGTACATCTGGAAAAGAGATCATGGACAGAGTCATATCTATTCATGTGGGGCAAAAAGAAGAGTGCTTGATGGCCAATGGAAGGGATCAGACTGAAGAAATAGCATCCCAGGTAAGCACTGAATCAGAAGATATTTCATTTGATGAACTGGTAGAGATGTATGATGAACTACTAGAGAAATCTAGGGAAATGCAATTTGAAAATAAAAAGTTGAAGAAAAAGATTGATCAAAATTGCTTTAACTTACCTTGTGAAATGATGGAGACATCTCCTACCACTCCACATTTTTTCGAGGGTCACGTTGCTCGCCAGCCGTGCTTCATCTTGTTCGCCACATTTTTCCTAGTCATGGCATGTAATTTTTATATTTTCTTTGAGTCATAATTATGTAATTTTCCTTTTATTTGAGTCAAATACCCAGGTTAATGAGTCATCCACATAAGTTAAGTGTCATAGGATTGATTAGTTTGGTTAATGGGCCCAATTATATGGGCTAGGCCCAGGGGCGCCCCCTCCCTTCTCTTGGTTTCTTGTTATTAGTCTAAAAGTCAGGGACTTATTGTAAATTGTGAATTGCTTATAAATAGGACCCCATTCTCTCATTTGTGAGCTAATGAAAGTCTATTATTTCAGTTCCAGAAATTACCATTTTATTGGAGAGAATCCAATTGTGTGGGTGAGAAGCCCCTTCCCCCCCATTCTCTCTTCCCTCTCTCTCCTCTCTCCTGGCCGCCACTTTCTCACTCTTCCCCACTGTCCACCTCATCCTCCATCTCAGCCCTAGTTGGCCACCTCATCCACTCCCTGTATGCCCCCTCAGCCACCCTTTCATCTCCCTAGAAGCATTCAATACCCCTCATTACTCCCTCCATCTCCCAAAGCAACCCTTCACCTCCCTAGGCACCTCTTGGCCTTCCCAACACATCCTTTCCTCTCCCCCATGCAACCCTCCACCTCCCCAAGATAGAATTGACTCCCCCCCACCTGGTTTGGTGCGCCCTCCACCCTCTCTCATCCCCTCCCAGCTCTGGCCGACCCCCATCTCCCTCCCCCACTCACCCAAGGTCGCACCCCCTCTCCATCTCCCTCCATTCCTTGCTTGGCCGGACCAGACCCCCACCCTCTGCTAGCTCCGCCCCCTCCCTCTCCCAGCCACCCCCATCAACTCCTAACACCCTCCCCCATCCCCCACAGCCATTAGCTCTCACCCCTTGCTGTATTGGCCCCCCTTCCTACTCCATTTACCATCACCAAGATGCAGATCCAATAGCACTTTGCAGCAGCAGAGTACCCCGGAGTTGCAGAGGCTGCCTATTCATCATCACGAGTCTCTTGGTGGTATATTATATACCGGTGGAAAGCTCATCGAAACAGATTTGCAGGTAAGGTGGTCCCGCCTCCATCCGACATCCACGTTGTCCAGAGGATCCATCTTCGCGAGACTGTGCAGTTCCTCCCTGGGAGACAATCAACAGCAGTTTGCAGAGGCTCCCACGACCGACCCTCTGAGATTCTTGGAGCGGCGTTTAACTGAAGTCTTCTCCTCCAAGTCCCCTGCCATCTCCAAGAAGTAGGACTCCATTTGGACTCTGGAGCACAAAGTTATGAATTTTTCCCTCGGAGTGTGCAGGTCAATCAATCCTGAGTGAGATCCGACCCCTCTTACCTTTCTAGGTCTTGCGATCTACTCCGACCCTTGTCGGCCACCCCGTGGGTCTCCGATCAAAGAGGAGCCATCCACGGTCGTAACGGATCTAGTCCCGCCACCATCGGCCCCTGGGAGCACTCGTGGCGGCCACGTCTTCTAGCAATGACAGTTCAGGGACTTCCAGAGCCAGAACCGACCAGCTCCGATCCTGACTTCGGCTCGACCACCGACAGCATTAGGAAATTCCCCAATAATATGTGCGTCATCCTAGGTCAGCTCAGAACGTTTTGGCATTGGTTTTGTCAACAATGGAGTTCGGGAGAGCCCGTAGTGGAGCCGATAGCGACTGCCTATCTCGCTGACCAGAGAGCTGGCAGAACCAACATTCATCTTCCACTTGGCTTTTGCTTAATTCCCCATCTCCGCCTGGTCGGCTTATAGCCCCTCCCTACGTGGAGGTAGTGTTTGGGTGTAGTACCCTGATTTATTAAAGAATAAAATTTTGAGAAAATTAATAAGAAATTCCTTAAGAAATAGGTTAAGTAAAGTTTTAATCATTTTATAAAAATCTTGAAAAATTAGAATCTTGTAGAGGATGAAACGTTAAGTAAAATTGTCTTCTACGACCAGCCCAAATAAAATTCGTAAACAAGCGAATTAACAGATTAAGGCCCAAAACCACACTTAGCCTAATTGGACCTTAAAACGTAAAATTCGAGCACAATACTAAACCAATTAAGCTAAAACCGGATGCAAATGAATGGTAAGGATTAACTCTCCATTTTCCCTCTGATTAATCTCCAAAACCCTAACCCTAGGAGGAGTTTTTGGCGGCGAAATGGCAGATTGACTTGGTCTCGCGCGAATCCCACACGTCCACGGTGCAAGGACTCTATCTTCGCGATTAAGACTCCCCATACCCAATTGAACCTATAAAAATGATCTTAAGCCACCCTAGAATCGTTTAGAAGCTGTGGCAGCGGAGAGGAGCTCGATCGAGGGAGGATTTCGATGATCATCGGTGGTGTGTACCTAGCACGATCGGCTTCCCTCTTCTTCCTTCATCCTTCGGTTAAGGTAGGTGATAGCAAGCCAAACCCTAACTATTATATATCAATAGAAGCGTTGTTCTCTCCTCTTTCCATTGATCCAGAAAGCCCCAAATTTCATCTTGTATACTACTAGGATTTCGAGGTTTAGTGGAAGCATGCTAGAACTAGGGTTAACTATGTTCCATCTCGATTTAGGTAGTGATTTCAGGAACTAAACATTAAATTGACCATGCTATCTAATATAACTTTTCATGCTCGTTCTATTGGTAGTAAAAGCCCCAATTTTCATGCTTTATACTGTTCGTATTTAGTTTTCATTACTAACCCTAGCCAACCCTGCCGGAGACGGGTAAGGCAAAGGGGTGGCGAACTGATCTGACTTGCGCAGCCTCTCGATAGACCGCCAATACTCTATAGGCGGCCTGTTCTCGACCGTCCATATGTTTTACCTTCGATCGATTTTGTAGAATGCGCGGCAGAACCCTAACCACCCTTTTCATTAAGCGGCCAGTCCCAGACCGTGCACTGTTCCCAGCGGCACATTACAGACCGCTCATCACCAGCAGGCCTTCGGACCTGAAAGGGTGTGAACGGCTTGTTGTGCGACCGCCGAGGCCAATGAGCGGCTCTGCACGAACCGCCCAACTATACAGAACTGCTTATTTTCTTTTTAGCATGATTTATCTTAGTAAATTAATGGTTAAGGGTAAGTTAGCAACCTACATGATAACTTGAACTTATGGAAGTAAATAATTAGAAATTTTGCTAATTGTCTTCACTTGATCTTGATTCATCATGGCCTTGACTTATTTCAATACGTTAAATTCAAACATGATTTCATAAAACTATGCTATTAGGATTGTTTGACAGTCGTTCTACTCCGGTAGGATTGACTGACCGCTATACTTGGTTTTTGATGGTTTGATAGCCTCATTTCCTTGTAATGGTTGGGACTCTCCGCCGGATATTCCTTCCTTCGGACTAGGACTTTCATTACGGGACCTCCGTAAGCCCCTGCGAGCCTGGGATTCTCACTAGGATGCCGGGCAGGTTGTACCACCAAGACCTGAACCTGTTTATATGATTGAACCGCTTGGATTGTCATATTGTGAGTCACGGCTCAACTTGGACCCACTGAGGCTTGCACGGCCCAAAAGGGACCGCTTATCTTAGTGGGCGGACGAGTATGAACCGTGCATTCCCTGGCCGTGTGCCATTTACTTTGGTCGATTAACCTTGTTCTATCTTCGACCAAATCATATTTGGATTGACCTAGTGAGCCCTAGGTTGACCAGTGGAGAGTGGGCTGGACCCTGGTTCAGTTCCGCCCCACTTATGGCAGCCCGGAGCCCATTTTTGGTTGGATTTCTAGTCTTTTTATTAGGCCCAGTTAAGTGGTCTAATTAGAATTGTCTATATACTAGAGCGGGCCTTACTGGACCGTCAATCTATTGAGCGGCCTTATAAGGCCCGTTTATTTTGTTCTTGGGCTTCCAGCTCTTCTAGCTATGAGCGGCCGATTATTGACCATCCTTTTATCTGAGCGGCCAAAAATGTATCTGGAAAAGGATTTCCGTGGTTATTTGTGTTTGAATCCAAGGTCCTGATTGGTACTTCATAATTTGAACTTCTGGTCAAAGTATCTCTTCACTTACCCTTGGAATTCTCCGAGGTAAGTTATACCTTGACATTATTGGTCATTTAACTTGATTAATGTCTAGACATAACTTGGATCTTAGATCCATTAAACCAATGCCAACGCATCATAAGGGCCCGGTCTGGTCCTGGGAGGAGCGCCCGAAAAGTACTTGTGCCCCGGGGAGTTTGAATGACATGGTGAGGCATTGCACCGAGTGCATGACTAGCGTGATGTCTTTGACAATAATATATTACTTGAATTCTTTTCTTGACTTGGTTAGTTCTTGCTTGTTGGCTAATTTCCAGTTATATCATGATCTTGCCTTCTCTTTACTAAGTTGTTTCGTCATATCGTCATTTCTTTTCGTTCCTTATTTTCTCGCATATAATTACAATTAATTGGTTAATCACTTAAACTTGCCTATTATTACCTACGAGCGTTCACTCACCCAGTTGTTCCCCCTTTTCAGGTAGCTCAGGTGAGGATTCACAGATTGATGGGGACGGGCAAGAGTGATGGCCATGGAGTGAACAGTTAGAAGCCTATGGAGCCAGTCATAGTTGTTTGTGTCTAATTTATGTTTTAGCATGTGTGGTGGAAGAATTGTAATTCGAAGTCAGCAATTGTAATAGTGTCAAGTGGATGTTAAGTTGAAAGTTATTTCAGAGGGTTTATGTGTTTGGAACATGGATTATTTAAGTGTTATTTAGTGAATGAAGTTATTTTCTGTTCATGGTGTTTGTGTTGACCCTTAGCGTTAGCATATCATGTCGGTAAATCAACATATTAATATTAATTATTTCTACTGACAGTCCCGATATTCCGTGTCGGGACATGATAGTTATATGGTATGAGAGCCTAGGTTTCTCATATTCCTAGGTTTTCTAAGTTCTAGAGTTCTAAGTGATGTCGTAGAACCTACGACCTTTTTATAAGTCTAAGAATCCAACCTAGTGAGATTGGGTAGAGACTTGGGTTGAGTTAATAACCTAATTCAAAAAACTATTCTTTCTAAATGATCCTAAAATAATTTATTCTACGTGTAGGATGTTCTAATGGCAGCCGAACGTGCGCAATGTCGAGACATGCAACGAACGGTTCAAGGACTTACTTGGGCCTTGCAGCAAGTGGCCCAAGGAGGAGCAGCGAACCATGGAGCTGGCGACCTTCACCGGAACTTTCGTGGGATGAATCCCCCGCTTTTTGGAGGCTCGACCTATCCTGATGAAGCCGAGCACTTGCTAAAGGAGATGGAAAGGATCTTTAATGTGATGCAGTGCAGTGACCAGGCGCGTATTCTTTTAACAACTTTCCAGTTGGAACGTGATGCAAGAACATGGTGGGATGCAACGAAGGCTACCCTCGGTGATAGACAAGTTTCATGGAAAGAGTTTGAGGAGCTCTTTAACAGTAAATATTTCTCAGATAGAGTACAAGAAAGGAAAGCGGCTGAGTTTGTGGCTTTGAAGCAGCGGAGTTTATCGGTGGCTGAATACGAAGCTTAGTTCTCTCGGTTATCTCGTTATGCCACTCACTTAATATCTACGGAGAAGATGAAGGCCAAGCATTTTCTCAATGGACTAAAGTTACATTATATTAACCAATTGGCACCATTGGAAATTCAAACGTATGCGAAGATGGTAAGGGAAGCTCAAGTCTTGGAAGACACCTTAGAGATGACGGAGAGAATCCGTGGGAAGAATGTCAAGAAGGAACAACCTACTGGATCCGGGAGTGCCAAACCTGGCAATGGCAAGAAGAGGCCCAATGGCGGGTCTGGATCATGGAAGAACAAAATGCCGAAGAATGAAGACAAGAAGCCTGGCCCGATTGTGCCGTTTAAGGGCGTGTGCAAGTATTGTGACCATCCAGGTCACAGGATGGAAGAGTGCTGGCGCAAGCTGGGTGCCTGTTTACGTTGTGGTAGCAGGGACCATCGTATCCCTGAGTGTCCCCTTCTGTCAGATCAAGCTACCCCGACTAAGCCCCAAGGAAACAAGAAGCAGTAGGGCAAGCTCCAAGCCCTACAGGAAGATGATGCAGGAACCACCGAGGAGGGTGGACTCGTTGAAGGTACTCTTATTATACATGATAAGCCAGCATTCGTTCTCTTTGATATCGATGCCACTCATTCTTTTGTTTCTCAGAAATTTGCTAAATCTTTTGCTGTAAAGACGGTCTTGATGAATTCCCCGTTAGAGATTTCAACACCTATTGGTTCTAGTTCAGCAATGAACTATTTCTATCCTTCTAGTAAGGTTATGATTAATGAACAGAACTTGCCAGCTGATTTAGTTTGCATGGATATGAAAGATTATGATGTAATTCTAGGAGCAGATTGGTTGGATAAGTATGAGGCCAATGTTTATTATAGTTCTAGTTCTGTGTCTTTTTCTAGACACCCTGGACTTTCTTTTATAGGGGTTAGGCACCATAAGTCTGTGCCACTTATTTCGGCCCTCCGAGCTGATAAGTTGATGAGGGGAGGATGTCAGGCTTTTCTAGCCTTTGTTTATGTGACCCCTTAGAAGAAGATCGAGGTTAAGGACATTCCTGTTGTCTAAGACTTTCCAAATGTCTTTCCTGAGGATTTTCCACGACTTCCGCCAGAGAGGGAAGTTATATTTTCTATAGATTTAGTTCCTGGCTCGACCCCTGTTTCTAAAGCCCCTTATCGTATGTCCCCTGCGGGGCTGAAGGGAATTGAAGAAGCAGTTAATGGAATTACTTGAGAAGGGATTGATTCGTCCAAGTACATCCCCGTGGGGAGCCCCAATATTATTCGTCCGGAAGAAGGATGGTTCGATGAGGTTGTGCATCGATTATCGGCAATTGAATCAGCTGACTATCAAGAACAAATACCCATTACCGAGGATTGACGAATTATTTGATCAGATAGCAGGAGCTCAGTATTTTTCTAAGATCGATCTTCAATCTGGATATCATCAGTTGCAGATCAAGGATGATGATATCTTTAAGATGACATTTCGTAGTAGGTATGGGCATTTTGAATTTGTAGTAATGCCTTTTGGACTAACGAATGCACCTGCAGCTTTCATACAGTTGATGAACAATGTGTTTCGGCCCTATCTTGATCAGTGGGTGGTTGTGTTTGTTGATGACATCTTGATTTATTTTAAGAGTGAGAAGGAGCATGCTGAGTATCTCAGGATGGCGTTGTAAATATTGAGAGATCATCAGCTATACGCCAAGTTTAGTAAGTATGAATTTTGTCTATAAGAGGTGTCCTTTCTAGGGCATATTATTACAAGGGAAGGTATTTCTATTGACCCTTCGAAGGTAGAGGTAGTGAAGAATTGGGATAGGCCTTCTAATGTAACTGAAGTTAGAAGTTTCTTAGGCATAGCAAGTTATTACCGGAGGTTTATTAAAGATTTCTCCAAGATTGCGGTGCCTTTGACAAGATTAACCCGCATGGAGAACAAACTTGATTGGTCAGAGGATTGCGAGAGAAGTTTTCAGATCTTGAAGGAGTGTTTAAGTACTGCCCCTGTGTTGGCTTTACCATCTGGAGAAGGAGGTTTTGTGGTGTATACTGATGGTTCAGGCATTGGTTTAGGTTGTGTGCTCATGTAGCACGGGAAAGTGATAGCCTATTCTTCCAGACAGTTGAGGAAGCATGAAGAGAACTATCTTGTTCATGATTTGGAACTTGCAGCTGTGGTGTTTGCCTTGAAAATATGGAGGTACTACTTGTATGGAGAGACATTTACGGTGTTCTCAGCTCATAAGAGTCTAAAGTATTTGTTTTCTCAGAAAGAACTCAATATGAGGCAGAGGAGATGGCTGGAGTATTTAAAAGACTTTGACTTCTCCATAGAGTATCATCCTAGAAAAGGAAATGTAGTAGCAGATGCTTTGAGTCGCAAGCCAATAGCTAAGTTGTCACATCTCATGTTGCAAGAATGGAGACTGTTGGAACAGTTAGCTAGTTTGGATCTCAATGTTGATAAGGATCGAGTTACGATCGCTCAGATTCAACTCAGACTGAAATTGTTAATGGAAACCAAGTCCTTGCAAGACAATGACCCAGAGTTGGTATAGATCAAGGAGAGTTTGAGTAACAGACCTGATTTCATGGTAGCTGACGATGGCAGATTGTTGTTTCAAGGAAGGACCTGTGTACCTGATGTAGCTGAAATAAAGAATAAGATTCTCGAAGAAGCTCATAGATCCAGATACACTATTCATCCAGGAGGTACTAAGATGTTTAAGGATTTGAAAAGATCCTTTTGGTGTCCGAATATGAAGAAGGAAATTGTAGAATTCGTGAGTAGATGATTGGTGTGTCAGCAAGTCAAGGCTGAGTATTTCAAACCTGCGGAAAAATTGAAACCACTTGATATACCTCAATGGAAGTGGGAGAGTATTGGCATGGAATTTATTATGAGTCTACCTAGGACTCGTAGTGGATTTGATGCAATATGGGTTATTGTTGACAAATTGACCAAGTCTGCTCACTTCTTGTCCATTAAGTCTAAATGGACAATTGACGTCTTAGCTGCTCTGTATAAAGGAAGTTGCAAGACTCCATGGTATTCCAGTCAGCATTGTGTCCGATAGAGACCCCAGATTCACCTCACATTTTTGGAAAGAATTGCAAGAATCTTTGGGAACCCGTCTGAATTTTAGTACTACTTTTCATCCACAAATAGATGGACAGACTGAAAGAACCAACCAGATAGTGGAGGATATACTTAGAGCTTGCATGATTGATTTTGGAGGTGGTTGGAGTGATCACTTGGCTTTGATTGAATTCGCCTACAATAGTAGTTATCAGTCCAGCATTCAGATGGCTCCGTTTGAAGCTTTATATGGAAGAAGCTGTCGATCTCCATTATGTTGGGATGAGGTAGGTGAGAAGCAATGGCTGGGACCAGATCTCATTTCTGAATTGTCCAAGAATATCTGTATTATCAGAGATCGATTGCTAGTAGCACAATCAAGACAGAAGAGCTATATCGACAACAAAAGGAGAGCCATGGAATTTCAGGGTGGTGAGCATGTGTTTTTGAAGGTTTCTCCCATGAGAGGAATTCGCAGGTTTGGCATTCAAGGAAAGCTGAGTCCAAGATATGTTAGTCCATTCAAGATTCTAGAAAGAGTGGGGGAGGTTGCTTACCGTTTAGCACTACCGCCTCAGTTATCGGGAGTACATAATGTCTTCCATGTGTCTATGCTACGGAAATATGTATATGACCCCACTCATGTCATTCAACATGCGGATATAGAGCTGAAGGAAGATTTGACTTATGAAGAAAGACCCATCAAGATTTTGGATCGTAAGCAGCAACAACTTAGGAATCGTTCCATACCCATGGTTAAAGTGTAGTGGAGTCGGCGTGGAACCGAAGAGGCTACTTGGGAGTCAGAAGATATCATACGGAAGTAGTATCCCGACTTATTCTAGGTGAGTTATCTCATTCCTCATCTTCCGTAAGTGCAGTGAATTTGGGGGACCAAATTCTTTTAAATGGGGGAGGGTGTAGTACCCCGATTTATTAAAGAATAAAATTTCAAGAAAATTAATAAGAAATTCTTTAAGAAATAGGTTAAGTAAAGTTTCGACCATTTTATAAAAATCTAGAAACATTAGAATCTTGTAGAGGATGAAACATTAAATAAAATTGTCTTCTACGACCAGCCCAAACAAAATTCGTAAACAACCCGAATTAACAGATTAAGGTCCAAAACCACACTTAGCCTAAGTGGACCTTAAAACATAAATTTCGAGCCCAATACTAAACCAATTAAGCTAAAACCGGATGCAAATGAACGGTAAGGATTAACTCTTCGTTTCCCCTCTAATTAATCTCCAAAACCCTAACCCTAGGAGGAGTTTTTGGCGACGAAATGGTAGATTGACTTGGTCTCACGCGAATCTCGCACGTCCGCGGTGCAAGGACTCTATCTTCGTGAATGCCGATCGGAGTTCCACTTCTTGATTCTGAAAGTAGACAAGACGTGGAAGAACTTTGCAGAAGAAATGTTGGCCTGATTCTTCTGAGGTTGGTCGTGGTGAAGCTTCTACTCCGGATCAGGTACTCCGCAGGGGCAGCTCTGCGCAGTTGTGGGAGAACGGACCTCCCGGGCGACACGGACCTCGGATGGGGATGAGACCACCGCCGTTGCGAAGAAGACAGGAAGACGCTTCCGTGGATAGCTCTTGGATCTTCAAACTCGTCCGGAGGAAGACGTGGTCACCTCTGCAAGCTGCTACTCTTCTGCAGATCTTCAGTTGAGAGCTGTAGGTTGAAGATGACGAGGGGAATGGGGTATATGGGAGGGGAAATGGGGGTGGATGAGTGTGGGGAAAGCCCGAGCTGTGAGGGGGTCTAGGAGGGGGTGTTCCAAGGTGGGGGTAGGGAAGAATGGGGTCTGGAAGGGGGTCTCACAGGTGGTGGGAGGAGGAGCTACGAATTTGGGAAGGTGGGTGAGAGGGAAAGGGTATTTGAAAATGGGTTTAAGGGTGGGATTAAATTTTGGTCTTGGGGGATGGGAAGAGATGTGTGGGGAAGGTAAAAAGGGGCTTGGGGAGTGGGAATTCTCCCTTGGGAGATGAGAGGGTTCTTGGGGAAGGGGAGTGGGTGGTTGGTGGTTGGAGGGTGGAGTGGGGAGTGGTGGAATCTCCCTTGGGGATGGGGTGGAGTTAAGGTGGGTTGGTTGGGAGTTGGGGATGAGTTATTGGAGGGGGGGAAGAGAGAGAAAGGTGGTTGGGAGGGGAGGAGAGAGAAAGGGGCGCAGGTTTTAGAGAGAGAAAATGACTTATTAGAGAGAGAGAGGGGGGATAGGGGCTTCTCACCCAATTGGATTCACTCCACTAAACTAAGTCTTTGAACTCTCAAATGGCAATTTTTTCATTGATTGATTCATTGATTCATTACAAATGGGGGAAATGGGGTCCTATATATAGGCAACCCACATTTTCACAAAAGACCCTGACATTTAACACACTAACAAATAACCGAAGGAAGGGGGGCGCCCATGGGCCTAGCCCAAAAAAATAGGCCCAATAGCAAACTCATTAGCCTAATGAGACTCAAACTTAGGGAAATGACTCATTAATTTAGGTACGAGACTCAACTAAAAGGAAAATTACATGATTATGACTCAAAGAAAATATGAAAATTACATGACTCAACTTAGAGAAATATGACGGACACAATGGAGCTATGCTAGCAAGCAATCGAAGTTGTAAACAATATGAAGGGCGAGAGATGTCCCCATCATACCCCCGGGGTGCGAAGAACTCGACTCCGTCGAGTATGAGTCCGTCGGGGAAGAGGTCCTCCAACGCAACTCCGGGCAAGCTACAACCTCCAAACTCAACCTCGCGTTCGAAAGCAGGGGACAACGCTTCAACTTCTCAAGGTGACTTGGACACACCCTCTTGCCGATGATAGTACCTTGCTTGCCCAGTATTACCTCCGTGTGCGCACGTCAGACTCTCAAGCTGTTATGTGGAAGCTCTCCGAGGGTGTCGCTCAAAAAGATGGGGGTAGGCTCAATGTGCTCACTAGGATCTACCGCGGTGCCCTTAGAGGGTGCTAGATCCGTTACGTGAAAAGTGAGGTATATCCCAAAATCCCATGAGTAAATCCAACCCGTAAGTCAGGTCGCCAAAGCCACTTGGAACATGGAAGGTCCAAGTCCTCGTGCCCTCGATTTGGAGGTGGCCCTAAGGTAGAGCCATTCCAAAGCCACCATCGTGAGGTTGCCTTCTTTGAATTCAAAGTGCCACTCGTGAGTTTTTGCCCGCTCATTACGATCCTCACCGCCCATTGCTAGATGCTTGCTTGAAGGAGTATGCCTTGAGCTACGGTGCGGTGTGGGTGGGAAGTGTGTGGTATGCAAAGGGGGACCGGGGTAACCAAAAGTAGACCTATCATGTAATGACGCAGTGTAGACTTCGGTCAACCTAGGTGGGCCGGGGCACCCGTAGGTGGCCCTATCATGCAAAGTGGTGGTAAATATCGGGGGACCCGGACATCCGTAGATGCCTTTGACATGTGTATGACCAATGTGAAGTGAGGGAGGGCCGGGGCATCCATAGGTGTCCCTTTCATGTGTGGGTGTGATGAGTGCCCGGGGACACGGACATCCGTGAATGCTCCTAACATGTTTAAGACTTATGATGAATGACGGTGGCCCATTACATCCGAATATGGACCACTCATGCTTTCCACTTGACATGTGGGTGATATGGATGAATGGACCCAACATAGTGTTCATGCCAAGTGGTGTGGTAAGCCTAGACACATGCATGTTTTTCCTAAAGGTGACTTTCATGTGTATAGGTGTGGGACAACCCTTTAACTGCCATTGGAAAGGATCGAATGGATCTAAGAAGCTGGTCATCATGGGGTGGGGCACAACCTTATTACCTAGGGGTATGTGGCCCAAGGTCATGGTTCCCAAGGTGCAACCCGGATCTAGGATGGGGTGAATTAGGTCTAACATGGTGGGTTGGGATAGGGAATGGTGGGTGGTGGATAAGGTGGTTGGGTCACATGGGGAACTAGACTCCCATAGGAAGGGATCAAAGGGGACGTGGAAAGGTCTTCCTAGAGGGAGGCACTCTATGTCTTCAAGGTTCCCAAATTGTGAGTCATCCTCCTCCAAGGTAATTGGTCCAAGTTTTCTAGTGGGTTGGCCGATCAAAGTATTTGGGATCTCAATGGTAGGGGAGTGGATCGAGATGGGTTCTTCTACCATAGGGAGAAGAAAAAGGAGGTCGCTAGTGTAGCAACCAATGGTATAGACCGAGGTGATTGACCCGATGCATGGTTGTAGGAGGCCAAGGCTCCTTAGTTGTTCGGCCATAGGGGTCAACATGCTAGTGAACTCAATTTGCCATGCTAAGCCTCTAAGAAAATCCTCTAAGGTCTCTACTTGATAAGATGCTTGGATTGTGGTGTGATAAGAGGAGATGGGCACTATGGGATAGTTTTCCTTCATGGGTGGGAAATCGTGGGCCGTGATCTCTCTTATTGGGCTCTCCTTTAGCCAACTAACAAGGGGTTCCCCTAAGATGAGATTGACTCCAACTAAAGATGGTGATGTAAGGTGAAGACCCTCGCATGTTGTTTCTTCTTCAACTTAGATTTGGGTTTCCTCCAAGGTGGAGAGTGGGTTTGGAGTGTTCACCACTATGGGGTGGGGTATGGGTTCTTCTTCCAAGGAGGTGAGAGGGGCTTTTGAGGGTGTGGTGATGATTGGGGCATAGTGTATCCGGGGTGGTAGGTAGTGGGAAACTTGGGTTAGGATAGGTAAGGGTAGTAGTGGAGGCTTTGGTGGGAGTTGGATTGGGGTAGGGAGAGGAAGATGGGTGGGTTGAAGGGGTTTGGGTTGATTGGTTTTGGGAGGAGTGTCCCCTTTTGGGGGTGATGGAGAGGTAGTGGTGGGGGTTACCACGGGCCTAGGTGGAGAGTTGGCCATGGGGCCCAATTGGGTATGGGGACCTATGGTTGTGGAGTAGACTTGGAGGTGGGGTGTAAATGTAGTGGTTGGGGTAGGAGAGATGGGAAGTGGTGGGGAATGTGTGATTAGGGTCTTGGATTGACCGGGTGGGGATGATGGAGTTGAAGTGCTCCTTGGACTTTGGTGATTTGAGTAGGAGTGAGAGGGTTGGAGGGTGTAGGTTTTTCTAAGCTCGGTCTTCATCTCATCCCAAGTGCTAATTGGGACCTCCCTACGGATCTTTCTCAAACCTTCCACAACTAACCAATGAGTTTTAGCTTGTTTGGAGAGGTGTGCCTTGGCTAGCCTCATTCTTCTTCCTTCGTTCAAGGGGAAACTTTTAAAGAATTGGTCCATGGAAATCTCCCAATCTAGGTAAAGGCTTGGGCTGTTGGATCCATCAAAGACGGGGGTTTTGATTTTCAAGTGTTCTAAAAATATGGTTTCTAGATTTCCCCAAAGGTCACTCTCATTCACTCTTGGTGCACGGCTATTTCCTTCAAGTCGGTCGAGTCGAGACATGATATCTTCAAGCCAATTAAGGACATTAGGTAGGGCTTCTATGATAGAGGTGTTGCTACCCACTTTGTTGGCAATGGAACTTCCATGAGGATTTGGGCTTCTCGAGAAAGTTGATGGGGATGGATATGACGGGTATGAAGTGGCCATTCTAGTGGACATGGGAGATGCAACCAAGGACTCTAAATGCATAAACATGCCCTAGGACCAACTTGTGGAGAGACAAGTTGTGAACTTGCTCTGATACCACTTGATGTGACACCACCTTGGGGTGATAATCACATGATCAAATGACCCTTGGACCTAGCAAGCAACCAACGCACGAACCAGTGACTTTACTCGGGCGGACTCACCCGCTAAGCGCACTCATGTGCCCGTAGGCAAACCGGTGATAGTGGTGAGGGTCCGGGATGGGCCCTTGCTGCTCCGGGGGTTGGCTAGCTTTGGATTGGACCTCTCAAGGGTCCTAGGATGCCCACTCTCATAGGCGGCCAGCACACCGAGGGCGTGGGTGTTAATGGCTCTCTCGCAACTCACCCGCGGTAGTCACTCAATCATAAGCAAATTCGGGTTCGGGCGCTCCACTTACCACCGACGGCACTAAGATGCGATACTAATTAAGCAAAGGAATTTAAGCAAAGAGGAGTGTGCGGTGGCTCACCTGATCGGTTTGAAGACACCGATCCCGGCCGGAGACGAGGGCGAGCGAGGAAGCGTGGGCTTACCCGCACGCCGCGCCGGAGAAGCTTCGACCTGAAATTTTAAATGACATGCACTACAACCCATGCAAGGGGGGGATCTTGGGGAATGGAAACCAAAGAATACATCCAATTACTACCTCCACACAAGGAGGGGCCTTCAGCCGGCCAAGCGGGGAGGGGAGAAAGTGATGAAAACACAAGAGAAGAAGCCGATGCCGAATCTGCCCGCTCTTTGCGATAGGGGACAGATAGCCAGAGTTGAGGACGCAGATCTTGATCTAGAATTTTGCTGATGAGGGGACTAGTGGGAAACTCTTTGTATCTGGAACAGGAATGCCTCAGAATTTTTTTAATTTCTTCTGGTGCCGAGGCTGGTCCGGGTAGAGGCTTGAACAGGGTGGCAGCTTCTCCGACTGGCAGCCTCATGTTTCCAACAGCAGGAAGAAGAGGATGCCCCGACCACTCCCGAACTCAGAATCAAGTGCCGTCAAATCTGTTGGAACCGTGGACAAGCCCTCTTCCCACCAGAACTAACGGGGAAGCCAAACAATGCCGGAGAAGACCAGTGGACTCTGAACAGTGGTGATAGGTCGGTGTAGACTGTGGAGAAGCAGAACTATGTACCCAGGGAAGAAAATTGGTAACTCTTGAACACAAATGCCGATCAGAGTTCCGCTTCTTGATTCTGAAAGTAGACAGGACGTGGAAGAACTTTTCAGAAGAAATATTGGCCTAATTCTTCCGAGGTTGGTCATGGTGAAGCTTCTACTTCGAATCAGGTACTCCGCAGGGGCAGCTCTGCGCAGTTGTGGGAGAACGGACTTCCCGGGCGACACGGACCTCGGATGGGGATGAGACCACCGCCGTTGCGAAGAAGACAGGAAGACGCTTCCGTGGATATCTCTTGGCTCTTCAAACTCATCCGGAGAAAGACGTGGTCACCTCTACAAGCTGCTACTCTTCTGCAGATCTTCAGTTGAGAGCTGTAGGTTGAAGATGACGGGGGGAATAGGGTATATGGGAGGGGAAATGGGGGTGGATGAGTGTGGGGAAAGCCCAGGCTGTGAGGGGGTCTAGGAGGGGGTGTTCCAAGGTGGGAGAAGGGAAGAATGGGGTCTGGAAGGGGGTCTAATAGGTGGTGGGAGGAGGAGCTACGAATTTGGGAAGGTGGGTGAGAGGGAAAGGGTATTTGAAAATGGGTTTAAGGGTGGGATTAAATTTTGGTCTTGGGGGATGGGAAGAGGTGTGTGGGGAAGGTAAAAAGGGGCTTGGGGAGTGGGAATTCTCCCTTGGGAGATGAGAGGGTGCTTGGGGAAGGGGAGTGGGTGGTTGGTGGTTGGAGGGTGGAGTGGGGAGTGGTGGAATCTCCCTTGGGGATGGGGTGGAGTTAAGGTGGGTTGGTGGGGAGTTGGGGATGAGTTATTGGAGGGGGGGAAGAGAGAGAAAGGTGGTTGGGAGGGGAGGAGAGAGAAATGGGCGCAGGTTTTAGAGAGAGAAAGTGGAGGAGAGAGAAAATGACTTATTAGAGAGAGGTAGAGAGAGAGAGGGGGGATAGGGGCTTCTCACCCAATTGGATTCACTCCACTAAACTAAGTCTTTGAACTCTGAAATGGCAATTTTTTCATTGATTGATTCATTACAAATGGGGGAAATGGGGTCCTATATATAGGCAACCCACATTTTCACAAAAGACCCTGACATTTAACACACTAACAAATAACCGAAGGAAGGGGGGCGCCCATGGGCCTAGCCCAAAGAAATAGGCCCAATAGAAAACTCATTAGCCTAATGAGACTCAAACTTAGGGAAATGACTCATTAACCTAGGTACGAGACTCAACTAAAGAGAAAATTACATGATTATGACTCAAAGAAAATATGAAAATTACATGACTCAACTTAGAGAAATATGACGGACACAATGGAGCTATGCTAGCAAGCAATCGAAGTTGTAAAAAATATGAAGGGCGAGAGATGCCCCCCTCAATTACAATCTCATACAAGCCATAACACACAAATATACTCCACCCGTATAAGGAAATCACCTTTGATGCCCCATCAAATGCTAGTTAAGAGATTCAAAACTATTTGAACACAAAGTAGATTTATCAAACTTTTTATGATGAGATATAAAATATGCATAATATACGTAGATAAATCTGTAACAATAATTAACACATACACTCACTTAGAATGGAGGTAGAAGAAAAGGACCAAACCACACAAATCAAACCATAGTGCACAGCGATTTTTAAGGTGGTTCGGATGCAACGACGGCAATCCTACGTCCACCCCTCACCAAGTCTGGTGAGGCTTCACTCGGGGATAAATCCTCAAAAGGAGACGACGCTCCAACCACACACACAGGACGACACCTGCCCACACATACGGGGATGTGCCCCAACACATACACACATACGGAAACGAGGTCTCCAACACGATCCAACAAGCGTATCACCAATACAAACACCCGCTGCCACAAGTGTAGCAATCCACACACACGAGACAGAACGGATCTAAAAGACCCACACACACACAAACGTAGATCTAGGAAGATCCACACATACACACGAATCAAATACGACACACACACATACGACCAGGGATCCAACAACGATCCACACACACACACAAGGTCTTGCAATTTATGATGAACACAATTACAACATCCAAAACATAAAGACGATGAGGCTTAGTTTAGAAAACGTCTTATTTGGGTTCCCTTTGAGTGCATGCTGCGGGGTTAAGAATGGATAAAGAACACTTGCTGCACGGACAACTGTTCACGGCTACAGTACCCTTCTTCTTCACTTGGACAATCTTCCTTTGATCTCTTCTTGAAAACCTTGCTTGCTTCTTGATAGCCTATCCCTTGATCTCTCTTTGTTGGTTGCTTGCTTCTTCACTTCATAGATGCTTGTTGGCTTCAGAAGTACCTTGAATGTGTTAGAGATAGATGAAGAACTTGCTGCACGAGGTACTATTCACGGAGCTACAGTACCCTCTTCTTCCTCCTTGGATAGCCTCCCCTTTAGATCTCTTGGATAATTAGGGTTATGACTCTAATAGGATGTTTTATAACTATGCCATGGCCGGTCCCAAGCCCGAATGAGAAAAGAGGAGGGTTTGCATTAGGTCGACAGCCAGCAGTAAAATTTTGTCACATCTCCAACATGAATTCTGATCCTAATACATTATGTGCTAATGCTAGGGCGTTCCCAGTAAGCGACGCGTTACATCGGAACCCGGATGGAATGACAAGTGAGCAAGGGCTAGCTAGGGCGTTCCCCGTAAGCGACGCGCCGCAATGGTGCCCGATTGCAATGTCAAATAGGCAAGGGTTCTCGTGTGGGGTTGGACGCACACGGGTAAAGAAGCAAGTCCAAAAACATAGGATCCATCTAGCTACTTGGAATATAGGAACTTTAACGGGTAAGGGTTTAGAATTAGTTAAGTTAATGAAGGACAGAAGGGTTAACATAGCTTGCCTATAAGAAACTAGGTGGAAAGGACATAAAGCTAAAGACATTGATGGATATATAATTTGGTATACGGGTAATAATAACTCTAGAAATGGTGTTGCTATAATAATAGATAAAAATCTAAAAGATAGCGTTGTGGAAGTAAATAGATTGGGGGATAGACTAATGTTAATTAAACATATCTTAGGTGAGGATATTTTGAATATAATTAGTGCATATGCACCTCAAGTAGGATTAGAAGAGAGCATTAAAATATAATTTTGGGAGGCTATTGATAGTTTGATCCAAAATATCCCTAGTGAAGAGAGAATCTTTATTCGAGGGGATCTTAATGGTCATGTGGGTATAGATAATAGAGGCTATGAGAGGATTCATGGAGGGCTTGGTTTTGGCAATAGAAATGATATGGGTAACATTATTCTTGATTTTGCTATGGCCTATGATCTAGCAATTACTAATACCTTCTTTAATAAGAGGGACGAACACTTAATAACATACAAGAGTGGAACACATATAAGTCAAATTGACTATTTTCTCATTAGGAAGGTCGATAGAGTTTTATGTAAAGATTGCAAAGTTATTCCTGGTGAGAGTCTAGCCCATCAACATAGGTTGTTAGTAATGGATGTCACTATCCCTAAATTCAAAAGAAAGATCATTATAAATAATTATTCCAAGATTAAATGGTAGAATTTAAAAGGTAAAAGTTTAGAAACATTTAAAAATCATCTATTAAAGGAAAATATTTGAAATTTAGAACAAGAAACTAATGTAATGTGGAATAATGTTACAAATTGTATAACGAGGGTTGCAAAACAACTCTTAGGCGAATCTAAAGGTAAAAAGAATTTAGAAAAAGAGACTTGGTGGTGGAGTGAGGAAATCCAAAATACCATTAGAGTAAAAAATGAATGCTTTAAAGTTTGGCAAACTAACAAAAATGATCAAACCCTAGAAGCCTATAAAATCGCTAAAAAGAGAGCTAAGAAAATAGTTAGCGAAGCTAAATCAAAGGCATTTAAAAATTTATATAATAAATTAGGAACCCGAGAGGGTGAAAAGGACATATTTAAACTTGCCAAATTAAGAGAAAGGAAAACTAGATATTTAGATCATGTTCGGTGCATTAAAGGTGAAGATTAAAGGGTTTTAACTAAGGATCTTGGGATTAAAGGGAGGTGGCATAGCTATTTTCAGAAGTTACTTAATAGAGATTCAGTCAAGGATTTATCTTTAGAAGGTACCCAAGAGTCCGCAATATTTGATAAATATCAATATTTCAGACGTATTAAGATGCCAGAAGTGGATGATACTTTAAGGAAAATGAAAGTGGGCAAGGCCTTAGGACTAGATGGCTTACCTATTGAAGTATGGAAAGGCCTAGGAGATATTGGTATTCAGTGGCTAACTAAATTTTTTAATAAAATTTTAAAGGAACAAAGAATGCCAGAAGTTTGGAGAAAAAGTGTTGTAGTTTCTTTCTATAAAAACAAAGGAGATATTCAAAGTTGTAATAATTATCATGGAATTAAGCTTATGAGTCATACTATGAAACTTTGGGAAAGAGTAATTGAAAAACGCCTCTGATGTATGACTACTGTATCGGAAAATAAGTTTGGTTTTATGCCAAATAGATCTACTATAGAAGCTATTTCCTTACTACGGCAGCTAATGGAGAAGTATAGAGAGATGAGAAAAGATTTGTATATAGTTTTTCTTGATTTAGAGATGGCGTACGATCGAGTATCGAGAGAATTGATTTGGTGGACATTAAGAAAGAAAGGAATCTCTCAAGGATATATTGATTTGATTAAGGATATGTACGGCAGTGCTATTACTAGTGTTCGAACTATTGCTGGGGAGACTGCTGAATTTTCCGTTTCTATAGGTTTGCATCAAGGTTCTGCACTAAGTCTGTATCTCTTTGCCTTAGTTCTGGATGAAGTAACTAAACAATTACACGATGATATCCCTTGGTGTATGCTATTTGCAGATGATATTGTTTTAATTGATGAGAATATTGATGCTCTAAATGCTAAGTTAGAACGTTGGAGACTTGCCTTGGAGTCTAAAGGTTTTAAAATTAGTAGTAGTAAGAAAGAGTTTATGGACTGTAATTTTAGTAGTGGGAGAGTGGTTCAGGAAGACATGATTCTAATTGATGGACATAACATTTCGAAGAGTAGTAGCTTTCGATACTTAGGGTCTATCATACAAGAGAATGGGGAGATTTATGATGACGTTACACATAGAATTAAGCCAGGCTGGTTAAGATGGAGAAGTGCATCAGGTGTCCTTTGTGATCATCGTATGCCTGTGAAACTCAAAGGGAGATTTTATAGAACGGCTGTGAGACCTACTTTGTTATATGGTACCAAGTGTTGGGCAGTACGAAAGGAACACATCCACAAAATGTGTGTAGCAGAGATGAGGATGTTGAGATGGATGTATGGCAAGACTAAGAAAGACAAGATTATGAATGAGCGCATCCGTAAGGACTTAGGGATAGCTCCAATTGATAGTAAAATGAGAGAAAATAGACTCAGGTGGTTTGGACATGTGTTTCATCGCCCTAACTCAGCGCCGGTTAAAAGATGTGACCAAATCTTAGTTGATGCTAGTAAAAGATCTCGAGGAAGGCCTAAAATGAGATGGTGTAATGTTATTAGGAATGACATTAGTTCCTTGAGTTTAAATATGACTATTACATTTGATAGAAATCTTTGACGGAACAGGATTCATGTAGCCGACCCTAATTAATTGGGATAAGGCTCTGATGATGATGATGATGATGATGATAACAATGATGATGATGATGATGGAAGGTCTATGGACAAGCCCTAGACCAGATCCACAAATTCTAGAGGGTTTGGTGGTTTTAGGATTAAATAATAGCAAGAGGAGATGCTTCTTTCGAGATGGACAAAAGTCAATATTTTTGACTTATCGGGGCTGGCGGTCGACCTGTAGAGGCTGGCGGTCGACTGCTTTTTTACTGAGAGAACTGCTGGTCGTTGGTTTCTGGGAATTCCAGTCGACCGCTATTGGGCTGGCGGTCGACCGCCACTGTGAATCCCTGTAGGCGGTGAGCTACTGGTAGGGGCTGTCGACCGGCCCTGAGCTGGCGATCGACTGCCAGCTGGGCAGACCCCGAGTTTTCCCGGGTCGGTCCGTTAACCTCTTCAGCTTCGTCGCTTAAGTCCTTTAGCAGCTCGTTCATGTCTGTGGCATCACCCTTGATAGTTTAGAAGGTGTCAATTGAGTCTTTGAACTTGTGGATTTTTACTAAGTGTTTTGACCTGCAAAAGCATACATAATTGATTAGAACTATAGCTCAACCATCCATCTGATAAATGCATGAAGTTCATGCAAGCCATTTGAGCATTAATCAAAATGAAGTTCATGCAAACCATCCATATGACCGCGCAGGTCGATCCGCGGGCGAGGGCGCACGATGGCCAGAAGGGTTTCATATTTTAATGTGCATGAATGAGGTGTATGAAGGAGAGGTATATGAGATACACATGGTGAGATCGATACTAAGACAAGGTAAGAGTCTCACCAATGATTCTTGACAGTAAATGACATATCCCACCTATTTTGGATTGTAGAGGAGTAGGGTGCTTATCCACACGTTTGGTTGACCAGGTGACTGCCATGTGTTTGATCCTATTTTGGATTGTAGAGGAGCAGGGTACTTATCCACACGTTTGGTTCACCAGGTGACTTCCATGTGTTTGATCCTGCAAGCAAGAGTCAAGGTTAATACCATACTTGTTCCCGTTGAAGAGGTTATGAAACCTCTTACCTCTTGTAAAACCAACATATATAAACCAAGGATTAAGACCATGTAACCGTTCCCATTTGCCATCTCAACCATACATAGATAACAAGAGCATGAGCAATCAACCACAAGTTTAGTTATCATCACTTAATTACACATTAAGTTTAGTTATCATCAAAACCATAACTTAACAATCACAACAATCATTAAAACCATAACTCAACCGTTTCTACTGCCAGTCCCGATATTTCATGTTGGGGCATGACATTGGGTGTAATTCAAAATAACCCCCACCCCAAGATCCCCCTCCTGCGAGAGGCGTAGTGGTGTACTATTCTAAATTTTTAGGTTAGAGCTACACCGGCGCAGCGTGTGGAGTATACCCATGATTCTCCGCTCGCCTCGTCTCCGGCCGGGATCGACATCTTCATGCCGACCAGGTCAGTTTCGGGCCCTATCCTCTGCTGGTTTTACCATTGCTTAGCTTAGTATTATTTCTAGTTGCTCCGTCGGTAGTGAGAGAGTGCTCGCTCTAATCATTCGATTAATTGAGTGCCACTGCGGGTGAGTTGTAAGAGTTACCCTACATCCCATGCCCTCGGCATGCTAGCCGCCCGTGAATTGGGCATCCCAGGACCCTTGGGTGTTCAATCCTAAGCTAGCCAATCCCCAGAGCAGTGAGGTCCCACCTCGAACCCTCACCACCATCATCGGGTTGCCTACGGGCACTAGTGTACGCTTAGTGGGTGATTCCGCTCAAGTGACAATACCGGTCCGTTGAATTGTGCTTGTTTGCTAGGTCCAAGGGGTTTTTTGGTCTAGTTGCTGCATCCCATTAGTGTCTAATCCCATCGTGGTGCCCCTCCATCGAAGTGGAATATCAAAAGATGTTGCGGGACGTTCCGGTTATGTCGATTCGGAACGCGGCCTTTCTAGCATCGAGAAAACCTTCGGGTTCGTCCTTCGCCACGTTCCACTCGGTGTGTGGGTCGCCACTTCCATCCTAGGTCGTGTCATATCATATTGGTATCAGAGCATGTTCTAGACTTATCTCTACTAAGTCTTATCCTAGGGCGCATTTACATTTTGTGTCACCCAGTGCATCATCATGTATACCCCTCTTTGGTCAATTCCCCACAACTCGGCCTTCCACAAGGGTCCGATTGACCCCGTCCTCATGGACATCATTATAGATGGGGACCTTTGTTTTGATGGAACTAGTCCTAATGCCTACCTAAAATGGGAGGCTACCATGGATAATGAGTTGTATAGGACTATGGTCTATGGACACGCTAGAGTCCACGTGGCCAAGGGACGGCTTCAGGGTCAAGCCAAGAAGGAGTGAGAACACATAGTGGGCTTAAGGATGGTTAGGAGGTAGGAGCCCATTTCTTCATGGGAAGAGATGAAGGAAGAACTTAGAAAGATCCACGCTCCCCAACCATCCCCTTCTTACCCAGAGAGCACTACCACTCCTCCATTCTCACCCGGCCAGTTCAAGGCCACCCTAAAGGCCCTCTACATCTCCAAACCCCAACAACACCCACCACTTCCTACCCCAATCAACACCTCTACACTTTGCCACCCAACCTCCACCATTCTGACCAAATTGGCCCCCACCCTTACTCCTCCACAACCGGCCGATCCCAAGGGCAAGAGACCCCTAGTCGACCCGGTTCCCCCCATGAAGGCTGCCACCCCCAAACCCACACCCCTTATCTAACCCACACCCAAAACCAATTGGCCTCCGCCCCTCCACCTTCCCCCATAATGGATACCCACACCGAGACCAACCCACCCAAGCCTCCTCACCCAATCCATCTCCCCCTCCCAACTCCAATCCTACCCCAACCTAGGCCTCCACTACTTCCCCTACCAATCCCAAACCAAGTTTTCCTTTACCCTCCACCCCGGGTGCACCATACACCAACGCTCATCACCCCACCCCCAAAAGACCCTCTCACCTCCTTGGAAGAGAAACCCATACCCGACCCCATAGTGGTGAGCACTCCAGACCCTATTCCCCCCATGGAGACCACCCATGTCCAAGTTGAAGGAAAAGCCTTGCACGACAATCTTTACCTTACACCACCCTCCCTAGTTGGGGCCGAGCTCATCTTAGGAGAACAACTTGCTAGTTGGCTAAGGGAGAACCCAATTAGAGAGACCATGGCCCATGTTTTCCCTCCCATGGAGCTAGACTTCCCCATAGTACCCTTCCCCTCCTATCACACCACAGTCCAATCATCCTACCAAGTGGAGACCTTATGGGACCTTCTCAAGGGCTTAGCATGGCAATTGGAGTTGACTGGCATGTTGACCCCCATGACCAAACAACCTAGAACCCTTGACCTCCTACACCTATGTGTCGGGTCTATCACCTCAGTTTGCACTATTGGACGCTACACTACCAACCTCCTTCTCTTTCTCCCCATGGATGTGGAACCCATCTTTGTCCACTCCCCTCCCATTGAGATCCCAAATGCTTTGATTGGCCAACCCACAAACAACCTTGGCCCAATCATCTTGGAGGAGAATGACCCACCTTTTAGGGATCTTGAGGACTTAGGGCTCCTCTCCCTTGGTAACCCCTATCATGATCCCTTCGATCCCTTCCTATGGGAACCAGGATACCCATGTGACCCGACCACCTTACCCACCGCCCACCTTTTCCTACCACAACCCACCATGTTTGACCCAATCCACCCCTTCCTAGACTCGGGCCTCATATGGGAACCCATAACGAGGAAAGATATTCACCTAGGGAACAAGGAAGTGCCTCTCTCCAAGATGTCCACCTTCCTAGATCCCTTCGACCCTTTTAAGTGGAAGCTCAAAAGCCATCCTGCCACCCCACACATGGAAGTCATCATTGGAGTAGGAATGCATATGTCTTGGCACCTCCCACCACTTGGCATGAACACTATGTTGGGTCCATTCATTCACATCACCCACATGTCCAGTAGGAAACATGAGTGGTCCATATTTGGGCATAATGATCCTCCTTCATTCATCATGGGTCGTAGGCATGATAGGAGCATTCATGGATGTCCGGGTCCTCCGGCACTCATCACACCCACGCATGAGAGGGACACCTATGGGTGCCCCGGCTCTCCCACACCCTTCAAAGTCTCCATATCACCTCTGCATGATTGGTCTAAATATGGTTGTCCTGGCCCCTTTTTGCATATCATACATTTCCCACTCACACCGCATCGTATTACAGGGCATGAGTATTTAAGCAAGCAACAAGCAACGAGCGGTGAGAATCACAAGGAGTGGGCAAAAGCTCGCGAGCGCCACTTGGAATTCCAAGTTGGCAACTTGGCGATGGTGACTTTGAAGTAGCCCTACCTTAGGGACACCTCCAAATCGAGGGCACGAGGACTTGGACCTTGCCAAGTTCTGAGTGGCTTTGGCGACCCGGCTTACGGGTTGAATTTATCGAGGGGTTTTCGGATTCACCACATTTCCCACTTGGCGGATCCGGCACCCTATATGGGCACCGTGGTGGATCCTAGTGAGTGCTTCGAGCATCTACCTTCCTTTGAGAGAGATACTGATGTGACACAAATATGGGGTATGCAGCAAGCAAACAAATAAAACTTAGGACCTATTCCGCAAGCACAACCACATAGCAATAATGTTGATAAATCGGGGCCAATTCACCGTCGCACACACACGAGCCCGAGGGTGATTAGCTGATGCTAAGGGGAGGTGGTGGATCAAGACCCTTGCTGGTAGAGTGCCAGTAAGGCTAGGGTTGCCATCCCGAGGGTACGTAGCCCACGCTTATGGGGCTGGCTGGTGCCAATTGGGGCACTAGGTCCCACTCTCTTACTGCCCACAGTGACCGCTCGTAAGTGGAGCACGTGGGGTCGGTCACTCTCTCGCTTGCACAACGGAGCTATGTCTACGGATATTAAATGAGCAGGTACTAGAAGTAATGGAGCAAAGTTTTAGAGTTCACCTGGTTGGTTTGAAGAAACCAACCCCGTTCAGAGACGAGGCGAGCGGGGAAGTGTGGATCCCCGCACAATGCAAACACTACCTCCCGCAGGGAGGGGTGCTAAGCCAGCCAGGCAGGTGGGGAAACTCGCCAAAATCGTGGGGGAGGAAGCCGATGTGAACCTGCTCGCTTGCTGTGAGAGGCGATAGGCAGCCACTGTTGCAACCGTAGCTCTTACTCAGGAACTTTTCTGTCGACGAGACCAAGAGGGAATTCTTTGTAACAGGAACTACGACACCTTTGAATTTTACTGAATTCTTCTGACGTCGTCGCTGGCCGCGCCGGAGGTTCGAACAGAACGAAGGAATCTGGGGTTGTCAGCTTCTGTTCTGATGCAGCAGGTTGCAGAGGTTGTGCCGATGGCTCCCGGACTCCAAATCACGAACCGTCGGAGTTGCTGGAGCCGTGGACGATCCCTCTTCACAGCAAAACTAGTGGGGAAGCCGTCTGAGGTCAGGGTGGACTGGGGGATGCTGATGAGTGGAGGCAGGTCGCTGCAGACCGTGGGAGGTAGACCCGACCAGCCGAGGGAGAAAGGCGATAATTCTGGCCTCCGGACGCAGAATGCACTTCCGCTTCTTGCTTCCGGTCGAGGACAGGGGGAGGAAGAACTTTGAAGAAGGGCCCTCGGTCTGCGTAGTGGACTGGACGCCCTTTCCAGAAAGGTATGGTACGCCTCTGGATGTCACCGTGTGAATTCGGGGAAGCTTCTGCAAGTCGTACCTTCTTCAGCCACCTGCAGACTTGGCTAAAAGAAAGGGATGGTGGTGGATTTAGGTTAAGGGGAGGGGAGATTAATAGTGGAGGGAGGGGTGGTGGTGATAGTAGATGGGGGGGGATATGTGGGGACGATGAGAATGGTGGAGCAGCGAAAATGGAGGTCCAAGAGGGTGGAGGGGAGGGGTGGCCGCAGCTAGGAGATAGGGGGAGGGAGTGGTCGGCCAAGGTAAGAGGAGGGGGGGTGAGTAGATGGAGGGGGGGTTAGCAAATGGTAGTGGGGGTGGGGGTTTGATTGCTTGGGGATATGAATGAGTGTGTGGGGGAGTGGAAGGGTTGCTTGGGGAAGAGGGATGGGTGCCTTGGAGGTGGAGAAGGTGTATGGGAATGGGAAGAGTTGCTTGGGGAAGTGGAGGAATTGATGGGAGTTAAGGCTCTTGGGGAGGTGAAAGGGTGGAAGGGTGAGGTGGCTGGTGATGTGGCAAGGAGGGGGGGAAGGGGAAAGGGCAGGTTCGCCCAAGGTAGAGAGAGAGAGGAGGGGGAAGAGAGAGAGAGGGGTTCACCCCCTTAAGTGAGAGAGAGAAGATAGAGAGAAAGCTAGAGAGAGAGGGAGAGAGGCACTTATGCTTAAGATATTCAAATTTTCATTACCTTCTCAAGTGGGAGTTGGGATCCTATATATAGGGATCCCAACTTTGTACAAAAGCCCCTGAGAAAAAAGCAAATAACAGATAACCAAAAGTGCAAAAAGGGGCGCCCATGGGCCTGGCTCCTCTAAATGGGCCACAAAGCCAAACAAGCCCAATGTGACGATCAACCTAGGTAACTAGCATGAGCACCTAGGACTTGACTCAAAATAAAGGTGAAATACATCAAAAGACTCAAGAAAGGGAGAAAATACATCAAGATGTCCTTAATAATAAACTCCAGTGTCGCCGTGGATCCATCAATTCGTGCAGTCGCAGCCTACCCGTCTCCAGAAGGGAGAGAGGTGTCGAGCCAGAGGGAACTCTGGGTGATGTCCCCATCAACTCCCCCAGGCTGTGAAGAGCTCGACTCTATCGAGAAAGGGTCCTCTCGGCTGCGGTAATGCTCCAGGAGGTCGGGGTCCAGCTGCTGGAGATCCTCCCTGCTCACCCATGAATCATCTGAAGGGGGCCGGCCCTTCCACCTGACCAAGTATCGCTCGTATGCTTTGCTCCGGGTGACAGTGACCTGTTCATCCAATATCCGCTCTATTTGCTCCCGTTGGCCCCTCTGGACTGGTGGAACTCTCTCATGGGTGGGGGCTCTCTCAAAAGGTGGAACATGCTCAATTCCCTCACTAGATTTCACCGTGGGACCCCTGTATGGCACCAAGTCAGCCACATTGAATGTGGGACTTACTGCGTACTCCTCGGGGAGGTTCAACACGTAAGCGTTTGTGCCAATCCTCTTTAGAACCTGGAAGGGGCCTGATCCTCGCGACCTCAGTTTGGAGACATTCCCAGGGAAAAGCCTCTCAGTTCTCACCATCACATAGTCACCCACGTGAAACTCCTGGTGGCGTCGGTGGGAATCGGCCGTCTTTTTATACACCTCATTACTTTTGTTAATGTGTTTGCGGATTTTCTCATGCAATTCTTTCATGTGTTGGGCAAAAGACTCATCACTAATAGACACTCTAGCATGTGGGGGCAAAGGAATGAGATCTGTAGGTTTTCTAGGTTTGTACCCATGCACAGCTTCAAAAGGGCTCATCCCTATCGACCTATTCACTGAGTTGTTGTATGCAAACTCTGCCTAGGATAATATGAGATCCCAATTCCCTGGGTGATCCTCAACAAGACACCGGAGTAGATTCCCAAGACTCCTATTAATGACTTCGGTCTGGCCGTCGGTTTGAGGGTGATAGGCCGTGGAAAATTTGAGAAGGGTCCCCATTAGGTGCCAGAGGGTTTTCCAGAAATAGCTGGTGAATTTGACATCCCTATCAGAAATGATGGTCTTGGGTAGGCCATGGAGGCGAACTACCTCATCGAAGAATAGGCGGGCCACATGAGAGGCATCGGAGGTTTTAGAGCAGGGGATGAAATGGGCCATCTTTGAAAACCTATCCACTACGACAAAGATTGAATCATGCCTTTTTTGAGTCCTAGGTAGGCCCAAGACAAAGTCCATGCTTAAGTCCTGCCAGGGGCGATCAGGGATAGGGAGTGGGGTGTATAGGCTGGTGTTCTGTCTTGTATGTTTGGCTGAGGCACATATCCGACACTGTCCTACAATTTTGGCTACGTCCCTCTTGAGACTTGGCCAGTAGAACTGACCCTCAACCATAGCAATGGTCTTGTGTACCCCAAAATGCCCAGCCAGGCCTCCCGCATGTAACTCCCAGACCAGGAAATCCCGCAGAGAGGTCCTAGGTATGCAAAGTCTATGGCCTTTGAAGATGAACCCGTCTTCTAAGATGAATCCTTGGTGTTCCCTAGGTGAGAGGGTGGACAGGGTGGTATGGATTGGACCAAAGTATGGGCAATCAGAGTACTCTTCCTTGAGTCTTTCAAATCCTATGACTTCCACCCGAATGGTAGCTAGCAAGGAGATTCTCCTACTGAGTGCATCCGCGGCACGATTCTCGCTTCCAGCCTTATGTTTGATCACAAAGGTGTAGGACTGGATGTACTCGACCCATCGGGCATGTCGGGCATTCAGTTTCTGCTGGGAGTTGAGGTATTTTAGGGCCTCATGATCAGAAAATATGACAAATTCTTTAGGCAAGAGGTAGTGTCTCCAATGCCGGAGGGATTGCACCACGGCATAAAATTCCTTGTCGTAGGTGGAGTATTTTATCCTGGCATCACACAACTTCTCACTAAAGTAGGCCACTGGGTGTCCTTCCTGGCTGAGGATCCCGCCAATTCCTACCCCAGAGGCATCACAAGTCACCTCAAAGACTTTGGAGAAATCAGGGAGGCATAAGACAGGGGCTTGGGTCATCCTTTCTTTGAGCTCCTGGAAGGCCCTAGATGCCGACTTGGTCCACACAAAGGTCCCCTTTTTAAGGCAGTCGGTGATAGGGGCCGTGACCGTGCTGAATCCACGGATGAATCTCCGGTAAAAGGTGGCCAAACCATGGAAACTCCTGACCTCATGGAGGGTGCGGGGCTCAGGCCAGTCAAGGATAGCTCGGACCTTCTCGGGGTCCATGGACACTCCCTTAGTGGAAACCATATACCCAAGGAAAGTAATGAACTCAGTCAGGAAGTGGCACTTTCCTGGGTTGGCATAGAGGCTCTCTGTCCTAAGGATGGTGCAGACTTGCCTAAGGTGGTGGTAGTGGGCTTCCTTGGACTGGCTGTAGATGAGGATGTCATCGAAATAGACTACCAGGAAGACTCCAATGTAGGGCCTAAGGACCTCGGTCATAAGGCGCATAAAGGTGCTTGGAGCGTTATAGAGTCCAAAAGGCATCACCAACCATTCATAGAGTCCATCCTTCGTTTTAAAGGCAGTTTTCCATTCATCCCCGAGCCTTATTCTAACTTGGTGGTAGCCACTCTTAAGGTCTATTTTTGAAAAGATGGTGGCTCCAGCTAGCATGTCTAGCATATCGTCAAGTCTAGGTATGGGGAACCTATATTTGACAGTAATCTTGTTGACGGCCCTGCTATCGACACACATTCGCCATGTCCCATCTTTCTTTGGGGTTAGGAGGGCTGGGACAGCACAAAGACTTTTGCTAAGACGGAGGAAGCCCTTTCTAATGAGTTCCTCCACTTGCCTCCTCAATTCAGCATGTTCAGTGGGGTTGAGGCGATAGTGATGAAGGTTTGGGAGGGTGGCCCCTGGGACAAGGTCAATAGCATGTTGTACATCCCTCATGGGTGGCAGTTGATCGGGGAGCTCCTCGGGGAACACATCCTTGAATTCTTCTAGGAGAGGGTGTATCTCCACAGGATGAGGGTTGGAGGGGGTGGGTTCCCCTAGGCATATGACTACAGTGTATATGGGTGTCCCGAGGGCTACCTCTTCCTCGAGTTCTTGACTAGTGATGAGGTGTAGGCCCTTGGTGGGGCTCTTAGGGGTGGACTGTTGACTTGTTGGTTGGGTTGGGGGTAATGGTACCCCTGGGTTTTGAGGTGGTGTAGGGAGAATTCCCTTGGGGGGTGGTTCCTTTCGGGGTGGGGAAGGGTTGAGGCGAATGGTCTTCCCCTCGTGTTCAAATGTGCACGTGTTTGTTTTCCCCTGGATGGTAGCATTGACATCAGATATCCAAGGTCTCCCTAGTAGGATGCTTCCTACAGCCATAGGTATGATGTCACACCATATTTGCCCTTGGTAGGATGAGAAGGTGATGGGGATAAGACAACATGTGTTGACGGGTAGGGAGTGGTTGTTTATCCATGACACACGGTATGGTTTGGGGTGGGGTGTTGGGGTAAGCCCTAGGAGCTTGACGGTGTCTGGGGATACGGCGTTGACACAACTCCCGTTGTCTAGGATGACATTCCTAACATGGTCCCCGATTTTGATGAAGGTGTGGAAAATGGAAGTCCTCCGCCAGTCGTCCTCTTTAGGTTGGGTGAGGGTGCACCTTATCACCCCTAGGTGGGTGGAGTGAGGGTCATCTTCTATACTTTCCTCAAAGAATTGCTCCTCGTATTCCTCTTCCCACCCTAAAGTAGCCTCGTACTCCTCAACAGTATCCTCATGGGTTTCCTGGGATGTGGTGGGTCCGCCCTCAATAACAAGGCTCGACATCCCCTTGGAAGGGCATTGGGAGGCTATGTGGCCATAACCATGGCACTGAAAACACTTAACAGTACTACTCCCTGGGGTCTTCCCTTTGGAGGCTTCCTCCCTTCGGGGAGGAGGGTTGGGTGGGGTGGCCTTTGTGGGGGTAGGATTGGTTGGTTGGGGGTAGGGCCGAGTGGGGGTTCCCCCACTGGGAGGGGGTGTTCTCAACAGGGGAGGGAGGTTGGGACGGGGTCCCGGGCCCTTGGGAGGGGCAAACCTTGGGTTCCTAGAAAACCGTTCTACATCACGGGCTATTTGATAGGCAACCTCAAGGCTATGGGCTTCCCTCATAAAAAGCTCCCGTTTAATGTGGGGAAGGAGACCATTCCTAAACCGGGACAAAGTGACGGCCGGTTCTTCGACAACACCACACCTTAAGAGGTATGAGTCAAATTTCTCCACATATTCTTCCACGGTTTTTCCCTCTTGGGTAAGGCTTTGCCATTCATCAAGGAGAATTTGGCTATAGGAGTGGGGAAGATATTTGCTCCTAAGCTGGACTTTCATGTCCTTCCAAGTGTCAATGGGTTCCTCACGCCTAATTCTCCTTTGGCTTTCTACCTTTAGCCAAAAGGTCTTGGCTAATTTAAGAAGGTGCATCTTGGCCAACCTAACCTTTCTTTCCTCGGACATGGGGTACCAATCAAAGTATTGGTCCATGCCATGCTCCCATTCTTTATAGGCACTAGGGTTATGTGACCCATCAAAGTTAAGAGCTTCCACTTTGATCATTCTTAGTAGGAAGTCATCCGGATCCTATCGTGGTCGCCTCTCATGGTACTGAGGTTGTGGGGCTCTCTCCTGCTCGCGATACCACTCATCCTCTAGGTCTTCCCTCTCATGTTCAGCCCGCGGGGGAGGAGCCCTTTGGACATGGTTCCTAGGTGGGGCCCTAGCTTCTTCTAATCTCTCCAATCGGGTGGAAACACCATTCATTTGCTCCGTGAGGGCTTGAATGGCAGCCTCAAGTCGATCCATAGGAGCTTGGGGAGCTTCCCTAGGGTTGTTTTGATTGCCTTGTAAATTGGGATCCATAGGTGGATTGGAATTAGAAGGATCAGCCCGGTATATGGTACCCCTACGGGTGGACATGCACAAAGATGACGACACGGGATAGAAATGCAATTGCCCTTGGACCTAGGCTTGTAGAGACAAGTCTAAAACTTGCTCTGATACCAACTAATGTGACACAAATATGGGGTATGCAGCAAGCAAACAAAAAAAACTTAGGACATATTCCGCAAGCACAACCACATAGCAATAATGTTGATAAATCGGGGCCAATTCACCGTCGCACACACACGAGCCCGAGGGTGATTAGCTGATGCTAAGGGGAGGTGGTGGATCAAGACCCTTGTTGGTAGAGTGCCAGCAAGGCTAGGGTTGCCCTCCCGAGGGTACGTAGCCCACTCTTAAGGGGCTGGCTGGTGCCAATTGGGGCACTAGGTCCCACTCTCTTACTGCCCACGGTGACCACTCGTAAGTGGAGCACGTGGGGTCGATCACTCTCTCGCTTGCACAACGGAGCTATGTCTACGGATATTAAATGAGCAGGTACTAGAAGTAATGGAGCAAAGTTTTAGAGTTCACCTAGTTGGTTTGAAGAAACCAACCCCGTTCGGAGATGAGGCGAGCGGGGAAGTGTGGATCCCCGCACAATGCAAACATTACCTCCCGCAGGGAGGGGCGCTAAGCCGGCCAGGCGGGTGGGGAAACTCGCCGAAATCGTGGGGGAGGAAGCCGATGTGAACCTGCTCGCTTGCTATGAGAGGCGATAGGCAGCCGCTGTTGCAACCGTAGCTCTTACTCAGGAACTTTTCTGTCGACGAGACCAGGAGGGAATTCTTTGTAACAAGAAGTAGGACACCTCTGAATTTTACTGAATTCTTCTGACGTCGTCGCTGGCCGCGCCGGAGGTTCGAACAGAATGAAGGAATCTGGGGTTGTCAGCTTCTGTTCTGATGCAGCAGGTTGCAGAGGTTGTGCCGATGGCTCCCGGACTCCGAATCACGAACCGTCGGAGTTGCTGGAGCCGTGGACGATCCCTCTTCACAGCAAAACTGGTGGGGAAGCTGTCTGAGGTCGGGGTGGACTGGGGGATGCTGATGAGTGGAGGCAGGTCGCTACAGACCGTGGGAGGCAGACCCGACCAGCCGAGGGAGAAAGGCGATAACTCTGGCCTCCGGACGCAGAATGCACTTCCGCTTCTTGCTTCCGGTCGAGGACAGGGGGAGGAAGAACTTTGAAGAAGGGCCCTCGGTCTGCGTAGTGGACTGGATGCCCTTTCCAGAAAGGTATTTTACGCCTCTGGATGTCACCGTGTGAATTCGGGGAAGCTTCTGCAAGTCATACCTTCTTCAGCCACCTGCAGACTTGGCTAAAAGAAAGGGATGGTGGTGGATTTAGGTTAAGGGGAGGGGAGATTAGTAGTGGAGGGAGGGGTGGTGGTGATAGTAGATGGGGGGGATATGTGGGGACGATGAGAATGGTGGAGCAGGGAAAATGGAGGTCCAAGAGGGTGGAGGGGAGGGGTGGCCGCAGCTAGGAGATAGGGGGAGGGAGTGGTCGGCCAAGGTAAGAGGAGGGGGGGTGAGTAGATGGAGAGGGGGTTCGCAAATGGTAGTGGGGGTGGGGGTTTGATTGCTTGGGGATATGAATGAGTGTGTGGGGGAGTGGAAGGGTTGCTTGGGGAAGAGGGATGGGTGCCTTGGAGGTGGAGAAGGTGTATGGGGAATGGGAAGAGTTGCTTGGGGAAGTGGAGGAATTGATGGGAGTTAAGGCTCTTGGGGAGGTGAAAGGGTGGAAGGGTGAGGTGGCTGGTGATGTGGCAAGGAGGGGGGGAAGGGGAAAGGGCAGGTTCGCCCAAGGTAGAGAGAGAGAGGAGGGGGAAGAGAGAGAGAGGGGTTCGCCCCCTTAAGTGAGAGAGAGAAGATAGAGAGAAAGCTAGAGAGAGAGGGAGAGATGCACTTATGCTTAAGATATTCAAATTTTCATTACCTTCTCAAGTGGGAGTTGGGGTCCTATATATAGGGATCCCAACTTTGTACAAAAGCCCCTGAGAAAAGAGCAAATAACAGATAACCAAAAGTGCAAAAAGGGGCGCCCATGGGCCTGGCTCCTCTAAATGGGCCACAAAGCCAAACAAGCCCAATGTGACGATCAATCTAGGTAACTAGCATGAGCACCTAGGACTTGACTCAAAATAAAGGTGAAATACATCAAAAGACTCAAGAAAGGGAGAAAATACATCAAGATGTCCTTAATAATAAACTCCAGTGTCTTCGTGGATCCATCAAGTCGTGCAGTCGCAGCCTACCCATCTCTAGAAGGGAGAGAGGTGTCGAGCCAGAGGGAACTCTGGGTGATGTCCCCATTAGATACCCTCGGAGTGCCACCATAAATTAGCTTGAGAGCCCGACATGAGCATACAGAGGCAATACTGGGAAAGCATGGTACTATCGTCGGCAAGAGGGTGTGTACGAGCCACCTTGAGAAGCTGAAGCGATGTCCCCTGGCCATGGACGCGGGATTGAGTTTGGAGGTCGTGGTTCACCCGGAGCTGCTTTGCAAGACCACTACCCTGGTGGACCCATTCTCTATGGAGTCGAGTTCTCTGCACCCCGGGGTATGATGGGGACATCTCCTACCACTCCACATTTTGTTCGAAGGTCCCGTTGCTCCCTAGCCGTGCTTAATCTTGTTCGCCACATTTTTCCTAGTCATGGCATGTAATTTTTATATTTTCTTTGAGTCATAATTATGTTATTTTTCTTTTATTTAAGTCAAGTACTTAGGTTAATGAGTCATCCACCTAAGTTAATTGTCATAGGATTGATTAGTTTGGTTAATGGGCCCAATTATATGGGCTAGGCCCAGGGGTGCCCCCCTTCTCTTGGTTTCTTTTATTTGAGTCAAGTACCTAGGTTAATGAGTCATCCACCTAAGTTAATTGTCATAGGATTGATTAGTTTGGTTAATGGGCCCAATTATATGGGCTAGGCCCAGGGGTGCCCCGCTTCTCTTGGTTTCTTGTCATTAGTCCAAAAGTTAGGGACTTATTGTAAATTGTGGGTTTCCTATAAATAGGACCACATTCCCTCATTTGTGAGCTAATGAAAGTCTATTATTTGAGTTCCAGAAATTACTATTTTATTGGAGAGAATCTAATTGTGTGAGTGAGAAGCCCTTCCCCCCTCTCTCTCTCTTCCCTCTCTCTCCTCTCTCCTAGCCGCCACTTTCTCTCTCCTCCCCCCTGTCCACCTCATCCTCCACCTCAGCCCTAGTTGGCCACCTCATCCACTCCCTTTATGCCACCTCAGCCACCCTTTCATCTCCCTAGAAGCATTCAGTACCCCCCATTACTCCCTCAATCTCCCAAAGCAACCCTTCACCTCCCTAGGCACCTCTTGGCCTTCCCAACACATCCTTTCCTCTCCCCCATGCAGCCCTCCACCTCCCCAAGATAGAATTGACTCCCCCCACCTGGTTTGGTGCGCCCTCCACCCTCTCTCATCCCCTCCCAGCTCTGGCCGACCCCCATCTCCCTCCCCCACTCACCCTAGGTCGCACCCCCTCTCCATCTCCCACCATTCCTTGCTTGGCCGGACCAGACCCCCACCCTCTGCTAGGTCAGCCCCCTACCTCTCCCAACCACCCCCATCAACCCCTAACACCCTCCCCCATCCCTCACAGCCATTAGCCTCCACCCCTTGCTGTATTGGCCCCCCTTCCTACTCCATTTACCATCACCAAGATGCAGATCTAGTAGCAGTTTGTAGCAGCAAAGTACCCCGGAGTTGCAGAGGCTGCCTCTTCGTCATCGCAAGACTCCGGGTGGCATATCCTATACTGGTGGAAAGCTCATCGAAGCAGATTCGTAGGCGAGGTGGTCCCACCTCTATCCGACATCCACGCTGTCCAGAGGATCCATCTTCACCAGACTGCGCAGTTCCTCCCTGGCAGACAATCAGCAGCATTTTTCAGAGGCTCTCACGATCGGCTCTCTGAGATTCTTGGAGCAGCGTTTAACTGAAGTCTTCTCCTCCAAGTCCCCTACCATCTCCAAGAAGTAGGACTCCGTTTGGACTCCGGAGCACAAAGTTCTGAATTTTTCCCTCGGAGTGCGCAGGTCAGTCAATCATGAGTCAGATCTGACCCCCCTACTTTTATGGGTCTCTCGATGTACTCTGACCTCCGTCGGCCACCCCGTTGGTCTCCGATCAAAGAGGAGCCGTCCACGGTCGTAACGTTTTCAATCCCGCCACCATCGTCCCCTGGGAGCGCTCGTGGCGTCCACATCTTCCAGCAGTGATAGTTCAGGGACTTCTAGAGTCAGAACCGACCAGCTCTGATCCCGACTTCGGCTTGGCCACTGGCAGCATCAGAAAATTTCCCAATAATTTGGGTGTGATCCTGGGTCAGCTCAGAATGTTAAGGTGCTGGTTTTGTCAACAATGGAGTTCGGGAGAGCCCATAGAGGAGCTGACAGTGACTGCCTATCTCGCTGACTAGAGAGCTAATAAAACCGACGGTCATCTTCCACTCGGCTTTTGCTTAATTCTCCATCCCCGCCTGGCCGGCTTACAGCCCCTCCCTGCGTGGAGGTAGTGTTTGGGTGTAATTCAAAATAGCCCCCACCCCAAGATCCCCCTCCTACGAGAGGCGTAGTGGTGTACTATTCTGAATTTTTAGGTTAGAGCTACACCGGCGCAGTGTGTGGGGTACACCCACGCTTCCCCGCTCGCCTCGTCTCCGGCCGGGATCGGCATCTTCATGCCGACCAGGTTAGTTTTGGCCCCCATCCTCTTCTGGTTTTATCATTGCTTAGCTTAGTATTATTTCTAGTTGCTCCGTCGACAGTGAGAGAGTGCTCGCTCCAATCATTCGATTAATTGAGTGCCACCGCGGGTGAGTTGTGAGAGTTACCCTTCATCCCACACCCTTGGCGTGCTAGCCGCCCATGAATTGGGCATCACTGGACCCTTGGGGGTTCAATCCCAATCTAGCCAATCCCCGGAGCAGTGAGGTCCCACCTCGAACCCTCACCACCATCATGGGGTTGCCTACGGGCACTAGTGTGCGCTTAGCGGGTGAGTCCGCTCGAGTGACGATACCGGTCCGTTGAATTGTGCTTGTTTGCTAGGTCCAAGGGGTTGTTCGGTCTAGTTGCTGCATCCCATTAGTGTCTAATCCCATCGTGGTGCCCCTCCATCGAAGTGGTATATCAAAAGACGTCGCGGGACGTTCCCGTTACGCCGATTCAGAACGCGGCCTTTCTAGCGTCGAGGAAACCTTCGGGTTCATCCTTCGCCACGTACCACTCGGTGTTTGGGTCGCCACTTCCATCCTCTTACTTCTCCCGACACCCGAGGAACCGGACTTGATCCACAAATGGAATTTCTTATCTCAAGAAGAGAGCCTAGACATCCGTTCAAGACCGACACCCTATTGTCCCCTACCGTTAGGGAAAACCCTCATGATGAGGAACTTGTGATGTGGGAATCTATTGGGGAAGAACATACCAGCACCGCCATACCTTTCGTCATCCCTTTGACCCCACTAAGTGGGAATCATGGCCCCATCCTATTTCTTTCCCCTCCTATCACCATGCTGACCACCCATCACCTCTTGAGAGCCTAGAAGACTTGGAGAGCTTCTTTCCAGAACAAACACTTTGTGAACCCTATGACCCCTTCTCATGGGAACTCGGGTACCCTAATGATTCACTTATCATACTGACCGCCCACTATTCCCTGCCCCCACCCACGATGTTAGATCAGGACCACTACTATGGCATCTCTACCACCACATACCTCGTGGGTCCCGAACCAGTCCCTTGGAGCGAGTCTTACCCACACTCCATCAAAAATCTGACCTTCTTTGACCCTTGTGATCCCTCCTTTTGGGAACCCCTCAACCCACAACCCACACCCCAATTCATCAAAGAACACCACTACCTTATTCCCTTACAAGTCAATCATCCAAGGGTCCATCAAGAAGAAGAGAGGATGGAGTCACATGCACCCTTTTATCTAGGGTCATATAGGGTAGGTAAGCCAGGGCACATAGACCCTCCATTTATCACCCACTTTGATAGGGGGCCTACGCATGCTAGAACCACATTTGGATGCCCTGTGCCTCCCACCATCAATAGGAAAGCTATGCATGATAGGGCTACATTTGGAAGTCCAAGCCCTCCTGTCCTCACCAACCTTCATAGAGAGTCTAGGCATGCTCGGTCCACATTTAGGTGCCCAGAACCCCCAGCATCCAATAGAGCGTTATGATTCCCCAGGTCCTATGTCCGACATGTTAAAGGATTGCATGCTTGCAAGCACATCAACAAAGGCAAAATGATTTGTAAAAGACAAGCTGATACTCGTAGAGGAAACCCAAACTTCCAAGAGGGTGACTATCTGATGGTCAGGACAAAGAGGCTCTTCCCTAGAGTTGCCTCTAAACTTAGGGCTCGAGGAACTAGACCCTTTAAGGCCCTGGGGTGATTGAGCATAATTGCCAATGAGTTGGCCCTTCTGAAGGAATATGGGGTAAACCCTCATTGAAGTATGATGGACCTTGTGCCCTACAAGGGCCCCGCAGTGGCACCTAGTAAGGATGTTGAGCCTATACCCTCTCTTGAGAGTGACCCCACCAATGAGAGCCCACTTCCAACCTATAGAGCTCGACATGAGCACAAAGATTTGATACTAGTTGAACAGAATGACACCACCTGGAGCGGGGCAATCCAGCAGTACCTTGTGAGGTGGAAGGGCCGGCCCCGTCGGTACACACGTGGGCGAGCTAGGAAAGACCCTTACTTGACAGGGTCGAGTTCTCCGCACCCCGGGGGTATGATGGGGACATCATCAGCAGCTCTACTTCCCACTACTCGCCACATCACCCCGGCAGCAATCGGCATGATTTTATGGCTTATTTCTCAAGTAGTATCATGTATTTTCCACTTTATTTGAGTCTTATTACTGCAAATTTCTTTATTTGAGTCAGTTGAGTAAGTTATTGGGTCAATTAGATAGCATGTTAGGCTTAATGGGCCCAATTGTAAGGGCTAGCCCAGGGGCGCCCCCTTTTGGATAGCTTTGGTCATTATGTGTTAAGTCAAGGATATTATGGTCATGTAAATAGTTGAGCTCCTATAAATAGGACCCAACTCTCTCATTTGAAGGTAATGAGTGTTGGGTTCGGTACAGTATTCAGAGGGGGGGGTGAATGAACATAGCCCTTTAAAAATATTTCGCCCAAATAAAATATGATGCTCACTAGAATTACTAGTTCGCAAACTAGACAAGCTTAAATGCTAATGGGCAGATGCGGAACTAAACAAACACACATTAACATCACTAGAGTGCTAACAAGACAGATTTAGACAAAATATAGCTCAACTAGAATTTCGCACTCTTGACAAATTAAAACACTCTAAGAAGACTAATTAACTCTTCTGCTCAACCAGAAGCCAAACACATGGAGCGCCCCTATGCATTCATCTAGCGGAAGCACATTAGAACAAAACAGACCACAATGTACAAGGGGTTTTTAGGTGGTTCGGTCCAGCAGACCTACATCCACCCCACACTCAACCCGAGTGTGGCTTCCTGCTGACTCACAGCTTGAACAGCTGGGCATCACAGCTTGCCTTACATCCGCTAGGCAACACAGCTTGCCGTCCGAGGAATCCTCCTCGCCCCGCTGAGCAACACAGCTTGCTGTCAAGTGGAATCCTCCACTGCAATCCGCTGGGTAATACAGCTTAGCCGTCCAAAGGCAACACCTCTGCAATCCGCTGACTAACAGCTTGAAGAAGATGTAAAATAGAAAACAGAAAATGGAAATAAATAGCAATCTGAAAGCTGTAAATAATGAAGCACAATGTGGCTCTTAAAGAGCTGGATGGCCTGGATTTGATCCACAGTCCATCAAGAACAGATCTCCCTCGATCTCACTCTCTTTCTTCACTCTCTCTCTTTTTCTTTCTTCTCTACTGCACTTCTCTTCTTCCCTCGATCTCTGTTCTCCTTTTCTCTCTTTCTCTTTTTCTTTTCTTCTGCTGGATCGTGGAAGCTCTCTCTTCTTTTTCCCTTTTTCTTCTCTCAGCTTCTGCTCTCTGGCTTCGATCATGATCTCACTCTCTTTCTTCTTCTTCTCTTTTTCTTCTTCTATTCTTTTTCTGGATCGAAGGGCTTTTCTGCTCTCCAGGCTTCTTCTTCGATCAGCCTTCTACAGAGGATGAAGGCTTCCTTTTATAAGCAGCAGCAGCAGGCACACTGGCGCGTGTGGCTTCCACATTTCCTGCCCTAAAAATTCGGACCACGTGGCAGCATCCTGGTATCTCGTCCACCCTTGGATCACGAGCCAGGCACCTCGGATCACGTGCTGATGGGGGACGGGGACCGACACGGACTAAGACTCACAAGGACTCTAACTGAGGCAAGCAGTAGCACGCTCAAGGGTCGCCAAGTGGCTGACCACCGTGATACCCCACAGAGTGAAGGACGTCTCTCAACAGAAACTCCGACCTCGGCCGTCCCAAGGAGGGAAGCGCACGTGTCTAGGCGTAAAGTCGATTTCCAAAGACAAGGGGAGTCGCGTTCTAGCTCGATGCTCTAATGGTGCTAAGGGGTGGGTGCTCTCACTCACGATCCGCGGTGATGGCAACAAAGTAGCTAGGCGCCTACTCTCTCTCACGCGGCATAATCAAAAGCATACTAAAAGAGCAAGCACAAGAGAGGAGTCGGAACGCGTACCTCCACGCCTAGGCGTGGGGAAGGAACCCCGGCCGTGGGCCAACAACCCCGATACACTGAAGACCAATAAAATACAACCCAATAGTGGCCCACTCCTCGCAGGGAGGTAAAAGGCTACAAGCGACGCATTCGGGGCTGCCGGGCACGGGCTGACGGGCCGCACTCGGTGACGGGCACGATGCTGCAGAATCGGTGTCGCGCGCGCCTGGACGGAGACGGGTCCCACGGGCTGATGCGACGTCCGATCGAGGCGTCGTCAGAGAGGACGCGTCGCTGACTGCTGGAGGAACGCTCCGGCCAGAGGGGACGCGCTGGGTGCGCCGGTGGTGGCCGTGGGCGCTGCTGAAAACCAGGTCTGGGTCTGTGGTCGCAGAACCGCGCACACTGCCGGTAAAATCTGGAACTCAGTCGTCCGGTGCCCGAACAGGTCCGGGCCGGTTGGAGATGACAGCTGACTGGTAGAGGAAGCCCTCGGCCAAACGGCGCGGGCAGACGATGCCGGTACGAGTCGCAGGAGCCGCTGGAAGTTGGTGTTGATTCGCTGGCCGGACTGTGCAGGCACGCCGGCGCAACCCCACGAGAACGACTGCCACGGACGGTGACGACGTCGAAACGCGACGTCGTCGGCGGCGTTGGACAGGAGACCTGGAGATCTACGAACCCTGAAGAAACCAGGGTAAAAGGCCCAGTGTGGAGGCCTGGGGAAAATTCGCAAGAAGGGCCTCCCTGCTGGGCGAGCAGAGAAGGGGGTGCTGGCGCAGGTCGACGGAGAAAATCGGTACGGGCGGTGCCGACCTCCGATTGACGCGAAACCAGCGCCGACGCGAAGCTGATCCGCCGACGTATCTCCAGAAATTAGCTTGGGGCGAAACTCGTCCAGGAGAGGGGCGCGAGCTCTGCTACAAGTCGGGGCATAAATCTGATTCACGAATACGAACCGTCGAGGAAGAAGAAGAAGATAAGAAGGAACCCCGGAGTCCACCGGGGGCTGAGGCGTCGCACCTCGCCGATCTCCCGTCGCAGGAGAAGAGAGAAAGAGAGAGGGGGCGCACAAGGCTTTTGCACAATGGCTCAATATTTTAATTCATGTGTAAACTGAAACAAGTACAAGATGGGGACTACTTATAGGGGAGGGGAGAAAACCCTAATTCTACTAGAAGGAGGGGTGCGCCCAGCTCCAAGGAGAGAAGGGCGGCCCATATTCCAGCAAGTCTAGCAAAATAAGAAAGACTCTAAGTGGGAGAAGGAAGGGGTGGAGTTGTGGAAAGGAGGAGATGGGGAAAGGGGGAAAGGGAGAGGGGAGCGCCCCCCACCTTCCCTAGTAGGGCTAGGAAGGGTGGGCGGCTGCCTCCACCTTCTCTACATGAAGAGGGGGCCGCACCCTAACCCTAATGGGCCCTCAATAAGTGGGCTTCAAGCCCCATTATGCCCATGAACCAACCACAAGACCCATTATCCCTAAATGCAACCCAATAAGCCATCACATGGCCCAATAAGTGTCTAAATAAGATAAAGTGTCCACGCAGGGACCAAAAGACAAGGCCCACATGGCCTGAGCAAGCAGAGAAGATAGCTAGATGATGCCGCCATCGCCGAGCCACAAGGAAGTAGCGGTGTGCCGGGTGCTCCGTCGAGGATAGCGCCGTGTGTCCTCACCAATTCTCCCCGGGTGGGAAGAACTCGACCCCGTCGAGTAAGGGTCACGGTCGCTGAGGTACCGCTCCAGCAAGTCCGGATCGATCCGCTCCAGCTCTCCACGTGTAATCCAGGTGTTGTCCGACTCGGGGCGCCCTCTCCAATGCACTCGGAAGCGTTGGTAGGCTCCGCTCCTGGTAGTAGTCACCTGCTCATCCAGTATGCAATCCATATGCTCGCGTGTATGTAATGGGGCTGGAGGAGGTGGACTCTCAGTAGGTGTGTCACTCGCAACAGGAGGGTCAAGCCCAAATAACTCACTGGGTATCACCGCGGGATCCCGATAAGCCACCAGATCAGAGACATTGAACGTCGAACTGATCCCGTAGTCGTCTGGTAGCTCGATCTCATACGCGTTCGACCCAATACGCCTCAACACTCTGAATGGTCCTGTACCGCGATCTTGCAGCTTCTTTACGGCTCCCGAAGGAAACCGTTCCGGTCTAACCCGGACCATGACGTACTCTCCCTCGCGGAACTCACGTGCGTGTCGATGCGCGTCAGCTGACTCCTTATAACGTGCGTTGCCAGCCTCAAGGTGGTGATGATGCAGACTCCGACTAAGATGGGTAGACTCATATCTTCGTGAATGCAGGGGTGGCCCTGGACATCCAAATATGGATCTAACATGCCTATGACATCTACCTGACTTGACAACATGGGGAGGACCTGGACAACCAAAGTATGACCTATTATGCACATGTGTCTTATGACATATGGTAGAATCAGAAGGATGAATAACCCCAAGTTTACTCATGACATCTCCCCTATATGACAATGGACAAGGTGAAGCATGGGGAAGAGACATGTGTCCCTGGCCTCCTAAGCTCGGGCATCTGGATGCCTGCAAGGTGAGGTGTTGACTAGAAGGCCTAGGTGGAGTATGATAGTGGACCTCCTCGACAAGGTGGGGAAAAGGATATGGGTCGAGAGGCTCACTAGGGAGGGGATTGAAAGGGTCAAAGAAATGATGAACCCTCCCGACAGGTCCCTTCACTATACTTGCCCATGTGTGACATTCGCCCAGGTGCAGAGGATCACCTTCAGGCGCTCTAATGTATGGGGTAAGGGGCTCGTGAGGAAGATAAGGAAGGCAAGGTTCCTCCCTCGGGACCGTGATACCATAAGTGGGGACAAAGTCATCCTCCACGGGTATGGGAAAGAATAAAAGGACCTCGGAGGTGACATGTCTGATGGTGTAGACCGAGGTAATAGACCCCAAAACAGGGAGTGTAAAGCTATGACTATAGGGTTGGTCAGACCCTAAGGTCAACATATAAGTCAACTCCCATTGACAATCTAAACTCCTAAGGAAGTCCTTCACATTTTCAAGAAAGCAGAAGGACCGAAAAGTGGTGTGAAAGGAGTTAAGGGGTGCTACCGGGAGAGCGGGCTCCATGGAGGGGTAGTAGGGAATCGAGACATCTAGATGTGGACCCCTCCCTAACCAGCTAGCTAGGAACCCCCCAATGACAAGCTCACCCTTGAGAGGTAGGATCAACTCTAGATGTGTGTCGAAGGGTGAAGCATCTTCCTCAAGTGAGGGAAAGGAGTCCTCTATGTCGTAAATGGGACTTTGGTTCTCTATCAAGGGTGCTAGGCTGAGAGTGTCAGCTCTAGCCTCCATAGGTTCAGGCACGACCGAGAGTTCCATGGGGTCACTCTCTAGCTCCTCTACCTCAGCTAGGTATGCATTGGCCAGCTCTTGGTCAGCCTCATAACTCACTAGAATAGACTTGGGTGAGGCATCCTCCGAATATGAGTCCTCCAAGATAGGGGAATGTGAAGGGCATCGGTCAGAGAACCGAGGGGCAAGCTCCGGGGGTGGTGGTAGGTGAGAGCTCGGAGGCGGAGCGGACTGTGGGTTGTGAGACTCAATATAAGCATCCCTCCTATCCAACCGACCTGAAATCATTTGCACAAGCTGGGCAATGGTGTGGGTTGGAGTAGGAAGATCATGGTGGACTTGCCCGTAGTCATTTGGTTTAGGCTTGGGTCTAGGCTCATCTATGTGTGGGGCTCGTTGCCTCCGACTAGGACCCACTTGTTCGTATGTAATTGGGTGGGGTCGGTTGGAGGTGATCGGTTGGGGAACATAGACCCTCCTAAGCTCTTTCTTCATATCCCACCACGATTCGATGGGCTTTTGCCACCTAATGCCTCTCAAACCCTCAATATGTCTCCACTTATCCTTGGCCTTATGCAGAAGCTTCTCTCTAGCAAAAGAGACTTGTGTGGCTCCGGACATAGGATAACAGTCAAAATATCTATCCATGGCGGCTTCCCAAGTTTGGTAGACACTCGGGTCATGGGAGCCGTCAAATGTAGGCGCTTCGGGCCTACGGAATGGGATGGGGTGGTACCCATGCCCCTGAGAGATATGCCATAAATCATATGGGCTAAACGATTGGGAATTCATGAGAAACTATGAGGGGAACCTATAGAATTGACATGCGGGACGACTAAGGGAACTAGACACAAACCTAAAATGACAATGCAATGGTAGGTTACCTACATGATTAAGAGACTCAATGCAACCTAGACAACCTAAAGACTCAAATCACCTAAGACCCCAATTTGTTAGAACAAACTGGTTCCCTAAGCTCTGATACCAAAATTTGATGGGGGACGGGGACCGACACGGACTAAGACTCACAAGGACTCTAACTGAGGCAAGCAGTAGCACGCTCAAGGGTCGCCAAGTGGCTGACCACCGTGATACCCCACAGAGTGAAGGACGTCTCTCAACAGAAACTCCGACCTCGGCCGTCCCAAGGAGGGAAGCGCACGTGTCTAGGCGTAAAGTCGATTTCCAAAGACAAGGGGAGTCGCGTTCTAGCTCGATGCTCTAATGGTGCTAAGGGGTGGGTGCTCTCACTCACGATCCGCGGTGATGGCAACAAAGTAGCTAGGCGCCTACTCTCTCTCACGCGGCATAATCAAAAGCATACTAAAAGAGCAAGCACAAGAGAGGAGTCGGAACGCGTACCTCCACGCCTAGGCGTGGGGAAGGAACCCCGGCCGTGGGCCAACAACCCCGATACACTGAAGACCAATAAAATACAACCCAATAGTGGCCCACTCCTCGCAGGGAGGTAAAAGGCTACAAGCGACGCATTCGGGGCTGCCGGGCACGGGCTGACGGGCCGCACTCGGTGACGGGCACGATGCTGCAGAATCGGTGTCGCGCGCGCCTGGACGGAGACGGGTCCCACGGGCTGATGCGACGTCCGATCGAGGCGCCGTCAAAGAGGACGCGTCGCTGACTGCTGGAGGAACGCTCCGGCCAGAGGGGACGCGCTGGGTGCGCCGGTGGTGGCCGTGGGCGCTGCTGAAAACCAGGTCTGGGTCTGTGGTCGCAGAACCGCGCACGCTGCCGGTAAAATCTGGAACTCGGTCGTCCGGTGCCCGAACAGGTCCGGGCCGGTTGGAGATGAGAGCTGACTGGTAGAGGAAGCCCTCGGCCAAACGGCGCGGGCAGACGATGCCGGTACGAGTTGTAGGAGCCGCTGGAAGTTGGTGTTGATTCGCTGGCCGGACTGTGCAGGCACGCCGGCGCAACCCCACGAGAACGACTGCCACGGACGGTGACGACGTCGAAACGCGACGTCGTCGGCGGCGTTGGACAGGAGACCTGGAGATCTACGAACCCTGAAGAAACCAGGGTAAAAGGCGCAGTGTGGAGGCCTGGGGAAAATTCGCAAGAAGGGCCTCCCTGCTGGGCGAGCAGAGAAGGGGGTGCTGGCGCAGGTCGACGGAGAAAATCGGTACGGGCGGTGCCGACCTCCGATTGACGCGAAACCAGCGCCGACGCGAAGCTGATCCGCCGACGTATCTCCAGAAATTAGCTTGGGGCGAAACTCGTCCAGGAGAGGGGCGCGAGCTCTGCTACAAGTCGGGGCATAAATCTGATTCACGAATACGAACCGTCGAGGAAGAAGAAGAAGATAAGAAGGAACCCCGGAGTCCACCGGGGGCTGAGGCGTCGCACCTCGCCGATCTCCCGTCGCAGGAGAAGAGAGAAAGAGAGAGGGGGCGCACAAGGCTTTTGCACAATGGCTCAATATTTTAATTCATGTGTAAACTGAAACAAGTACAAGATGGGGACTACTTATAGGGGAGGGGAGAAAACCCTAATTCTACTAGAAGGAGGGGTGCGCCCAGCTCCAAGGAGAGAAGGGCGGCCCATATTCCAGCAAGTCTAGCAAAATAAGAAAGACTCTAAGTGGGAGAAGGAAGGGGTGGAGTTGTGGAAAGGAGGAGATGGGGAAAGGGGGAAAGGGAGAGGGGAGCGCCCCCCACCTTCCCTAGTAGGGCTAGGAAGGGTGGGCGGCTGCCTCCACCTTCTCTACATGAAGAGGGGGCCGCACCCTAACCCTAATGGGCCCTCAATAAGTGGGCTTCAAGCCCCATTATGCCCATGAACCAACCACAAGACCCATTATCCCTAAATGCAACCCAATAAGCCATCACATGGCCCAATAAGTGTCTAAATAAGATAAAGTGTCCACGCAGGGACCAAAAGACAAGGCCCACATGGCCTGAGCAAGCAGAGAAGATAGCTAGAAGATGCCGCCATCGCCGAGCCACAAGGAAGTAGCGGTGTGCCGGGTGCTCCGTCGAGGATAGCGCCGTGTGTCCTCACCACGTGCCCTTCATTAGTACGCATTTTGAATTTGTCCCACTGCGTCGACCCTGCTGTGGATAGCGTTGACGCGTTGAAGACAGCCAGAGATAAGTCGCCCCTTTCTTGAACTGCTGCATCGACGCTGCCAGTTGGTGGCGTTGACGTACGAACATGTACATTTGTATATTGGCGTCTCTTAAGCCGCCGCGTCGACGCTTCCAACCCATGGCGTTGACGCATTGATGCGTTCCAGTGAGCAACCAGCCTAGCCTTTCTTAACTGTTGCATTGGAATATTTCTGACAAGGCCTCTGCTTCTTGAGTGGCTGAGTTGACGCAGCCTTTGCGTAGAGTTGACGCTGTGAAGAGTATCCGTGGATGCATCTTCACTGGTGCGTGGACGCCTTAAGCTCTATCGTCGACCCTGTTCCCTTCAGCAACAAGAATGAAGTCATAAGGTCTAAGTATGTACATTGTATTGTATATACTTCGAAAGAAACAATCCAATGTATATACTTCAAGAACTCTAGACAACGGACGATGTACAGACTTCAGATGCTTTGAACGCTTGAGCGATGTATAGACTCTTAATCGATAAGGCAGGCTGTACAGACTATAAGAAGGTTGAAGCACTGTGTAGACTTGATGAAGATTTAGGCCGTTGTACAGACATGGGGTTCAGCTGAGGATGTATGGACTTTGGCGAAGTGAAGCAGTGTACAGACTTTGAATCATAGGGACTTGTGAACAGCCAATGTGTAGACTCTTCAATCGACAGGCTTTGAAGCACAAAGGCAATGTACAGACTCAGCGATGTATAGACTTGCCAAGCGAAAGGGCTGTACATACTTTGACTTCAACAAAGACGCTACATGAGACGCTGAAGTCTGTATAGACTTACCTAGTTCAGGCCGCTAACAACGAGTGTATAGACTTAGGCGTTCTGTTCAAGACAAAACCAATGTACAGACTTCAAGACTAATGTATGCAATGTATGGACTTCAAATAACATTGACGATGAACATACTTAGCCTAAGACAGTGTGAAGACATGACAACCGACAGGCCATGTGTAGACTTTACGAACAACATGCACCAGAGTGTATAGACTATATGAATTGACTCTGCATGAGACACTCAGATGGACAGTGTTTAGACTAATGCACGAAGCAAAGCAAGAGCTCTTTCAAAACAATTCCAATGCGTCAACGCATTGAGTCCACTGCGTCGACGCACCAGTTGACACATTTTATAGACTAGCTCTGGGACAGACCAGTGAGTTGACGCAATGATCCCATGCGTCAACGCATCATGCAATACTCATGCAAACTCATGCATTCAATGCTGTATATCAGACACAATCCTATGCAATCATATCAGCAGCCATATTCAAAACACAATATCATAATGCACTGACTGTGTTGCAATCATCAAAACAAATCAGCATGCTATCATTAAAACACAATGCACATGCTTGTGCCTAAGAGGCACAACATTCTCCCCCTTTTTGATGATGGCAACACAATGTGACAGTGAGTCACACACAATATTTTCTCCCCCTTTGACATGATCAAAAAGAGAAAAATAGTAAAAACAAGAGTGCAAAGTGCATTATGCATGCAAATTCCTCTAGAACATTCTCCCCCTAAATGTAAGACTCCCCTGAATTATTTCTCCCCCTAAATAATAGCTCCCCCTTTGAGAAGGAATATGAACAGATAAACAAAGGTAGAGAATGTAGGAAGGTCACTTGACAACAGCTGAATCTTAGGTTCAGAAAAGAAGCATGATTATAAACAACTGTTAAAGTATAAGAATCAGCAACATATAAATTTGACAAAAGTTCAGGTTAATCAGTGATAAATCTAGAGTAAGACATTTGACCCCTGAATAAGAGTTTATAGATTCCATTTATAGCAATGAATCTAGGGAACATGGTATTAATAGATAAGTCAGAAATAATACCCTTTTGTGATTAAACAAGGAAATTCAAGAGAGGCAACTTGAACATGTATTGATAAAAATAATTTTCACTCATTGACTTTTGATTTTTCGAGAGGTTACAGCAGTTTGATTTTCACTTTTGAATTTTTCAGAACCTGAACTAAGTAAATAGATCAGTGGCATTTATGCTGTTGACATTAGGTGTACACCTTGATCAGAGGCAGGTACCCCCAGTTACTAGGCATAAACTACTAGACTTATTTCAGATCAAAACCCACAAATAATAGTCTTCACTTTTGACATTAAGGGTACACCTTGATTAGAGGCCAGTACCCCCAGTTACTTGGTGAGAACTCCCCCTATAGATTTGACCCTTTGAACATAGTTATTCTGAAACACTTCATGACTATGAGTTCTCATACTTCATTGGAGGATATCACAATTTCTCAGTGCAATTCAGCCATTGCTCTGTCACTATGTTCAGTTCATAGCATTTATAATCTTATTTACTGCTGCCCTTATCTCTTTTAGAGTGATTGTTTGAAAAATAATACACACTCTTATTCACCTTTCTAGAAATTTTCAGATCAACACATTAGGCATTACAAAAACTTTTTCTAATCTTACCATGAGACAAAGATTAAGAGCTATAAAAGTTTTTCTTTTATCTCAAATTCTGAAGGCAGACATTTGACTCTTCAATTTATAAAGGTTAAACCTTTAGTTCTTTTCAATTTGTGAGAGTGATTCTTATAAAAGAACAATTGAAATAATCACAACTCAATGTACTAAACCAGAAACAGAACTGTTGTTCAGTGAAGGTTAGGGAAATGATAGCAATAGGCATTGAGTTCCTAGAGCATCTTATGTCAAAAGATATGAAAGAACTAGATGGGGACAGTGAGAAGTAGCAAGGATTCAATGAATTGAACAGAAAAACTCTCAGCTCCCCCTGACATCATGATGCAAAGATTATGCTATGCACTAGGCCGTTCAACATGCAGACTATGCAATAATGAAACATGAGGCAATTATGCAATCAGTTTAAGTTTATGCATCTAACAACAAGCATGCAATGCATTGACAGAAAGTTTATATAAAGCATCGACTGTAAAAATGATTGTGCAAAGCATCTAACAGCCCATTTATTCAGTGCAATAATCAGTGAGAGAAGAGCATCAGATATATGCAAGGTAAAACTCAGTAGTTGAGTCTGGAATGCAGACTGATCAGCTAGACATGAAGAGAATATCAGACATCAAACGAACAGTTCAACAATTTCAGATATCAAACAGACAAATCAGTATTTTCAGATGATGAAATTTAAAAACAAGTTCAGAACTAACCTGAAATGTAGAATCCTGGGGCTTCCTTTTTGAGTGCCTTGGCTAAATTACCCCTTTTATTTCTCTCACCAAGGCACACCTGCAACATATCAATCAATATGATCTTGCAGGGACCCAAGCAGTCTTGGGTCCTGCACTACCCCTATCAGGTGTTCTAAACATTCTTTTTGCAACATTATCATTAAATTTCATAAAAGAACAATCAGACATGGAATGTCTAAAATTTCCACAATAATAACATGAAACAACAGATTGTCTGGTCCTATGATGCTTCTCAACAGGAGCATGAGACCTATGACCATAAGCATTAAATGTTCTGTTATATGCATGAAATTTTGACTTACCATTACCTGCCCACCAGCATTTAGAAGCTCGGTGGCCAGGTTTTCCACATTCAAAGCATACATGTGTCTTTCCTTTAAAAATAGATTTATTTCTGCCAAGAGAATTTCTATATGAAGGGAATTCAACAAATTTTGAAGTAAAATGATTTACCTGAGCATACCAGCAGTCCTTGACTGCATGCCCATACTTACCACATTCAAAGCACCTTGGGTGCTTACCTCTTGAGCCAGTAAATCCCCATGAAGGCCTAAACCAACACTCAACAGCTTTATGACCATGTTTGTTACAATTATAACAAATGATATATTGGTTTGAAGAAGACATGTTTCTTTTGGGGTGGTTATGATTATTTGAAAATATTTTATCATGCATCATATCATCACTTTTCATCACACTGCAGTCATCCATATAATGACCATGCCTACCATAGTAGTAGCAAGAGGCATCAGATTTCCTAGGAGCATGGTTTCTATCATATGAGTTCCTAGATGCATGTGAATGAGTATAAGAAGCATGAATAGTGTGTACACCATCAGACTCAACCGAGCTAGCAGATTTATGTTCATGAGCAGGAATAATCTTTACCTTCTTTATTTGACTCTTTCTTTTCAATTTCTGATTATCCTTAACAGGTTTTGTTTGTTTTTCTATTTTCTGGGCTTTGAACTGAAAAATGGATTTTGAAGGTGATTTCTGATTTTCATTTTGTTTTGGGGATTGCCTTGAAGTACCAGCTACATTAGAGCCTTTCACAAAAGTAGCATATAGCTGGTTTTTAGAAATTTCATTAACATCAGGACTACAGCTTGTCCCCTTTCTTAAATTGCCATCCTTCTGATGCGGGACGGACACGGGAGACGACACTATACAGTGCCACCCTCGGACTCTAAATGAAGACGCGACCAGCAATACACACCAGGGAGACGCTAAGCCCGACACTACGAGCTCCTAGTGGCAAACGTCGCTAACAGAAGTACAAGCTCACTCGGCGTCCCATGCGAGGGAAAACGTGGATCGTGCGCGGTTAAGGAACCGGCAGAGTTCAAGGTAGTCAGACTCACTTCCGGACTCGGATCGAGTCGCGGGACGGGTCACTCTCACGCTCACAGCGGTGACATGGACACACGGGCTAGGAACCTACACTCTCGGCAGCGGCAAAAGACCGTATACTAGCTAAGCAAATGAACGCCAAGAGGTTCGGACCATTACCTCCACGCTCCCGGCGTGGCGAAGACAACCCCGGCCGAATCACGGACTCCCGGTTAAACAATATCACAGCAATACAAAGATTTGACCCACTCCACGCAGGGAGGTAAAAGGTCACATGTGGAGCCCGGGAATCACGCAACTCGGGTTGACGGGCAGCATCTTGATGTCGCCCGGCGGTGCCGAACTCCGCGTTTTAGTGCTTTCCGAACGGCGGGTTCTGTGGGCCCGTGGGGCCCACGGGTGGCGCTGGCCTCCGGATCTGCAGGAGTGGGTCCCACTGTGATGGGGACCCCTGGTGGCACGTCTCCACGGAAGGCGGTCGGCCGGGAACACCGACCGGTGGCCGAACAACTCCGATCTCCAAGCTTTTGGAATGCTGCCCACGGATTTCTGCTTGCTGTTTTCAGGTGCGCGCTCCGGCGAAAACAGCCGCTGCGGTCGATCCCGACGTCGGATCGGGACGCATGAGCTATCGTTGGAAAGCTCTCTTCAAATGCTTCAATCTAGACTCAAAGAGATCTGATGGATCTAGCCAGATCTAGACTTTAATGAATTTACAAATCCCTGTTGTACAGTAACCGAGACATCAGATTTACAGGGTACTTGTCTGAGAACCACCATTGACCGCCTACTTTCCGTAGGAATCAGACTTCAAGATCTTCTTCAACTTTGTAGATATTCAAACCATGAAGATGGGACAATTTTTAGAATTGGATTTGGAGCTGGTGGTGATTTGATAGGAGTTTTGGAGTGTCTGGTGGTCGGATCTGGGAATTGGCAGAAAGTACTGTAGCTAGGACTGAGAACGAATTTTAGAAAATATGAAATTGACGAACCAAAAATTAAAAAAAATGGTGGATGAAGGGATGGATGTAAGGGACACCCAGTTAAATTGGGAGAACCAAAGAAAATCAAAAAAAGGACCTAAGACTTGAAACTCTGGGCGGGTGGAAATGGAAACAGACAGTAGACAGATCTGGAAACTGTGATTGGACGAAAATCAAAAAATACCAAATGCGATGTTTATGACCAACTAAAATTCTGAGGACGTGCTGGACACCTCTGGAACATCCAGTAAAAGTTTCAGCTCGATCTGAGGCCGTGGCTGAGACTGGAATTTCGTGGAAGTGGCTGTGGTACTGCGTGGACAGAACTCCGGTGGTGGCGATGGCGGCTCGTGGCGGCGGCGGCGATGACCGGAACTGATAGGGGAGGAGTCACACCTCTAGAGGCAACCTTCACAGCTGCAAGGGGGAAGAGAGGGGCGCACCAAGCTGGAGCTCCAACAATTTCTTGATTCCAAATGGCATTAATTCATCAAAAATGGAAATTACAAGCATATATAGGTCACCAATCTAATCAATCCTCCACCGTTGGATCTAGGGGTGGGAGATTGAGGGCTAGGATTGCATGTGACCATCCACACAAATGAAAATTAAAAAAAAATAAAGGGGGGGGCGGCCTATTGACTAGAATGGCAAGGATGTGGAAGTTGGACTTGGTAGGTGGGGGTAGGTGGCCTCTCATTTGGACTTTTAAGTCCATTGTCCCCCATGTGTCCAAATACCATTCAAACTTCTAGATGCTCCCATGTGGCATGTTGACTGGCCCCATGTGGGACCCTAGGCTGAGGTGGCCCAATGTGGTGGGGCCCGGGGGGCCCGTGGGGCCCACGGGGTCCGAAATGCTCGTAAGCCCCTATTACACTCAAAATGGCAAACCGAATGCAACGAAATAAATACAAATTACACACACATAAAGTCTAACTAAATATAATAAATGGGGAAGCTCAAGGCGGAGTCTCCAGGCTGTCTCCGAGCCAGATGGATGCTGTGGTGGCTCGTGTCGTGCTCCGCGTGCGGTACCGGTGGCTCGGCGTGTCGTGCCGATCGACTGCTCGGGTGTCCGCACCAATTCTCCCCGGGTGGGAGAAACTCGACCCTGTCGAGTAAGGGTCTGCATCGCTCCTGTATCGCTCCAAAAGGTCCAGATCGATCCGCTGCAACTGGCCATGTGTGATCCAAGTGTCCTCAGTAGCGGGCCGTCCTCTCCATCGCACTAGGTAGCGCGGGTAAGATCCACTCCTGGTAACTGTCACTTGCTCGTCCAGTATACGATCTATATGCTCACGCTGCCGTGAAAAAGGGGCTGGAGGTGGAAGTGGACACTCAGGTGTGGGATCACTCTCAAGGGGAGGAGATGGCTCAAAAGGCTCACTAGGGATCACCGCTGGGTCCCTATATGCAACAAGATCCGATACATTGAAGGTAGAGCTTATACCATATTCCTCGGGCAGGTCCACAACGTATGCATTGGATCCAACGCGTTTCAACACTCTGAATGGACCGGCTCCGCGAGCTTGCAACTTCTTAACGGTTCCAGAGGGAAACCGTTCAGGTCTTACCCTGATCATGACATATTCACCCTCCTGGAACTCTCGGTGGTGTCGGTGGGCATCGGCTAACTCCTTGTACCGTGCATTGCTGGACTCAATGTGACGACGGATGTCGTCATGCAAACTCCTAACATGCCTAGCAAATGACTCGGCCGACTCCGACACTCTAGCATGGACAGGCATGGGGACAAGGTCAACGGGTTTCCTAGGCCTACGACCTGTGACAATTTCAAATGGACTCATGCCAGTAGACCTATTCACCGAATCATTATATGCAAACTCAGCCATAGGTAGAATGAGATCCCAATCCCCAATGCGGTCCCTAACAAGACATCTCAAAAGATCACCCAGACTCCTATTGACCACCTCGGTCTGACCATCTGTCTGGGGATGGTATGCAGTGGAAAACTTGAGGTGCGTACCCATCATATGCCATAGTGTCTTCCAAAAATAGGAAGTGAACCTAACATCACGGTCAGACACTATAGTGCGAGGCAACCCGAACTTGCACACCACATGAGTAAGGAATAGGCGGGCTACCCTAGAAGCATCGAAGTCTTCGAGCAGGGATAAAGAGGGCCATCTTCGAGAAACGGTCAACCACCACATAGACCGAGTCATGCTTCCTAGAGGTACGTGGCAATCCCAAAATAAAATCCATACTAACATCCTGCCACGGGGCATCAGGCACGGGGAGAGGCGTATAAAGACCCGAGCTTTGCTTCTTCATCTTGGCCGTAGCACAAGTACGGCACTGAGCCACGATGTTAGCAACATCGCGCTTCAAGCTCGGCCAATAAAAACGATGCTCCACTGCCTCAATAGTCTTGTTCCGACCAAAGTGGCCGGCTAGACCTCCCGCATGTAGTTCCCACACTAGAAATCTCGAACCGAAGTTCGGGGAACACATAGCCTGCTACCTCGAAAGAGGTAACCCTCCTGAAGCACATACTCATCAAGGTCTCTCGAGGGTCCCGGCCTGGAGGGTGGTAAAAATCTGACCGAAGTCAGGACAATCAACATAGGCCTCCTTCATCTTCTCTAGCCCTATGACCTCGGCACTCATGGTGGTAAGCAAACATGCTCGCCGACTCAAGGCATCAGCCACCTTGTTCTCCACTCCAGCCTTATGTTTAAGCACAAAGGTGAACTGCTGGAGATACTCGACCCAACGACTATGACGCGAATTAAGCTTCTTTTGCGAATGGAGGTACCTCAATGCCTCGTGGTCGGAGTATAAGACAAACTCCTGATGTAAAAGATAGTGCCTCCAATGCCTAAGAGCCTGAACAACTGCGTAGAATTCTTTATCATACGTGGAATATCGCAGTTTCGCGTCATTCAGCTTCTCGCTGAAATATGCGATCGGGTGGGACTCCTGACTCAAAACTCCTCCAATCCCAACACCCGACGCATCACAACAGACCTCAAACACCTTCGAGAAATCAGGCAGTCGAAGGATAGGTGTCTGGGTCATACGCTCCTTGATGTCCCTGAAGGCAGCAGATGCGGCCTTCGTCCATACAAATGTGCCCTTACGGATGCAATCCGTGATCGGGGCAGTGACGGAGCTAAATCCGCGGATGAAGCGACGATAGAACGTCGCAAGGCCATGAAAGCTGCGGACATCATGAACCGTACGGGGTTCCGGCCACTCAACAATGGCCCGGACCTTCTCCGGATCGGCGGAGACCCCAGTACTAGACACAATGAAACCCAAGAAGGTAAGCTGAGATGTCATGAAAGCACACTTCTGTGGGTTCGCAAACAACTGCTCTCGCCGAAGAAGTATACAGACCTGCCGAAGGTGGTCTAAGTGGTCCCCTGTGGTGCGGCTATAGATAAGGATATCATCAAAATACACCACTACAAAGACTCCAATGAAAGGTCGAAGGACCTGAGTCATGAGCCGCATGAAAGTGCTAGGGGCATTGGTCAACCCAAAAGGCATGACCAACCACTCATATAGACCGTCCTTGGTCTTAAATGCGGTCTTCCACTCATCACCTGGCCTAATCCTCACCTGATGATAGCCGCTCTTAAGATCGATCTTCGAAAAGATAGTGGCACCTGCCATCATGTCCAACATGTCATCAAGGCGGGGAATAGGGAACCTGTACTTCACGGTGATTTTGTTGATGGCACGACTATCAATGCACATTCTCCACGTGCCATCCTTCTTCGGGGCGAGTAATGCGGGTACAGCACATGGACTCATGCTGTCCCGGACAGATCCTCTCTGCACAAGCTCATCGACCTGCCGTTTAAGCTCGGCATGCTCCGTGGGGCTCATTCGATAATGAGGAAGATTGGGCAAAGAAGAGCCCGGAACAAGGTCGATGGCATGCTGAATATCCCGCATAGGTGGGAGTCCCTCGGGAAGCTCATCGGGGAATACATCAGCATACTCCTGCAGAATGGGAACAACCTCGGGTGGGAGCTCACCCTCGGAGTCCCGCTCCACCTCTCGGACCGTAATGGCAAACACCGGACAGCCCTGACTAAGCTCCTGCTCCATTTCCCGGGAGCTAATCATCATCAATCTCCTCGTCGAGGGCTCTCCTGGGCCAGAGGTAACGGTCATAGCCCGAGCTGGGGATGGGGTACTAGGCCCTGGAACGGAAGGCTTCGGAGTACTAGGGCCAGTAGGACCCCTAACAGATGGGCTCCTGGGCCGAACGGGTTGGAGGGTGACCCGCTGGCCATCGTGGTCGAAGGTACAGGTGTTCGACCGACCATGGAGTGTGGCATCTCGGTCGAATAACCATGGCCTACCAAGAATGATACTTCCCACTTCCATGGGAAGAACATCACACCAGATCTCGTCACGGTAGGAGTGGAGCTGCAGCGGGACCAAGCACCGCAGCCTGACCGAAATGGAAGTTGTATCCACCCATGATACCTGGTAGGGGCAAGGGTGGTCTACGGGTGTGAGACCAAGACGAGTGACAGCGTTCGTGGAGATTGCATTGATACAACTCCCGCTATCGATGACCACCTTGCAAATTTGCTTTCCCAGCCTACAGAATACATGAAGGATAGTGGTCCGACGCCAGTCATCACTGACCTGTGGCTGGGTGAGGATACATCTGACGACCCCCACATGGGTATCGTCTAACTGCTGGGCATCCTGGGCCTCACCTCCCATCTCATAGTACTCGTCAGCTAGCTCTTCATCTGCCTCATAGCTGACTAACTCTAGGCCCGCAGGGGTGGTATCCTCAGCCTGTGTGTCCCCAATGTGAAGAGATGGGCGAGTGGGACACTGGTTGGCGAAATGGCCAAACCCATTGCAGCGATAACACTGCTGCCGTGATCCACTAGGCTCCCCAATCATAGGTCCTTTACCTTTATCCTCCCGACGGATAGGAGGCGTAGGCAACAAAGGACGTGCGGGTGGTGCAGGTGCCGGTGGACGGGCTATGGGTGGGGCCGTAAGATGCTGGGGACGAGGAAGGTCCCTCGGGGGTGGAGGGCGAGGCCTAGGAGCAAAGGGCTCGTGGCGAGCGGGCTCCTGAGGTCGAGCCATGGGGGCCCTCGGATATGTGCCAGATGAGCCACGGGACTCGACACTACGAAGGGGAAAGGAGCCCAACCGATGGGGTGACTCGAACTCGGCCTCGAACTGCTCCAATTCGAGAGCAATCTGATATGCCTGCTCCAAAGTGGTGGCATTGCGGCGAAAGAGTTCATATTGATAATTAGGCCGCAAACCTCTCCGAAAGCGGGATATCGTCATGGTGCTCTCTTCCGTGACCCCGCACCGCAAATAATACTCATCGAACTCGGCGGTGTACTCACGGATCGGTTCCCTTGGGAGATGCTTTGCCACTTGTCTATAAGACGTTGGCGATATGAGGCAGGAAGGTACTTCTCCCTCAATTTGAGTTTCATATCATCCCAGGTACCGATTTGGGGTTGACGTCGCTGGTTGAGCAGGCTCTCCACATTGATCCAATAAGTTTGGGCCTGCCCTTGCAGCTTCATCTTCGCATATCGGACTCTTCGGTGGTCCGTCATCTCAAACCACTCGAAGTACCGGTCCATACCGGCCTCCCAATCTAGATACACCCTAGGGTCCAAGGACCCGCTAAAAGTGGGAGGGTCCGCACGCACACCCCTAAGAATGCGGTCGTCATCCTCGTCATCACGATTCCGTCGTTGATGACGACGACCGTTACCCCCGTGATCATTGTCGGAGGCATAATCATCCACTATAGGCGCCTGTTGCCTCCCGACATCCTCTACCTGAGCCCTTGGCACAGCGGGTTGCTGCACCGGCTCTTGTTGGCCGTTCGTCGGCGCGGGTTGCGCCGCTACTGGGCCCCTCTCTAGGACGGCAATCCTCCCAACAAGGCCTTGAATGGACTGCTCCGAAACCCCGGCCCGATCCTCGAGGACCTTCATCCTCCCTTCTAGACGCGTCCCTATGCCATCCATACGCGTACTAAGACCATCCATACGCGTGTCTAAACGATCCATGATGGCCCGGAACATCTCGGCCGTGGAAGACTCATCGGAACTACGGGCTCGGGAGTCCGCCATAGGTGGTGGTGGCGAGTATTGGGTGCCTCGACGGGTGGGCATGCAAAGACGTACGGACTAGGTGACAACGACCGACTAATGCAAACACACTAAATGATACACTTAGACCTAATTGCAATTTGAAAACACTCCTTTTTTGGTATTTTGAAAGAATGTAATTTAAAACACTTTTTTTTTTTTTGAAAAGAATGAGACTCGACTACACCCTAGACACGGCCAAGACTCGGTACGCGGCGGAGGTAATCGACCCGAAGGTCACTCGCGCAAGTGTGTGGTCTTCCCGGTAGGCGAAGCCTAACGGTCGGACAACACCTTTGGATATACCGAGTGAAGGTGTGTGTGGGGTAACCTTAGACTATGCAAGACTTATGCAACGACTACCCTAGACTCGACTTGCTCTGATACCAAACTGATGCGGGACGGACACGGGAGACGACACTATACAGTGCCACCCTCGGACTCTAAATGAAGACGCGACCAGCAATACACACCAGGGAGACGCTAAGCCCGACACTACGAGCTCCTAGTGGCAAACGTCGCTAACAGAAGTACAAGCTCACTCGGCGTCCCATGCGAGGGAAAACGTGGATCGTGCGCGGTTAAGGAACCGGCAGAGTTCAAGGTAGTCAGACTCACTTCCGGACTCGGATCGAGTCGCGGGACGGGTCACTCTCACGCTCACAGCGGTGACATGGACACACGGGCTAGGAACCTACACTCTCGGCAGCGGCAAAAGACCGTATACTAGCTAAGCAAATGAACGCCAAGAGGTTCGGACCATTACCTCCACGCTCCCGGCGTGGCGAAGACAACCCCGGCCGAATCACGGACTCCCGGTTAAACAATATCACAGCAATACAAAGATTTGACCCACTCCACGCAGGGAGGTAAAAGGTCACATGTGGAGCCCGGGAATCACGCAACTCGGGTTGACGGGCAGCATCTTGATGTCGCCCGGCGGTGCCGAACTCCGCGTTTTAGTGCTTTCCGAACGGCGGGTTCTGCGGGCCCGTGGGGCCCACGGGTGGCGCTGGCCTCCGGATCTGCAGGAGTGGGTCCCACTGTGATGGAGACCCCTGGTGGCACGTCTCCACGGAAGGCGGTCGGCCGGGAACACCGACCGGTGGCCGAACAACTCCGATCTCCAAGCTTTTGGAATGCTGCCCACGGATTTCTGCTTGCTGTTTTCAGGTGCGCGCTCCGGCGAAAACAGCCGCTGCGGTCGATCCCGACGTCGGATCGGGACGCATGAGCTATCGTTGGAAAGCTCTCTTCAAATACTTCAATCTAGACTCAAAGAGATCTGATGGATCTAGCCAGATCTAGACTTTAATGAATTTACAAATCCCTGTTGTACAGTAACTGAGACATCAGATTTACAGGGTACTTGTCTGAGAACCACCATTGACCGCCTACTTTCCGTAGGAATCAGACTTCAAGCTCTTCTTCAACTTTGTAGATAGTCAAACCATGAAAATGGGAAAATTTTTAGAATTGGATTTGGAGCTGGTGGTGATTTGATAGGATTTTTGGAGTGTCTGGTGGTCGGATCTGGGAACTGACAGAAAGTACTGTAGCTAGGACTGAGAACGAATTTTAGAAAATATGAAATTGACGAACCAAAAATTAAAAAAAATGGTGGATGAAGGGATGGATGTAAGGGACACCCAGTTAAATTGGGAGAACCAAAGAAAATCAAAAAAAGGACCTAAGACTTGAAACTCTGGGCGGGTGGAAATGGAAACAGACAGTAGACAGATCTGGAAACTGTGATTGGACGAAAATCAAAAAATACCAAATGAGATGTTTATGACCAACCAAAATTCTGAGGATGTGCTGGACACCTCTGGGACATCCAGTAAAAGTTTCAGCTCGATCTGAGGCCGTGGCTGAGACTGGAATTTCGTGGAAGTGGCTGTGGTACTGCGTGGACAGAACTCCGGTGGTGGCGATGGCGGCTCGTGGCGGCGGCGGCGATGACCGGAACTGATAGGGGAGGAGTCACACCTCCAGAGGCAACCTTCACAGCTGCAAGGGGGAAGAGAGGGGCGCACCAAGCTGGAGCTCCAACAATTTCTTGATTCCAAATGGCATTAATTCATCAAAAATGGAAATTACAAGCATATATAGGTCACCAATCTAATCAATCCTCCACCGTTGGATCTAGGCGTGGGAGATTGAGGGCTAGGATTGCATGTGACCATCCACACAAATGAAAATTAAAAAAAAATAAAGGGGGGGGGCGGCCTATTGACTAGAATGGCAAGGATGTGGAAGTTGGACTTGGTAGGTGGGGGTAGGTGGCCTCTCATTTGGACTTTTCAAGTCCATTGTCCCCCATGTGTCCAAATACCATTCAAACTTCTAGATGCTCCCATGTGGCATGTTGACTGGCCCCATGTGGGACCCTAGGCTGAGGTGGCCCAATGTGGTGGGGCCCGGGGGGGCCGTGGGGCCCACGGGGTCCGAAATACTCGTAAGCCCCTATTACACTCAAAATGGCAAACCGAATGCAACGAAATAAATACAAATTACACACACATAAAGTCTAACTAAATATAATAAATGGGGAAGCTCAAGGCGGAGTCTCCAGGCTGTCTCCGAGCCAGATGGATGCTGTGGTGGCTCGTGTCGTGCTCCGCGTGCTGTACCGGTGGCTCGGCGTGTCGTGCCGATCGACTGCTCGGGTGTCCGCACCACCTTCCTTTTCACAACAGTTTTTACTTTTCTTTCATTCTTAGCAGAGTTGGATGCCAAATTTTCTAGATCCTGAATCTTATTTTCCAAAGATGTTATGTGAAGTTCATAACTGGCTATTTCCTGTTCACTGCAATTAACACATTTGCTTAGAACTTGGTTTACAGTTTTATACTTCTCAATTTCTTATTCTAGAGTGTTCAAAATTTTTAAATTTTCATCATAGGCAGCTTTTCCTTTTTCTGTGGTGAGAAGTCTTTCAGACAAGCCAATGTTTAACCACTTCAGTTTTTCAACTTCAGCTTTTAATTCAGTGTTTTCTTCCTCAAGATCTCTAGCCTGAAATTCATTACCCTCACATCTCTCTCTTCCAGACATTAGCTCCAGTTTTTCAATTTTTAGAGAATCATTTTGTTTCTTAAGATTCTGAACATCTAGCATGCAAGCATCATAAGACTTTTTCATATTTGGACAGTTTTCACAGGACTCTTTTAGATTTATTCTATCACATTTCTTTTTCAATTTTTTATTTTCAAATTTCAATTTCTTGGAAACTTCTAACAAATTTTCATACATCTCTATCAATTCATCGAAGGAGTATCCTTCTGATTCAGAGCTTACCTCGGATGAAGTTTCATCATCAGCATTTCTACGATCAGCCATTAAGCACTTGCTGTGATTGCTGATTAACTTTAGTTTTTCCAAAATATTTTTGGCAGACCTGCAAGAAGAAATGCATTCAATTAGAGATCTGTCAATTGATTCTTTTAATAAAAATACAGCTCTGGTGTTGACAGAATATTTCAATTTATCCTTCTCAATCCATCTAGATTTATCTCTTGATAAGTTGTATGGACCGTGATTCATTACCTTCCAGAGATTAGGATCAATTGATTCCACATACCGATGAACTTTGTCTAACCAAGAATCGAAGTTATCACCTCTGAACATTGGAATATTAGCCATCAAATCAGATATCAGACAAATTCAGAACACAAAGCAATCGACGAGAAATGCGCTAGAACATATGAGCAACGCAATGCACTAAATCAGTGAAGCTAAACTATGAATACAGAACGCACTCTGATATGCACCAAACAAATAGCAGGATCCTCTGTAGATTGTTAGATCTATTAAGTCAGACACCGCTCTGATACCAATTGTTGGGTTCGGTGCAGTATTCAGAGGGGGGGGTGAATGAATATAGCCCTTTAAAAATCTTTCGCCCAAATAAAATATGATGCTCACTAGAATTACTAGTTCACAAACTAGACAAGCTTAAATGCTAATGGGCAGATGCGGAACTAAACAAACACACATTAAGATCACTAGAGTGCTAACAAGATAGATTTAGAAAAAATATAGCTCAACTAGACTTTCGCACTCTTGACAAATTAAAACACTCTAAGAAGACTAATTAACTCTTCTGCTCAACTAGAAGCCAAACACATGGAGCGCCCCTATGCATTCATCTAGCGGAAGCACATTAGAACAAAACAGACCACAATGCACAAGGGGTTTTTAGGTGGTTCGGTCCAGCAGACCTACATCCACCCCACACTCAACCCTAGTGTGGCTTCCTGCTGACTCACAGCTTGAACAGCTAGGCATCACAGCTTGCCTTACATCCGCTGGGCAACACAGCTTGCCGTCTGAGGAATCCTCCTCGCCCCGCTGAGCAACACAGCTTGCTGTCAAGTGGAATCCTCCACTGCAATCCGCTGGGCAATACAGCTTAGCCGTCCAGAGACAACACCTCTGCAATCCGCTGACTAACAGCTTGAAGAAGATGTAAAATAGAAAACAGAAAATGGAAATAAACAGCAATCGGAAAGCTGTAAACAATGAAGCATAATGTGGCTCTTAAAGAGCTGGATGGCCTGGATTTGATCCACGGTCCATCAAGAACAGATCTCCCTCGATCTCACTCTCTTTCTTCACTCTCTCTCTTTTTCTTTCTTCTCTGCTGCACTTCTCTTCTTCCCTCGATCTCTGTTCTCCTTTTCTCTCTTTCTCTTTTTCTTTTCTTCTGCTGGATCGTGGAAGCTCTCTCTTCTTTTTCCCTTTTTCTTCTCTCAGCTTCTGCTCTCTGGCTTCGATCACGATCTCACTCTCTTTCTTCTTCTTCTCTTTTTCTTCTTCTTTTCTTTTTCTGGATCGAAGGGCTTTTCTGCTCTCCAGGCTTCTTCTTAGATCAGCCTTCTACAGAGGATGAAGGCTTCCTTTTATAAGCAGCAGCAGCAGGCACACTGGCGCGTGTGGCTTCCACATTTCCTGCCCTAAAAATTCAGACCACGTGGCAGCCTCCTGGTATCTCGTCCACCCTTGGATCACGAGCCAGGCACCTCGGATCACATGTCCTTCATTAGTACGCATTTTGAATTTGTCCCACTGCGTCGACCCTGCTGTGGATAGCGTTGACGCGTTGAAGACAGCCAGAGATAAGTCGCCCCTTTCTTGAACTGCTGCATCGACGCTGCCAGTTGGTGGCGTTGATGCACGAACATGTACATTTGTATATTGGCGTCTCTTAAGCCGCTGCGTCGACGCTTCCAACCCATGGCGTTGACGCATTGATGCGTTCTAGTGAGCAACCAGCCTAGCCTTTCTTAACTGTTGCGTCGACGCTGCTCCACTGCTGCGTTGACGCATTCGAATATTTCTGACAAGGCCTCTGCTTCTTGAGTGGTTGAGTTGACACAGCCTTTGCGTAGAGTTGACGCTGTGAAGAGTATCCGTGGATGCATCTTCACTAGTGCGTGGACGCCTTAAGCTCTAGCGTCGACCCTGTTCCCTTCAGCAACAAGAATGAAGTCATAAGGTCTAAGTATGTACATTGTATTGTATATACTTCGAAAGAAACAGTCCAATGTATATACTTCAAGAACTCTAGACAACGGACGTTGTACAGACTTCAGATGCTTTGAACGCTTGAGCGATGTATAGACTCTTAATTGATAAGGCATGCTGTACAGACTATAAGAAGGTTGAAGCACTGTGTAGACTTGATGAAGATTTAGGCCGTTGTACAGACATGGGGTTTAGCTGAGGATGTATGGACTTTGGCGAAGTGAAGCAGTGTACAGACTTTGAATCATAGGGACTTGTGAACAGCCAATGTGTAGACTCTTCAATCGACAGGCTTTGAAGCACAAAGGCAATGTACAGACTCAGCGATGTATAGACTTGCCAAGCGAAAGGGCTGTACATACTTTGACTTCAACAGAGACGCTGCATGAGACGCTGAAGTCTGTATAGACTTACCTAGTTCAGGCCGCTAACAACGAGTGTATAGACTTAGGCGTTCTGTTCAAGATAAAACCAATGTACAGACTTCAAGACTAATGTATGCAATGTATGGACTTCAAATAACATTGACGATGAACATACTTAGCCTAAGACAGTATGAAGACATGACAACCGACAGGCCATGTGTAGACTTTACGAACAACATGCACCAGAGTGTATAGACTATATGAATTGACTCTGCATGAGACACTCAGATGGACAGTGTTTAGACTAATGCATGAAGCAAAGCAAGAGCTCTTTCAAAACAATTCCAATGCGTCAACGCATTGAGTCCACTACGTCGACGCACCAGTTGACACATTTTATAGACCAGCTCTGGGACAGACCAGTGAGTTGACGCAATGATCCCATGCGTCAACACATCATGCAATACTCATGCATTCAATGCTGTATATCAGACACAGTCCTATGTAATCATATCAGCAGCCATATTCAAAACACAATATCATAATGCACTGACTGTGTTGCAATCATCAAAACAAATCAGCATGCTATCATCAAAACACAATGCACGTGCTTGTGCCTAAGAGGCACAACAATGAGAATTTGCATATTTTGAATCTCCACAAAATTTGAGTGTTTTAGGTGTGAAGCCTAAGGTTAGGGTGAGAAGCCCTCTCCTCCCTCCCTTCTCTCTCCAAAGGGGGCGAACCCCATTCTCTCTCTTCCCCCTCCCCAAAATTCAAAATTCATCCTCTCTCCCCTCTCCTCCACCTCATCTCCACCTCAACCACCCTTCTCTTGCCACATCACCACCCCTTGCCACATCACTAGCCACATCACCATTGACTCCTCAAATCCCTCTCACTCTCATTACTTCCCCATTAATCACCCACAATCCCCAAGAGTCACCTCCCTCATCCAAGGAAGACCACCACTCCCCAAGCACCCTTCCCTCTCCCCAACACACCCTTTCCCCTCCCCAAGACCCACATTAATCCCACCATTAACCAAAAAATTCAAACCCCCTTTCCCTCCCACCTTGCCAACCTGCCCCCCTCTCTCCCTCTCTACCCCAGGTCGTAGACCTCTCCCCTCCACCTGCTATCTGCGTCCCAACCTCTCTCCCAGCCCCTCCACCATCCCACTCCACCCCCCAGCCAGTCCCCACAGCCATCCCACCACCATTCCTTGCTATACCTTCGCCCATCCCCACCCCTATCTTCATCTATCACCTCTCTGCACAGGCCAGTTCATAGGTATCAGTTGAGGCCCAAGTTGCAGAGCTTGCCGTGCCTTCATCGCACATCATCTGGGGGTGTATCATACATCCCTGGAAATCTCTTCGAAGCGGCTTCGCAGGCGAGGTAGTCTCGCATCAATCCGACGTCCGAGATGTTTGGGAGGGTCTTTCTCCCTCGACTGCGCAGAGCGGCTCCAGCACAAAACCTGAGCCTGAGTGTAGAAGCTTCTGCGGTCACTTCTCTATTCCCCTTGGTGCACCAGTTGGCTGGGGTGAGATACTACTAGTCGTCTATCCAACGCAGCAAGCGGAGCACTATCCGGAGTTCGGAGCTCCCCGTTCCAGTGCATTTCCCTCGAGTGCGCAGGTTAGTCCTGCCAGGGCCTGACCAGACCCCCTCTCACTCTACTGGCTCTATCTTCCTGCTCAGACCTCCCTGGTGGCCTCCCTGGTCGCGGTTCGAAGAGGACTCCCCCACGGTCGTGTCAATACCATCCGTGCTGCTATCAGAGTTTGGAGGTGCCCAGAGCAAGGTGATCTTCTAGAGCCTTCAGATTTGGGACAGTCAGAGCCGGAACAGTCCACTCCGACCCTTGAAGCTGCACCGACTACCCACGGCCTCCGACTGGCCCACAAATTTAAATGAGCTCTCCTAGGCCAGTCTGGAGTAGTTTGGGGATGGTCTCACTAGCAACGACAATTGGAGGAGTTCGCGGCAACATCATCTTCGACCATCTATCCTGCTGTCCCAGTGCGGACAGAACTGGCGCAGTTTGGAAAGTTGACTTTGCAGCGGTCCCTCCTCAGCTCAGAAGTGGACCCGAACGTGCCTCCTCACTGCTACCACGCCCCTTGACGTTCGATATTGGCCCTGCTACTTCCGACACCCAGAGGCAATCACATCAGCTCCAAATCTAGCTCGCTGCCCCGGCAACCAGAATTATCGGCCGGAGTTTACTTAGATTAATTTTTCCCCACCCCGCCCGGCTGGCTTAATGCCCCTCCCTGTGGGAGGTAGTGTTTGTTTGTAACCCCATATTTTCCCACCCCTAGTCCAACCCTCTTGTGTGAGGAGTAGTGAATGTAATTCTTTAGCAGGGTGAAGCTTCATCGACGCAGTGTGCGGGGAACCCACACTTCCCCGCTCGCCCACGTCTCCGACTCGGGATCAGTGTCTTCACGCCGATCAGGTATATGATGAACCCTCCCTGGATATTTTTGTTCAGCTAGTATCATTTCTAAGTTCAGCTAGTGAGAAAGAGAGTGCCCGGCCCCGTGACTTCCCGATCACGAGCGATCACCGCTGTTTGAGTAAAGAGAGAACCCTGTGCCCTCATGGCGCGAAGTCCACCCCGCTGATGTGGGTGCTCCAATCCTAGGGAAGGGAACACATTAGGCTAAGCCATCACCCCATCCAATAGGGTTTAGACCTTCGAACCCACCCTACTATCACTTAGTCACCACGGGAAAGGGTTGTGCTATGATATCGGTCCGCCAACATCGAGTTCGCCAATTTGTAAGTGTGCTTGCAAGCCTAGGTCCGAGGCTCGCCCGGTCGGTCCCTTTGCATTCGTAGGTCGTGTCACGTCATGAAAATTGTTCAAAACTAAAAAGTCTCATGATGCTTGCTTGACTGATATTCAGAATTGTAAGAAACAATTGAAAGGTTTTGAAAATATTGTTTCAAAAATGAATGAACTGAAGTCTGAAAATGAAATCTACAAAAGAAAGATTATAGAGAATAATGGAAAGGTTAAAAGACTTCAAGAAGAAAATCAAGCTGAACTTGTCAAGCATAAAGAACGAATTTCTTTGCTGAAAAATAAAAATCAAGAACTTACTAATGAGATTTCTGAACTAGAAGGAAAACTTAACCCAATCAATAATGATCAGCTTCTCATCAATAATTCTATTCAGAATAAAAAACTGTTGGAAGATCTTGAATGTGTTAATTCAGAACTAAACAGGCTGAAATCTAAAAATGAATCTCTCAGAAAATCAGCTAAAGAAAATGAAGAAAAATTCAGAAAACTTGAAGTCAAGAAGAATTTAATAGCTGAAAAATCTGATGCAATAAAGTCTGTGAACATGGAGCTTCAGAAAAACATTGAAAATCTGCGAAGAGAATATGAAACTCCAAATAATTCAAAAGCATCTCATGATGATCAGATTCTTCTTGATGAGTTAATTCAAAATGATGCTCTGGTTAAGAAAAATGAAAAGTTAAAACAGCTAAACTCTGCTATGTCTGAAAGTCATCTAGCCTTGGAAAAAGCAAAAACTGTTTGTATTGAAGATTCTGATAAATTGAGCAATCTAGAACAAGAAAATGAGAAATATAAAACTGCAAACAAAGTGCTAAGTGAATGTGTTAATTACAGTGAACAAGAGATTGCCAGCTATGAATTACACATTGTTTCCCTAGAAAATAAAATTCATGATCTGAAAAACTCATCATCCAAATATGTTAAAAATAAAGGAAAAATGTAAGTTGTCATAGAAGGTGAGGATGATAATTCAAGAAAGGGGATTAATTGCAGTTCTGAAATTAAGGGAGTTGTTAGAAATTAACTATACACCACCTTTGTGCAAAGCTCTGATGTAGCTGGTACTTCAAGTCATTCCCCTAAACAAGCTACTGTTCAAGAAAATAAGAAAACAAAATAGAAAATACTGAAAAAGAATGATGACAATTAGCATGGTAAGAAAGTTCAGGCCAACAAATCTCTTGCTAAGAAATTTCATGCATATCTGAAAAAGAATGCTCACTATTTTAATTGTTGAAAATTAGGCCACATTGCTGCTCAATGTTGGCGGACTCAGGGAAAGAGATTGAATTCTAAATATGTTAACTTCCCTGCTAAGAAAAATGTTTTTGATAGAATTACTTTTGTCTCTAGGGGAAAGCACATTAGGTGCTTTGAATGTGGAAAGCATGGCCATACAGTCAAGGACTGTTGGCATGCTCAGGGAAATAGATTGAATTCTGAATTTGGTAAATTCCCTGTAAATAAAAAGGTTCTTGATAGGAATAAATATGCTTTAATAAACCAGCATGTTGTGTGCTTCAAGTGTGGGAAGTTAGGCCATAGGGCTAATCATTACTGGTCTGCTAGTAAAAGAAGAAATTCTCCTTCTCGTTTTAATAGTGGTAAGAATGGCCATACAGTGAAGCACTGTTGGCCTGATCAAAGGGATATGATAATTTGAAATCTGTTAAATCACTTGCATATCAAAATGCTTCTGATAGAAATAAACATGCACTTAAAGAAAAATTTCCTGCATGTTTTAAGTGTGGACAACTAGGCCATAGAGCTGCTGACTGTTGGCTGGCTAATCATAAAAGACCAAACTTGCATGTGAAAAATAGAAGCAATCGTGTTCATGCACATAAATTCAATTCTCATGTGAACATGAAAATAGTCAGAATTCTTGTTATTACTGTGGTCAGTTTGGACATTCTATGTCTAACTGTTTCATGATAAAATTTGATGATTCTTATGCTCAAAAACTGTGGAGAGCACCATTCAGAGGTGCTACTGACCATGGAGGACCCAAGAATTCTTGGGTACCTCAATATGCAAAATGAAGGTCTGTGTTTGCAGGAGTGCCTTGGAGCTGAAAAATAAAGAGGGGTAAATAAATCAAGGCACCCAAGTTGGTAAAACCCCATTCTTGCATTGTTCAGGTAACATTTGCAGTTTTCATATTATTCAGTTGAAACTGCATATCATGTTAAATCTGATTAGTCAAAATTTTCATGCATACATATTCTCATTTGCTTTAACAATTGTATTGAGCAACATATTTCTCATCTGCATGCACTAATGTTTTGACATTTGATTGTGTACATAGAGATGGCTATAAACTCATGAGCATAGTCTCCAATTTTGTGCATATATGTGAATTGCATATGTCAATTGATTGCTTAAACAGCCGTTTGACATACAGTCATGATAATCTGATGCATCTAGGACTGTGTTAGTACTGCATTGTCATGCATGACCACTATGGTATATCAAATGGTAAGCTACTAAATGGCAGATGAAATCGATCTGGAGGTTCTTACTATATGTAAGGTGGTCTTTTAGACCAAGTCCTCTGCCTAGTACCATGTGTCATGTTGCATATAGGGAAGTCTGAATAATCATGAGCATGAGTCATAAAATCTTGATTTACTTTCGTTGAGATGCACATTGTAAGTATTGTTCTTAAACATTTAATTTGTCTGAAACTGTCTTAAAAGAAATATTGCGGACAGAGCAATGACTGTGGTTACTGAGAAACCTGTCCAAATGACTGTGTCATGAAGTACCATAGTTAACTCTGCTTAAAAATCATTGAAAATGTGACAGAGCAATGGCATGGTTGTATTGAGTAACTGGGGATTCCGGCCCGTAACCAAGGTGTCTCCTCAAGCAAAAGATACTTCAAATGCTACCTCTGTTTTCCAAATAGAGAAGTAATACGGTTATCACACTCAGTAACTGGGTCATTTCACCTAAGACGTGTTGTGTCTCATGTAAAAAAAGGTGTTTATTAAACTAAAATTGCTCATTGAAAAAAAAATTGATGCTCAATAAGAAAAATCTGAGAAATATATGCATTAGAAAATTTCTGCAAGAAAAGTCAAAATTCAAATGTACTCATGAATGTTTAATCTCAATACTACCTTGTATTACTATCAAAGGAGTCATGGAAATTAAACTGATTAAGATGAAGATGGTTGAACTAGAGATTTATGTGAGCAAGTGGTTCATTTTTATTAAGGAATTGTCTCAGATATGAATATTGCATCTTATTACAAGAACTCTGATTGCATCATTCTTAAACCATGATTATCAATCAAAACCAATTCATAAGCCCTTATAATGGAAGATTTTGAAATCTAAATAGTGATTTATGATGTTGGTATCTCACTGAAAAATTCTTCACCTCAGTATTTCCTGATCAATCACTGCTCTCTGTCACTGCCATTTCCTGATCAATTACTGAACTCTCTCTGAATATCTATTTTTCCTGTTGAAAGCCTTGTTCCTTCTGTCACAAGGCTGCAATGCATTGATTTAAAGGGAAGAATAGAATCCTGTCTAAACTGCATTAATTATCTTTCAAACGGGGAGAATCATTTGTAGCTTCATAGGTTTTTGTCAAAGGGGGGGCACATGTTTGGTTGGTTTTTGTCACATCTACAGGCACTGCATTCACTTTCCATAGGGGGAGAATAGGTTCCAGTTCTGGTACATGCACTTCCTTCTTCTGTAGCATATTGAAGCATGTTACCTTTACTGTAATATTAGGGGAGAATATCGGTGCCCACATTGTCTGCATTTGTCTACTTGACCTGGATCTTCTGTTTGCATGAGCTTTAATAAATTACTCCATCTTTGTATTTCCTTTTTGATGAAGTCAAAGGGGGAGAATATGTGAAGTCATGTGTCATATGTTGTAGAAATATGTGAAGTCATGCGTCATATGTTGCATGTAAGCATTTGTGGAGTTATATGTTGCAGTTGATGTGTCTGTGTATGTGTCTGAATGGAATCATCTTGCATGTGCATTAATTGGTTGTTATACCCGGACGACTTCCCAGTAAAATAACAAGAAATAAGGGTTCGAGAATTTTCCCGAACACCTTGAAGGCATGAGCTACCCGGCTATCCCTACAACTCCCGGGACCCCACCAGGGGCCCTAACCAGTTTGCCGTGACTTGCGGCTACACGGACGACTAACCGGGACCAATCCCGGCCACTCAACTACGGGCTTTGTTTGTACTCCACATGGCCGCCCGGGCCAACCCGTGGGTGCTCCGACTTCGAGCCATGCCACGTGGCATCCAGTGAAAAGGCGGAGGGCCCACCCCAAGACACTTACTTCCAACCCTTCAAGGTCAAAGGGAGACCTAACTAGGCCAACCACAGGCTTTGGAGGCCGGCCGCATGCATATATGGCTCACACACGCGTGTTCGGCATTTTTCCGAACACCTTGTGGGCGTGTATATTCCAGCTCTTCTACGCCAAACCACGGGCCGCCCCGTGGTTCCAACACACTAATTGGGTTCCACAACGACCCCCCCAGCAAGTCAGGGCCACCCCCGACCCTCAGACACGTGGCGATGAGCCACTTAACTTTAGCTCTCGGGCCAACCCGAGGCTACCCCGCCAACCCGCCGTGCAACGTGGCACATAGCCCGAAGCATGGCCTATGAGCCCAAAGTGCCTCTCCTTAGCTCCCACGAGCTCTCATCCTTAGCCCAAGGCCCATACTGAGGCCACTCAGCCAATTACCCAAGCCGTTCGACAACCCGGGGTGTGTCAGGCATTTACCCGAACACCTTGCAAGCGGCTACTACGACTCGAAGAACAACGGCCCCCACGGGCCATCCCAATATCCCGAAGTCCAGTGTCCCTCAAAGGACACTCCCAGATGATAAAAGAAGACCCCCGGGGGCCATCCCTCGGGGTTGCAGCCTGCATGGGGCCCATTCGCCCCAGGGCGCGGCCGCGCCCCCAAGGGAGGGTGAACTCCCTGAGGGGTCGAGCCCTCTCTCCAGCCCGGTGGCCCCACGGCCCCGCTCAGTCTCAGTTCGTCTGATTCTCAGTCTCCATTTGTCCGAATCCCTAATCTGGGGGGAAGAGCTCGCATCATTCGTCCGTAGCAGTTCGTGGGAGCTACGCGTGGAAGCACGAAGCAACAACACAGGGAGCGGTCCTCGATAGTCAACACACTCACAAGGCACCACGTATCCTCCCAGCACATGTCCTTTTCTTCTTAGTTTAATTTAGGAAAAAAAACACACAAAAATGGGATTTTATAGGGTGGGGACCACCCCCCCTCTCTCTCCCATTACCCAGTCTGCCTAAACCCCCCCGGGTGGGGTTTAGGTCGACTAGCCTCACCCCCTGGGCTGGTCCACCTAAACCCCCTCGGTGTGGGGTTTAGGCGGAACAGCCTAGACCCCCAGGCTGGTCTGCCTAAACCCCCTGGGGGAGAGGTTTAGGCGGACCAGCCTTACCCCTTGAGGCTAGTCCGCCTAAACCCATTCCGGTCAAAAAAATATTTTTTAATTAAGGAAAAAACCCCTCCGTGAGGGGTTTAGGCAGACCAGCCCGTTGGGTTGGTCCGCCTAAACCCCATCCAGGGGAGGGGTTTAGGTGGCCTAGACCAACCCCTTGGGCTGGTCCACCTAAACCCTTTCCCCCAAGGGTTTACCCGGGCTAGGTTGAACCCTTCACCCTAGCCCGCCTAAACCCTTCATGACCTTCCAAATTCCCTATAAAAGCCCCTTAGAAGCTCAAGGGGTGGGAGATAGACAACAATCAAGGCTTCCAGCAGTAAAAGGCTCCAATCTTCAAGCGGCTCCGGGTAACGAGCGAGGAGAATTGTGTGTGGGTGACTTGGTCGTCGGCTAAGGACGCCGAGGGTATGTCACTTGTACTTCCCTCACACAGTGTTCCGCCATGACACACAAGTTTACCCCCGCCACGTATGCAACGTTATGACAAGGGTGAACGCCCCCTCATGCCGTGATTTCCCCTCGCGTGCCCACCGACTGCAACTACGCACGCACCATGACGTCACACTCTCCCGCAGTCACTAGGCCACGTCCGATTGCTCGATTCGAGCCGTGATCGACCCTCGCCCAGACACCAGCCCGATACTTCCTCCAGCTATCTAGTCATAGACCCTCGTTTGGCAAAGCAAACCTAGCCCATGCCACGAGAGGGACCCTCTATAAAATATGAGGATACTCGCTTTATCACGCATTGACCCGAGGACCGACCATCATGTCGAAATTGTCCCGCGGCTTGCGCCTGTTGTACCTCGGCCCTGTGGCCCTCTTATAAAGCTCTATAGCCCTCAAAAATCATACTGCCATTTGAACGAATGCACTCGCATCCGCATTCGGGCCGTCAGCCCATTTTTATGTTGCCTTGTGTAAACCCACAGCCCCTCTGACCCCAGCCAACATCGCCCTGTCTAGTGCGAACCCACAACTGCCGAGTACCCCCTGCTCTCCGCCCAGGACTTCAGATACAAACAGGCTTCTCTTCAGCATAGAACGAATGGGTTCGGATTCAATCCGATGTAAATAAATATCGATCGCTTGCGGTCGGTTGGGAAAGATGTCCAGTACATGATTCCCACAATCGCATGTGCACTTGCAGCCGTGGAACCCCCTCGATCCATATGTCGCCCGACCTCTCGAGCCTAGGTGCCTCGTCCTGGTGGCGCTTCCCCGGCCAACCCTTGGTTCCATGGGTGATTTTCGTGAAATCAACTGGCACGCCTGCACCCTGTCCGGCTAACTTATGCCCCTACATTCCCGTGCCATTTGACTGTTTTTGGCTTTCCATAAAAAAGAGAGTTCCTGGTACCACCGTGAAAGGCATACAACCGTAAGGGAGAATACCCGAGAAATATCAAACTCCCGTATTTTCATTTCCCAACTGTTTTCCTACCTTCACCCCGGTCATCGACATATAAAGAAAAAAACCCCTGACAACAGAGAGGATGGCACGCCCGGTGGGACATCTCCCACCTTCCTTCTTTTAGCTGAAGAAAAGCCTATGCCAGCCCTAAAGCCCTGGTGCCCTTTTCTTGTCCTTGTAGGAGAGGCAAAGGAGGGCACTCGCACGCACATTCCCTCGAGGCCCCCAGTCGGTCCTCGTTTGGCGACTGTCGATGACTGCCTTAGTAGCACCCAGCACTCCAGTAATGATGGCGGCCGTCACTTACGGTCCCCTTGTCATCGCCACCCACGCGTGGGTGGGTTACTTGGCGATGCCGATCGCTTTCAGCAGCTTCACCCCTGTCATTGGATCACCCTACTTTTTGGGCATCATCCCTGTGGCTGCTCCTCAGCCAACCCCAGTTTATCCACCGGCTCCGGTGGCCAATGCGCCACGCTAATCTCCAACACCGGTGTCCCGCCTGAGCACTCGGCACCGGACCACCACCACCGGCCCCTGCAGGGCACCCAGATCATCACCGGCCCGGGTAAGCGTTAGCTCCCGAGGCCAGCCCCGTCCTATCTCCGGCACGGGCCTCGCGCCCCAGATTTCGGCCGCTATCTCAGCATCTTCTTCGGGTCTCCAACCCCGAGCCTCAACAAAGCCGGCACCCCACACGGGCTCTCAGCCCCGGGTCCACGGCTCCTCAGCATCTTCCTCGGGCCTCCAACCCCGAGCCTGAGCAAAGTCGACACCCAACACGGGCTCTCAGCCCCAGGTCTACGGCTTCTCAGCATCTTCCTCGGGTCTCCAACCCCGAGCCTCAGCAAAGCTGACACCCAACGCGGGCTCTCAGCCCCGGGTTCATGACTTTTTAGCACCCTCCTCGGGCCCTCAGGCCCGATGCCTAGTAAAGTCGACGCCCGGTACGGGCTCTCGGCCCCGACTCCCCAGTTCTTCGGCATTTTGCTCAGGATCCTGGTCCCGAGCTCCAGCGGAATCGGCACTCCCCGTGGGTCTCATACCCAGGGGGCAAAGTTTCTCAGCACCTTCTTTGGGCCTCCCGACCCGAGCTCGGACTACACCGACACTCACCGCGGGTCCTCGACTCAGGGCCATCGGCACCTCAGCACTTTCGATGGCATCGCTTCCTGGTGCAAGAGCATCATCTTGGGCTTCGGCAACACTTCTATCGGTGTAGGAAAGGGCTTATACCTGAGTCACCTAGCCATGGACCCCCGGCGTGGGTCTCGTCCCTTGGGGGCAGGTCCCAGTACCTCTGACTTACAGCTCCGTGCTGCCGATCGCCACATGCCGGGTCTTCTCGGTCTACCATCTCAAGGTGGAGTCTTCCTCCACTCCCCAGAAGAAGCGTCGCCATGGCTGCAAAGGCAGACGGCTCGCCGCTGCAACCAGCAACTCTGACAGGACTATTCTTGTCGGTGACTTGCGGATTCGCCTCGATGGGAGCAAACCAATCATACCCCAGGAATGGACCGTTCCCACCATTTCTACCTCCAACCGTTTTGACCTCTTGCGACAAATGCGCGAGGACGTGGCAAAGCTTAGAGGAGCGGGTTCCTCGATAGCAGTCCGGGGGCACCCACCGCAGCCCGATACACGGGCTCCCAAGATAACTCGTCAAAAAAACGGTGACAAGAAAGACCAGCAATCCATCTTGAGGAGAATATGGGTCACCCCAGAGGAAGCTCAAGCCGTTCAAAGGGCACGTATTAGAAACCCCCTGCGAGCACTCAGACGCGGCATTGGGCGGGATGCGACTGGCCTCACAACAGCACCGTCTGACGACACCCAGTCGTCTAATGTCCCCCGCACAAGCAAGCAGAGGCAAAGGCGAGCCTGCTCCCGGGCCCTCCATCAGCCTGTCCCGGGCTCTCCTCCGACCGATATCGGGAGTGAGCCCCCTCTACAACGCACCTCAGTCTTTGACAGACTAGGGGCGCCTGTTCACCCCGAGCGGCACCCGCGCAGGAAGCGGACGGCCCGGCTCATCAATGACGTGGTTCGAGTGTTTGCGTGCTACACCACCGAACACCAGCAGGACACCCAGTCTGATGACCTGAATCAACCCCTCTCCCACTTCAGGAGGCCGCGCCATCAGGTTCCGCCACATCCCCTAATAGGTCACATCAGCACTTCTGCCGGATCGCAGGTGTCGAAACGTATGGAAGAAGTCCTAGTGGAAGACCGTGACCCTCCTACCATTGCGGAGCCGGTCAACAACGACCCTCCTGCAAACAATTCTCAAGAAGTGACCCTCGATACTCTCATGGATGAGAACCAGCATCTGAAGGCCCTCCTGCAAGACCTTCTCCCAGAACAGGACCTCCATCCTCAGCAACCTGCCAGGCCTCCGGCCGAGGCACCAGCACCGCCAGCAGCCCGCGAGACTGCCAACACCTCAGCGGTGATCACCCGAACTCTGTTGGCAACTGGGTTTGGCACACCCCCGGTTGAGGCTCAGCCATGAGCCTCCCATACGGCAATGCCGGAAAATCTCCTGGCACAACGCCAGATGATCGAGCGTATTGTCAAGAGAAAGCTTGCCCAGTATGGTGAAGGGGTTGTCACAGTAGATCTCTACATTGTGCCCTACTCGCTTCACCACCAGCTGAAAAAGCTTCCTCCGGAGTACGCCAAGTCCTCAAAGCTGTAAAAGTTCGACGGGCAGGGGTCACCACATGAACACTTGGCCTACTATGTTACGGTCATGGGCGAGTTAGTGTTGGATGAGTCATACCTCCTCCGCTACTTTGCTACTTTGCTTACGGGAATGGCCTTCCAATGGTATTCCCGCCTGAAGCCTGGCTCGGTCATCGACTGGGCAGATCTCCAGAAGAAGTTCCTCGACCGCTTTCAAACGGCCAAGTGAAAGATCTCCCTGGCCGAGCTCTGCTCTCTCCAGCAAAGGAAGGGTGAGAGTGCCCTCGACTTCATCAAGAAGTGGCGAGACCTTAGCATGAGGTGCGTTAATCCACCCATCCAGGAGGATGCCATTACTATATGCCGTCGAGGTCTGGCGACTGAGGTCAGCGAAAAGCTTCTCGGCGCCAACATCAAAGGCTTTGACCAACTCAATTCGGCTGTCACCGAAATAGAGATGTTCTTCGTCGACAACCCGAGCTATGCTGCAGCAAAGGGTAAGCAAGAGCGAGAATGCCAATCCGGTAATGATGTGACACGATATGCAGCGGAGGACAAAGATATCAATTTGATGTGTCGCGACTCCCGTGGACCTAGGATAGCAAGCAGCACTATGAGTCGGCAACGTCGCACATGCGGCTTCGCTCGCGGAAGCACACTCGGATCCGTAGAAGGACCGGCGATGGTGGTGAGGGTCCGAGGTTGGGCCTCGGGGCTCCAAGGGTCGGCCGGATAGGGGTAGATCCCAATGGGCTAGGGATGCCTGATTTCAAGGGCTGCCGGCACGCCGAGGGCGTGGGATGCAATGGCTCTCTCTCAACTCGCTCCGCGGTGAACACTTGATTCGATTGAATTATAGATCGAGCGCTCGTCTCACCTCCGACGAACAACTAAGAGTGATACTAAGCTAGCAATGGTAATAACCAGCAGCGAAGAGTGGCCAGGAGCTCACCTGATTGGCGTGAAGACGCCGATCCCGGTCGGAGACGAGGGCGAGCGGGGAAGTGTGCTCCCCGCACACTGCGCCGGTGAAGCTTCAAAACATGTTCAAGAGTACAATTACTACACCTCGCGCAGGAGGGTGATGTCGGGGGTGGGAATTGGTTAATTATAGACAAACACTACCACCACGCAGGGTGGGGCGGTAAACCGGCCAGGCGGGGATGGGAGGACGGACCGAAGTGGTAAAAAAAGGAAATCAATGTGGGTTCAGCTGCAATCTGGACTGCTGGATAGGGTGCTGTTGTTGGCTCCGTCCCGGGCTTGTCCGGACTCCGAATTGAGCGAAACCACCTCGCAATGATTCCTGACTTGAAGCCAGTGTTGTCTGAATTTTTGGGCGGCCTCTGGAGCCAGGGACTGGCAACACCAGTGACTGAACAGAGTCGGCAGATGTGGTCTCTGGCCGGACCTGTTCTGTAGCAGCAGGTTGCAGACGCTGTTGTGAGCTCTCCCGAACTCCGAATGGCACGAAACCAGCGTCGTCGTCTCCGTGGTCGAGGTAGCTTTCTGCTGGAGTTCATGGGGCTGCGATCCAAGGCCGTGGACAGTCGGTGTACCCTGAAGAGTAGGCACTGGTCGCAGCAGACTGCAGGAGGCAGATCCGCGTGACAGAGGGATGCAATTTGTAACTCTGGATCCTGGATGCCGAATGTCATTCCGTTTCTTGCTTCTGGTCGTGGACAGATGGAGGAAGAATTTTGAAGAAGAGAGTTTAGCCTGATTCCACCACGGTTAGTCGTGGTGCAGCAACGAACCGGGTTGCAGACTCTGGCCACAGCGGCTACCAGAAATGAACAGTGGATTTCAGACGTTGTCCTGGCCACTCCCGGATGCCAAATCTCGAGCCGCCGGAGTTTCTGGAACCGTGGACAATCCCTCTGCGCTGCTAAACTGACGGGGAAGCCGTCTGATGTCGGGGTGGACTGGGGGATGCCAATGAGTGGAGGCAGGTCACTGCCCACTGTGGGAGGCAGCCCCGACCAGTCGAGGGAGAAAGACCAAAACTCTGACCTCCGGATGGCGAACGCACTTCCGCTTCTTGATCCAGTAAGAGGACTGGTGGAGGAATATATTTGTAGATAAACTCACAACTTGAATCTCTCACCGTCGGCCGTGGTGTAGCTTTGAACAGGGTTCAGGGGCTCTGCTGATGGAGCTCTGCGCAGTCGGGGTAGAACAGCTCTCCCGGTTGGCCACGAACTCGGAACGGGATGATTCCACCTCGCTTGCGAAGGGGACTCGCAGACCTTTCTGTCGATGTAGGCCACGCCTCTGGATGTAGCTTTATGACTCCGGGGACACTTCTGCTAGTTGCAACCCTTTTCTGCCACCTGCAGACTGATCAAGATGAAGAGAAGGGGTGGTGGTGGAACTAGGGGTAGGGATGGGGATTGGCAATATTGGAGATGGTGGGGTGGAGGGTCGATGGGAGAGGGAGTGTAGGGGTGTGGAGAGGAATGGAGCTGGGGAGATGGAGGTCCAAGAGGGGGAGGGGAGAGGAGGCCGCGGCTAGGTGAGAGGGGAATGAGGGGGTCGGCCAAGGCAAGTGGGGAGATGAGTGGGTGGAGAGGGGTGCGCAAGTTTGAAGTGGGGGGGGGGGTTGATTGCTTGGGGATATGAAAGGATATGTGGGGAAGTGGAGGGGTTGCTTGGGGGAGAGGGATGGTTTCCTTGGAGGTGGGGAAGGTGTGTGGGGGATTGGAAGAGTCACTTGGGAATGTGGAAGTGTTAATGGGAGTTATGGACCTAGGGGATGTGAAAGGGTGGGGGCTGAGGTGGCTGCTGATGTGGCAAGTGGGGAAGGTGAAGGGGCAGGTGCGCCCTAGGGAGAGAGAGGGGGTTCGCCCCTAGGAGAGAGGGAGAGAGAGAATTAGAGAGAGAGAGCTAGAGAGAGAGAGAGAGAAGACTCAAGGGGATTCAAGTGGGTTCAAGTTTCATTCATTCATCAATTACCCTCTTCAAGTGGGGGATTGGGGTCCTTATATAGGAAACCCACAATTTACAATAAGTCCTCACATTGTGGACAACTGACAGAAGATCAAAGGTTGGGGAAGGGGGCGCCCATGGGCCAGGCCCAATAGCCTACTAAGCTAGTTAATGAAACTTGGACTTAGGTAAATGACTAACTAACTTAGGTAATAGACTCAATAAAAGGCAAAATTACATGATAATGACTCAAGAAAATTGTGGAATTTATATAGCTAGACTCCAAAAATCATGGCGAGCAAAATGGCGAGTAGCAGGACCCTCGGAGGTATGTGAAGGAGTAAGCGATGTCCCCATCATACTCCCGGGGTGCGGAGAACTTGACTCCGTCGAGTAAGGGACCACCGGGGGAGCAGCTCAGGGCGTCCTGCAATCTCCAAAACCAACCTGCACCTGCGACCAGGGGACGGCTCTTCATCCTCTCAAGGCGGCCCGGACACACCCTCATGCTGGCGATGGAACCCTGCTGGCATAGTCTTGCCCCTCTGTGTACACGTCGGGCTCTCAAGGCTGTTTTGTGGAAGCACTCCGGGGTGTCCCTCTTAAAGGAAGTTATAGGCTCAAAGTACTCACTGGGATTAACCGCGGTGCCCATGTAGGGTGCCGGATCAGCCGCATGATAATTGGGGTATATCCCATAGCCCATTAGTAAATCTAATCCATAAGTCAGGTTTGCCAAAGCCACTTGGAACATGAAAGGTCCAAGTCCTCGTGCCCTTGATTTGGAGGTGGCCCTAAGATAGAGTCGTTCCAATGCCACCATCGCGAGGTTACCTCCTTGGATTTCAAAGTGCCACCCTTGAGTTATAGCCCGCTCATTATGATCGTTACTACCCATATTTTGATGCTTGCTTGAATGAGAATGCTTTGAGTGATGGTGCGGTGGGGGTGGGAAGTATGTGGTATGCAGAGGGGGACCGGGGCAACCGTACATAGACCTATCATTCATGGATGTGATGAGGCATCTTGTGGACTCAGGGGGGCCTGGGAAACCATAGGTGGATCTATCGTGTATGGCTGTGAGAATTACCGGGGGACCCGGACATCCATGTGTGCTCCATTCAAGTGTAAGGGCTATGAAGAATGTGGGTGGGCCAGCACAACCAAATGTAGGCCAGTTATGCATTGAGCCTAAACTGTGCGTGACATGCATGGGAGGGCTGGACTCATGACCCTTGTCGTATGATGTGACATGCCAAGATGGGTGCTTTCTTCTCCTAGAGATGATGACCATGTGTGTGGGTATGGGGTGACCTTTAAGCTCCCATTTGTAAGGGTCGAAGGGATCATAGTAGGTATGCATCATGGGGTGGGGCACTACCTTGTTCCCTAGGTGTATACTGCCCATGGTCATGGTTCCCTTGGTGTGGACTGGGTCTAGGACGAGGTGTGTTGGTTCTAGCATGGTTGGTAAGGGTAGGAGGGAGTGGGTGGTGGGTAGGGCGGCCAGGTCCCATGGATTCATTGTCTTCCACGGGGTGGGATCAAAGGGGTCGTGGAATGTGTTACCAAGGGTGAGGTATTCTTTCACCTCAAGGTCTCCAAATGAGGGTGAGTCCTCCTCCTCAAATGTAGTAATTGAACCGAAGTTCGAGGAGGGTTGTTTGGTCATGTTTGGATTGTTTGGCATCCTACCCGAAAAAAGTAACTCCAACTCGCAGATAGCATCGGGCTCTTCGGGTATGGGGAGGGATAAAAGAAGGTCGCTAGTGTAGCAACCCACAGTGTAAATGGAAGAGATGGACCCGACACATAGATGTAGGAGGTTAAGACTCCTAGGTTGGTCGGCTACCGTGGTCAACATTCCAGTTAGCTTCATTTGCCAAGTTAGACCCTCAAGAAAATCCCCTAATATTTCCACCTGATAGGATGATTGGATTGTGGTGTGATAGGTGGATACGGGTACTATAGGAAGATTTTGCTCCATGAGTGGGTAAGCATGGACCACGAGATCTCCCAATGGGTTCTCCTTTAGCCAACGTGAAAGGGGTTCTCCTATGATAAGCTCGGTCCTTATTAAGGAGGGTGGTGTAAGGTGAAGACCACCATGTGAAGTTCCTTCTTCTTCCTGGACATGGGCGATCTCTATGGCGGGGGTTGGTGTGTTCACCTCTATGGGGTCGGGTATGGGAATCATGGGTTCCTTTATCAAGGAGGTGAGATGGTTCCTTGAGGGTGGGGTGGTGAGTGTAGGTGTGTGGTACCCCCGGGGTGGGAGGTAAAGGGGAACTTGGTTTGGGATCGGTAAGGGGAGAAGTGGGGGCCTAGGTTGGGGTTGGGTAGGGATTGGTAGTGGAAGATGGATGGGTTGAGGAGGATTGGGTTGATTGGTTTTAGGGGGTGTGTCTCTTTTAGGGGAAGATGGAGGGGTGGTTTTGGGGACCAAGGAAGTTTGTGAAGTGTGGGTTGGTGGGAGAGTTTTGGGTGGGGTGGTGGTGGCCATCATGGGCCTAGGTGGAGTGGATATGGGGTCCATACGGGTTGGAATGGTGAGGGTGGAGTGAGCCATGATGCTTCCTCCACTTGGGATGGGAACTTCTTGGCCTAACCCATGATATTGTGATTCATACTCCTCTTCCCAATCGGGGGAGGCCTCATATTCCTCAACTTCAATCTCATTCCTTTGTGGTGTAGGGGTCTTGCTCTCCAGGGGAGTGGGAAGGCCTTTTGGCGATGCGGTGGTGCAAGTTGGAATTATTTGGGGTGGTGGGGTTTGGGTCCTAGTGGAGGCCTTGGGTTGACTGGGAGGAAAAGGGGGAGTGGGAGTGCTCCTCGGGATATGGTCCTCACGGTAGGAGTGGGACGATCGGGGGGCGTAGATCTTCCTAAGCTCACTCTTCATCTCTTCCCATGAGTGAATGGGCTCTTGCCCCCAAACCCTTCTGAATCTCTCTTTGTGTTCCCACATTTTCTTAGCTAGAACCTGAAGTCGTGCCTTGGCCCTGCGGACTCTCTCGGATCCATATACCCAAGTACTCTCAAAGTCCCTTTCCATGGTATTCTCCCACCTAAGATAGGCATGAGGATTTCCATCAAAATGAAGGTCCTCATCTACAATGTAGTCCATGTGGAGGGGGTCAATCGGACCATTTGGCCAACGAGGGGTATGCATGATGATCGGGTGATGAATGCAACTGCCCTAGGACAAGACTTAGTAGAGACAAGTCTAGAACTTGCTCTGATACCAATTTGATGTGACACGATATGCAGCGGAGGACAAAGATATCAATTTGATGTGTCGCGACTCCCTTGGACCTAGGATAGCAAGCAGCACTATGAGTCGGCAACATCGCACATGCGGTTTCGCTCGCGGAAGCACACTCGGATCCGTAGAAGGACCGGCGATGGTGGTGAGGGTCCGAGGTTGGGCCTCGGGGCTCCAAGGGTCGGCCGGATAGGGATAGATCCCAATGGGCCAGGGATGCCCGATTTCAAGGGCGGCCGGCACGCCGAGGGCGTGGGATGCAATGGCTGACTTCAGCCTGATTCCTTCGCCGTTGGTCGCGAAGCAGCTTCCAATCGGGCTCAGGCTTTCTGCAGGTGGTGTCTGGCGCAGTCGGGGTAGAGCAGCTCTCACGGGCGGCCACGAACTCGGAATGGAGTGATTCCACCTCGCCTGTGAAGAGGACAGGGAGGCCTTTCCATAAATATAGGCCACGCACCAAGAAGCCTCAAGATGTTGTCGTGGTCATCGCTGCAATCAGGGGCTTGTCTGCAGGTCGACCCTGCACAAAAGCTGAAGTGACTCTTTGGGGGAGAATGGTCTCCTTGGAGGGTATAGCTGGTGGAGAGGTGTCTATGTGGGGATGGGGAGCTGTTGGGGGATGGAATGGGTGGTAGTGGAGGTGGAGGTGGAGGTGGAGAGGAGGGCGGAGCTAGCAGGGAGTGGTGGTGGAAATGGCTGGCTGCCACTAGGTCAAGGGGGGGGGGGTGAGGGGTGGCCGGCCAAGGCAATGGAGGTGGAGAGGGGTTGAGGGGGTCGACCCTAGGAGGGAGGGGAAGGGGGTGGACGACCTTGGGATGGTAATGGGTGTCTTGGGGAGGGGAAGAGACCTCTTGGGAGGTGGAGTAATGCTTGGGAAGGGGGAGGGATGCATTGGGAAGGTGAAAGGGTGCTTGGGGAGATGGAAAAGTTAATGGAGAGAAATAATGGGGCCTTGGGAGTTGAAGGGACTTGCCTAGGTGGCAAGTGAGGTGGCAAGGGGTGAGGAGAGAAGGGAATTTCGAACTAGAGAGAGAGGGAGGGAGGAGAGAGAGGGGGTTCGCCCCAAGGAGGGAGGGAGAGAGAGAATTAGAGAGAGAGAGCTAGAGAGAGAGAGAGAAGACTCAAGGGGATTCAAGTGGACCTATGATAGCAAGCTCTGATACCATTTGATGTGACACGATATGCATCGGAGGACAAAGATATCAATTTGATGTGTCGCGACTCCCTTGGACCTAGGATAGCAAGCAGCACTATGAGTCGGCAACGTCGCACATGCGGTTTCGCTCGCGGAAGCACACTCGGATCCGTAGAAGGACCGACGATGGTGGTGAGGGTCCGAGGTTGGGCCTCGGGGCTCCAAGGGTCGGCCGGATAGGGATAGATCCCAATGGGCCAGGGATGCCCGATTTCAAGGGCGGCCGGCACGCCGAGGGCGTGGGATGCAATGGCTCTCTCTCAACTCGCTCCGCGGTGAACACTTGATTGGATTGAATTATAGATCGAGCGCTCGTCTCACCTCCGACGGACAACTAAGAGCGATACTAAGCTAGCAATGGTAATAACCAGCAGCGAAGAGTGGCCAGGAGCTCACCTGATCGGCGTGAAGACGCCGATCCCGGTCGGAGACGAGGGCGAGCGGGGAAGTGTGCTCCCCGCACACTGCGCCGGTGAAGCTTCAAAACATGTTCAAGAGTACAATTACTACACCTCGCGCAGGAGGGTGATCTCGGGGGTGGGAATTGGTTAATTACAGACAAACACTACCACCACGCAGGGTGGGGCGGTAAACCGGCCAGGCGGGGATGGGAGGATGGACCGAAGTGGTAAAAAAAGGAAATCAATGTGGGTTCAGCTGCAATCTGGACTGCTAGATAGGGTGCTGTTGTTGGCTCTTTCCCGGGCTCGTCCGGACTCCGAATTGAGCGAAACCACCTCGCAATGATTCCTGACTTGAATCCAGTGTTGTTTGAATTTTTGGGCGGCCTCTGGAGCCAGGGACTGGCGGCACCAGCGACTGAACCGAGTCGGCAGATGTGGTCTCTGGCCGGACCTGTTCTGTAGCAGCAGGTTACAGACGCTGTTGTGAGCGGTCCCGAACTCCGAATGGCACAAAACCAGTGTCATCGTCTCCGTGGTCGAGGTAGCTTTCAGCTGGGGTTGATGGGGCTGTGATCCAAGGCCGTGAACGGTCGGTGTGCCGTGAAGAGTAGGCACTGGTCACTGCAGACTGCAGGAGGCAGATCCGCGCGATGGAGGGATAAAATTTGTAACTCTGGATCCTGGATGCCGAATGTCATTCCGTTTCTTGCTTCTGGTTTTGGACAGATGGAGGAAGAATTTTGAAGAAGAGAGTTCAGCCTGATTCCTCCACGGTTAGTCGTGGTGCAGCAACGAACCGGGTTGCAGACTCTGGCCACAGCGGCTACCAGAAATGAACAGTGGATTTCAGACTTGTCCCGGCTGCTCCCGGATGCCAAATCTCGAGCCGCTGGAGTTGCTGGAACCGTGGACAATCCCTCTGCGCTGCTAAACTTACGGGGAAGCCGTCTGATGTCGGGGTGGACTGTGGGATGCCAATGAGTGGAGGCAGGTCACTGCCCACTGTGGGAGGCAGACCCGACCAGTCGAGGGAGAAAGACCAAAACTCTGACCTCCGGATGGAAAACGCACTTCCGCTTCTTGATCCAGTAAGAGGACTGGTGGAGGAAGATATTTTTATAAGAACTCACAACTTGAATCTCTCACCGTCGGCCGTGGTGTAGCTTTGAACAGGGTTCAGGGGCTCTGCTGATGGAGCTCTGCGCAGTCGGGGTAGAACAGCTCTCCCGGTTGGCCACGAACTCGGAACGGGATGATTCCACCTCGCTTGCGAAGACGACTCGCAGACCTTTCCGTCGATGTAGACCACGCCTCTGGATGTAGCCTTATGACTCCGGGGACACTTCTGCTAGTTGCAACCCTTTTCTGCGACCTGCAGACTGATCAAGATGAAGAGAAGGGATGGTGGTGGAACTAGGGGTAGGGATGGGGATTGGCAATATTGGAGATGGTGGGGTGGAGGGTCGATGGGAGAGGGAGTGTAGGGGTGTGGAGAGGAATGGAGCTGGGGAGATGGAGGTCCGAGAGGGGGAGGGGAGAGGAGGGCGCGGCTAGGTGAGAGGGGAATGAGGGGGTCGGCCAAGGCAAGTGGGGAGGTGAGTGGGTGGAGAGGGGTGCGCAAGTTTGAAGTGGGGGGGGGGTTTGATTGCTTGGGGATATGAAAGGATATGTGGGGAAGTGGAGGGGTTGCTTGGGGGAGAGGGATGGTTGCCTTGGAGGTGGGGAAGGTGTGTGGGGGATTGGAAGAGTCACTTGGGAATGTGAAAGTGTTAATGAGAGTTATGGACCTAGGGGATGTGAAAGGGTGGGGGCTGAGGTGGCTGCTGATGTGGCAAGTGGGGAAGGTGAAGGGGCAGGTGCGCCCTAGGGAGAGAGAGGGGGTTCGCCCCTAGGAGAGAGGGAGAGAGAGAATTAGAGAGAGAGAGCTAGAGAGAGAGAGAGAAGACTCAAGGGGATTCAAGTGGGTTCAATTTTTATTCATTCATCAATTACCCTCTTCAAGTGGGGGATTGGGGTCCTTATATAGGAAACCCACAATTTACAATAAGTCCTCACATTGTGGACAACTGACAGAAGACCAAAGGTTGGGGAAGGGGGCGCCCATGGGCCAGGCCCAATAGCCTACTAAGCTAGTTAATGAAACTTGGACTTAGGTAAATGACTAACTAACTTAGGTAATAGACTCAATAAAAGGCAAAATTACATGATAATGACTCAAGAAAATTGTGGAAATTATATAGCTAGACTCCAAAAATCATGGCGAGCAAAATGGCGAGTAGCAGGACCCTCGGAGGTATGTGAAGGAGTAAGCGATGTCCCCATCAGGTAAGGAGGTGAATATTGTTGAATTCACCCCTACCGCCAAAGCCGATAAAGAGACCGAACAAATTGGCTCTGACAAAAAGCCAGCGGACAAGCCGGTCGCTCCTTCCTTCTCAGAGCGCATGAAGACTCCCTTCTCATTCAAGAAGGAACATACGAAGATGCTCTTCGACCTCTGCATGGCCCAGAAGATTGTCGAGCTGCCAAAAATTCGCAAGCAGGACGAGGCTCTGAAGACCAACGACCCTAGCTATTGCCCGTATCATCGCATGCTGGGCCACTCAATTGAAGATTGATATGTCTTCAAGACCCAGGCACAGAAGCTGATCCGAGACGGCCACGTTAAAATGAAGAGCAGTCTCGTTCATCCTCTATAACCACATACGTGGTCTAGACCAGCTAAGGCAGCACGCATGGTCCACTACCTGGCCAGCGTGATCCATATGATGGCTGCGTCCTCTCTCTACGATGTCCAAGTGGGGGAGCTCAGCACCAGTCAGGATGAACATTCACTTTGGTATCCGAGGTGGAGGCCCTTGCATGATAACAGACCCCTCTCCTTCCCCAAGGAGAGAACTCGATGACTCTTCGATATCCTCGTCGAGAGAGGGCAAATCATGCCCTGCGACTCACCGGCTGACTACACCCATTGGGACTTTAGTCACCCCCAATACTACCCCTTCCACGCCAGAGTCTGCCACCCGATCAAGTCCTGTGAGGAAGTTCAATACCACATTCAGGAACAAATCCAATGGGAGCAGATTGATGCAGAGGGGAACTCCATGTCACTTGTCAGGCTTCGACAAGCGGTCGAAGAAATCCTGAGCATCGCCAGGGATGCGCCAGAATGGCCAGAATCCCCTCAAGAAAATGGGCACGGGCTGCCTTACCAGCATCCTCCAGAATGGCTCGAGTTCCGAGATAACAACCAAGAAGTGCTCAAGCGATTACGAAGGCGTAGAGAGCGGGATGCCAGTCAAGAGATTGAGCTGACCGATTTCTCAGTCAACGTCATCCATTCCCCTGCTCCTCTGGCCCTTGCGGGCTCCTAGACATCAGCATCCGGCCAGCCAACCCCAGCCACTTCGGTTGTGCGGTGGCGGTCCTGGCGGGAGCTAGAGTCTCTCACTTTCCTTGAAGAAGACACCGCCAGGCTCCTCCGGGTCCTTCTCGGCCGAGAGGACGTTCTGGTGGATGAGACGACGATGGGCTCCTCAGCTGTCTCTCGTCATCCCCCCGTCCTATCTCCGTCTCCGACGTCCGTGGACAGGAAGGGAAAGCAAAAGTAGGGTGAGCTCCCGGCTCAACCTTGTCACACTCCCTCAGCGGATGGGACGTCGGGTCCTCTCTGCTTACCCTTTAACACAATCCGAAGTACAAAGATGTTGGCCTAGAGAGATGGCGGACAAGAAGGGGGGTTGAATTATCCCCTTCCGAGATGGCAGATTTTAAAAACTTTTTTAAGTAAACACAGTGGAATTAAAACTAACAACGTTAATTACCCTAAACAGATGTGAGATTAAAAGAGTTCTCTCAAGATTTCCGATCTCACTCGAATTAACAATGCAACTAATCAGATATGAATAAAGACAGATAGCAGAAAGCAGAGGTAGCAATGTGTAGTAGAGCAGTGAATAAACATCTATCAAGTAGACCTGTGAATGGAGGTAGGAGAAATGGACAATCACACATGCATTCACACGGGACGTAAAGATTTTTAGGTGGTTCGGGACCACGACGGGCTCCCTACGTCCACCCCCCACCGAACCCGGTGAGGCTTCACTAACACGCTACCGAAGTAGCAACACGGGGATGAACCCCAACACCACACACGCTGCTTCCGCAGTAATACACACACGCAGTCGGGGAACTCACCTCGGACATAAAAACCACACGGAGACTCAACTCCGTTCACCACACACTGATGTTCTTTGATGTTCAGAAAAGTAAGAAGATATACAATATAGCTCCCAGTAGTATGTAAATAGAAAAGACTATCATCATGAAATGGATAAAAGATGTAGAAAGTTTCCCCTTCATTTTTCCACTAGCCGTTAGAAGATATTTCTTGAAGTTCAGGTTGGGGGAGTTGAATCCGCAGGATGTTGGAGCAGCCGGTCCAAGAGATCCAAGATGTGTTCCTTCAAACCCAAGCTCCAATCGCTCCTATAAACACCGTGAACAGATGAGTCTATCAACGCCCTCTCCTCTCCACCTTGTGGCCACACTCCTTTCTTCTCCCTACAACAGATAGAACAATATTAGCACGAGGATGCCTTCTGCTTCGATGGAGATCGCAGGGTATAAATAGGGCAAGTTAAGACCACAAAGCCCTTGTAAAAACCCTTCAAATACACACCCAATAGATGGGTGAAACCCTAAGGGTAATGGGGTAAAAATAGTAAAAGATCAGTCCAATCGGATCACAAAGTGGGTCTTACGAAACCCATCTAGAAAACACGATCCGAACACCCCAAAAGAAGTGTGAAGAAGTGTCGACTCTTGCAGTCAACACTCTTTTCAAGGCGCTCTGCCAACATACAGAAAAACCATTACACAGGCTAAGGTCTATGCAAAGAACCATGAAGTGAAAAGGCAGGGTCGATACATGCGGTAGGTGCATGTTGTTTAGACAAGGGTCGGTGCAAGGTTTAACTGCGTGCACAGTGCAAATGCAAGGTTGAAACTCGGTGCACAAAGGACAGGGTCGGTGCATGTATGCAAAGACCAGGTCGGTGCAAGTATGCAAAGACCAGTACATATGAAACTCGGTGCATATATGAGCACTTGTGTAAAACACAAAAAAGAACACAAGGATAGAAGTCGGTGCACAAATGAATAGGGTGGGTGCAAGTTTTTGAAACTTGCCAAATGATAGTCGGTGCATGCAAGTGGAACAAAAGATAAGGTCGGTGCAAAGTGAAACTCGGTGCAAGCTTTTAAAGGAAGACAAAGAAGGTCGGTGCATATAATAAAAGACCTGAACGCACATATCAAAGGGTCGGTGCAAAGTCAGGTCGGTGCATGAATTGAGTAGCCTTGACAGGGTTGATGCATAGGAGGACAAGGTCTGTGCAACTGCCAAGGAATGTCGGTGCAACACCCAGGGTCGGTGCAAGATTTTATGGGATGAGGTAAAGATTTGTGCACATGAGCAACCCAGTGCATATGCTAGTGCAAATGCAAGATGTGGTCGGTACAAGTTTTTAAACTTGCCAAATGACAGTCGGTGCAATGCCAAGGTCGGTGCAAACTTCACAAAATAGCAAAAAATAGGTCGGTGCATATAAGGTACATGCTTTAGATATGAACGGGCTGGTGCAAGTTTTTCAAAACAACAAATGTGAAGGTCAATGCACATTCGTGAAATAGCAAAGAACAAAAACAAAAATCACCCAGGGGTCGACCCACGTGACTTCCAAGCCTGGACCTGTGGGGTTTTGAGAACTGAACTCTCAGGGGTCGACCCTTGGGGTCGACCCATGCAACCAACCAACATGAAAATAGAGAGACCCGAAGGCTCGGGAACTCTCAGGGGTCGACCCATGCACTGAAATCCAGAAACTAATGATATGCAATGAATTAACGACCAAACTAGCAGGGGCCTATCTAGGCAATGAGAAACACATTCAAACATGAAATATTACCATTGATCCAATGGATTGAGAGACAATTGACCATGCATGTTTAAGAACATCAATTTCATATCAATACACATAGAGATCACTCAATTCAATGAATCAAAGTCAAGCCATTGAACTTCAATAAAAATGTAATGAGCTACAGCAACATCAAGGGAACTTTAACCCCATTGAGACAATGAACTAGGCAACAGAATAGTATGCAAGTAGGGTCATAAAACCAACACCATAACTTGGATTTATTTAGAAGGAAATTGAACAAGGTGTTGTAAACCACTATCACTAAATAATCATGAAAGGCAAGCATGAAGTCATATGCAATAAAACAAGTCTTCCCACATTGAGATGCAATCAATATAAGTCCCAAAACATGAAAGGGCTTTCAACCCCAATCAAGACACTATGAACAGATTCACATGAATTACTAATTCAGTCCAGTACAAATTGAACCTTCACAACCATGGACAGCAAAATGTCAAGCATTTATGTCAGTTCATTAAAAACCCCATATAGGATATGCATTAAAGCACCAATAATACAGAGCTACCAAAACACAATGTTTTCACAAGTTAGTTCTAAAGTCTCATGCACAGCATGCATGAGGCAACATCAGAATTGTATTCATGAAGGACCATAAAAATTCAACCTGCAAGGCAAGATATCATCATGTTAGCTTGTTTATCATGAATACGTTTTCCACTAAACAAGCACACAATATTTTCACTTTAGAGCAAACATAAAATACACAATATATTGGAATCATCAAAATCATTGTCAAAGACAAAGAGAGGGCACACGGAACTCAACAATCTCCCCCTTTTTGATGATGACAATATATTGTGACCACCAAAACTCTCTCCCCCTTTGACATTATCAAAAAGTGGGGGGGCTAGAGACACGACCAAATGTGAAAATTTTAACATGTGTGGCGTACGAACCCAGCAATAACTCTCCCATGAAAGGAAGGTGTGAAGACCAAGAACCAAGTAGGAATTTGGAATTAGATGTGCAATTAGCAGATGTGTGAAATAAGTGCAAATGCTCAATTTTGTAATTTTTTGCTATATATATGACTAATTCTGCACAAGTAGTATAAAGAAACTATGCTATATGCAGAATGTAAAAACTAAGCTATGTACAAAATGTATTGTGCTCAAGAGCACGTTATTCTCTCCCAATTGTCAAGAACAAAAACCAACTGACAATGGGTTATTTAACCAGTTGTTTACAAGTATAACCTATAGATGCAAACTATGGATGGAAATATGATATTGTGAACAAACGGATCATGCATTCAGGCACTCAAGCATGCATAAATAAATATAGACTCATGCAAGTCCCTTCGGGACGGGTGTAATGATTATGCAATCGATTATAGAACATGATGTGCATGTATAATACTAAGAAGGTCATGCTTACATAAATAAAGTACTACACTAACCATGAAAGATGACTGATTCATAAAGGACATTCAAACAATCAAACCCAAGGTGTATATGTGAAAGATTGAGCAATGAACTCCAAAGTAATATGGATAATCATATTTTCTAAAGAACACCAAAAATAACTCATCATCCATACACTTTCATACACAATGCTTGAATATTGGTTGCTACGTATGACCCCAAATTTTTTTTGTAATTACTAAAAATGGTGTGACTAACCTTTTGACACGAGTTGTGTCCTTTATCTTAGGGACACTTCTCGGTTACTCAGTTTCGTCCCTTATCTTAACTGTGGATATTGTCACTTTTCGACGCGAGTAGTATCCTTTGTCTCAGGGACACTTCCCGGCTACTTGGTGCCAAATCACACTTATTTTAATATGGATTAGTTTCACCTTTCGACGCGAGTTTACTCCTTTATTTCAGGGGAGATTCCCGGCTACTCAGATCCACGTTCCACTCATACAAATATTGGGTGGGATAAATGGCTTTTTCCTCATGAGACATGTGATTTCCATGTAGAGAATCAAGAGTTCTGAAAAGTGTAGAGTAGAAAATAGTAATTCTTATTAGATTGTTTCATTATCTCAAAATGGAGCAATTTATGTGGGTGGTTGTATAGAATGTAAGAAATGAATTAGTCTAATCACAGTAATGTCTCCCCCTAAATGTATGCACGGTTATAAAAAAATCTCCTCCTTAATATATGCCATGTAACAAACATGTCTAAATCAATACAATTTCATTTTTAGCAAGAGTCATAGAAAGAGTCAAAAAGATTGGTGATATTTTATATATATTCAAGCATGCATTGAAATGGATTTTTCACACAGGTTGATTACCGGTATATGGCGGAGGTTAAGGTCCGAAGACCCTGCTCACGCATAAGGAAAGCTTCCAGGTGGATGTAATCCACCTTTCCACTAACATCAATTTATATACCGGTTAACCATGGCATTTAAGCAGCCAAATATGTAACGTATATGTAAGTGTGTGCATGTAAACTGAAGGATGATTGGAAATCATTTCTACTTATAAATAAGCATGGACATGCATGGTATGAGCATGAAAAATGCGTTTGTGAACTATATATGCACATGTGAACTGGTATTTACAAAAAGTGACTAAAAGTGTGAAAAATGTTATGTTCAAACTAAAGCATTAAAGAACTGAATGTTATTTGCACAATATGAGCAAAAGTGAGAAAGATTTTATACACAATATAAAGCATTTAAAAATTGATATTATTCACAAGTTGTGCAAAGAGAAGTGTTCAAGTTAACTTTTCATCAGACTCAATAGATCTCAAGATTTCAAAAGATGTAAAGATCAGTGAACCAAACTTGCAACAGTTTAATTGCAAACATTTTCCTCCAAACATAGATTTTACCTTTTCAGGTTTTTCAAAATGAACCTAAATAAGATGACTTTCAAAACCAAACCATTTTTCTTTCTCGCTTTGAGAGTCCTTTATTTATTGACTTTCCTTATCCTCAGGGCACCCCTGCAAAATAGATTTCTCATTTCGAGGTTTTGGATACCCAAGTCATCATGGGTCCCGAGGGGTTAGTTCTAGCACGAACAGATGGATTCTTATATTTCTTAGCAAACCAATCATCATCGAATCTCATTGTAGAACAATCATCCATAGAATGACCATTCTCACCACAATAATAGCAATAAGAAAAATTTCTCTTCATAAACCAATTGTCATCATTTTTCATTAAGGAGCAATTATACATTATATGTCCAAGCTCACCACAATAGTGACATGAAAAATTCTTTTTGTCAAACCATTCATCATTGTTTTTCTTTGTGAAGTAACTTTCAAAAACATGACCATGTAATCCACAATAGTAGCAATGAACATTGAAGTTTTTCTTCATAGGTTTTTCATGATTTTTAGAATCATTAACAATTTCCATTCTCGACTTCAATGTCTCATTATCATCGAATTTCATCAAAGAGCAATCATACATATCATGTCCAAAGTTCCCATAATAAAAGCATGAAACATTCATTCTTTTTCTTGATGCATGATTATGTTTAACAATTGGAGGTTTTACGTGCACACAAGAACAATCAACAACCTTTTTCAATTTTTGATTTTCCTTATCACAAGTGGAGAATGACTCATTCAAATTCTTGATTTGATTTTCTAAAGATGAAATATGCAATTCAGACTTAGCAATTTCTCCTTCACACAATGCAAGTTTATTATTCAAGAGAGAATTAATTGTTTTATAACTTGCAATCTCTTGTTCCATAGCATGAAGATTTTCACAATCATCAACAACCACATGTTTACCTTTTTCAAAGGCAAGCAATTTTTTCGATATAGCTGTAGTTAAATGCTTTAACTCTTCATTCTCTTTAGCAAGCTTTTCATTTTGAAGTTTTTCAATAGTCATTGCATTCATGGTTTCATTGGAGTCGACAGACTTGGACAAATCACTCCTCAGATTTCTCAACTCCTCTTCCAATTCAACAGTTTTATCATTTATGTTCTTGAAGCTTTCAATTTCATATCTTAGCTCCTTTAGCCTTTCAGATTCAACATTCCGAATACCTTTCCCTTTTCCAAGAAGGAGCAGTTTTTGAGATATAGCAGTATTCAACTCTTTCAGATTCTCATTATCCTTTTTCATTTGTTGAAGTTCTGAAATTTTTGCTAGTAAAGATTTATTTTCAATTTTCAGAGTTGAAATAGTTTCTTTATAACTAACAACCTCAAGCATTGAAGACTTATTTAATTTCTCAAACTCTACACATTTTTCACATGAAAGATTATCAACATGAGAGCTTTCAATTTTCTTTTTCAATTTCTTGTTTTCAGATTTTAATGTTTTATACCTATCAAACAATTCATCATAAGCATTCATCAACTCATCATAACTAAGTTCATCTTCTTCGTCTGAGTCGGAATTTACCTTAGAACTTTCCTCGCTTTGACGTTTGTAGACACTCTAAAATTGACATCATTATGAGCATATCTCCTATCGCGTTGCGATGCCCCATTTGACCCTCAGATTGACTTATTTGAGTGGTTTCCTCTCTTTTCTTAATATCCAACTTCCCCCAGCTTTCGCACATGTTTTCCTATTTTTTCAGATTTTTCTGAGATTTTTCTACATTTTTCCGTGGGCTTTTCGAATTAGTGGCGGCCACCCTACCGCTATTTAATTAGTGGCAGCCACCCTGCCGCTATTTAACGAATTGGTGGCAGCCACCCTACCACTATTTAACAAATTGGTGACAGCCACCCTGCCGCTATTTAATTAGTGGCGGCCACCATGTCACTATTTAATTAGTGGCAGCCACCCTGCCTCTATTTAACGAATTGGTGGCAGCCTGCCTGCCGCTATTTAAATAGCGCCCAAGAAGGGGGCGCCAATTCTAACAGGCTTCCGTTTTACTGTTTTCGGATTATTTGAAATAGTGACACGCTGTTTTCGGATTATTGGAAATAGTGACACTACGTGAAGTCGCCAATTCATTAAATAGCGACCGGTCGGAAGGTCGCCAATTCGTTTCTTCATATTTTGAGCCAAAATCGGATTAATTTTGATTCCACGACTTCCTGGAAGGTCGCTATTTTGTGAAATAGCGCCGTGTGTAAAGTCACCAATTTCGTTGCCATATTTTGAGGTTTTAACTCCGTCTGAAATTCGTATTAAATTATAAATAGCGACCTCTTCATGGTCGTCAATTCTTTTCAAATTTCGAAAAGTCTGAATCCGTCTCGAAATGCCTCAGAATTAGCGACGCTTCGCGCGAGCGTTATTTTAAATAGCGACCATTTGCTTGGTCGTCATTTCTTTCAGAGATCTGAACTCCGACAGAACCTCCTTCTTTCTCTCTTTTGAGCCCTCTTTCACTTGGGAAAGGTCTCCTAAGGCTTTCTAAGGATGAAGGGACACATGGCTATGGTTTATCACCTTCCAAATCTCATTAAAACATGATTTTCTAATTTTCCTTGGATTAAACTCTGAATTTTGGCCCCATAAATAGGACCCCTCTCTCCCTTGTGTAAAAAGGATGCTCAACTAATCTAAGGGGAGGTGCTATTGGATTGGAGGCTCAAGGAGGAAGTCTTCCACATGTACCAAGGCTCCATCCTATGAAGACTCCCTCCTTATTGAAGATTTGAAGTCTCTTCTTCCTTGGAGTATTTTGAAGATCTCAAGCCCCCCTTTGCCATTGAGAAAAACCAATAAGCCTTTCTCTTCCTCTCTTCTCTTTATTTTATTATCATAAGCATTGCATGCATCATTATTCTATCTCTTTCTTTTATTTCTTTCTATCTTAATATTGAGATCCCCACTTGTGCACTCTAGCACACCTCCAATTGTGCAACACTAGCACACCCCTTTTCATCATATTATCATTTTTTACCTACCCTTTTGCATAGGGGTTTAAGGGTCAACACCCAACAAGGTATGTTCTAGTCCATGCTCTTCATTGTTTATATTTATATTATGGATTTGATGCGACACACTTGGTTCTAATCCATATTTATTTGTTGGTTGTTTTCTTTGTCTTTGCAAGGGTAATCTAAAGAAGAACTCTCTTCATCGGCCGGCCGATAGCAAGAGAAGGTGCACTCACAATCTCCCCTGCATCCTTTTGAGATATTTATATTCACAATCCCTCCATATTCTTTATTATTATATCATTTGAGGCCCGCGTGTCTCTGGCGATCACCTTTCCCTTTAGCATCCACGTATGCTCCCCTTTTCCTCTCTTCCCATGCTTTTCTAGCCATATATTATCCTTTTCTTTTCTTGAGTGGATTTTCTTAGATCTACAAATTGGCGATCACGGCGGGACCACCATTATTTTTCTTTGATTACCCTTCCCCTTTTGCACCCACGGTGTAACTCCCTTTGCGCTCCACGTAGCACTTTCCTTTTTGTTTTATCACTTGTGCATCGCGTGCACATCCCCCTCTCCTTATGTGATTGCCAACTTGTTAGTTTTGGAAAACTCCACTTTCTCATCTCTCCATCTTAAAAAAAATGGATGTCATGCTTTATGTTATGTTGATTGCCTTGATTTGTATGGCCATGTGAGTGTTTGGGCCTTATCTTTCATTGGTTTGGCTCATATCATTGTTCATACTTTCTTTTCTTTGTCTTTTGCATTAGCACTTTCATATTGCATTTGGCTTGGGAGACCTCCTCTCTCTACACTTTTAAGGATCCATACCCCCCTCTTGGTTAAGAAAGGACCCTCCATTGAGCATTCCGTCTCTTTGGATTGAAAATTCCTAAACCAAACCTCCATAAGTCCCCGGACCCGTGGATTCCCTCACGGACGCCGGGCAGGTTGTACCTTGAAGTTCCCCGGGTTTAGTTGGCCTATGCATGGTGAGAGAATGAACCTAGTTGACATTGAAGCAAAATCATATTGAAACTAGGTTCCTATCTTGTGTGACTTATATCACATTTTTTAAAATCACATAATTCACCAAGGTTTAAGTCAAAAAAAAATCAAGCGTAAAACATCAAACTTGTTTGATATCTTTGCAACATTACTTTGATTGAATATTGTGTTGTGCCACTTGTGCTTTGTTGATGATGTGATGTTTTAATGATAGCAACATGAATGAGTCACCACATTGTCTTGAATATGTCTGACCTTTTCTGTGGGAGATTGCATAAGTGAGCCATGTCTGAATTGTGAAGAACGCATGTGTATGCTTGAGTCATGCTGTGATATATTGGCTTGTGCTTGATTTCTGTCCTGTGCATTGCTTCTCTGCTGATATGTTCATGCATTGTCTTAGGCTAAGTCTGTACAGCCTACGTCTCTTGCAGCGTCAACGCTGTGAGCATTCTCAAGTCTGCAGCGTCAACGCTGTGAGTATGCACTTTGTTTCAGGTTCTTCAAGTCTATACAGACTTTAGCGTCTCATTTAGCGTCTAAGGCAAAGTCTACACATTGGCTAAGTGTGTACATCGCTTACATTTCTTGAGACCAAGTCCATACATCGTGAAAGTCTATACACTCCTCTTGGCCTTAGCATCTGTTTTGAAGTCCATACATTGGTCTTCAGTTCAAGTCTGTACAGCGTTACGTTCTCTTTGGAAAGTCTGTACAGCGTCAAGTCTGCACATTGGGGTTTCACGAGAAGTCTACACATTGGTCTCCACCTGAAGTCTATACATTGGCTAAGGGTCTTCAAGTCCATACACAGTTGTCTGATGCATATTGTTTGAAGTCTGTACAACATGCCTTGTTATTCACAACTTTCTTGTTTGTGACTTCCCTAGTGTTTTGATGATGAGCATCACTATGTTAAGTATTCTCATTTTAATCAGATATCTTGCGTAATGTTATGCATTTGAAATTTCCATGATTAACAGGAAAACTACTATGAGGTAGTATCTTGTATGTCCGTACTATTCCTTTCATACTTCGTGTTGCTGGTGTTTACTACACTTCGTGTTGTCCTTTTGTACGTCGTGTTGTTCCAACTATGTTTGTTGATTGTCTTCGTGTTGTTTACTGAAGCAGCTCGAATTGTTCTGATGAACTTCGAGTCATTTTCCTGTGAACCTCATGTCGTTTCTTCAGTATTTAGTTGCTCATCTCGAGTCATCCGTTTTATGTTTGCTCTTGTGTTTTTTGTGTCACTTACTGTTGTTCCTCGAGTCATTCTTTCCTGGTTTCACTGCTTCATCACGTGTCATGATAGCCGTGTCTGTCTTCTGTCTTCGTGTTGATTTTACTTCATGCATTCTTCTCTAAATTCAAGCTTTAAGTGTCTCAAGTCGAGTCTGACTGTGTTGTCTCCATGTCGTCCTTAGTTCGAGTCGTTTCTTTGTTATTTCTATCTTCGTGTTGCTTTTCCTAGACCTCGTGTCTTTCTTGTTTTGTAACCACACTTCGTGTCGGTTTCTGTTTCGTCTTCGAGTTGTTGTCAGCCCGTGTCATCCTGTCTTCGAGTCGTTCGTTCGTTCGAGCAACTTAGTACTCGAGTTGTTTTCGTGTGTATTCAAGTCTTTTTAGTAAAGTGTCGTTTCACCTCGTGCCGTTCTCTTTGCTGTTTGTTATGTCGTGTTGTTTTTGTATTCGTGTCTTCGTGTTGCTTTTGTATTCGTGTCTTCGTGTTATTCTTGTGTTTATGTCCTCGTGTTGTTTCTTTCTATCTTCGTCCAAGGTTCCTTTGATCGCGTGTTTCTATCATTTTTACTCCGTGTTATTTCCTTCTCCGTACCTCGTGTCGTTCTCAGTATAGTGCACCTATTGTTGTTCCTACACACCTCGTGCAGTTTTAGTTTTTGTGGCCCTGAGTTTTAATCGTTTTAATTCTTTGCAGGAGAAGAAGAAAAACAAAAAGAAGAAGGTGGTCCGAGGAAGAATATTCCTCAGTGACTGGGAGGCACGTGATCCGAGGCTGGAAGGGTAGACAGGATTTGTGCTGAAGCTGGCTGAGAGACTGACACGTGGCCACAAGTTCTGGGCGGGAAATGAGGAAGCCACACGCGCCCAGTGCTGCCCTCCTGCTGGCTGCTGCTTATAAAAGGAAGCCTTCATCCAACAGATGAAGGTGATCGATGTAGAAGCCTGAGAGGAGAAAGCCCTTCGATCCAGAGAAAAAGAAAAGAGAAGAAAAGAGAAGAAGAAGAAAGAGAGTGAGAGCAGAGAGAGGAGCTGCAGTAGAAGCAGAAGAAGAAGAAGAAAGAGAAGAAGAGCAGAAGGAGAAGAAGAGAAAGAGAGAGTTAGAGAGCTCGTGAGGGTTAAGAGAAAAAGAAAGTGAGAGAGAAGAGAAGAGGAAGAGAAGCTTACCTGAAGATCTATCTACTGGACCGTGGATCAAATCCAGGCCAGTCAGCTCCATGCGAGCCACATCTGTGTTATCTTTCTTTACAGCTTTCTGATCGCTGTGTATTTTTCCCTTCTTATTTTTCCTTTTTCATTTGGTTAGCTTTGTACTTCCGATCCTCTGGATTGAGGTCGGGTCCCTCCTGGTCTGGAGGAAGAGAGGTCTGCGACCTCTAGTTTGCAAGTGGCTGGAAGTCACTTGTGTGTTCCCTCCGGTTTGGAGGAAGGGAGATCTGATCTCCGGTTCTGGGCTTGTGGGTTGCAAGTCCAGGGGTCCCTCCGGTTGGAGGAAGAGAGGTCTTCGACCTCTGGTTTGCTGGTGACGGGGAGTCACTGGTGTGTTCCCTCCGGTTTGGAGGAAGAGAGACTTTGCGTCTCTGGTTTCCAAGTGACTGGGAGTCACTTGGGGTGTCCCTCCTGTTGGGAGGAAGAGGGGAGTTTGTTCCCCTGGTCAAGCTGTGTGTCAGCACCTGTTGCAGACTGAGTCTGCTTGGTTCTAGCATTGGCTAGTGAAGCCTCACTCCGGTTGGGAGTGAGGGGTGGATGTAGGTCTGAAGGACCGAACCACCTTAAAACTATTTGTGCAGTGGTTTGCCTTGCGTTAGCTCCATATCTTCTACCTCCCATTCACAGGTTGCGCATGCTTGGCTAGTTGCATTATCTAGAGAGTTAATTTTTTGAGCATTATATTCTGCTTAGTGTGTTTGCGTTGTTTAGCTCTGCCTTCGTTTCTGGTTGATCAGGTGGCTGCATTGTTGCAGTCCAACTGTTTGTCCATGTGTTGCCTTATCATTTCATCTTGGAAAGCTCATTAGTCTTATTCCGCATATCTGAGCTTTAATGTTTTAATTTGGGCTATATTTTCTAGAGGGTTACATTCACCCCCCCCTCTGTATCCGGGCCTAGCACCCTAACAATTGGTATTAGAGCAGTGTCTGCATACGAGGTCCAGTGACCTACAGATTCGATCTTGAAGTCTTAAGTGCTAATTTATTTTTAGTGCATTAATACTCCTGTTGCATTAATCTGATTTGTTTTCAATGACTCATCCACCGATTTTCAGTGGTACGCATTTTAATGCATGGTTCGCTAGTCTGAAGAATTATGTTAAATCTGTGAATCCAGACCTGTGGAAAGTAATTTCACACGGTCCTCATGAACTACCAAAGAAAAGGTCCAAATGGACTGACAGTCACAAGTCTAAGCATGAAGAAAATCAGATAGCTATAAACCTGATGAAGGCAGCTACTGATAGAGCTTTCCATTCATGTTTCTTTGATTGCAGTTCGGCTAAAGATATTTTGGATACACTGAAGCGAATTCAGGAGATAGATGTGGACAGCTGCATGATGGTCAACAGAAGCAATCAAAGTAGCAGCGATCAAGGCAGCAATCAAAATGAAGAAGATGATGATGATGAGGTAAATGTCTTCGAGAATTTTTCTCTAGAAGATTGGGAGAATGCATATGCTGAATTATTTGAATCTCATGAACTATTAAGAAAACAATATAAAAAATTGAAGAAGGGTACTGGTTTAGATAGTTCAAGTTCTCCTTGTAGAAATTGTGTTGAATTGAAAAATATTCATGATGCCTGTATGTCTGATTTTCAAATATTGAAGAAACAAGTTTCATTATTGAAAATTGAAAATCAAGATCATATAAATGTGATATCTGAACTCAAAGAAAAATTCAACTCAGATAATGATAATCAGACTCTTGTTAACTATCATGACCAGTATGAAAAACTGCTGAAAAACTTTGAAAGTGTGAACTCAGATTTAAACAAGCTGAAATCTGAAAATGTTTCTCTGAGAACATCTGCTAATGAAAATGATAAAAAATTTGAGAAACTTGAGCAGGAGAAGAACTTGTTTGCTGAAAAATTCAATGCCATAAAATCTGTAAATATAGAGTTACAGAAAGATCTTGAAAAATAGCAAAAAGATTTGAAGGAACTTGAGGCTGGAAGAAAGTATGAAGTCAATTCAGAAGATCAGCTTCTAATACATGAATTGGTTCAGAATGATAAACTGAAAGACGAAATTGAAAAATTGAAGCTGTTAAACAGTGGCATGTCTGAAAGACTTCTTACTTTGGAAAGAGGAAAAAGTATTTGTGTTGAAGACTCTAATAAACTGAGCAATCTGGAACAGGAAGTTGAAAGATACAAAACTGCTAACAATGTGTTAACTGAATGTGTGAATTACAGTGAACAAGAGATTGCCAGTTATGAGCTACATATTTCCTCTTTGGAAGATGAAATTCAGGATTTGAAAGTTTCTTTGTCTAAATTTGTTGATGGGCAGAAAAACCTAGACAAGCTACTAGGTATAAAAATCAACTCTAGGAAGGAAGGGCTGGGCTACAATAAGATAAACAAGAAGGAACTTCAGAACAAAGTTATGACATCTTTTGTAAGTGGTTCAGATGTAGCCACCACCTCTAAAGACAAACAGCCCATTGCTCAGAAATTGGTGGGAGCAAAGGATAATTTTAAGAAAGAGGGACTGGGCTATAGTCCAGTCATGAGGAAGGTCGATGGATCCAATTTGAAAACTGCTTTTGTTAAATCTTCTGAACAGGAAAAGCCTTCTACTTCATCTTCACCTCATCATAAGGCTAAGAAAATAGAAAAACATGATAAAAATCAGAAAATGATTGGAAAACAGAAAATAAATAAAAAGGGTCCATCAGCGTTTGCTGATCACAGTCCTCACACACACTCACATGCATCTAAAAAGAAGATTATCTGTCATTACTGTCATAAAGTTGGACATCTGATGCATGAGTGTAAGTTGATGGAGAAGGATGATAAGAATGCTAGGAGATCTCATGATAAAAATCCTTCACCTCAGAAAAGGAGTATCACATGTTCTAATTGTGGCAAATTAGGACACTCAATTGCTCATTGCTGGGTTGCTAGTGGTAAGAAAACCTTTTATACATATCATGCTAAATTCCCTGCAAACCAACATGTTTTTAATAAACACAAATCTGTTTCAATGAACCAGCATATCGTCTGTTTTAACTGCAACAAAATGGGTCACAGGGCCTCTGAATGCTGGTCAGGCTCCTTTAAAAGAAATTCTATTTCATGCTTTGAATGTGGAAAGGATGGCCACAGGGCCATTGATTGTTGGCATGCCCAAGGAGGCTATGGCAATAATGAACTCAATTTTAAAAAGAATGCCTCTTATTGCTCTCACTGTAGAAAGCATGGCCATACAGTCAAGGACTGTTGGCATATTCAGGGTAGAAATGTGAATCTCAAACATGCTAAATTCCCTGTAAGATAATTTGCAAAACCTTCATGTTATAACTGTGGAAAGCCAGGCCACAGAGCTGGAAATTGTTGGCATGTTCAAAATAACCCTGCTAAACTCCATGTTGCGAAATTTACATGTCATCATTGTGGGAAGCCAGGTCACAGGGCTGCAACCTGTTGGCTGGCAGGATATCAAAACCAAATTGGTTTTGGTAAACAGAATTTTTATTCTATTAACAAGAAATCTCATGCTTATGCACATAGAATTCATGCTAACAAGAATGTGCATAAATCAGATCTGAAAACTGCTCCTAGAAATGTGCTGAGAAAACCTGCTAGGAGTAATACTATTTTGTCAGGACCCAAGACATCTTGGGTACTTGTTTGTGCAAAATAAAATTGCTATGCAGGTGTGCCTTGGGACTGTAATAAAAAGGGGTAATGATCCAAGGCACTCAAGAAGAAAACCCCATACTGAACTTTTCAGGTAAACTTCATGCTCTTCTTGTTTTTAGTTTTAATGCATAGCAAGTTAAATCTGTTTTTACATTTTCATTCATCATCTGCCATGTGCATTATTTTCTGATCATACATTTGCTGAGAGTTCTGTGCAAATATCAGATTAAAAAGGATTGTTTGTATCTGATGCATACATAGGCTAATTGCAATTGCTTGATAATTGTGTTATGCATAGACTCTGAAAACAAATTACATTTCAAATTTTTCTGAAAAATCTGAACTGCTTATGAGTGTGACTTGAAACTTGTGTGTTGCAATAGCTCACTGAAATTCTGAATTGCATATAGGACTGCATGTTGAATTATCATGCATGACCTCATCAGTGTCTCATGACAAACATTGTATGTTGTCAGGGGGAGTCAATGCATTGCATATAGGTTGTCAAATGCATACTCATGTGAAAATTCATTGCATATCCTTTCATTGATTCTCTTTGACCAAACCTTAAGCATATTTTTAAAATCATTAAGCTTCAAAATCTCTCCTATCAATTGATAACAATTGGTATCATTTGGTATCAGAATTTCTATCAGTCATTCATGAAGATTTCAATGGGACTATCTCGATCATAAATCTGAAAATTCTTGAACTAGAAATCTTCTATTATACATTTTTATGAATGTCTGAAATAACTCATGTGGTTTAAGCTTAATGTATTCATGGAGTTTAACTTTAAAATCTCTTAACATATCTGAAGCATGTTTAATAAACCTTAACCATCTGGGTCATGTTAAGTCTTGTGAAAACTTCTGAAATCTGCACTCTTGAATACATGACTTCAACTGATTAAGTACATGAAATTATTATTGACCTGAAGCAATGAATTTTTATGAAAAGTCTAAAGGGTAATATCTGTCAGAGCAATGACCTTGGTCACTGAGAAACACATGTCCAAAGGACTGTGTCATGAGGTACCATAGTTAACTCTGATTAAGAATTCATTGAAATTCAGGCAGAGCAATGGCATGCACACTGAGAAATACAATTCACTCATCAAGAAATGATTTGCAGTGTGTCATGATGTGTATATGCTATCTCTGTTCATATAAAGCATGACAGTTAGTCACACTAAGTGCTTAGGGATATTGGCCTCTGATCAAGGTATATCCTCTAGTTACAAGGTGTGCACTGAACTAGAGTGCTCGTAAAATTTGTAGCATGAAAATTGTTGAACGAATTGAAATATCTGAATATTGATGCAAAAATCAAATTGCTACAACCCTAGACAAAATCATATGACTTCATAATTGCTTGATTTCAATACTGATGCATGTAATTCTGAAAGAAGTCAATAAATTTGATTGTGTAAGACAAAGGGAGGATAATCAAGATAAATATGAGGCCTTGGTTCATTTTTATTAAAACATGGTTTTAGATATCAATACAGAATTTTATTGATAAAATCTGCATACATCATGTTTAAACCATGCTGTTCAAAAAGCTCATTCATAAGCCCCTATAATGGAAGACTTTGAAAACTTATGTTTTGGATTTATGAGAATGACATTTCCTTGAAAATCTGACTGAAATTCTCGTAGTTGAAGCCTCTTTGAAATCTGCTAATTGAACCTGTTCTTGGCTCATTGACCTGAACTTCTCCTTGTTTGCCCCTGTGGTCTCCTCTCATCTATCTCATAAGATTCCACTTATTGAGGGGGAGCTTCCATGTCATGCATCACTTGCATATCAATTGGCATCTATTCAGGGGGAGCATTCCTTGTCACACTGAATCATGTTCATATCATTTGTGACCTTGCATTCAAATCCCTCATGATCAGATTTATGCATGATCAACAAAAACTGTATAGTCAACTCCTTTCTTATCAGTTGACTGATTCTATCTGCATTTTTCTGACCATACAAATGTGAGGTGCCACTCCCATTATTACCTTGTTCACTTGCAGCCTTCTGAACCTCAGAATCTTTATGATGGTGGATTTCAGATTGATTCCTGAGATGTATTTCTCTCCACACTGTTGGAATCTTCCATCTTGTTCTGCAATAAGTTCTGATTCTGTGGTATCTTCACCAGAATTCAGATTCTTTGTAATGGCTGAATTCAGATTGATTTATTGGATAACCAGAGTCCATTCCTGTGCTTCAGGGGGAGTTATGGTTTATTGTCATCTAAGGGGAGAGTAGTCAATCATGCATGTTGATAGGGGGAGAACTGTTTCATTGTCATAAGGGAGATCTTCATTTAAAAGAACCTTGACTCATTCTCTGCATTGTTGTGCTGCATTTGACTATCAAACCATTTCCCTTCTTTTTGATTATGTCAAAGGGGGAGAATAGTTTGATGAGTCAGTGTGACTCATTATGTTGCCATCATCAAAAAGGGGGAGATTGTTGTGCCCCTTGTGCTTTGTTGATGATGTGATGTTTTAATGATAGCAACATGAATGAGTCACCACATTGTCTTGATATGTCTGACCTTTTCTGTTGGAGATTGCATAAGTGTGCCATGTCTGAATTGTGAAGAACGCATGTGTATGCTTGAGTCATGCTGTGATATATTGGCTTGTGCTTGATTTCTGTCATGTGCATTACTTCTCTGCTGATATGTTCATGCATTGTCTTAGGCTAAGTCTGTACAGCCTACGTCTCTTGCAGCGTCAACGCTGTGAGCATTCTCAAGTCTGCAGCGTCAACGCTGTGAGTATGCACTTTGTTTCAAGTTCTTCAAGTCTATACAGACTTTAGCGTCTCATTTAGCGTCTAAGACAAAGTCTACACATTGGCTACGTGTGTACATCGCTTACATTTCTTGAGACCAAGTCCATACATCGTGAAAGTCTATACACTCCTCTTGGCCTTAGCATCTGTTTTGAAGTCCATACATTGGTCTTCAGTTCAAGTCTGTACAGCGTTACGTTCTCTTTGGAAAGTCTGTACAGCGTCAAGTCTGCACATTGGGGTTTCACGAGAAGTCTACACATTGGTCTCCACCTGAAGTCTATACATTGGCTAAGGGTCTTCAAGTCCATACACAGTTGTCTGATGCATATTGTTTGAAGTCTGTACAACATGCCTTGTTATTCACAACTTTCTTGTTTGTGACTTCCCTAGTGTTTTGATGATGAGCATCACTATGTTAAGTATTCTCATTTTAATCAGATATCTTGCGTAATGTTATGCATTTGAAATTTCCATGATTAACAGGAAAACTGCTATGAGGTAGTACCTTGTATGTCCGTACTATTCCTTTCATACTTCATGTTGTTGGTGTTTACTACACTTCGTGTTGTCCTTTTGTACGTCGTGTTGTTCCAACTATGTTTGTTGATTGTCTTCGTGTTGTTTACTGAAGCAGCTCGAATTGTTCTGATGAACTTCGAGTCATTTTCCTGTGAACCTCGTGTCGTTTCTTCAGTATTTAGTTGCTCATCTCGAGTCATCCGTTTTATGTTTGCTCTTGTGTTTTTTGTGTCACTTACTGTTGTTCCTCGAGTCGTTCTTTCCTGGTTTCACTGCTTCATCACGTGTCGTGATAGCCGTGTCTGTCTTCTGTCTTCGTGTTGATTTTACTTCGTGCATTCTTCTCTAAATTCAAGCTTTAAGTGTCTCAAGTCGAGTCTGACTGTGTTGTCTCCATGTCATCCTTAGTTCGAGTCGTTTCGTTGTTATTTCTGTCTTCGTGTTGCTTTTCTTAGACCTCGTGTCTTTCTTGTTTTGTAACCACACTTCGTGTCGGTTTCTATTCTCATCTTCGAGTTGTTGTCAGCCCGTGTCGTCCTCATCTTCGAGTCGTTCGTACGTTCGAGCAACTTAGTACTCGAGTTGTTTTCGTGTGTATTCAAGTCTTTTTAGTAAAGTGTCGTTTCACCTCGTGCCATTCTTTTTGCTGTTTGTTATGTCGTGTTGTTTTTGTATTCGTGTCTTCGTGTTGCTTTTGTATTCGTGTCTTCGTGTTATTCTTGTGTTTATGTCCTCGTGTTGTTTCTTTCTATCTTCGTCCAAGATCGCGTGTTTCTATCATTTTTACTCCGTGTTATTTCCTTCTCCGTACCTCGTGTCGTTCTCAGTATAGTGCACCTATTGTTGTTACTACACACCTCGTGCAGTTTTAGTTTTTGTGGCCCTGAGTTTTAATCGTTTTAATTCTTTACAGGAGAAGAAGAAAAACAAAAAGAAGAAGGTGGTCCGAGGAAGAATATTCCTCAGTGCCTGGGAGGCACGTGATCCGAGGCTGGAAGGGCAGACAGGATTGTGACACGTGTGCTGAAGCTGGCTGAGAGACTGACACGTGGCCACAAGTTCTGGGCGGGAAATGAGGAAGCCACACGCGCCCAGTGCTGCCCTCCTGCTGGCTGCTGCTTATAAAAGGAAGCCTTCATCCAACAGATGAAGGTGATCGAAGAAGAAGCCTGGAGAGCAGAAAGTCCTTCGATCCAGAGAAAAAGAAAAGAGGAAGAAGAAGAAGAAGAAGAGAAGAGACGAGACAGAGAGAGCCTGCGAAAGAAGAAGAAAAGAAAGAGAAGAAGAGCAGAAGGAAAAGAAGAGAAAGAGAGAGTTAGAGAGCTCGTGAGGGTTAAGAGAAAAAGAAAGTGAGAGAGAAGAGAAGAGGAAGAGAAGCTTACCTGAAGATCTATCTACTGGACCGTGGATCAAATCCAGGCCAGTCAGCTCCATGCGAGCCACATCTGTGTTATCTTTCTTTACAGCTTTCTGATCGCTGTGTATTTTTCCCTTCTTATTTTTTCCTTTTTCATTTGGTTAGCTTTGTACTTCCGATCCTCTGGATTGAGGTCGGGTCCCTCCTGGTCTGGAGGAAGAGTGGTCTACGACCTCTAGTTTGCAAGTGGCTGGAAGTCACTTGTGTGTTCCCTCCGGTTTGGAGGAAGGGAGATCTGATCTCCAATTCTGGGCTTGTGGGTTGCAAGTCCAGGGGTCCCTCCGGTTGGAGGAAGAGAGGTCTTCGACCTCTGGTTTGCTGGTGACGGGGAGTCACTGGTGTGTTCCCTCCGGTTTGGAGGAAGAGAGACTTTGCGTCTCTGGTTTCCAAGTGACTGGGAGTCACTTGGGGTGTCCCTCCGGTTGGGAGGAAGAGGGGAGTTTGTTCCCCTGGTCAAGCTGTGTGTCAGCACCTGTTGCAGACTGAGTCTGCTTGGTTCTAGCATTGGCTAGTGAAGCCTCACTCCGGTTGGGAGTGAGGGGTGGATGTAGGTCTGAAGGACCGAACCACCTTAAAACTATCTGTGCAGTGGTTTGCCTTGCGTTAGCTCCATATCTTCTACCTCCCATTCACAGGTTGCGCATGCTTGGCTAGTTGCATTATCTAGAGAGTTAATTTTTTTTTTAGCATGATATTCTGCTTAGTGTGTTTGCGTTGTTTAGCTCTGCCTTCATTTCTGGTTGATCAGGTGGCTGCATTGTTGCAGTCCAACTGTTTGTCCATGTGTTGCCTTATCATTTCATCTTGGAAAGCTCATTAGTCTTATTCCGCATATCTGAGCTTTAATGTTTTAATTTGGGCTATATTTTCTAGAGGGTTACATTCACCCCCCCTCTGTATCCGGGCCTAGCACCCTAACATATTGTTTGCCTTGCATGATGTTTCACCTTGATAACATAATTAACATGTCTAATCATTCATATACCCATGAGGATGATCAACCAAGTACATCTTATAATCCTCAACTTTATAATCCTCACCATAAATCTTCTAAGGGACTGCGTCCTTATTCGCATGGTATTGCCCGACCCATGGGCAATTTCCAATCTCATGGTCCCTCACAATCATTGCAAGCCATTACTTCCCTGGGACCATGTCCTCCCAATGATGAGAGGGTTTCTCAAGTCATCCGTGCATTAGATCATCTCACCCCTCAACAAATCCAAGCCCTTAAGGCTATTGTTGAAGGCACATCTTCTTCTCATCCTCCCTCCAATCCCACACGGGTGGCCCATCACCCACCTCCATCCATTCAAACCCGGGTGGCCCATTACTATCCTCCCTCTCTTATTCGCACTCTCGTTCAAGGAGTCCATCCACCCCCTTCTACACAAACTCCTCCTCGGGTGAGCCATCACCCGCCTCCTTCTATTCCTTCTTCACCACGGCCCCAAGGTCCACACGTTCCTTGCAACCCGGCCCGCCCGGGTCCTTGGGTCGGCCTATTAGCCCACCTCCACGGCCGTCATATCAAGCCGCCCCTCCAAGGTAATCATGCCAACCCTCCAATGTTCAAGTTACACCCCTCCAATGAAATCTCCTTGACAAAATTGCTTCCATGGAGGATCAACTTAAGAGGGTCACAAGCCCGCGGCCCACTGCTTCTCCTCCTTCTCCAGTCAACCGTCTTCACGATTTCATGAATAACATCACTAAGATGGAAAGAGATTGGAAGGAGAGGAGATATAATGGCATTATAGATTCAAGTGAAGAAGATATCAAAAATCAAGTGAACGCCGTTCACCCTCCACTCATCCACCCCACTCATCCATATGGCCCTCCGTCGTTGCCTCAATATTTACCTCCATAACATTTCCCACAGTATCATGACCTTCTACTTCCGTTTTTACATAATCCTCCATATCACGCTCCTCCACTACCCATTATTATGCCTCCACCATGGCGTCCACATGATATTTTTGATAAAGATGAAGATTTGGAGATGGCACAAAATGTTGAAATTTTGCAGGCACCCCTTCCGAGTTTCCTTCTTTTTCCTCTCCCTCCATTGCCACCCGATGAACCCCCTGCTCAGGACGAAGCCACCGTCCCGAACCCCATTTATGAGACCAATTGGTGTTACGATGATGGGTCGATACTCCAATCACCCACACCAGTGCATCATGCGTCTTCCCCTATCTCTAATCCTTCTCGTCCCATCCGGCGCTTCCTCCGCACCAAACCTTTATCTTTTACACCTTCTGCTGAACCTCCACTAATCTCCACTCCACTAGTCTCCACCGAACCTCCCGTTAAACTTCAAACCATAACACCTCTTCCTTGATCGTCACCTAAAGCCTCCATTATCACTATAACCCCAAAGTCAATTATCCTAAACCCAACTTTACCTACACATTTACCCGAACTCGTGGCTAGTCCTGGGTAGGACTCACCTATTTTTGCACTCGAGCCGATCTCGTTCACTTTCGAGGAAGGGGAGAAGCCCGATGTGTTTCAACCTCCGCCTCCATTTACCCTCCATCCGACGCTCTCCATTATACCTCTATTACTCATCAAGCTTACCGCTTCCATCTCGCCATCCATTACCACTCGGAGTGAGTGTATTCCTACAAGCACATGTGCCAGGGATATCCAAGAACCGGGCAAGAAGGATTTGGCGTCGGTTATGCCATTCAAAATTCAAGATTTTATTTGCCAGATGTTGATCCGTGTCATTATGCTGGGGAAGTTTGAGAAGTCTCCTTCAAGGCTTGCCATGATAAATTCTTCCAAATTGATGCCATATCGGCCCTTTATCAAAGTCACCTTATTCATTGGTTGATGCACTTTTAATATTCTCATTACCCATCGTTCCGTCAGTATACGACTCCTTTGTCAAACAAAGGGGTTCTCTTCCCATATTGCCATAACACATGAGAGTGATCGGGCATTAATTCCATCCATTAAGTCATTCGGCCGGGCTCCTTGCTCGCCATGGAGGGGTGGGCATACTTTTGCTAAAGGTCTTTCCACCAATTCATTCACTTTTTATTCTGTTCCACCCACATTTTTCTCTCTACGGGCCACTACATGGGTGAGGAGGAGGATCTTACCCTCTCATACCATGCATTCTCTGCATTCTTTGCTTATCATGCATTTCATGAATCCCTTACAACCATCATATGGCATTCACATGCATTTACATTTCTTCCTTCCTGGGTTTCCGAACCCGTATCTTCCCCACCTTTCGGACCCTCCATATCTTCCACCTCCGAAACTTCCAGACTTATCTTTCCTCCCTGGGCATCGTGTCCCATGGCGTCTTCTTCCGTCGGAACCTCTGGATTTCTTATCTCCACTCCTAGGGCATCACGTCCATTCTTTTGCTATCCCTCCGGAACCTCCGGACTTATCTGATTACCCAGGGCATCGCATCCCTCGGCATTCCCTTCCTCCGAAACCTCCGGACTTATCTGATTACCCAGGGCATCGCGTCCCTCGGCATTTCCTTCCCCCAGAACCTCCAAATTTCTTACCTCTCCTCCTAGGGCATCGCGTCCCTTCTTTCGCTATCCCTCCGGAATCTCCGGACCCTCCTGACCCCTTTCATCCACTCTTTCTAGGGTATCACATCCCTTCGCTTTGTCTTTCTCCAGAGCCTCCGGATCTCCTATCTTTCTTCAGATTCATCTTCCTACTTCTCCAGGATATCTCGTCCTTTGTTCTTTTCTTCCTCTTCAATCACCTTTTTTCATACCTTTTCCCAGGGCATCGCGTCACTCGGGATTTCTCGCCTTCGGAACCTCCGGGTGATTTCTACCCGCATCATGATTCTCCTCCTCTCTTGCTTCCAAAACCTCCGGATCCATCACTTTCCATCTATCAATTTCTTCTTTTAATTCTTCTCAATCACGGGTCCGACCCGACTTCTTCCACATCCACTGCTTTGGGCATCTGCCCGTTCTCCCACTGTTTCCGAGGCTTTAGCCCTCACTCCACTTTTTGATTTTCCTCTCCTTCTGTAGACCATTCATGTGATCAGGGTCTCTGTACCTTAGTGCGGGAGTTCTAGGCCTCTCCTCTTTTCCTTTTATCCTTATTCGTCTGAGTCTGGTCTGGACACCACTCCTTCTTATTAAGCCACTTCAAACCTTGGCTTCCAATCCTTTTATCTGCCAAAGAGGACAAATCTCACTATGATCAAGATCACCTCCGGCGGCTGCTACTTCTACAAGGTTGCAAGGTGATATTTTGCATGAGGTTTGCATTCAACATCTCTATGCATGGTTTTCAACATGAAGTGCTTCTTAACATGATCAAGAGTGTTATTCTAGATCTTTATCTTAGGCCTTTTCATTAAGTCAATTTCAGACAAAAGCAAAAAAAAAAAGAAAAAGAGAAAGAAAAACAAAGAGTCTTTAGGCTTGCTTCTACAACACCTTTGGTTAATAAGAACCCTACGCTGGGAGTTTGTCGTCCTTTCCCACTTGTTAAGGGCAACCCCTAGCTGGGCACCGCACACACTTCACGGCGTCCTTAGCCGACTCCTTTGGTGAAACACCATTGCTACTTTGGCCATGCCATGAGTATACCTGAAAGTCTTTTCTCTTCTTTACTCGGCCGCGTGCAGGAGCAAGAGGTTGATGGATGAGATAACCAACCCAGGTACTCGCCAATACGAGAGAAGTCTCAAATAGGTGCAGTCTTGACCCAAAAATAAAATGAAATTTCATGATACATCTAGCAAAAAAAAAGGCTATTATGAAAGTCAATGTAAAATTTAAAATTTAAAATTATGAATTATGGCATGTCAAGAGTGGCAAAGTCCCCGCAAGGAAAACCCTGGTCGTATGCATGTCAAGGGTCTAAAAATCAAAGGCATAAAGCTCCGGCATAACAGACCACCTCTTTGAGGGGTAATACCTTGTAAGGATTTCAAGTACCGATATCTCCATCCTGCATAAAGCTTATCTCCAATTGTTCTTCTCTTCTCCCTCTAAGACCGTGTTTCTCGGGTATGGCCTTAGTAGAAGCACCGTTAACCATGGGCAGTCGGCTGTAGGGCACCACCTTTAAATGCACGCCCAGTCCTGGGTAGTTTGTTTAGTGAAAGGGGAAGGAACGAGGACCCTTAGCCAGTGGTTCAAAACACTCATGATGCTGTCTAAGCCAAAATTTCAAAATCCATAAAAAAATTCAAATATTTTTAAAATCCATAAAAATTGAATATTTTCAAAATCCTTAAAAATTTAAAAAAATTCAAAAAATTTCAAATATTTTTCAAAATCCATAAAAATTTGAATACTTTTTCAAAACCAATAAAAAATTGGATACTTCAAAATCAAAAAATTGGATTGTATTTTTTTGATGGTGTTCATTTCACAGGAAGAACAATATTGCAAAGACCAAGAACACGAGATGAGTCCTCTTCATTCATTGCTATCAATCTTTTGATTCTTCCCAATATTCTCATGATATGTCACCCTGGGCACTCCTGATTATCATTTCTCTATTTATGTCATACTGGGCATTAATTAATCGTTCATCTCGAAAATCTTTTAATAAACTCTTGCTGATTTCACTTGATCACTCTGCCACTGGGCATTACTTGATCCTGATCATCCAATCTCAATCTCACATGCCAAGATTGTCATCCTCATGACAAACAACAAACAATGATGCTTTGCAATGCTATGCTTCAACTCATACTATTCATGCTAAACATGCTTCCACACCAAGCTTTGATTATTGATGCTTTGATTCATGCTATACTTGGTATGCTAAAAAACCTTATTCATTGCTTGTTATCTTCCTTATATCTTGGCTAATGAAATTTTGAGTGCATGATAATAAGCTTTCTTTGGTCCCATCGTCCGGGCATCAACATTCAAGTCCCACGGTGCTTGCATCTCATCCCTCAGTTCCGTCATGCTCATTACTATCACGATCTCTCTGTATGCATTTTACTATATACTATTACTCTATTATAGCATATCAAGGACCTTGTGGCTTTGGTAAGTCTAGAATTTGAGTTCCCCTTCATCAAAAATAATGATGATTCCAGAGGCATCTTAGTCGCACGGATAGGCCGTTGAGCCGTCCAAGACTGGGGATGATGGTTCCCTTTTGCGAGTTGGTGCACGGATAAATGGCTTCGGCTTAGTATCAGCTCACAGAATGGATTTCCTGACTCAGTCCGGATAGCTTAACAATATTATCCATGGTTATCTTATATTTTTGTTTGCATTATATTTTCCCTTTAAACCCAGCATGCATTCATATGAGGATTTGAAACAACTTTGGAAAATCATTCTGATAAGCTGATTTTGAGAGTTAAAATTGATCACTAATTTTCAAGATATGAGATATTCATTGTCGAATTGTGTCGTCAATTCACCTTGTTGCCATTTTGGGCTGGTTCCTTGAAAACTCCTTTGTTTGGATTTCTATCTCTCATTCAATTCCTTTTCCTTGCTCCACCTTGGCTGTAGCACATCCACATTGGCTGGTAACCGCTCCCCAATGGTGAAACCCACAGGTTTGTGACATGGGGTACTTCCACTGCGCTGGAAGTTGATCGCTCTTTTATCTCCTTTGTGCCCACGCGCACACTCCTCCTCTTATCCAAACAATTGTTGCTTTCATTGAATCTCCTCAAGATTGCTTCATTCCGAGCTTTTGATTCAATTCCTATCAAGTGATGTTGATTGCGTATCTCATCACACCTTGTCATCTACTTTTCAGTTCGCTCCACTTCACTTCATTCCACGCCGCTTCACTCCATTTCATTCCATTACACTCTCTGTCACTCCCTTACAAAGCAGACGCCAAGGCGGGGCAGCTGTAGACACGTTAAAATTGACATCATTATGAGCATATCTCCTATCGCGCTGCGATGCCCCATTTGGCCCTCAGATTGACTTATTTGAGTGGTTTTCCTCTCTTTTCTTGAATATCCAACTTCCCCCAGCTTTCACACATGTTTTCCTATTTTTTTAGATTTTTTTGAGATTTTTCTCCATTTTTCCGTGGGCTTTTCGACTTAGTGGCGGCCACCCTGCCGCTATTTAATTAGTGACAGCCACCCTGCCGCTATTTAACGAATTGGTGGTAGCCACCCTGTCGCTATTTAATTAGTGGCGGCCACCCTGCCGCTATTTAATTAGTGGCAACCACCCTGCCTCTATTTAACGACTTGGTGGCAGCCTGTCTGCCGCTATTTGAATAGCGCCCAGGAAGGGGGCGCCAATTCTAGCAGGCTTCCATTTTGCTATTTTCGGATTATTTGAAATAGTGACATTGCCTGAAGTCGCCAATTCATTAAATAGCAACTGGTCGGAAGGTCGCCAATTCGTTTCTTCATATTTTGAGCCAAAATTGGATTATTTTTGATTCCACGACATCCTGGAAGGTCACTATTTTTGAGTTTTTAACTTCGTCCAAAATTCGTATTAAATTCTAAATAGCGACCTCCTCATGGTCGTCAATTCTTTTCAAATTTCAGAAAGTCCGAATCCGTCTCGAAATGCCTCAGAATTAGTGATGCTTTGCGCGGGCATTATTTTAAATAGAGACCATCTGCCTGGTCGTCATTTCTTTCAGAGATCCGAACATCTATAGAACCTCCTTCTTTCTCTCTTTTGAGCCCTCTTTCACTTAGGAAAGGTCTCCTAAGGCTTTCTAAGGATGAAGGGACACATGGCCATTGTTTATCACCTTCCAAATCCCATTAAAACATGATTTTTTAATTTTCCTTGGATTAAACTCCGAATTTTGGCCCTATAAATAGGACCCCTCTCTCCCTTGTGTAAAAATGCTGCTCAACTAATCTAAGGGGAGGTGTTGTTGGATTGGAGGCTTAAGGAGGAAGTCTTCCACATGTACCAAGGCTCCATCCTATGAAGACTCCCTCCTTATTGAAGATTTGAAGCCTCTTCTTCCTTGGAGCATTTTGAAGATCTCAAGCCCCCCTTTGCCATTGAGAAAAACCAATAAGCCTTTCTCTTCCTCTCTTCTCTTTATGTTATTATCATAAGCATTGCATGCATCATTATGCTATCTCTTTCTTTTATTTCTTTCTATCTGAATATTGAGATCCCCACTTGTGCACTCTAGCGCACCTCCAATTGTGCAACACTTGCACACCCCTTTTCATCATATTATCATTTTTTACCTACCCTTGTGTATAGGGGTTTAAGGGTCAACACCCAACAAGGTGTGTTCTAGTCCATGCTCTTCATTGTTTATATTTCTATTATGGATTTGATGCTACACACTTGGTTCTAATCCATATTTGTTTGTTGGTTGTTTTCTTATTCTTTGCAAGGGTAATCTAAAGAAGAACTCTCTTCATCGGCCGGCCGATAGCAAGAGAAGGTGCACTCACAATCTCCCCCGCATCATTTTGAGGTATTTATATTCGCGATCCCTCCATATTCTTTATTGTTATATCATTTGAGGCCCGCGTGTCTCTGGCGATCACCTTTCCCTTTAGCATCCACGCATGCTCCCCTTTTCCTCTCTTCCCATGCTTTTCTAGCCATATATTATCCTTTTCTTTTCTTGAGTGGATTTTCTTAGAGCTACAAATTTTCTAGCCATATATTTTTTGCTACCACCAATCCTCTGCCACCCACAAACCCTTCATTTTTACCTAGACCCCTTCTCATTCGGCCTACACCTCCCGCAACCATCCAGGCACCTCCTATTACTCCCGTTACCACTATCCCTCAGCCAACAAAGCCCCTCATAAAGGCTCCTCCTTTGGCCACCCCTCTAGCACCCACTAACCCAAATATTCCCTCTTCCTCTTCCATCAACCCTCCACATACCCACAACCCAACAGAGGCGCGATCATCGCAAATCACGGTGCTCCATAGTGGACGGATGTTCCATCGTGTGTTTCCACAAAGGGAGCTAGAGCCCACACAGGGGCAAGAAGAGCAAGAGCCAGAACTAGAATTCATACCGGGCACACAATATGACTTGCTAAAGCACTTGGACAAAACCCCGGAAAGGATTTCCATTTTAGAGCTGATAAAGAGATCCACTGTTCACCAGCAAGCTTTGAAAGAATATTTACAAAAGGTGATGGTTAATGAGGATATCTCAGGTGAACAAATTACAATAGTTTTAACACTGGCATCTGATCAGCCAGCTATTACTTTCCATGAGCATGAGTTAGCTCCCCAGTCGGCCAGAAAATATGCATTGTGCATTATCGTCAACATCAACAAGGTGGCAGTGAAACAATGCTTGGTGAATACGGGAGCGTCCATTAATGTGTTGTCACCGAGCACTTTGAAGATGTGTGGCATTCCGGATAGCCAGATCCAACTTAAGCATTATTTCTTAGCTCACGAGGTTCATCTTATTGCTCGCATGAATCCTATCAAGTTTCTCCTTGAAAAATTTGTTCTCACTGACCGATTAGCATGATGGCAAAGCTTCCTTTCTCAGTTTGATATCATCTACATTCATCAAAAAATGATTAAAGGCTATGCCATAGCAGAACATCTTGCTCATCACCCTCTGCTTAGATTTGACCATGTTCGCTCGGAGTTTCCAGATGAGGAACTAATGTCCGTCAATCAGTCCGATTCGATGTGGACGTTACATTTTGATGGAGCTCAGAATTCACAAGGAAAGGGGATCGGCATTGTTCTCCTATCACCTGAAGGTATCACTATTCCACTCGCCTCTCAGCTCGCATTTCCAGTTACAAATAATATAGCTGAGTATGAGGCTCTTCTGGTTGGTCTGTAGGTCGCTCATCAGTTCGGTGTTACCCAATTACAGATTGTAGGTGATAGTCAGCTTATTCTTCGCCAAGTGCTTACCAAATGTCGCACGCTTAATCCGAAACTTAAACCCTATCAAGAACGGGCTTCTGCTTATGCCAAGCTTTTCACCAAATTAATCTTCGTCCATGTTCTTCGAGATCAGAACATTATAGCTGATGCTCTCGCTTCCCTTGCTTCCTCTTTGGTTTTCCTTCTCGAAAGGGACTTCCATTCGATCATTGTTCACAAGCGTCTTACTCCTACTATCAAAGATCCAGTGTTCCTTGGTGTTAAGGAGGAGGTGCTCAAGAAGTTTAAGGAGGGTGGAATCATCGAGAACAAGGAGATCATGTTGTTAGATCTAGAGGAAGAGTTGGCTGGCGAAGAGAAGCCGTGGTATTATGAGATTGCTAAGTATTGCCAGGATCAATCTTATCCGGAAGAGGCCACGGTTGAAGAGAAGAAAGCCATTAGAAGAGTTGCTCATAGATACACTCTAGTTGGAGGTATGCTATATAGAAGAGGTCTCACTGGAGTTTTGCTTAGATGTCTCGACGATGATGAGTCTTGGAAGGTCGTGGAAGAGGCGCATTCGGGAGCGTGTGGTGGTCATGTCAATAGCCAGATGCTAGCTAAGAAAATCCTTAGATTAGGCTTCTATTGGCCCACTCTAGAAGAGGACTGCTCTATTTATGTTCAAAGGCGTGTTACGTGCCAACTGCACGCCGATAAAATTCATTCTCCTACTTCTTCACTTCATCCTATGTCTTCCCCATGGCCTTTCTTCATGTGGGCTTTCGATATCATCGGACCTCTTGGTGATTCAAACCTCCTCACAAAACCGAAATCATTTATACTCACGGCGACGGAGTACTTCACCAAGTGGGTGGAAGCGGAAGCGTATGCGGAAATCAAAGCGTCAACTGTCTGCAAGTTCATAATGAAGAATATCATCGTAAGATTCGACATCCCGAGTACCATCGTCACCGATAATGGATCACAATTCATCTCTTAAGAGCTTCAGGACCTCTGCAACAGGTATAATATTGCATTGCATCATTCATCTCCTTATTATCCGCAGGGCAATGGCCAAGCAGAGGCAACGAATAAAACTTTGATTAAAATTATCAAGAAAATGTGTGAGGCTAATAAATTTGCGGATTGGCCAGAAAAGCTGGTGGAAGCTCTTTGGGCCTACCGCACTTCCATTCGTACCACTACTTGGCAAACCCCTTTTGCCCTCACTCATGGAATGGGGACGGTAGTTCCTTATGAGATTCTAATTACTTCTCTTACGGTATAATTGGACAAGGAGTTCTCTATTGATGAACGCCGTGAATCTTTCCTTGCTCAGTTGGAACTCTTGAATGAGAAGCGTTTGGCCACCGCCGAGCATGCGCGTGTTTACCAAAATAGGCTTTCACGTTTTTATCAAAAAGAAAGTAATCGAGAGAAAATTAAAAGTCGGTGAAATGGTAATTAAAAGAATTTTTGTAAAATCGGGCGGACCTCGTTCAAAACTCCAACCAAATTGGGAAGGGACTTACATAATAAAAGAAGCTTATCCTGGCAATGCTTATAAATTGGTTAACGTCGAAGGGGAAGAACTGGCTCACCCTTGGAACGGTTTGTATCTGAAAAAGTACTGCCCTTAAGTTTTGAAAGAAAAATTGAAAAAAAATGAAAAAAGAAAATTGAAAAGAAAAAAAAGATAAAGAAAAGAAAAGACAAAAAGACAAAAAAATGGAAAAAAATGAAAACTGTAGGCTGGCATGGTGCATAAGTCGCGTGACCCAAAAAATCAAAATCCTTAATTCCTTCTTCAGTCTTGATGGTTTAACCTTGGGGTCAATACCTGCACACACTACACGCTTTACTCTTAAACTCGAGTAGTCCAAAATTCGAGGAAGGTCAGAGTCAAACTAAGGGTGCAAAAACTTCACCTATTCTCTTCTCTTCGGTTCACCAGAGGGAGTACGAGTCAGGGAATGCTAACCAAGCCTACCCGCCGCCCTAGTAGGTGGAAGTCAGGGCCCAAAAGGGAACAAAATGTTAAAGCCCAAGTACAACTAGGTTTTTATTTATTTTAAAGTAAAACAAAAAAGAAAAGAAAAGAAGTGTGAAGGTCACAAAAGAAAAGCATGTTAGAAGGCAAAGTCCCCTCAGGGAAAACCCTGGTCGTAAGCATGCATGAATAAGGCTAAAAGAGCAACAAAAATTCCCTAAGCCAAAGACCGAATCCCAACAGGCACTAGGGTAGGGGAGGGAGGCTTGTCGGTCCTCTGAAACCTCTCGTGAGCTTCCTCAACTTGTTCTTCATTTCCCCCTTCATGGTAGGTTATAAGCTCGAAGGATGATGAAGACCCACTAAGAAGGATGGGCCGCAAGAGGATATGAACAAAAGCACAAGTCATTAAGCACGTTGACCCGTTGTTAAATCATTTAAGAAAGATTAATGAATTTAAGATGGTGATTGTGTAAGGTTTAAGACCCTTGTACTATGTTCAGCCTCATTTTTCAAAAATAAAAGATAAAAAAACTAATAATTTTTTTTCTCTTTTTAATTAACGCCTCCATTTACGGGCGTCATTTTCATGATTAGCGTCTGCCCCTATGTCGTCATTTTTAAATAAAGTAAAAACAAAAAAAAAATTTAATTCATGCCCGCATGAGGGGGCGTCATTACCTTGATTCGTGATTTTAAACATGTCGCCATTTTTTTAAAAAATGGTTTTTTAATTGACGCCCACGAACGGGGGGCATCAATATCATAATCAACGACTTTGTTAGGGTCGTCATTTAAGAAAGAAAAAAAAGAGAAAAAAAAAGAGAAAAAAAGAACAAAAGAAAAGGAAAAAAGAACAAAAATTAAGCCCACTGTTTTCCCATTTCATATGCTTGCTTGCATTCTTGTGTGGACATTTTTTATTATTTTGAAGTTTGCATCTGCTTGCTTGTATGTTGCATTTTCCCTATATATTTTTTTATTTGCCTTAATTAATTAGAGGCTTGGCCCCTTGACCCGTCAACAAGGTCAAAGTAGTGACAATCCCTTGCTTATTGAGCAAGGAGCCAAGCCATACAGATTGTCACGCCTCGACGCGGAATATCGGGACTGGCAGTAGAAACAAGTAATAATAATAGACATGATATGCTAAAGCTAAAAGATCACACGTCACTATAAATAGAAACAACTCCATTCATTAAATAACATACAATTAATCCATGTTCCAACCCACAATAATCTCACTAAACATATCCTTCGACAACATCCACTTAACACTATTACATTTACGAAATTCAAATTTTACAACTCTTCCAAAACATTCTAAGACACAAATAGACTCCACAACTAGGACTAGCTTCACAGGCTTCTAACTGGTTCGCTCCATGATCGTCACTCTTGCCCGTCCCCATCAGTCTGCGAGTACTCACCGGAGCTACCTGAAAGGGGGAAGCAACTAGGTGAGCGAACGCTCAGTAGGTAATAACAGGCAAGTTAAGTAATTAACCAATTAATTACATGTTTGAGCGCATAAATAAAGAACGAAAGGAAATGACTATGTAACAAAATAATGAAAGGAAAGCAAGAATATGATATAACTGGAAATTGGCCAACAAGCAAGAACTAACCAAGTCAAGAGAAATTCAAGTACTAGATTATTGTCATAGACATCACGCTAGTCATGCACTCGGTGCAATGCCTCATCATGTCATTCAATGTCACGCCCCGAACAAGGCGAAAATATCGGGACGTACAGTTAGAGGCGAGCTAGCTGAAATAAAGTTGAATTACTAAACTAGATGATTAACACAAGGCAATGGAAAAGAACAAATTTATTAAACATGGAAAATCCCAATCTATTACAACATTCATCAAACTACTAAGACACTCTCAAACATAACTTCTGATGAATCTAGTACAACTAGTACAACTCCAAAACATAACTAGAAGCAATAACAAGACGACTCCATCTATTAACTGGTACACTCAGGTGTAATCACTCTTGTCCCTCCCCATCAGTGTGGGTGTCGTCACCTGTAAAGCCTGGAATGGGGAAAATAAAGGGGTGTGAGCTAACGCTCAGTAGGAGATAACAGATAGATATAAGTGGTTAAAGTTTAATTACATTTTCAAAATATCATGCTACAAAGGATAATGCAATAAAAGGATAATGATGATATAGTAAAACAAAGTTTAAAGATCTTGCAAGGTCAAGAAATATAAATGAACAGAATGGTAATACTTAAAAGGAATAACAAGGACAAGAATTTACTACAGGAGATAACGATAAAGAGTTGGCCATATCAAGACGATTCAAGTCATGTCAAGCACGTATGTAATTTCATTTCCACATCCAAGTAACAACAAGTAGAGTATAGAACAGTAACGAGTGGAAAGCAAAAAGTAGTAGGGAGTAGTAGAGAGTAGTGGACAGTCCTAGATTTAACACATGTCATAGTACTGGTGCCAAATGCCACACCTAGTCATTCACCTCCCCGGGGGTACACGTAGTGTTCGGGCGCTCCTCCCAGGACTAGACCGAGTCCTTAATTATTTGCCAGGCATTGATTTCTTTGGATCAAAGATCCCACGAATCTAGACTTCCACAATTTATGGCCAAAATTCCAAGGTTTAAGCTATGTAGCAATAACAATTTCAAGTAGGAAGAAGATTCATTTCAGAATTTCAAGGTAAGCACAATCATCAAGAAGATCGATAACCAAATCACAATAAGAGTTACATATATAACTTTGCTAGAATAGATTACCACTTAATCAATGGATTTCTAAACAGGGATATTAAACATGTGAATTAATGGTAATCCAGCCGGATCAAGTTTTCCGGAGGTAACATGCTATTTAACGCCTTAGCGACTACTTGAAGTTGGGAAAGTAATCGTGCTATGTTACTGTAGTACAGCAGCTAACTAGCAAGTTGAATCAACATATTTAATCCTAATTTCAAGCCAAATTAATAAGAATTAGGTTATATATTAAGTTAAAATGCCAAAAGGAATGATTCAAGATGATAAGCTAATGAACGTGATCGCGTAAGTCGCGTAGGCACGAATAACAAGCAATTAACAGAAATTTAGTTGCATAATTAGCCAATAATTATATGAGTTTCTATTTTACTAATTACCACTAATGACATGAAAATGAATGCATTAGAACCATTACTAAGTCATTTACTGGGTAGATAAACGGTTCTGGGTGGACCGCATATCTATCGGCTGAAACGGGACTGAAACGGGGCTGAACGGGGTGCTGGGAGTTGGGCGGCTCCCTGAGGGCCGCCCATGGTCTTGGGCGGTCTGGTCTGGACCGCCCATGTGCTTGGGCGGTCTGGGCAGGGCCGCCCATCCCAGGGATGTGCGGCCAGGGCAGGGCCGCCCATCCAGATGTGCGGCCAGGGGCAGGGCCGCACAAGTTATGTGGTCCAGAATGGACCGTTTATCCTGCTGGGGTGGATATGTGGTCAGTTTCTGACCGTCCAACTAGTTGTGTGGTCAGTCTGGAACCGTTTAACTCCTGACTAAGCCAGGGTCGGGTGTGGGCTGGAGTTGGACGGTCTATCGTAAGACCGCCCATCCCTGGGTGTCTCCGGTCGTCCCTTCCGCGGCCGGTGAACGCCGGGAAGATGGGGGCTTGCTAGGGTTACACAAAAATGCTAATAACTAAGGCAATTGGACTCCAATTAAGGGGCTTTTGGTATCAATGGAAAGCTAACAGGGAATACTATCTAACAGAAGTGTCAATTGCATGATTACTTGCTGTAATTAGGATTTATAACTACTGGAACACCGAAACCCTAGTTTTGGACAGGCAGTGACTAAAACTCAAAATTCTCCTACTATACTTAATGAAATTTAGAGATCTATATATCAACGGAAAGCTGACAGGATAAGGATTCCAACCATGTAAGATATGCCATATGAATATTTCATTTGGTCACTCAAAATCGTGAGATAAGTCAAGTTAATGCTGCTGGAACATCGACAGGACACTCTTATGAAAACTCAGGAATTCTATGAGCATGATCAATAATAATTAGGGCTTCCAACGTCAAAATGAAGCTAACATGATGCAGATTTCATTGATATATGGCAATTAGGTTGGGTCCATTATCACCTACCTGAATTGAAGATTGAAGATCGAAGCTAGAAATAAACCCGATCCAGAAATACCCTCCAAAGATGCCTCTAAATCTCCCTGAATACCCAATAAAAATTGGGGCTTTTACTATCATTGGAAAGATCTCGTCGAGCTGATCAAGATACTATATTCACAAGTCTCATTTGGTTAAGGGTACCTACCTTAATCGACGGATTAAAGGGCTGGAGATGAAGAACAACGAACTACCAACACCTTCCACCAAAACGACGAATACTCCCAGATCTGGACTCCTCGTCGGCTGACCCAGCTACCAAATGAAACTAGAGTCGAAGAGCTACGTTTCTATAGGTCATGGGGCTTCTGGAGCCTTCGGAGTTGGGAGTATTTGGCGCTGCAAGTTACGTGTTAGAAACGGCGCCGGAATCCTTGACTCGACCAAAGCTATGTCGGCAGCACGTTTTAGGGCTAGGTTTACCTCAAATTGATTGAGGGTAAATGTTCCTTACCTCGTGGCCTTCCATTTGCCCTTGATTTCAGATCATTTGGTTGAGTAACAAGGTCGAATTTCATGTTTTAAGTTTCGGTTAGGTAAAAGTTAGGTAAAAGTCAAATTCGGGATTAATCCTCTAATTAGACAAGGTTACGTAATTAATTTGGGTCAAGTCCAGAAGACAAAATTGCTATAAAAATGATCTTTTACCCAATTACTATTTTTACAGATTTTTCTAAGGTAGTCAAATTTTATAGGTTCTATTTTCTAATGAATTAAATATTAATATTTTGAAATTCAAACATTAATTCATTTTAATTCAATTTTTAATTAATAAAAGCTCAATAAAACTTAATAAATAATCGGGTATTACACCCTCCCCTACTTAAAGAATTTGGTCCTCCAAATTCACTGCACTATATACGGAAAGTAGGGAAAAGATAGATCACCTAGAATAGGTCGGGATACCGCTTCCGCATAGTATCCTCCGACTCCCAAGTAGCCTCTTCGGTCCCACGCCGACTCCACTGAATCTTGACCATCGATATAGAGCGATTCCGGAGTTGCTGTTGCTTCCGGTCCAGAATCTTTATCGGTCTTTCCTCGTAGGTCAGATCCTCCTTCAGCTCGAAATCCACATGCTGAATAACATGAGTGGGGTCGTACACATACTTCCGCAACATAGAAATATGGAAGACGTTGTGCACGCCAGACAACTGAGGCGGTAACGCCAATCGATAAGCCACCTCGCCCACTCTATCCAGAATCTCGAACGGACCGATATACCGCGGGCTTAGCTTGCCGCGAATGCCGAATCTACGAATCCCTCTCGTAGGAGAGACCTTCAGAAATACATGCTCACCCACTTGGAACTCTAATGCCCTTCTCCGGTTGTCAGCATAGCTTTTCTGTCTTGATTGTGCCACTTGTAACCGGTCTCGGATGATACGGATATTCTGTGACGACTCCGAAATAAGATCCGGTCCAAGCCATTGCTTCTCGCCCACCTCGTCCCAACACAACGGGGAACGACAGCTTCTTCCATACAAAGCTTCAAATGGAGCCATTTGTATACTGGACTGATAGCTATTATTGTAGGCGAATTCAATCAATGCTAAATGATCATTCCAACTGCCTCCGAAATCAATCATGCAGGCTCTCAGCATATCCTCCACTATCTGATTAGTCCTCTCCGTCTGTCCATCAGTCTGTGGATGAAAGGCCGTACTGAAATTCAGACGAGTGCCCAAGGACTCTTGCAGTCCCTTCCAAAATGTGAGGTGAATCTAGGGTCTCTGTCTGACACAATGCTAACTGGAATGCCATGAAGTCGAACTACTTCCTTCATATACAATGCTGCCAAAACATCGACTGTCCATTTGGATTTAATAGATAAGAAGTGGGCCGACTTTGTCAATCGGTCGACAATCACCCATATCCCGTCAAATCCACCACGAGTCCTAGGTAGACCCATAATGAAATCCATGCCGATGCTTTCCCATTTCCACTGGGGTATATCAAGTGGTTTCAACTTCCCTGCCGGTCTGAGATGCTCAGCCTTGACCTGCTGACACACTAAGCATCTGCTCACAAAATCTGCCACTTCCTTTTTCATGTTCGGCCACCAGAAGGATCTTTTCAAATCCTTGAACATCTTGGTGCCTCCAGGATGAATCGTGTATCGGGATCTGTGAGCTTCTTCAAGAATCTTGTTCTTGAGTTCGGCTACATCGGGTACACAAGTTCGCCCTCGGAATAACAATCGTCCATCATCAGCCATCATGAAATCCGGTCTGTTGCTCAAGTTTCCTTTGATTTCCACCAACTCAGGGTCATTGTCTTGCAAGGATTTAATTTCTATCATCAAATCAGGCTTAAGTTGGATTTGTGCAATCATCACCCGATCATTTTCTACATTAAGATCCAGGCTAGCTAATTGTTCTAGTAGCCTCCATTCTTGTAGCATGAGACTGGCCAATTTAGCCATAGGCTTCCGACTTAATGCATCTGCCACGACATTACCTTTACCCGGATGATACTCGATAGAGAAGTCGAAGTCCTTCAAATATTCCAACCATCTTCTCTGCCTCATGTTGAGTTCCTTCTGAGAAAATAAATACTTCAGACTCTTATGATCTGAAAATACTGTGAATGTTTCACCATACAAGTAATGCCTCCAAATCTTCAGAGCGAAAACAACTGCTGCAAGTTCCAAGTCATGAACGGGGTAATTTTCTTCATGCTTCCTCAGCTGCCTAGAAGAATAGGCAATCACCTTCCCATGCTGCATGAGTACACAGCCCAAGCCAATACCAGAAGCATCGGTATAGACCACGAAACCTCCGTCGCCAGAAGGTAAAGCCAATACGGGTGCAGTAGTGAGGCAATCCTTCAATGTTTGAAAGCTCCGCTGACATTCTTCGGACCATTCAAACTTATTGTCTTTGCGGGTCAATCGAGTGAGAGGTACTGCAATTTTGGAGAAGTCTTGAATAAATCTCCGATAATAGCCTGCCAGGCCTAGGAAGCTTCTCACCTCGGTCACTGTAGTAGGCTGATCCCAATTCTTTACTGCCTCCACTTTCGAAGGATCAACTGAAATACCTTCTTTGGTGATGATATGTCCTAAGAAGGACACTTCTTGCAGCCAGAAATCACATTTACTGAATTTGGCATATAGTTGATGATCTCTCAATATCTGCAATGCCATCCTCAGATGTTCGGCATGCTCTTCTTCAGTCTTGGAATAAATCAATATGTCGTCAATGAATACCACGACCCATTGATCAAGATAAGGCCGGAATGCATTATTCATTAACTGCATGAAAGCTGCTGGTGCATTCGTTAGACCAAAAGGCATAACGACAAACTCAAAATGACCATACCTGCTGCGGAAAGCCGTTTTATATATATCATCTTCCTTGATCCTCAGCTGATGATATCCTGATCGAAGGTCGATCTTAGAGAAATAATGTGCTCCCGCTATCTGGTCGAATAATTCATCGATCCTCGGCAATGGGTATTTATTTTTGATAGTAAGCTGGTTCAGTTGCCGATAATCGATGCATAACCTCATCGAACCATCCTTCTTCCTGACGAATAATACAGGAGCTCCCCAAGGTGAAGTACTCGGACGAATAAAGCCTTTCTCGAGCAATTCCATTAGCTGTTGCTTTAGTTCCCGTAGCTCTGCCGGGGACATACGGTAAGGAGCTCTAGAAACAGGAGACGTGCCAGGAACGATATCAATGGAGAAGATAACTTTCCGCTCAGGCGGAAGTCCTGGTAGTTCCTCCGGAAAGACATCGGAGAATTCTCGGACAATAGGAGTGTCCTTTATCTCAACTTGCCGCTCCGGTGTAGCATGGACAAAGGCTAGAAAAGCCTCGCAACCTCGCTTCATCAGCTTGTCGGCTCGAAGAGCCGAGATGAGTGGTACGGGGTTATGGTGCTTAATTCCCGTAAAAGACAAACCAGAATGTCCAGTAAAAGTCACTGAGCTAGAACTGCAGTGAACACTGGCCTCATACTTGGCCAACCAATCTGCTCCAAGGATTACATCATAATCCTTCATATCCATGCAAACTAAGTCGGCTGGAAAGTTCCGTTCATCAATAATAACCTTACTAGAAGGATAGTAATATTGAATAGCCGCTCCAGAACCAATAGGAGTTGATATAGCTAATGGAGTATTCATCATAATAGGTTCCACAGATAATGACTTCGCAAATCTCCGAGAAATAAAAGAATGCGTTGCACCAGTGTCAAAGAGAACAAATGCAGGCTTGTCGATTATAGTAAGAGTACCTTCGACGAGTCCGCCATCATCAGAAATCCCAGTTTCATCCACATGTAAAGCTTGGAGCCTTCCTTGCGGCCTCTTGGTAGCTTGAGGTTTTGCCGGTGTAGCCTGTTCCGACAGAAGAGGGCAGTCGGGGATACGGTGCTCCCTACTCCCACATCGTAAACACGCGCCTAGCTTGCGCCAGCATTCCTCCATCTTGTGACCTGGACGATCACAATACCTGCACTTGCCCTTGAATGGAACAATAGGGCCGGGTTTCATCTCTTCATTTCTCGGCATCTTACCTTTCCACGTTCCCGATCCGATCCATGAACTAGACCCACTCATGGGCCTCTTCTTGCTAGTGCCAAGTCCGGGTTTAGGAGTTGGTTGTTCCTTCCTCATGCCATTCCCACGGATCCTCTCCGTCATCTCTAGGGTATCTTCTAGAACTTGTGCCTTCCTCACCATCTCAGAATAAGTAGGAATCTCCATCGGCGCCAGTTGATTGATGTAGTGAAGCTTCAACCCGTTGAGAAATCGCTTAGCTTTCATCTTTTCGGTGGAGATAAGGTGAGTAGCATAGCGCGAAAGCCGAGAGAACTGTGCTTCATATTCGGCCACCGATAAGCTTCGCTGCTTTAGAGCCGCGAACTCCGTCGCCTTCTTCTCTTGTATACGATCAGAAAAATATTTATCGTTGAAGAATTCCTCGAACTCTTCCCATGTGACTTGTTGATCACCTAGAGTTGCCTTGACGGAATCCCACCAAGTACGCGCATCCCCCTCCAATTGGAAGGTAGAAAGAAGGACACGCTCTTGGTCGGTGCATTGCATGACTTCAAAAATTCTCCCCATTTCATTGAGCCAATTCTCGGCCTCGTTGGGGTTAGTCGATCCAGCAAATCTTGGCGGGTTCATTCCTCGAAAGTTCCGGTATAAGTCACCGGTGCCATGACCCGCTGCTCCAGCTTGAGCTACTTGATGTAACGCCTGAGTCAGGTCTTGAACCGTGCGCTGCAGGTTCCTCCATTCAGCACGTTCGGCTGCCATTTCAATTACCTACAAGTAGAGTAAATCATTTAGGGTTATTAAGATAGATAATACAACAATCGAGGTATTGCTCAACCCAAGTTTCTACCCAATCTCACCAGGTCAGTTTCTAGACTTTAACAAGGTTAGGGGTCTAATGCACCTAGTCTTGACCAAAACTCGGTACCTGGCGGAGATAACCGATCCGAAGACCACTCGCGCAAGTGTGCGACTTTCCCGATAGGCGTAGCCTAACGTTCGGACAACACCTTTTGATATACTGGTTATTGGGATGCAAGGCAAAAGAAAAACCTAGGAATGTAAAACCTAGGGCTCTGATACCAACAAAACTGTCACGCCCCGAACAAGGCGAAAATATCGGGATATACAGTTAGAGGCGAGCTAGCTGAAATAAAGTTGAATTACTAAACTAGATGATTAACACAAGGCAATGGAAAAGAACAAATTTATTAAACATGGAAAATCCCAATCTATTACAACATTCATCAAACTACTAAGACACTCTCAAACATAACTTCTGATGAAATCTAGTACAACTAGTACAACTCCAAAACATAACTAGAAGCAATAACAAGACGACTCCATCTATTAACTGGTACACTCAGGTGTAATCACTCTTGTCCCTCCCCATCAGTGTGGGTGTCGTCACCTGTATAGCCTGGAAAGGGGGAAACAACGGGGTGTGAGCTAACGCTCAGTAGGAGATAACAGATAGATATAAGTGGTTAACAGTTTAATTACATTTTCAAAATATCATGCTACAAAGGATAATGCAATAAAAGGATAATGATGATATAGTAAAACAAAGTTTAAAGATCTTGCAAGGTCAAGAAATATAAATGAACAGAATGGTAATACTTAAAAGGAATAACAAGGACAAGAATTTACTACAGGAGATAACGATAAAGAGTTGGCCATATCAAGACGATTCAAGTCATGTCAAGCACGTATGTAATTTCATTTCCACATCCAAGTAACAACAAGTAGAGTATAGAACAGTAACGAGTGGAAAGCAAAAAGTAGTAGGGAGTAGTAGAGAGTAGTGGACAGTCCTAGATTTAACACATGTCATAGTACTGGTGCCAAATGCCACACCTAGTCATTCACCTCCCCGGGGGTACACGTAGTGTTCGGGCGCTCCTCCCAGGACTAGACCGAGTCCTTAATTGTTTGCCAGGCATTGATTTCTTTGGATCAAAGATCCCACGAATCTAGACTTCCACAATTTATGGCCAGAATTCCAAGGTTTAAGCTATGTAGCAATAACAATTTCAAGTAGGAAGAAGATTCATTTCAGAATTTCAAGGTAAGCACAATCATCAAGAAGATCGATAACCAAATCACAATAAGAGTTACATATATAACTTTGCTGGAATAGATTACCACTTAATCAATGGATTTCTAAACAGGGATATTAAACATGTGAATTAATGGTAATCCCGCCGGATCAAGTTTTCGGAGGTAACATGCTATTTAACGCCTTAGCGACTACTTGAAGTTGGGAAAGTAATCGTGCTATGTTACTGTAGTACAGCAGCTAACTAGCAAGTTGAATCAACATATTTAATCCTAATTTCAAGCCAAATTAATAAGAATTAGGTTATATATTAAGTTAAAATGCCAAAAGGAATGATTCAAGATGATAAGCTAATGAACGTGATCGCGTAAGTCGCGTAGGCACGAATAACAAGCAATTAACAGAAATTTAGTTGCATAATTAGCCAATAATTATATGAGTTTCTATTTTACTAATTACCACTAATGACATGAAAATGAATGCATTAGAACCATTACTAAGTCATTTACTGGGTAGATAAACGGTTCTGGGTGGACCGCATATCTATCGGCTGAAACGGGACTGAAACGGGGCTGAACGGGGCTGAACGGGGTGCTGGGAGTTGGGTGGCTCCCTGAGGGCCGCCCATGGTCTTGGGCGGTCTGGTCTGGACCACCCATGTGCTTGGGCGGTCTGGGCAGGGCTGCCCATCCCAGGGATGTGCGGCCAGGGCAGGGCCGCCCATCCAGATGTGCGGCCAGGGGCAGGGCCGCACAAGTTATGTGGTCCAGAATGGACCGTTTATCCTACTGGGTGGATATGTGGTCAGTTTCTGACCGTCCAACTAGTTGTGTTGTCAGTCTGGAACCGTTTAACTCCTGACTAAGCCAGGGTCGGGTGTGGGCTGGAGTTGGATGGTCTATCGTAAGACCGCCCATCCCTGGGTGTCTCCGGTCGTCCCTGCCGCGTCCGGTGAACGCTGGGAAGTGGGGGTTTGCTAGGGTTACACTAAAATGCTAATAACTAATGGAAATGAACTCCAAATAAGGGGATTTTGGTATCAATGGAAAGCTAACAGAGAATACTATCTAACAGAAGTGTCAATTGCATGATTACTTGCTGTAATTAGGATTTATAACTACTGGAACACTGAAACCCTAGTTCTAGATAGGCAGTGACTAAAACTCAAAATTCTCCTACTATACTTAATGAAATCTAGAGATCTATATATCAACGGAAAGTTGACAGGATAAGGATTCCAACCATGTAAGATATGCCATATGAATATTTCATTTGGTCACTCAAAATCATGAGATAAGTCAAGTTAATGCTGCTGGAACATCGACAAGACACTCTTATGAAAACTCAGGAATTCTATGAGCATGATCAATAATAATTAGGGCTTCCAACATCAAAATGAAGCTAACATGATGCAGATTTCATTGATATATGGCAATTAGGTTGGGTCCATTATCACCTACCTGAATTGAAGATTGAAGATCGAAGCTAGAAATAAACCCGATCCAGAAATACCCTCCAAAGATGCCTCTAAATCTCCTTGAATACGCAATAAAAATAGGGGCTTTTACTATCATTGGAAAGATCTCGTCGAGCTGATCAAGATACTCTATTTACAAGTCTCATTTGGTTAAGGGTACCTACCTTAATCGACGGATTAAAGGGCTGGAGATGAAGAACAACGAACTACCAACACCTTCCACCAAAACGACGAATACTCCCAGATCTGGACTCCTCATCGGCTGACCCAGCTACCAAATGAAACTAGAGTCAAAGAGCTACGCTTCTATAGGTCATGGGGCTTCTGGAGCCTTCGGAGTTGGGAGTATTTGGCGCTGCAAGTTACGTGTTAGAAACGGCGCCGGAATCCTTGACTTGACCAAAGCTATGTCGGCAGCACGTTTTAGGGCTAGGTTTACCTCAAATTGATTGAGGGTAAATATTCCTTACCTCGTGGCCTTCCATTTGCCCTTGATTTCATATCATTTGGTTGAGTAACAAGGTCGAATTTCATGTTTTAAGTTTCGGTTAGGTAAAAGTTAGGTAAAAGTCAAATTCGGGATTAATCCTCTAATTAGACAAGGTTACATAATTAATTTGGGTCAATTCCAGAAGACAAAATTGCTATAAAAATGATATTTTACCCAATTACTATTTTTACAGATTTTTCTAAGGTAGTCAAATTTTATAGGTTCTATTTTCTAACGAATTAAATATTAATATTTCAAAATTCAAACATTAATTCATTTTAATTCAGTTTTTAATTAATAAAAGCTCAATAAAACATAATAAATAATCAGGGTATTACATTCAAACTCCTCGGGGCACAAGTACTTTTCGGGAGCTCCTCCTAAGACCAGACCGGGCCCTTATGATGCGTTGCCATTGATTTGTTGGATCCAAGATCCCAAGCTATGTCTAGACATTAATCAAGTTAATGGCCAATAATGTCAAGGTATAGCTCACCTCAGCAGATTCCAAGGGTAAGTTGAAGAGATACTTTGACCAGAAAGTTCAAGTTATCAAGAACCAATCTGGTCCTTGGATTTACACACGAATAATCACGGAAATTACTTCTGGATGATAAGCGATCAGAACTGGGCCGCTCGAGCATTACACGGTCTGCACTGGACCATTCAGAATAGAAAGGGGCTTAGGATCAGCCACACCGAAGTCAAGGATACACGGTCCATGTAGGGCCGTTCAAAGGATTGAACGGTTGATAATGGGCCGCTCAAGACTAGTAGAGCTGGAAGCTCACAAACAAGATAAACGGTCCTTACAGAGTCGCTCAAAAGACAGACGGTCCAATAAGATCCACTCTATAATATGGGCAATTCTAATCGGTCCGTTCATTTTAATCAACTAGAAATCTACCCAAATGGGCTCCGGGCTGCCATAAGTGGGGCAGAACTGAACCAGGGTCCAGCCCACTCACCACTGTTCAACCTAGGGCTTATTGGGCGATCCAAACACGATTTGGTCGAAGATAGATCAAGGTTAAATGACCAATATAAATGGCACTTGGCCAGGGATGCACGGTTCATTATGGGACACCCAATGAGATAAACGGTCATTTTTGGGCCGCGTAATTCTCAGGGGGTCCAAGTTGAGCCGTGACTCACAATATGATAATCCAAGCGGTTCGTTCGTGTACACAGGTTCAGGTCTCGATGGTACAACCTGCCCGGCGTCCTAGTGGGAATCCCAGGCTCGCGGGGGCTTACGGAGGTCCCGTAATGAAGGTCCTAGTCCGACGGAAGGAATATCCGACGGAGAGTCCCAACATTACAAGGAAATAGAGCTAATAAAACAACGGAAACCAGTATGACGGTCAGTCAATCCTACTAGAGTAGAACGATTGTCAAACAATCCTAATAGCATTTAAGATGTCATGTTTGAATTTACATAACGAAATAACTAAGGCCATGATGAAACAAGATCAAGTGAAAGAAATTAGTAAAATTCAAGATTCCTTTACTTCAATTTGTTCCAATTATCATGTGGTTGCTAGCTTATCAAATTATCCATCAATCTATTAAGAGAAATCATGCCGCTCAATCACCTCAGCGGTCGCATGACAGGCCGTTCATCCCTCCTTCAGCCCGAAGGTCTGCTAGGGTTGAGTGGTCTATAATGTGCCACTGTGGATCATGCACGGTCTAGAACATGCCGCTTAACGATGGGGTGGTTAGGGTTATGCCCCGCAAACTACGAGAACATACCCAAAATGCAATACATGAACGGTCAGGAACTAGCCGCCCGCCTAGGATGGGCGTTCTATCGCGAGGCCGCGCAAACCCGATCGATCCGCCACCCTTCGCCTTGCCCGTCGCCGGCGGGGATGGCTAGGGTTAGCATCAACGATTTAATACGGATAGTACAAAGCATGAAAATTAGGGCTTTTTGACTTCAAATAAAGAGCATGAAAAACTCTACAAGATAACATAAACAGTTTAAGATTTGTACATGTAATCTCTACTTAAAATAAGATAGAACAGGTATAACCCTAGATGTAACATGCTTCCACTAAATGCTAAAATTCTAACAGGATACTAAACAACTTTTAGGGCTTTTACATTCAAAAGAGAAAGTACTCGATGCTGGTTCTAACCATATAGGGTACTTAAGGTTTCGCTCGTTATAACCTACCTTAAACGAAAGAACAAGGAAGAAGAGGGGATGACGACGTGCTAAGGACACCCTGCCGGTGATCGCCGGAATGCTCCCTCCACCTTAGTTCTCGTCGGCCGCCACTGCACCCAAACAAAAATAGGGTTCCTAAGGGTCATTTATATAGGTCACACAAGGTCTAGAGTCTTCTATTCGTGGAGGTAGAGTCCAATCAAGTTTGTCGTGCACGAACTGCGCTGATAGGGTTAGTCGCTACCTTCTAATCCAAAATTTGCTCTCTAGGGTTAAGTGATCCTAGCCTTTCATTTGGATCCGATCTCAGCCTAAATGATTGAATAATGGGCTCCAATTTCATGTTTTAAGGTCCAATTAGGTTTAAGTGTGATTTGGGCCTTAATCAGTTAATTCGGCTTGTTTACGAATTTTATTTGGGCCGGTCATAGAAGACACTATTGTTAAACTTTTTATCCTCTACAAGATTCTATTATTTCTAGATTTTTACAAAAATGGTTAAATTTTCACTTATCCTATTTCTTAATGAATTTCTTATTAATTTTCACATAATTTTTATTATTTAATAAATCGGGATATTACACAGATGAATTAATCTGTTTGTTTAAGTGTGAACTACAAAAGCAGGGCAAGAAAGAAAAGAAAGGAAAAGTAAACACAAGTGCTCAAGACTCAGGTAACATCAAATAAAAATCTCATGTATATATATAAATATCTGAGTACAAGATATGCAGGTGGAGGAGTACAAGTTTCTCTCAGCTCTCGCCTCCACCCTCCTCTCTCCTACTCTCTACCTCTCCGTCATCCCGACGAGGTGCTCGTGGAGGGGGCATAGACCCCCATGAAGTAGCTAGAGCTCGAGCCTACTTCTCCGCCTCGTTCCTCTGCTGGGTAGAGGAACTAGCTAAGTTGGTAGTGCTTGCGAAGGTGCTCGAGTGCCCCACGGCTCGTGCCCGCTCGCATCCTCTCTGGAGTCACTCCTCGGTCACTCGCAGACGCTCCTGCACGACGCCCAGCTACGTCCTCAGGTCTGCAAGCTCTCGCTCACGTGCTCTGTGCTCTTCTCTCTCCCGGGAGCTCTCTCTACGCTCCATGTCAAGGATGACTCTCAGCTCGGTCAGGTCCCTAGGTAGCTCCTCTCATCACCTCAGCGTCCCCTTAAGCTCCGTGACTCACTGGTTACGGATGGCGAGCTCGGTTCCAACCAGTGCAGCCTGGGTGAGTGCCTCCTGTAGCTCTGTAGTCTGCATCATTCAAACAATCATCAGTTTCATATTCAATTTCATAAACAACTAAAATGAATTTGTTGACTTACCCGAGTGGCGAGGTCGTGCTCTACTGCCTCAGCATGAGCAACCGCTCCTGCAAGCTGCTCCGCTAGTGCAATCACCTCTGCACTAGGCCCCCTCGAGCTGGAGGCACCGCCGATCTCTCTCCCCCCTGCTCCCTACTGGGCATGCTGCATTCATTAAAATTGTCAATGGTTAATCATTAATAATTCAAGGAATCATTTGCATATAGTTAATTGCACTCACGAGGGTCTCCAAGTTTGCCCGTGTGATAGCCAGCTGGGCCTCTAGGCTATGGAGATGGACCTGCATGTCCATCGCTGCTATATCCCATGCATCCTGCATTCATCACACATATCAGTTGCATAATAAGCATATATAATTTACAGAAAGAGAAAAAAATGCATTCATACGTACCCCTGTGACCCTCATATGGGGTCGGCCGGCGTAAACCTCCCAGTAGCGTCGGAGGTACTCTGAACTGTCCGCCGCCTGTGTGGTAACCCGAGTCCCACCTTGCTGCTAGTCAGCATACTGGTCCGGGAACCGGATCCTCCAGTCGGTTGCCTTCGTGCAACCGCGAGTCTTCCTACCGATTCCGAGGGGCTCTCCAACCTCGACCCACTCCTGATGTAGGCCGAGGGTCCTCATCGCCAGCCTAAGCCGTAACGGATCGATCTCGTTCAGGCAATGAACCCAAAGCTCTTGCCCGGAACGAGGTCGTCCCGCTACGACCCAAGGCTGACCTTCCTCGATCATATCCTGGTAGGGCCTCCAAACCACCTGCATTCACATCATGTCATCATATATCATTCATATGCATATCATTTCATCATATTTCATAAGGTAAGAAATAAAAGAAAATTGCATCATATTTTACATACGTACCAGTGAGGCGGGGTAGTCACGGAACTCCCGCCGGAGGACACGCAACTCGTAGGCGTGTGGCGCTCCAGTCACGAGTGGCAACCAGCGTCGCGCTAGTGGGAACGCTCCCTCATCTCTGGGTCGGGGGTCAACACGGTCCATCGACATGTATAGGTGGCTCCACACCTGCATCCATCAATTGCATTAGTAAACATGCATAATCATAATCATAAGCATTTAAATAAATAAGAAAAAATGCATACCTGAAGAAAGGGTGAAAAGCCACTGACAGTAGTCTCTCGGCCTGTCCCCATGGATAGATCGACCATCAGGTGCGCTAACAGTGCAGCTCCCCACGCATATCTACCAACTCCCTCTAGGTCCTCGAGGATGCCCAAAAATCTACAGTTGATGGTATCTCCCTTCGTGCTCAGCAACAGCCACCCCAGCATCAGAAATAGAAATCTTCTCAGGTCTCGGTCCACTCGCTCCCTCTGAGCCTGGTCCTAGCAATAGGCAGCCCGGGCTCTCCCAATCAATCTCTGTGAAAACTGCTCCAAGGACTCCCACGGCCTCTGCCTATTGCCAGGTCAGGTCAATACGGTAGATGGTCCTACACTCTCTAGGGGTCTCGGCTATGGTCTCTAATCCTAGCAGCCTCCGGGCTAACTCCCCATAATCTTGAAGGGTCACTCCACTCACCACCTCCCCATCTACTCTCAACCCGGTGATCCGGGCAATGCCCTCCAAACTCGGTACCATATGTCCCCAGGGCATCAAAAATGCCCGGCTAGTCTTATCCCATATCTCCCTAAGAACATGGATCAAAGGTAGGTCGGGGCGAACGGGCTCAATGCTAAGGAAAGGACCAAACCCCATGGCCTCTACTCTAGCCCTCTGAAAATCTGATAATCCATAGTAAGTTGCCCGGACTTGGACCCATGAGATCCGAGTCTGCATCAGTCCCTGCCAAATAAAAGAACATAAACACATTTATTTATGCTAGCGGAAATTTATTTGTTGTTGAAATCCTTTCACTGTCTAAATTTACGACCAAGCTGTGGCCATCAGTTGATGAATTGACGCCCTGATGGGGGGCACTATTTCTGAAGGGTTTTTCCTAAATTTTCTCAGTGATAAAATAAAAATTGACGACCACCCTGTGGCCGTCAGTTTATGAATCGACGCCTCTGTAGGGGGCGCCATTTCATAAAGTGTTTTTGAACCGGTAGTAAATAAGATAAAATAATGGATATATTAAAAATAAAAAATGCCGAGAAAATAATAGCAAATGATAAATAAATATCATGGTTTTTAAATAACTACATGGTCCAGGGTGTGATTTCATGAATTATCTATTTTTCGAAAAAGAAAATGAATTAACGACCTGCCTTAGGTCGTCATTTGAATTGACGACACCCCCAGGGGCGTCATTTCACTGGTTTATTGGTTCATCATTTTCCCATTCACCGAGGGCTATGGAAATTCAATAAAAAAATGAAAAGGGCTAGGGTAGAGGACCTACCTTGCTTCGCTCCGACGCCATTAGACCTCCTCGAAGTGGTTGACGAGGACGGGGAACTGCCGCCTGTGCTTCTTCTTCTTCCTCTTTGTCTTCTTCGTCATCGTCTTCATCATCCCCTTCTTCATCTTCGCCGTCTTCATCTTCACCGTCTTCTTCTTCTTCTTCTTCTTCTTCTTCTCCATCTTCTCCGTCATTCTCTTCCCCTTGTCCTTCTCCTTCTTCTTCTTCGGCAGCTTCTTCTCCGTCTCTACCGTGTTCCGCCGGTGGAGCTTCTCCAGCCGCTGCGGGAGGAACTTCCTCCCCGGCAGGTTCGTCGTCACCTAGGTCAACGACGTCAGGGGCCATGACCCTCTGACGTTTTCTAGGGCCAGTCATGGGATTAGAGATAGAGGGAGATGAGAACGAGGGGGAAGGGAAGAAGATGGTTAGGGTTCGTAGCAGAGAAAGAAGGAAGAAGAAAGAAAAGAGTGTAAACGAAGGAAGGAGAAGAAAAGAGGGAAAGTAGGGCGGTTACGTTCGAAAAAAATTGACGCCATGAGGAGGGCCGTCATTTTGATGATTGACGGCTTGTGTCAAGGCGCTATTCCAGGATCTGACAACGGCGTATGAAGGCGTCATTTAACATTGCATGGAAAATTGAAATGTCGTCAGAGCATTAATGAGAGAATCTGATTGATTTGACGAGTGTAATCATTGTTTTTTACAATTGACGGCAACGTGGCGAGGCGTCAATTGATTAAGGCACAACTTCTTCTCAAGCGTCATTTTAGAAAATTAATAGAATATCTGAAAAGATTTTAAAGCGAATCAACGCCTTTTGTTGGGGTGTCAGTTAATTAACGCTAGTGTAAGAAGGCGTCGATCATGTTTTTTAATTATTATAAGAAAATTTATTAAAGTGATTGACGACATGATTGAAGTCGCGGCTTAGAACAGAAAGACAGAAACTGAAGTAATTTGAAAGAATTGATCATGTAAAATGCTTTTTTTGGCTCCATTAAGGGAAAATCCTTTATTTCATTAAAGAAAAGCATCAATACATCAATGAGCCACTTTGGGTCTCAATCCCTTAAGAGCTATTACATAAGTCTTCCATTGCTCCTTGTCTTCTTCAACCCTCTCTATGGGTTGATGTAGCTTGTTGATCCTCCATAGGGCTTGAATCGTCTTGATCTCCTCTTCATCCTCATTTGAGCAAAGATCCCTCCTCTTGATAGGTGCAAGGTGAGAAGCCTCTTCAAAAGTGATGGTGTGGGAGGCCGAGTTGAGGTAGACACCGGTGAGCGTTGTAGAGGATGAGCTCGTTGGCGCCCACTAGCCGGAGTTCCACTCCCGATGAGAATCTTGTGCGAATATATTGAGTCTTGAGGAACCCCAGTGCACATGTGAAGAGATTCTTAGGCATGACCCTTAGGTGTTCTCTTCATTCCACTCTCTTCTTCACTTTTGGGACCCGATTCACCACTCTATCACATAATCCTAGTGAACCCGTCATATAGCGGAGTGGGCTTCTAGAGAAAATCCTAGATGCTTGTTGGGTTTCCTCACATGGGTCAAATTTTAGGTGGAGGTCTGCCCAACTAGAAAGCAGGAGCATAGACCCATATAGGGGCCTTCCCATAGCCGCCGAGGTGAGCCCACTATAGAGATAGGCTAGCACCGCCGGTCCTAATCTCTCTCCCTCCCAAATGCTAGCAATTGCACTCAATTGAGATTCTTCTAAGAAATCATTTAAGGAAGGGAATAATAGTGCTCTCGCCAAGCATATTACAAACGCCTTTGTTACCTTCTCTAGCTCGTCCTCCTTGGCTTGATCCATCCTTTTGTAGACCCACGCCGCAAGCTTCATAAGGTTGATGCCTTTGGTAGTTTTGATTTGGTTCACCATGTTTGAGCTTGGGATGAGGCTTGATAGCATCTCATGAGCAATTATGCTACTTGTCATAGAGGCCATCTTCCCTTCATCTTCTTGCTTCATCTTCTTTAAGCCTAAGAGCATCTCCACTTCTTCCAAGAGTATGGTGGCCTCAAAAGTAGAAAATAAGAAGGTATGAGTGGAAGGGTGCCATATCTCTATGAGGGCTCCTATGGCAGCCCAATCTAAGTGTACATTGTCATAATGCTTTGCATGGGTTACTAATCCTAGTAGGTGCCATCTAGAGAGGTAGGCCCTCATGTCTAAGGTGAGTTTAGAGAGAAGGAGGGGAAGCCACTTGTTCTTGGTATATCTCCTTGCCCCCGGTATATTTGGGTAGTCCTGAAATAAACATGAAAAGAAAAGAAAGGGAAAGAGGAAGTGTGATCAGAATTTGAAGAGAAAAGGAGGTAGGATAGAAGTCTAGAAATCAAATTGTCATAGTTACTTGGGCCATGGCGATCCTCCCATTGATATGGCCTACAATGTCTGAAATCCTAGGAAAACCAATCTTAGATTTCTTCAAAGGCCTTTGCATCATTCTCTCCATCTTCTTCTTCCAGTTGAGGAGGAAAATTCTTGTTCTCTATTTTCCGATTCTCTGTTACTGAATGCTTTGGCCGCTGGCTTTCGTTTTGATGGGATTAGCAGAGAACGCACCGCCCCTTGTATAATAATTCGAAGCTCATGAAGTTGTTCGAACAACATAATTTGAGTTTGAAAGGGAATAGGCTTCTGGAGTTTCGTTTCCGAACAGGGAAGGGGCCACTGGAATTTATAGTCAATTGACGACGGAGCCATTGGCGTCATTTTATTGAATCGCGACCCACTTAGTGTCGTCATTTATCTAACGCCCTCACATGCATGCGTCGTTTGCTGTCCAATTCCAAGTTAAACATTGAAAAGAGTTTGCGACATTATGGCTGTCATCATTTATGTTTGTAGCGCTCCTTTGCGAAGTCATCATTTCTTGAGCTATATATTTTGACCTATTTTATGGCTATGAGGATATGTGATGAACTTGCACTCTACATCTTATCATCCTTGTTGAGTTTAATGAACTTGGTCGAGCTAATGATCTTTGAGCGCAGAAAAGAACAGGTTATGTAGGTCTCGAGGCGCTCGGGTCTGGTAACATCATTCCTCCCCTGTATCCTCTCTGTATGCATTTTTAGTATATAGTATCTACTCTATTATAGCATATCAAGGACCTTGTGGTTCTGATGAACCTAGAATTTGAGTTCCCCTTCATAAAAAATAGTGATAGTTCCAGGAGAGTCTTGATCACACGGATAGGTCATTGGGTCATCTAAGGTTTGGGACAACAGTTCCACTTTCTGAGTTGGTACGTGGATAAACGGGCTTCGACTTAGTGTCAGCTCAGAGATTTGGATTCCTAGCCAAGTTTGGATAGTTTAGTAATATTATCCTTGATTATTTTCTATTTTTAGTTTATTTTAATTTTTCTTTTAGCCCAGCATGCATCATGTAGGACTTTGAGCTTTAATGATGAAAATCCTCATATTAAGTCGGTAATGAGGGCCGCTTGCTCTTGATTTGAGTTGATATGAGATATTCCATTCAAGTTCAAGGACTGTGTTCTCCTTGAAGCCGCTCAGGCTAGTTCCTTGAAAGTATTCATTCGCTGGATTCCTATCTCACTTCACTTTACTTTTCTGCAAACTCACCTTGATTGTAGCACGTCCACATTGGCTGGTAACCGCTCTCCAATGGTGTCTTTCCTTTCGTGCCCGCGTGCACATTTTGTTCGTTAGTTTAATCCTTTTATCTAGTTGATTGTTGCTTTCTCGTAATCATCTGAAGTTGTTTCACTCAGAATCGTGGAAAGATTTCCAATGCTTAGTGTCGGAGGGGTGTCACATCACACCTTTGTATCTACTTTTCAGTTCGTTCTCACTTCATTCCGCTTGTTGCACTTTCATCTCATTCCGTTTCACTCCCTTGCAAAGCAGTCGCCAAGGTGGGGTAGCTATAGACACACCAAAATTGATGCTATGATGAGTAAATATCATGTCACCACATGATGTCCCAAAGTGGACTTCAATATTGGCTTAATATGAAGTTTTTCTAATTTATTTAGTATTTTTCCATAATTGTAATTAGCGCTTGGAAGAAGGGCGTCATTTAATTAATGACTTGATGGGTGTCACGATTTTATTAGTAGATGACTGTTCGCGCAGGCGTTGTTTCCTAGTTTTTTACGAAACCCAATCACAATAAAATTCAAAAGAATTGATGTCAGCTTCTGGGGCGTTGATAATTCAACGCCATTATAAGAAGGCGTCATTTCCTATTTTTAAATATGGGAAGTCATTTATTTCTATAATAAAACCTAGGAATTAACAACTGTGTTCGCGGTCGTCATTTCAATTAGTGACCCCCGTCAGGTCGTCATTTGAGCTTCCGTCTCCGTTTCGCCTGCTACCTTCCCGGGAAGAATCTTTCCTTGTTTTAAACATCATATTCGATTGGGGAAGGCAGATCCTTTCTAGATGATATCTATCCTTATTTTAATCCCATTGGAATAAGGATCTTTGGCCCTATAAATACCCCATGGCTTCCTCACATGCGAGAGGTTAAGAACACACAGAGAGCTTTTAAACACAGAGCCCGTGGTATAGAGAGAGAAGAGAGCTTTCTTTTCTAACAATTTCTTGGCAGGTTCTTCTTCTAGTGGTCTTCCTCTACGGCGGTGTTCTTCCTCCACATGTGGTCTTCCTCCGGTGGAGATTTCTTCCACCAGCTGATCTTCTGCAGCTGAGGCGCTGCTTTCTCTCCCTCCTTTTACTGCTTCCACACACAGTAGAAGGGCGCCCCTCCTCTTTTAGTCTTTTTTTTGTTATTATCTATGTTGGCACCGACTTATGTTCTCGAATTAATCGAGGATTAAGCATAGGGAAATACTCCCTAAATAGAGCAAAACGGCACATCACCAAAGTTGCTCTACCAATAGAGTTGTGCTCGGAAATCGAGACGTGTCATCGGGTCAAGTGGCGTAACATAACAATCGGGCATCGGCCCCGAGCAAATGACACTATGCCAGCCAGTTTCTCGATAATCAGGTCAGTTTCAGGATTCGGGACAACCTGCCGTACCTTACGGCACTCTATGAATATTCAGGGATCACCCCTGGATACCCTGCGTATGGGAATTATACCGCTGACGCTTCAACAACTGGGTTAACTCGGGACTCAGAACAGCCTACCGCATCATACAATTCTTCGTTAAGGAGCGAGAGTCACCCCGACCACCAGACAAACGGCATCGTCATGTCAACGCCCCAGTCGCCGGGCCCAACCAAGGGTCCTAACCAGTTAGCTGTAATCCATGACAACATCAACAGTCGATCGGGCCCATCCCTAATCACTCAGTTTGTGGCTTTGCCCGCGTTCAACATAGCTACCTGACCCGGGGGCACCCTGACTACAAGCCACGCCATGTGGCACCCAACAACAAGGTCCGAGTCTACCCTCGAGTCGCCTCCCTCCAGCCCTCTGAATTCAAAGGAAGACCCGTCAAGGCCAACTGCAAGCTTCAGGAGCTCACAACACCCTTACGCCGCACGTGCGTCGAGAATTTCCCCGAGCACCTGGTGGGCGCGTATGCTCCAGGCACTCTACATCAAGTCCGAGCCCAACTCGGGACTCCCAGCTACCCATCGCGTCATGCACCACCATCGTGCGCCCCCGCACGCGGATCGACCTGCGCGGTCAGGTCGCGGGGTATAAAAACCCAGTCAAACCCTCAGTCTAAACCCTGTCAAACCCTCAGTCCAATCCCCAGTCAAATCCCAGTCTAACCCCCAGTCAAACCTCAGTCAAACCTGCGGTCAAACCCACAGTAAACCCTCAGTCAAACCCGCGTAAACCCCCCCAGGGAGGGGTTTAGGCAAACCAGCCCAGCCCCTTGGGCTGGTCCGCCTAAACCCCCCTTGGGGGAGGGGTTTTCGCGGACTAGCCTCACCCCCAAGGCTGGTCTGCCTAAACCCCCCTTGGGGGAGGGGTTTTCGCGGACCAGCCTCACCCCCAAGGTTGGTCCGCCTAAACCCCCCTGGGGGGAGGGGTTTAGGCGGACCAGCCTCACCCCCAAGGCTAGTCCGCCTAAACCCCCATTAAAAAAAAAAAAAGGTTTTTTTAATTAAAAAAAGTGCCCAGCCAGTCCGCCCAAACCCCCCCTGGGGGAGGGTTTAGGTGGACTAGCCTGGACCCCCAGGCTAGTGTTCCTAAACCCCCTGTGAGAGGGGGTTTAGGTGGACCAGACCAGCCCCTTGGGCTCGTCCGTCTAAACCCTCCCTCCGCCACTCCGTAACACTCTCCCATGGTTTACCCGGACCAACTTTGCCCCCTAACCTAGTCCGCCTAAACCCCTCATGACCCTTCACGTTCCACTATAAAAGCCCCCCAAGGGAAGCTCAAGGGAAAAGAAGGAAATGGAATGAAGGATGCAATGCAACACCCTCTGACCTAACTGCTGTGCCCTCGGACTCTCGAGGCCTTCGACAAGGGTCGGGGACGCGAGGAACTAAGTGCGCACATGGTTGGCTTGTCGATCGGTTTGTACACGCCGAGGGTATGTCATACATACTTCCCTCACGCGGCGTCTAGCCATCTCACACAAGTCCATGCCCGTCGCACGAAAGGCACTATGGCGATGGCGAATACACCCGCATCCCGGGTCCGCCTGCCTCTAACAACCCAAGATGGCTATACACACGCCCTGATGCCGCACTACTTTTGACACGAAACTACGTGCCCACCGCCCGCTGTGAGCTAGCCGTCGACCGCTCAGACTGATGACTCGAGTTATCCAGACCCTTGCCCGGGAATAATATTCCCAGGGCCGACCTCGACTCCCCAGCATGACGACATTCACCTTCCGGGGCCCGGACCCGACCGCTCACCTTGAGCCGCGTCCAACCTCCGTCAGGCGCCAAGCCACGACGGCCCCTGCCACCTAGGCAGTCGGGCTTGTCTCGATCTCCTCACGGGGAGCCTCTGTAAAACACGCGGATATCTACCATATCCCGCATTGACCCGGGGACTGACCCACGCGTTGGAATTGTCCCGCGGCTTGCGCCCATTGTACTTCGGCCTCTTCGGCCCCTTTGTAAAGCCCATGTGGCTCTCATATAGCATGAAACCAGTTGAACACATGTATATACCCGGGCCTCAACCTCTTCACGGAGCCCGCCTCCTTCAGTCACAACGGTGCCCCCGGCACCCAACTGCCAGTCACATCGGGACCCGAGCACGACGATCGAGGTCTCCCGGCGCCCGCCTCCTTCAGTCACAACGGTGCCCCCGGCACCCGACTGCCAGCAACTCCAGTCACAACAGTGCCCTGGGCACCCTACCGCCTGCAACTCCAGTCACAACGGTGCCCCCGGCACTCGACTGCCTGCAACTCCAGTCACAACGGTGCCTCTAGCACCCGACTGCCAGTTACTCCAGTCACATCGGGGCGCGGGGCACCCGACTGTTCAATAACTCCAGTCACAACGGTGCCCCCAGCACCGGACTGCCGGTACTCCAGTCACATCGGGGCCCGCGGCACCCGATCACTCAATAACTCCAGTCACAACGGTGCCCCCGGCACCCGACTGCCAGCTACTCCAGTCACATCGGGGCTTGCGGCACCCAACCACTCAACTCCCCCAGCACAACGGTGCCTCCGACACCCCTACTACCCCGACCTCGACAATGTCTCATGTCGGGAATACATTGTGACGCCCCTCGGGCACCATCCTGCTAAGTCAGAGGTCCCCTGGCGGACACTACATATAGATACGGAACTACCCACACAATAATATAATGACTCGGGGACCGTCATGAATGACGGAATTGTCCCGTGGCTTGCAAGCAATTGTAATCGGGCTCTCATGCCCCCATATAAATGCTGATGAGATGCTATATACGATCTAGAGGGGGGTGAATAGATCAGTCACCTAATAAAACTAACAATAACAACTCCGAATGCGGAATTAAATCAAGCTGCTGTCAGACGACAGACTGAATAACAATACTGTGGAAGAACGCCAACCCAACAGATATATATAGAGACGGTCCTACACATTCATTTACTAACGATCAAAGAAATGAACTGGATGCACACAGTTTGCACAACAATCGCATAAAGGTCAAGGGATTTTAAGGTGGTTCGATCTCAAACTCAAGATCTACGTCCACCCCATACTCCAATCCGGAATGTGGCTTCCACTGCTGATACACAGCTTCGCTGATCCATAGCTTTGGGGTCACAACCCTACAGACAACTGGGCATTACAGCTTATGCCATCCAGAGGAATCCTCCTCTGCAAACTGCTGGGGACTTACAACTTTACCCGACCAGAGGAATCCACCTCTGCAAATCGCTGAGCTTCACAGCTTGCTCCGCTGACTTACAACTTAGAAATGAGTTTCTAAAATAGAACGGAAGAACAAAGCGAGAAAACAAATGAACCCACAAGGGGAATGTAGCTCATCACTGAGCAAATTCAGCTCCGGTTCTGAACCAGGAGACTGAAGAATAGACACTTTCAGTATTCTGTCAAACACTTCTCTCTTGACTCTTTTCTTCTTCTCTCTTCTCATTTCTCTTGGATTGTGCAAGCTCTCTCTGCTTCTGCTTTTTCAGGTAAGTTCCCAATTTCGATCCCTATCCTCCTCAAGAAGAAGCTTCTTATTTATAGAGCAGTAAACAAATAGGGTGTGTGGTCATCATGATTTCCGCCCGAATATCTAGGTCACGTGTCAGCATCACAGCGTCGTTGCATTCCACGTGTCACGATCCTGGCGCTTTCTTTCATTCTCGAGTTATGTGCCCTTCTTAGATTCCTTGAACAGAAGTCCTGTCAGGTCGGACTTATTATCAGTTTGAATCAATCTGAAGGAAAAGAGAAGGATGCATCGAGTTAGTTCGAGATTTGAACTAAGCATGTACAGACTTGATGAACTAGGCATGTACAGACTTGATGGCGTGTAATGCAGTATGCATATATGAAAGTATGCACATTGAAAGAGGAATGCTCAGGCATGCCACCGAGATGTGTACAGACTTGTGTGTGCATGGGACAAGACGATGCACCAACTTGTTGTGCCTAAAGTTTAAGCATGAATGCATAATGCACAGACCTAATGAAACTATGCACAAACTTAACTTCTCGTATCAACAAAGGTTGTACAGACTTGTGAAATGATGCACGAACTTAAATCCTAGTATCAGCAAAGGTTGTACAGAGTTTGTGTATTTATGTATGCGTGAGGCAAAGGGATGCACTGACTATGTGTATGCATGAGCCAAATCGATGCACTGACTATGTGTATGCGTGAAGAACAAGGGCTGTACTGACTTAGCTGCGAACTGAGCTAAAGGATGAATAGTGCTTGCACTAACTTGATCGAGTGAAGCAACGTGGGTTGTACAGACTTGATAGCATGCAGCGATGTATAGTCCCGACAGATGCAATGTATACGCATCGACTTCCAATGCGTAACAAAGTATGCACAGATTATGTATACTGAAAGATGAAACATGCATTGAACCATGTATGTAGAGGTTACATGCAGAACATCTATTTATTCTAGTCTTACATGACTCATAGTGTTTGCTATCATCAAAACTGCACAACATCATCAAGGCTCAAGGGGCACAACAATCTCCCCCTTTTTGATGATGGCAACACAATGAATAAATGCCATGCATGCACTACACAGATTATCTTTATCATAGACTTGTGCATTGATAAAGACTCCTATGCCTTGATCATAGACTCTCCCCCTGAGGATGAATCTTAATGCAGACATCCATTCTCCCCCTTTGCCATCAGCAAATAAGGAGGAAAGAGAGGAACAACGTTCTATGCACAGTTCAGAATGTGAGCAAATTATGGCGCAACCCTTAAACTATATGAATCGAGCAATGGGCTAGCTTGAGTTCAGTCAGGTTTAACAGTTATAGAAAGTAAAGAGAATTCACTGATATTCTGAAATAGGGTTATATACTCCATTTATAGCAATGAACTTGAGTCACATAACTATAAGAGTCTAGGTCGAGACAATACCCTAGTTACTTCAGAGAAAGTGAAAGGCAAGGAAAGTCACCTGAATTTGTATTGAGGTTAAACAGTTGACACTCAATGACATTTGTTTTCTAAGGGTTACAGTAATTTTCTTTCACTAGCTTCTGAAAATTGAACTTATTGAACAGACAAGTATCATTTATGCCGTTGACATTAGGTGTATACCTTGATTAGAGGCTGATACCCCCAGTTACTAAGCGTAAAAATTATATCTATTTCTGATCAAAAGCTACATGAATGGTTTGCACCTTTGATGTTAAGGGTATACCTTGATCAGAGGCCAATACCCCTAGTTACTCAGTGAAATCTCCTTTGTAGATTCGACCAAATGAACAGAGTTAACCTGAGTCACTTCATGACTTAGGTACTCTCCATTTCTTGGATGGAGACCTCAGTTTCTCAGTGAAACTCATTCATTGCTCTGCCACTTTGTTCATTTCTTTTTCTTTGATGATCTGAATTATTGCTGCCCTTATGATTTTTGGAGTGACAAGTTTAAGAACAATACATAATTTTTTGGTTTTCAAACCTTAACCATCACTAAATCTGTCATGTTCAGATACTGTGAAGACCTATTTTATTATAATCATGAGATGGAGGTTAAGAGCTACAAGAATTTTCTACCACCTTATTTTCAGAAAGCAGTCTTTTGAACTTTACAGCCTATTAAAGTTAAACCTTCGGTTCATTCAATTAGCACATGTGATTCTTATAGCAGAAGGATTGTAATAATTGCAGCTCACGACAATGAACCAATTACTAGACTACTGTCCATTCTGAGAAAAGGAGTGGGCATTAAGGAATAGAGAGAGAGACGGGGTTGAACTTAGTACGGAAGATGCTATCCTCCCCCTAACAAAATTTTGCATCGACCTTATCATGCTGTTTCAATGAAAGACGCATAGACTTACATGTGGCTGGTATGCACTATGCACCGACTTTCATGTTTCTACATGTGACTTATGCTTCATGCGTAGTATGCAATGACTCGAGAGATCATACAAAGCATAGACAAGGTGCAATACATGTATCAAGACTCTGTGCAAATTAAACACAACCATCAAACAATCTGTGGAATACATCAACTAATCAATTGCACAATGAACTTCTTTATTCAACTGCTTAAAGAATAGGCTGACACAATTACCTCATATAGCTCATGAGTAAATTTATTCATCAATCTTGTGCTAAAATTTACACAGCCCCAATTCTCGTCTTAAATATTTAAATCTTTCATTTCCAAAGGGTTTTGTAAAGATATCAGCAATTTGTTTTTTAGTTTCAACAAATATCAATTCAATTTCATTTTTGCTCACTACATCTCTAAGAAAATGGTGTTTAATTTCAATATTCGTAGTCCTAGAGTGGTGAACATGATTTTTAGAGAGACAGATTTCACTAGTGTTGTCACATAGAAGTGGAATGCATCTCAGATTTATCTGATAATCTGAGAGCTAGTGTTTAATCCATAGTACCTGGGCAGCACAGTTCCCTGCAGCAACATATTCTGCTTCAGCAGTGGAAAGTGCCACAGTGTGTTACTTTTTAGAAGCCCAAGATACTTCACAACCACAAAGGAATTGACAATAACCACTAGTGCTTTTCCTATCTACCCAACACCCAGCATAGTCTGCATCAGTGTAGGCTAGAAGATCTAGCTCACATCTAGCAGGATACCATAAGCCTAGTTCTTGGGTGCCTGTTAGATACCTAAAAATCCTTTTCACTGCACTAAGGTGTGATTCCTTAGGACTAGCCTGAAATCTAGCACATAAACACACTGTAAATTGAATGTCAGGCCTGGATGCAGTGAGATACAAGAGAGATCCGATCATACCTCTGTACAGCTTTTGATCCACCAAGTTACCTTTGGTATCTTCATCAAGGCTTGTTGAAGTACTCATTGGAGCTGCAATGTCCTTGAGGTTGTCGAATTTGTATTTCTTCAGGAGGTTCCTTATATATTTGGACTGAGTGATAAAGGTTCCTTCTTTAGTTTGAGTCACCTGCAGTCCAAGAAATAATTTCAGTTCACCCATTGAGCTCATCTCAAATTCTTGTGTCATAAGTTTAGAAAATTCCTTACATAATTCAGGGTTGGTTGAACCAAACACAATGTCATCCACATAAATTTGGACTATGATGATTTCAGGATGACGTACCTTGGTAAACAACGTTTGATCAACTTCACCTCTTGTGAACTTCTTTTCAATGAGGAATCTGCTTAATCTGTCATACCAAGCTCTAGGAGTTTGCTCTAAACCATAGAGAGCTTTATTCAACTTATATACATAAGAAGGGAAGTCTGAGCATTCAAAGCCAGGAGGTTGATGGACATAGACATCCTCCTTAATTTCCCCATTGAGGAAAGCAGATTTTACATCCATCTGTTGGAGAGTTATACCAAGGGAGCATGCGTAGGCCAACAAAATTCTAATAGCTTCTAACCTGGCTACAGGGGCAAATGATTCTTCAAAGTCAATTCTGAATTCCTGGTTGTACCCCTGAGCAACAAGTCTGGCCTTATTTTTGACAACATTACCTAGCTCATCCATTTTATTTCTAAAGACCCATCTTGTCCCAATGACATTTCCATTTACAGGAGGTGGAACTAGGTGCCACACCTTGTTCCTTTCAAACTGATTAAGCTCTTCGTGCATGGCATTGATCCAATGCACATCTTTAAGAGCACTGTCAATGGTTTTGGGTTCAACATTAGAAACCAATGCATATGCATTTAATTCATTTTGAGCTCTAAGAAAGCCTCTAGTCCTAGGAGGTTCATGCAAGTCACCAATGATGTTCTCAATAGGATGGTCTCTAAGAATCTGATATTGATAACTTGGTTACCTTGATCTTCATTTACCTCCCCCTGAATAGCAGGCTCCTCCGCATTGACTTCTTCGGCTTCTTCTTCTTGGTCTGATTTGTCTTCAAGTTTTTCTTTCTTAAGAATTTCTCCGTCATCTTCTTTTTTGTATTGGCCAACTTCGAAGTTACTTAGAGACTAATCAAAGACAACATGTGGAGATTCCTCAACAGTTTTAGAATTAAGATTGTACACTCTATATGCTCTAGTGTATTCAGAATACCCAAGAAAAATTCCTAGATCACTTTTAGGTTCAAATTTATCAAGATCTCTTTTATCATTAACATTAATGAAACATTTACAACCAAAGACCTTGAAATAAGCAATTGAAGGCTTCTTACCTTTCAGAATTTCTTAAGGAGTTTTCTGAGTGAAAGGCCTTACCATGGCTATGTTGATTACATGGCATGCAGTATTAACTGCCTCTGCCTAAAATTTTCTTGGTAAGCCACCTTCAACAAGCAGTGTACGGGCCATCTCCACAATTGTCTGGTTCCTCCTTTCTACTATTCCATTCTGCTCAGGTGTTCTTGGTGAGGAGAACCGATGGGTAATTCTATTTTCCCTGCAGAAGTTTTCAAATTGTTAGTTTTCAAACTCACCTCCATGATCAGACAGAATATTTTTGATTAAATGTTCATTTTTCAGTTTGATATTTAAATAGAACTCCTGAAATTCAGTAAAAGCATCATTCTTGTGAGTGATGAAGAAGACCCAAGTATACCTAGAGAAGTCATCAACTAGGACATATCCATATCTCTTTCCTGACAAGTTGACTGATCGTGTGGGTCCAAATAGATCCATATGTATCAGCTCATAAGGTTTAAGGGACATGTTTTCAGTTCTTGATTTAAATGACTTTCTAGTCTGCTTGGATTGTGTACAAGCACCAGACACCTTATTTTCCTTCTTAAAAGAAATTTCAGGGAGTCCTCTAACCATGCTATGTTTATTCAATTTGTGCAGAACAGTGTAGCTAGCATGGCCTAACCTACGATGCCACAGAAAGGCTAAGTCTTCTTTATTGGCAGTGAGATATACGTTAGAGTGTGCAACATCATCTAGATTTACCATGTAAATAGTATTCATTCCAGAGAATTTAACCACATCAGATTTAGGTTCAAAATTTTTACAGCTAAGTGCATCAAATACTACCTTGTGCCCTTTATCACATAGCTGGCTGATACTTAGAAGATTATATGCTAATCCATCCACCAGCAAGACTTCATCAATGCAACAGGTAGTGCACTTACCTACTTTACATGATCTGATGATTTTACCCTTAGTGTTTCCTCCGAAGGTGACAAGGCCTCCATTCTTCTCTGTCAGCAAGCAAAATTTATCCTTGTCCCCAGTCATATGCCTAGAGCAGCCACTATCTAGATACCACATATTTTACTTGGCTGCCAGGCATACCTGCAATCATAGTCACGGAGAAAATTTTGGAACCCAAAACTGTTTGGGCTCCGAAGCAAAAATAGAAAATTTCATACATGACAGCAAAATTTTTGGAATCCATGCTTGTTTGAGAGCTGGTTGATTTGTGGGGTTTTTGACAATCTTTCTATTGTTTCTCTCCTTTTCAGCATTAGCAGGCTGAATTTTTCTTGACTTGTTATTTGTCTTGCCATCATTTTTCTTTACATTCTGATTGTTCTTATGCCAGTGCGTGGGCCAATGAGCATTCAGGAAATAGTGGCCAGCGTTGGTCCTTATCTGACTGTAAACGGGTTGTTTCCAGGGTGCCCATGTTCTAGACGGCCCAACCCAGTTTTTAGCCTGAGGTCTGTATGTCTGTGTGGCACATGACTGATATCTAGACCTCCCTTGAGCTCTACTCCATTCAAACCTATAGAATTGTCGAGGCTCCTCATGATGGAGTGTCTGGACTCTGGGCTTGTGGAAGCAGCTAGTCTGGCCCCTAGTGACATTAGGTCTCCCTTGCACTTTTGACCCACTGGACTTCTGTACAGATTTATGTTAGGTCTTCTTCTGGACAGGTGATGGTGGGGGTGACTTAGTGGCCTTGCCCTGGGGTTTAGACTTGCTTGGAAGCTGACCACGAACCTGAGACTTGCTTTTGGGTAAAGGGCAGAATATGCTAGGCTCACCAACCTTCTGTTTGCCTTTGTCCTTGGCACTAGACATATTAGAGTTAGCATTATCAGAAACAGAATGTTCAATCACCATTTTTATGAGATGTCCCTTATTTTTCTCTGCCACAATGATATGGTTTTCACAGCAAAGCTCTTTTTGACATTTGAGTTAAATCCGAGACCTTCTTTTCTGAAGTGCACCTTTGACCCTAAGAAGGCATTGAGATTATCTGAATCTTGGGTCATGTTTTCAATAATTTTCTTTTTATCTTCATTTTCTCTCTCTAGGTGATCAATTGAATTTTTTAGTTCATGGTTAACACCTAGAACTGCTTCATATTTCTCATTCACAACCTTCATTTCATTTTCATAATTCTACAATTCAATTTTAATTCATCAATCACATTTTTCAGATCATCATTTTCTCTTCTAGAGTCTATTAATGCATGCTTAACATTATCAACTCCAGCACATGAAATTTTTAACATGTCATTTTCAGATTACAAGCATGCAAGTTTATCATACATGGTTTTGTCATTCATGAGAGAGTTTACTTTCTTCTTCAATTGTCTGTTCTCTTTTCTGATATCATCTACCTTATCTAGCAATTCTTCATAGGCATCTTCCCAATCTGAAATAGTATAATGCTCAAAAGGAGATGATACCTCGTCCGATTCTTCCACTTCCTTTTCATCATTCCTGGCCATCAGGCAGATGGGCTTTTCTTCATCTTCACTTTCTGATGTTCTGCTCAAATTGCCCTCGTCCTCGTCGCTCCATGTGCTCACCATTGCTTTTCCTTTGGGAGCTCTTTTCTTGGCCTTTTCTTTCGGCTTCTGGAGCTCTGGACATTCAGCCTTCATGTGACCGGCCTTCCTGCAGTGGTAACAGACATTAGTATCTATCTTTTTGGCAGAGTTAGATTTGTACATGCTGTATCTTCTCCCGCCACATTGTCTTCGGCTGAAATTTCTTCCTTCTTTTCTAAGAAATCTTCTGAATTCTCTGGTCAGCATCACTATTTGATCTCCTTCAATTTCTGATCCAGAGAGGCTCTGATCACTAGAGGATCCATTGTGGCTGGATCGACTAGAACAACTCACGCTCACCTTCAGAGCAATAGGCTGCCTCTTTTTCTCAAGCTTCTCTGTCTTTGGCAGATTCATTTCATTGGTCATCAATGAGCCTATTAGCTCGTCCACCTTGGTGTTCAGAAGATCCCTCGACTCCTCAATAACTGTCACTTTTGTATGCCATACTAGAGTAAGGGATCGCAGTATCTTCGTTACGATCACATAGTCAGAGTAGTTTTTTCCCAGATTTCTAAGACCGTTGGTTATGAGGGTAAGACGAGCATACATCTCGGTGATGGTCTCGCTGGGCTTCATCCTGAAGGCTTCATACTCTGAAATTAGTAAATTAGCCTTGGTCTCCCTCACCTGAGAGGTTCCTTCATAGATGACCTCCAGCTTATCCCACATCTCTTTCACTGTGGCACACGAAGAGACTCTTGAAAATTCAGTGGGATGTAGAGCACATTGTATGGCGTTGATGGCGCTCTAGTTGAGAGTAGATTTCCTGATCTCCTCTCTTGTCCATATATCCTCATTAGGATGCAGCTCAAATGGTCCTTTACTTACCACCTTCCAAATTTCATAGTCTTTCACCCTCAGATTCACTTGCATGCGGTTCTTCCAGTATGTGTAGTTCGTCACATCAAAGTATGGGGGCTTCGTGGTGGAATGTCCTTCAGCTGTCATTCCTCTTGCATCCATGGCCGTTTCTCTTAAGGACGTTGATCCCTGCGGAAGAGTTAGGCTCTGATACCAAGTGATGGGATGCTATATACGATCTAGAGGGGGGTGAATAGATCAGTCACCCAATAAAACTAACAACAACAGCTCCGAATGCGGAATTAAATCAAGCTGCTGTCAGACGACAGACGGAATAATAATATTATGGAAGAACGCGAACCCAGTAGATATATATAGAGACGGTCCTACACATTCATTACTACCGATCGAAGAAATGAACTGGATGCACACAGTTTGCACAGAATCGCACAAAGGTCAAGAGATTTTAAGGTGGTTCGATCTCAAACTCGAGATCTACATCCACCCCACACTCCAATCCAGAATGTGGCTTCCACTTCTAATACATAGCTTCGCTGATCCACAGTTTTGGGGTCACAACCCTACAGACAGCTGGGCATTACAGCTTATGCCATCCAGAGGAATCCTCCTCTGCAAACTGCTGGGGACTTACAGCTTTACCCGACTAGAGGAATCCACCTCTACAAACTGCTGAGCTTCACAGCTTGCTCCGCTGACTTACAGCTTGGAAACGAGTTTCTAAAACAGAACGGAAGAACAAAGCGAGAAAACAAACGAACCAACAAGGGGAATGTAGCTCATCACTGAGCAAATTCAGCTCCAGTTCTGAACCAGGAGACTGAAGAACAGACACTTTCAGTATTTTGTCAAACACTTCTCTCTTGACTCTTTTCTTCTTCTCTCTTCTCTTTTCTCTTGGATCGTGCAGGCTCTCTCTGCTTCTGCTTTTTCAGGTAAGTTCCTAATTTCGATCCCTATCTTCCTAAGGAAGAAGCTTCTTATTTATAGAGCAGTAAACAGATAGGGCGTCTGGTCATCACGATTCCCGCCCGAATATCTTGGTCAAGTGTCAGCATCATAGCCTCGTTGCATTCCACGTGTCACGATCTGGCGCTTTCTTTCATTCTCGAGTTATGTGCCCTTCTTAGATTCCTCGAACAGAAGTCCTATCAGGTCAGACTTATTATCAGTTTGAATCAATCTGAAGGAAAAGAGAAGGATGCATCAAGTTAGTTCAAGATTTGAACTAAGCATGTACAGACTTGATGAACTATGCATGTACAGACTTGATGGCGTGTAATGCAGTATGCATATAGGAAAGTATGCACATTGAAAGAGGAATGCTCAGGCATGCCACCGAGATGTGTACAGACTTGTATGTGCATGGGACAAGACGATGCAGCAACTTGCTGTGCCTAAAGTTTAAGCATGAATGCATAATGCACAGACCTAATGAAACTACGCATGAACTTAACTTCTCGTATCAACAAAGGTTGTACAGACTTGTGAAATGATGCACAAACTTAAATGCTTGTATCAACAAAGGTTGTACAGACTTGTGAAATGATGCACGAACTTAAATGCTAGTATCAGCAAAGGTTGTACAGACTTTGTGTATTTATGTATGCGTGAGGCAAAGGGATGCACTGACTATGTGTATGCGTGAGCCAAATCGATGCACTGACTATGTGTATGCGTGAAGAACACGGGCTGTATTGACTTAGCTGCAAACTGAGCTAAAGGATGAATAGTGCTTGCATTGACTTGGTCGAGTGAAGCAACGTGGGTTGTACAGACTTGATAGCATGTAGCGATGTATAGTCCCGACAGATGCAATGTACATGCATCGACTTCCAATGCGTAACAAAGTATGCACATACTATGTATACTGAAAGATGAAACATGCATTGAACCATGTATGTAGAGGTTGCATGCAGAACATCTGTTTATTCTAGTCTTACATGACTCATAGTGTTTGCTATCATCAAAACTGAACAACATCATCAAGGCACAAGGGGCACAACAAATGCTTTCCATGGCATATAAGTCATGTAATCCAGTCAGGGAGCGGATTCCCCTCCTCGCCGGAACCGGTCTCTCTGCCCCCAGTTATCCCTGTTGTGTTGTTGTTGCCCTGTCGTTGTTGCATGGACTAAGCCCTCCCGACGTTGTGGCTCCCAGGGTCACTGACTCTCACTTCGGCAGTAGAAACAAAGGTATTCGGATTCAATCCGATGTAAAATAAACACCGGTTGCTTGCAACCGGTGGGGAAAGACGTCCAGTACACGAATCCCCATAACCACCTACGCACTTGCACCCGTAGAACCCCTTCTATCCACGTGTCTCCCAATCCCTCGAGCCACGTGTCACGTCCTTGCAACGCTTCCCCGGTCAATCCTTGGTTCCATAGGTGATTATCGAGAAATCGACTGGCACGCCCGCATTCCACCCAGCCATCCCTGTCCCAGTCTCCCAGAATGATGAACCATACGCCTTCCCTTCCAGTGTGTTTCTATCGTTCTCTCTGCCTTCTTCTCAATACCCCCGGAATCACCACGTGCCCAGTCAACCTATCTCAACCTTCCGTAAAAGGTGAGTATACACCCCCGTCGCGAGGACAAAATGACAAGTGACTCCCCGCGGTCGCAAACAATCTATAATCACACGCATCCCTCTCTATCTATCTTTGCTAGAGATCCTCTTAGCATATCATATCACCTGTTTGCATAGCATACATATCCCACTCCTTTCACTCCTCTTAGGGGTTTTAAACAAAAAAAAGCACACAAGGTGTGTTCATGCCCACTTTGCATAGTTATATTTTATTAGATCATTGATACTTCACACACTTTGGCTAATCCACATATTTGCTTGTTTTATTTGTCTTGCAATGGTAATCAAAGTAAGAACCCCCTTCATCGGCCGGCCGGTAGAAGGAGGAAAGGAGAGCTCACAATCTTGCCCACTTTTCACAAGGTACATGTGATCATCCTTTAGTTTTATTTGAGGTAACCCCTCTGGCGATCACCCTCCCTTAGAGCATCACATGCTCCTTTGACCTTTTCTTCTTTATTTCCCACATATCTTTAATGCATTAGATTTTTTTCTTCTTAAAATGTCTATGTGACACGTTCACAACATTCATTTTCTTTGTTTGCCATGAGGCACTCTTCATTATTACAGCTTCCATTTGGGGCCTTGCTTAGCCCATCCAAGATATCTTTGGCTGACCTACAAGCTGAAAGGAAGGGATATACGTTGGTGTTCACTGCAGCCTTAAGAATATTCAAAATAAAAAGATTATCAGAATCTTTTTTCTTGTGCTCATCGGTGCACTTTGACTTATCTTTTGGTAGAGCATGAGGACCATTAGTCATTAAGTTCAAAAGCCTCAGATTAGTACTAGAAATCCAAACACACAATTTTCCAAGCCATGATGTGAAATCAAAACCATCAAAGACAGGAAGCACTTTTGCACTAGCCATCATGAAACGATCTTTTCTCCTAGACCGTGAGGTCCGCTAATAAAAAAATCAGAGACTGGGCTCTTATATCAATTGTTGGCCCAGAGAGATGGCGAACAAGAAGGGGGGTTGAATTGTCCCCTTATCGAGATGACAGATTTTAAAAACTTTTTTAACTAAACATAGGGAATTAAAACTAACAGCGTTAATTACCCTAAACATATGTGAGATTAAAAGAGTTCTCTCAAGCTTTACGATCTCACTTGAATTAACAATGCAACTAATCAGATATGAACAAAGATGGATACCAGAAAGTAGACGTAGCAATGTGTAGTAGAGCAGTGAATAAAAATCTATCAAGTAGACCTGTGAATAGAGGTAGGAGAAATGGACAATCACACAGGCATTCACACGACACGCAAATATTTTTAGGTGGTTCGGGACCACGACGGGCTCCCTACGCCCACCCCTCACCGAACCCGATGAGGCTTCACTAACACACTATCGAAGTAGCAACACGGGGACGAACCCCAACACCACACACGCTGCTTCCGCAGCAATACACACACGCAGTCGGGGAACTCACCCCGGATGCAAAAACCACACGGAGACTCAGCTCCATTCACCACACATAGATGTTCTTCGATGTTCAGAAAAGTAAGAAGATATACAATATAGCTCCCAGCAGTATGTAAATAGAGAAGGCTATCATCATGAAATGGATAAAAGATGTAGAAAGTTTCCCCTTCATTTTTCCACTGGCCGTTAGAAGATCTTTCTTGAAGTTCAGGATGGAGGAGTTGAATCCGCAGGATGTTGGAGTAGCCGGTCCTTCTTCTTGAAGATCCAAGATGTGTTCTTTCAAATGCAAGTTCCAATCGCTCCTACAAACACCGTGAACAGATGAGTCTATAAAATCCCTCTCCTCTCCACCTTGTGGCCACACTCCTTTCTTCTCCCTGCAACAAATAGAACAATATTAGCGCAAGGATGCCTTCTGCTTCGATGGAGATCGCAGGGTATAAATAGGGCAAGAATATATACCTTACGACCACAAAGCCGTTGTAAAAACCCTTCAAATACACACCCAATAGATTGGTGAAACCCTAAGGGTAATGGGGTAAAAATAGTAAAAGATTAGTCCAATCGGATCATAAAGTGGGTCTTATGAAACCCATCTGGAAAACATGATCCGAACACCCCAGAAGAAGTGTGAAGAAGTGTCGACTCTTGGAGTCAACACTCTTTTCAAGGCACTCTACCAACATACAGAAAAACCATTACATAGGCTAAGGTCTGCGAAAAGAACCATGAAGTGAAAAGGCAGGGTCGGTACATGCAGTCGGTGCATGTTGTTTAGACAAGGGTCGGTGCAAGGTTCAACTGCGTGCATAGTGCAAATGCAAGGTTGAAACTCGGTGCACAAAGGACAGGGTCGGTGCAAGTATGCAAAGACCAGGTCAGTGCAAGTATGCAAAGACCAGCACATATGAAACTCGGTGCATATATGAGCACTTGTGTAAAACACAAAAAAGAACACAAGGACAGAAGTCGGTGCACAAATGAATAGGGTCAGTGCAAGTTTTTGAAACTTGCCAAATGACAGTCGGTGCATGCAAGTGGAACAAAAGATAAGGTCGGTGCAAAGTGAAACTCGGTGCAAACTTTTAAAGGAAGACAAAGAAGGTCGGTGCATATAATAAAAGACCTGAACGCACATATCAAAGGGTCGGTGCAAAGTCAGGTCGGTGCATGAATTGAGTAGCCTTGACAGGGTCGATGCATAGGAGGACAAGGTCTGTGCAACTGCCAAGGAATGTCGATGCAACACCCAGGGTCGGTGCAAGATTGTATGGGATGAGGTAAAGATTTGTGCACATGAGCACAAACCCATTGCATATGCCAGTGCAAATGCAAGATGTTGTCGGTGCAAGTTTTTAAACATGCCAAATGATACTCGGTGCATTGCCAAGGTCGGTGCAAACTTTACGAAATACCAAAAAATGGGTCAGTGCATATAAGGTATAGGCTTTAGATATGAAAGGGTCGGTGCAAGTTTTTCAAAACAACAAATGTGAAGGTCAATGCACATTCGTGAAACAGCAAAGAACAAAAACAAAAACCACCTAGGGGTCGACCCTTATGGTCGACCCATGTGACTTCCAAGCCTAGACCCGTGGAGTTTTAAGAACTGAACTCTCACGGGTCGACCCATGCAACCAACCAACATGACAATAGAGAGACCCGAAGGCTCGCGAACTCTCAGGGGTCGACCCATGGGGTCAACCCACGCACTGAAATCCAGAAACTAAAGATATGCAATGAATTAACGACCAAAGCAGCAGGGGCCTATCTAGTCAATGAGAAACACATTCAAACATGAAATATTACCATTGATCCAATGGATTGAGAGACAACTGAGCCTGCATGTTTAAGAACATCAATTTCATGTCAATACACATAGAGATCACTCAATTCAATGAATAAAAGTCAAGCCATTGAACTTCCATAAAAAAGTATTGAACTATAGCCACATCAAGGGAACTTCAACCCCATTGAGACAATGAACTAGCCAACAGAATACTATGCAAGTAGGGTCATAAAACCAACACCATAACTTGGATTTATTTAGAAGGAAATTGAACAAGGTGTTGCAAACCACTATCACTAAATAATCATGAATGGCAAGCATGAAGTCATATGCAATAAAACAAGTCTTGCCACATTGAGATGCAGTCAATATAAGTCCAAAAACATGAAAGGGCTTTCAACCCCAATTAAGACACTATGAACAAGATTCACATGAATTACTAATTCAGTCCAGTGCAAACTGAACCTTCACAACCATGGACAACAAAATGTCAAGCATTTATGTAAGTTCATTAAAAACCCCATATAGGATATGCATGAAAGCATCAATAATACAGAGCTACCAAAACACAATGTTTTCTCAAGTTAGTTCCAAAGTCTCATGCACAACACGCATGAGGCAACATTAGAATTGTATTTGTGAAGGACCATAAAATTTCAACCGGCAAGGCAAGATATCATCATGTTAGCTTGTTTATCATGAATACGTTTTCCACTAAACAAGCACACAATATTTTCACTTTAGAGCAAACATAAAACACACAATATATTGGAATCATCAAAACCATTGTCAAAGACAAAGAGGGGGCACACGGAACCCAACAAAAGAAGACATCTTCGGAGCCTTCAGCGGCTTCAATTCAAGCGGCGGGCCCACTACCACAAGGCTCAGCTAGTCCGCAGAGTCGGGGTAACTGTGCAGAGCAACAACATCCTACGACGCCTTCGGCTGTCGTCGGACCCAGCCCTCAGCGTGATCACAAAGGCAAGGCTAAGAAGCAGGACAACAACCCCATCCCTCGGTCCGCTTCTCAACAAAAGCTATCACCGCCGCGGCTAAGGCACCAAACCGCGCATACGTCTTCGGACGCCAGCACCAGTCAACCCACTCTTCGTAGGCTTCTATCACCACTGCGGGTAAGGCACCAAACCGCGCACACGTCTTCGGATGATAGTCCCAGTATTCTGGAATACCAGGAATTGCCGCTTGAGGTAATCGAGCAGGTTGTCAACGTCACCTTCCAGATACAACAAACGGAAGGCGCCTAGATTGAAATTCGGGCGAAGAACAGTCGTCAACCTTGCCCCACCAAGGCACTAGCCAGGGACACCCTCCTGGGAATTTATCAACTCCGGCCCTAGCACCTCTCCCTCCTACTCCCTTGGAGGCAGCTATCGCGAAGAGACGGGAGAAAAGTAGGAGGAAGAACCTCAGAAGGCAGCTCAAGAAACAAGCTGAACAAGTAGCCACCCTACAATCACCAGCCAAGCCAACACCTCTCCAAAGGCTCCAGTGGCTCATTGATGACCAGGAAGCTCGTCCTACCAGGGCTCTCCCACTCGGCAGCTATATCCCGTGGGAAGAAATGCAGAAATGAGCCCACCTCAGAAACTGGGTCCAAGAGATGATCCAAAAGCTCAAGAATGGCGAAAGACTCCTGATCCCAGATGAGCTCTCCTTGTGCTATAAGGACAAGGAGATCACGACCGAGCAGCTGGAAGAAATGCTTCGAGACTGCACCTGCAACATGGTGGCCATCCCACCTCCTGACAATATCAACGCTTCTCGGCAAGGCGAGCCTGTGGCCTCCCGAACCAGACAAAGAACAACTACCCTGCTTGGGTTATAGCTCCAAAACACACAGGACGTGACCGAGGTCATGGCCGGGGACGTGGTAGAGGCCGCGGGAGAACACCTGAGTTACCCCTCTCTCCGTCCACCTTCGACCAGGAATGAATCATCCTCTTTCGAGGAGAGGAACCTGCCCCCACTCTGGAAGTAGAAATTTGGAAAGGACCTGGCATCTTTGATCCTGCCTGTATCGAAGAGGGTCCCACCGACCTCCCAATCTCTGCACCAAATCAGGCTTCTTCTACGGAACAAGCGGGACCGTCCGGTGAGGACGGGCCAGCACACCAGTTACCCCTAGAAGAACCATCCTTGGCATCCCTGTTCCAGGAGTCCACCGGTGATCAGGGTCAGTCTGACCCCAACAATAAAGGCAAGGATGTGCAACTTCCTGATGGGGAGCGGCACGACAGCTCGCAGAAAGCCCAGCCCGGCATACTACCCTCCTTAGAGGATGCTCGAGCCCGAGCCGACCGAAAGGTCCTCCACCAGATGAAGCGCTTCCTTGCTAGCAATACAATCTGGGAAGCCATCGCTTGGAGTAATGAGTTGAGAGAAACTCTCATCAAAATACACCAGAAACCAGAAGCTTACGAGGCGCATGTCGTGGAAATGAAGACTGCGGCCTATGAAGCCTTCACAGCTACCATATCCTTCACGGAGAAGGACATGTTGCTATCCCCTCCATGCCATAATCCTCCTCTCTACATGAAAGGAATGGTCAGTGGGCATGATGTGAACCGAATCCTGGTGGACGCTGGTGCTGCTGTTAACATCATGCCGCTCAAAACATTCAAGACTTTATATCTGACCCCATAGCTCCAGAAGGTTCAGGCAGTCAAGATATCCGGCTTTAACCAAAACATCAAGGATGTCCTCGACCGGGTGGATGTTGATCTGGTACTTGATGATTTCGCCTCCAAGGTGACGTTCTACATCATTGACTCTAACGCGTCCTATAAGATGCTACTGGCAGACCCTGGCTCCATAAAAATTAGGTCGTCCCATCAACTCTCCACCAATGCATCAAGTATACCAAGGACGGGGAGCAACACACGGTCTTTGCAGACCTATCACCGTTCACACCAACAGAATGCAACCTGGCTGACACTGCGCTCTACTTCAAGGGCATTAGTCCATACTGTGTGATTAAGAGCAGGAGCAACGGTTGGCTCTCAGAGGAAGATGATGACGATCTCTTCTCCGTGGACGAAGAGAAGGCCAAGCTTCATCGGCTACGCCTCAGCTCCAAGTCAACCCCAGATCACCCTGAAAGGTGCAAAATCGACTTTGAGGCTAACCTCAATAGTCAAGCTAGTGGCAAGAGTATATGCTTGCCCCCAGACTCCATCCAGTTCCCATGTGCCTCCGAAGAACACAGCGTTGAGCCGTTGACAACATTGGTTGTCACCTTCATGCGACAATGCAGAAACAAGAGGAAGGCCAACAGGGACAAAACCATTGTCTTCTATAAGGGAGACACGGTCCCTTAAGCCCCCCCAGAGGATGACTTCGACTGGTCCAGGCAAGCTGATGATACCCCTGAAGCAGTCCAAGTGCTGGACGACCTACCGTCGCATATTCGGGAGATGTTTCTAAAGCAACACATCCCTCAATGGCAAGATTCCACGCGACGTGAATATTTTCACTGACTGTGGACCCCTTCTCAGGTCCGAGGGCAACCCCCATGTTTCTATAAGGATACCAGAGGACTTGGCTATGACCAAGGCCTGGACTTTCACGTCCACTATGCAGTCAACGTCATAGGCTTGACACAACCAGTCGACGACCGAGGAAAAGTCGAAGCCAAATTCGACAACTCCGGGGATGAGGAAGAAGAGATCTCGATCCCAATCCCCGTCAAAGCCAGCGCTCCAGCCCAAGCGGTCGAGGAGCCCTCCTTGCATCCCTGCCAAGACAAAGGGGCCGAAGAAGCTCCTCTGGTCTCTTAGGTGGCCGAAGAACCCAGTTCAACAAACTCTCCCGATGAGGGGGAGATCCCTGATACTGGCTACGAAGGATTGTCAGCTTTACCAGGCAACCCCGGGGAGATTTCAGTAGCCCCGGTTGACAACTGCTGGCCAAAAGCTGGCGGCCCAGATAAATCCCTGGTGGATCCCAGCGACAACCACTCTCCGTTCCCATCGACGTCAACCAGTAGCTTCGAGAACCAAGACATGCATGAAGCCTCGACGATGAGGATCTCATCGACTTCCAACACACTCCTCCCGAGCTGGAGGATGGTGGCCAAGTGACCATAGATGAGCTCGTTGAAATCTACCTGGGCGAAGGTGAAGCCCCCCAGCCCACATCCGTCACCGCTCTCTTCACCGAGGTAGAGAGGTGGGACTACAAGCAACTCCTATTGGAGTATAAAGACTGCTTCGCCTGGACATACAGGGAGATGCCGGGGCTAGACCCCTCCGTAGCGGAGCACGAGCTAGCCATTTCTTTCTCGATCACTCTAGTCAAACAGCCGCAGCGGTGCATGCGCCATGAGCTGGAGCTCCAGGTTGCGACCGAAGTCAATAAAATGGCGGAGGTCGATTTCATCGAGCCGTGCATCTATCCGATCTGGCTCGCCAACATAGTCCTAGTCAAGAAGAAAAATGGTCAAGTCCGTATCTATGTCGACTTTTAGGACCACAACAAAGCTTGTCCGAAGGATGATTTCCCAGTCCTAATCACTGAAACAATGGTCGACATGACCACCGGACATGAGGCCTTGTCTTTCATGGATGGGTCCTCCGATTATAACCAGATCCAGATGTCCCTCAAAGACAAGGGCCACACAGCCTTCAGATCCCCCAAAGGGATTTTCAACTACAAGCGCATGCCCTTCGGTTTGAAGAACGCTGGTGCCACTTACCAAAGGGCCATGACCAAAATATTCTACGAGATGCTGCACAATACCATCGAATGCTATGTCGATGACCTCGTTGTCAAGACTAAAAGACACGAAGACCATTTGCGTGATTTACGCCAAGTCTTCGACCGTCTCTGGCAATACAGGCTCAAGATGAACCCCATGAAGTGCACCTTTGGCGTATCCAGTGGCAAGTTTCTCAGTTTCATCGTTCGATACCGAGGAATTGAGGTGGACCCCAGCAAGATCAAAGCAATCCGGGAGCTTCCACCTCCCATCAATATCACCGAGCTCAGGTCCTTCCAAGGGAGGCTGACCTACATTCGAAGGTTTATCTCTAACCTCTCCGGTCGATGCGCGCCTTTCGGAAAGCTAACGAAGAAAGATGCCCCGTTTGTGTGGGACTCAGAATGCTAGGCGTCTTTCGAGCAAATCAAGGAATACCTCCTTACTCCTCCAGTTCTGGGGGCACCAGTTAAGGGTAAATCCCTCATCCTCTATATTGCTGCCATGGACGCCTCCCTAGGATCTCTCTTGGCACAAGTCAATGAGGAAGGTAAAGAGCAGCCCCTCTATTACCTCAGCTAGAAGCTAATCAGTGCCGAGCATCGATATTCCCCTTTCGAGAATGTCTGCATGGCATTGGTGTTCGCCATCAAGAAGCTGTGGCATTACCTCTTGTCCCATCGAGTCGAGCTTATATCCAAGCACGACCCTCTGAAGTATCTCCTTCGACAACCCGTCCTCTAAGGCAGACTGGGAAGGTGGGCTCTCCTGTTGATGGAATATGACATTACTTATGTCCCCAGAAAAGCAATTAAGGGACATGGTATGGCTGAATTCTTGGCAGCCCATACAGTGCCAGATGACTCGCCTTTCAACTCGGAGCTCCCGGACGAGGAGTCCCTTGCTGTTCAATCACAACCATCGGTCGAACAGAGCGGAGATGTCTTGCATTACTGGCAGCAAAGCACTCTAGCAACCAGTACTGTTCAATCACAACAACTAGTTGAACAGAGCGGAGATGTCTTGCATTATTGGTAGCAAAACGCTCTCACAACCAGTGTACCCTGTTGGGAGCTCTACTTCGATGGCGCTTCCCAAGGGATTACCCGGAGTAACCAGGATCCAGCCACCACGGCAGGTGCCGGCATTATTTTCCTGACTCCTCAGGGCGGGGTTTTGTACAGCTCTTGTGCCCTCATAAAATCCCTGACCAACAATGAAGCTGAGTATGAAGCTCTGCTCATTGGGCTCCAAATGGCTCTCCACATGGGCGTCAAATGCCTATGGGGACTCACAGCTGATAGTTTGGCAGGTCCTCGGCATCTATGACGTGCGAAAATTGGAATTTGTCTCGTACCACGCCGCCGTCCCCAGATTAACCCAGAAATTCTATTTCTTAGAGATAGATCATGTTCCAAGAAGCAACAATGTACAGGAAGATGCCCTGGCAAAATTGCCTGCGGCTATCAAACTCCCACCCCATGGAGAGGTCGACATCGTCGTCAAACACATAAGATTGATGCCGACCTCACTCAAAGACAACACTGATCTAACTATTTATGAGGTCCACGACCTTGACCAGAATACTCCTCCAGAAGGAGAAGATTGGCGACATCCAATCATAAAACTCAAGAAAGGGTGGCTCCCTTCTAACCGAGCTCAAAGGGTCCAACTACTTCGCCAAGCAACCTCGTATGAGTTGATTGTCGACTCCCTATACCGACTCCTCCATGAGAAGGACAAGTCAATTCTCCTGAGATGCGTCTCTCCCGCAGAGGCTCGAGCCATCATGCAGGAAGTTCACTCCGGATTGTGCGCGCACCAGGCCGGAGATAGAATGAAGCACAGCATCAAGCTCAGAGGGTTTTACTGGCCAACCATATATGTGGATTGTGTCTAGTACGCCCGTACATGTCACCAGTGCCAAGCTTTTGGCCCAGTGCCTAGAAGACCGCCTAACCCACTGCGTCCTACAGCCCCTACCTAGCCTTTTCCTGAGTGGGGCATGGACATCGCGGGGCCTTTCCCGCCATCTTCCAAGGGCCATAAATACATCTTGGCTGCCACTCATTATTTCTCTCACTGGGCGGAGGCTCTCCCTTTGCGGGAAGTCACCAACAAGGTGGTTGCTAGATTCGTCTGGCATAACATCATTTGCCGGTTTGGTACCCCCAGCCGCATCGTGTCCGACAATGGGACACCGTTCAAGAATAGGGCCGTGTACCAGCTAGCGGCTAAGTTTCACATCGACTGGAGAACCTCTTCGGTCTACAACCCCCAGCCCAACGGCTTAGCAGAAGCCTTCAACAAGACCCTATGCAAGCTCCTGGCTAAAATAGTTAGCCACCGGAAACGTGATTGGGGTGATAAGGTCTTCGAAGCACTATGGGCTTACCGGACGGTCTACAAAACTCCCACAGGGTGTTCGTCGTTCTCCCTCGCTTATGGGGTAGAAGCTGTTGTCCCCATTGAAGTCTAGCTAGCCTCGTATCGCGTGGCGATCAACACCGGCCTCGTCGGCCTAGACAAAAATTAATACCAGAGAAGACTAGAAGATTTGGCCAATTTAGAAGGCAAACGGCTCGAAGCCTACAAACCCCTGCAAGTATACCAGGCCTGTATGGTCCGGGCCTATGATAAGCTCGTCAAGCAGCGAGCCTTCAAGCAAGGTGACCTCGTCATGATCAAGGAAAAGGGAGTCATGGCGGGGCGCCCCAGTGAAAAATTACAGCCGAATTGGCGAGGCCCATATATCGTCCATAACGTCTACGAGGGTGGGGCCTACACCATCATCGACCATAAAGGTCATCGGCCCTTCCCGCCCCTCAATGGCAAGCATATGAAGCTGTACTATGCACCTGACCAGGAGTTCGTGCACCAACCAGACTAAGGTGCGTGTTCCAGCTACTACCAGTGAGGTCGCCCTTCCCCCAGGAAGGGTCGGACCAGCCAATTCCTCCTGTCTTCAATCCCCAATCAAGCAGTAGGCCCAGCCCAGCTACCCAGAACCACCGCCAGGCATCCTTGGGGACTAATCCCCTACCCTCGTTCCCGTCACCACGAGAGCAGGGGCACCTCTGCACCAACACCAGTCTAGCCGTCAGGCTCTCAGGTAAGTCAAAAAAATGGGGTTAAAAATAGAGATACCCCGGTAGACTCAACTGTCCTCTTTTGCAAGAAGGCGGCTGGGGGCAAAAAAGGCCAGTGACCCGGCTGAGGTGAAAACCCGAAAGGGCACCTCAGGAAAAATGTGGAAACCCTTCGACGTGAAAATCCGCAAGGGTGCGTCGAAAAAAGCTAAAGGGTGTCGGCTCTAGCGAAAATCCGAAAGGGCGGTAGAGCCGATAATGAGAAAGTCTTCCTCTCCCCACCAGTTGGTGTTGCGTTCCACCCATTCCTCGGCAAATCATTAGCCCCACCAAACATCAACCTTCTACCAACTCACATCGCTAGAGCACTAACTCCGATGACCCCCAGTTAACCATACATCACCCTACTCAGCTCATGCCACCTTCAGCCCTCGCTTCGATGCGGTGGGTCGACAACTTTCTATGGCAGTTTTCCATCCTAGTTGCCATCCAGGTGAATCCCAGTCCCAGCCTATCTCCAGACCCTTACCAGTCCACACCACTACATTCCACACCTTCTATAAATCTAGAGCCCACCAATCTCATTATAATTCCAGTCCTCCCAGTAATCCCCGACTCTTCCCAACCATAACTCCGATCACATCTTGCCATAGCAAAATGGTCCCTATTACCATAACTTGACAACTCGCGAGAACTCCTACTAGAGGAGGAACAATGCCCAGTCATCCACCATCTCCAGTCCCAGGTTACGTCCCCTGACAACAACATGCTATGGACAATAATCTCAAATATGTATACATATGTAATAACAACAATGGGGTTAAAAATAGAGATACCCCGCTGGACCCAGCCGTCCTCATTACGAACAGGCAACAGGGGGCAAAAAGTGCCACCAAACCAGCAGAGGCAAAAACCCGAAAGGGCACCTCAGGTAAAATCGGGTGACCCCTCGGTGCGAAAACCCGTAAGGGCGCACCTGGAAAAAGCAAGAGGGGGCCAACTCTTGTGAAAACCTGCAAGGGCGGTAGAGTTGGTAAAGAGAAAAATAAAAAAAAACTCTCTCCCTCTCTACTCCTCGCGGATGAAAGCTATCGACTGCGACACCTCGCCGATAGCAAGCTCAACACCACTCCACAACAATGGTGACCACTGCACCCCCAAGGGTCGGTCACCCCAAGTCCCAGCTCCCAGTCCCAGCTACAACGCCTTCACAGGCCAATCGCCAGCTCTCAGCTCCCAGTCCCAGCTACAACGCCTTCACAGGCTAGCCGCCAGCTCCCAGCTCCCAGTCTCGGCTACAACGCCTTCACAGGCAGGCCGCCAGCTTCCAATCCCAGTCCCGGCTACAACACCTTCACAGACCAGCCGCTAGCTCTCAGCCCCCAGTCCCGGCTACAACACCTTTACAGGCTAGCCGCCAGCTCCACCTTCACAGGCCAGCCGCAAGCTCTCAGCTCCTAGTCCCGGCTATAACGCCTTCACGGGCCAGCCGCCAGCTCTCGGCTCACAGTCCCGGCTACAACGCCTTCACAGGCCTATCGCCAGCTCTCAGCTCCCAGGGTCGGCTACAACGCCTTCACAGGCCAGTCGCCAGCTCCCAGCTCCCAGTCCCCGCTACAACGCCTTCACAGGCCAGCCATTGGCTCTCAGCTCCCAGTCCCGGCTACAACACCTTCACAGGCCAGCCGCCAGCTCTAGGCTCCCAGTCCCGGCTACAACACCTTCACAAGCCAACCGCCAGCTCCCAGTCTCAGCTACAACGCCTTCACAGGCCAGCCGCCAGCTTTCAACTCCCAGTCTCGGATACAACGCCTTCACAGGCCAGCCGCCAGCTCCCAGTCCCGACTACAACGCCTTCACAGGCAAGCGGCTAGCTACCAGTCCCAGTCCCGGCTACAACACCTTCATAGGCCAACCGCCAGCTCCCAGCTCCTAGTCCCGACTACAACGCCTTAATAGGCCAACTGCCAGCTTCCAGTCCTGGGCCCGGCTACGATGCCTGCATAGGCCAGCCGCCCAATCTCCAGCTCCCCAGTCTTGGCTATAATGCCTTTACAGGCCATCCGCTCAGCCTCCAGCCCCAGTCTCGGCTACAATGCCTTTACAGGCCAGCCGGTTGGCTCCAGCCCCGGTCACCATCTCCAGTCGTAATTCCAGTTTCAACCTCCAGTCCCCCTCCCAGTCCCAATCTTGGCCGCGATGTCCCCTAGGCAACCCAGCCGGCTCGGTCCTAGTCTTCCCGGCTAGTATACACTACATTTCTGGCTGACGACATGATGTTAGCGGACACTCTACTACTCGACCTATGACCAATACACCCCAAAATCACCCCAGTAGCCCTAAACTGTAGACCATCATACCCTGCGAGTTCATGCCAGCTTCATGTTACACAGGCCTTTATCCTTCAAGAGGATTCACCCCAACACCCAGTCATTCCCCCCTACTACCCAATACTCAGCCTCTAGTTTCTAACACTTTGTCCCCGAAACCCAGTACCTGCCATCCAGTTACACTATCCTCCATACTCAACCACCTTTACTCCGGTGCCCAAAACTGGGCACGCCCAGTCCCCTGTCACTCACACCGGCTTGTCAGGGGGAAAACAAGCACGACTAACAGCAACTGGTCGCCAGTCCCTACACACAGCATAGTTCCACCGGAGAAGGGAGGGAACAACCTAGTAAACAACTAGAGAATCCGGCAAGTTTGGCATAAATACTCTACAAAAGGAGCCCAAGACATGCCCTTGGGGTGACAAAATCCATACAATCCGGATGACTCAAAACAAAAAGGGGAAAAAGAAATACAATCAAACCCTGGGCTCGATCCCCTCCAGTGCCGCAGGGCGAGGGTCAGCAACCCCAAGCTCCGACTCCAGGTGTGATCAACGTCACGCGGTTCGAGGAGTTAAGAAGACGCGGAGCGCGCGGGCTCCTTTTTGTTTGCTGTAACACAGAAATAAGAGAAAAGAGAAGGGGCCACCACGGGAGATTGCTCCGGCGGGGCGAGCGGGACAAATGTAATATAGCAAGATATGGGGGTTAAACGGCCATAGCGGGAAGTGACTCGCCGCGGCCTCGGGGGGACGGGAATGGTGCAGAAATCAAATAGCAAGAATTGAAACGGCCATTGAGGAAGTGACTCGCCGCGGCCTCGAGAATATGAGTAGATAAGAATATAACAGAATATAAGGAGAATATAAAAAACGGGAATTTAAACGGCCATTGGGGAAGTTACTCGCCGCGGCCTCAAGAATATGAATAGAGAAGAATATAACAAAATATAAAGAGAATATAAGAACGGGAATTTAAACGGCCATTGGGGAAGTGACTCGCCGCGGCCTCGAGAATATGAATAGATAAGAATATAACAAAATATAAAGAGAATATAAGAACGGGAATTTAAACGGCCATTGGGGAAGTGACTCGTCGCGGCCTCGAGAATATGAGTAGATAAGAATATAATAGAATTTAAAGAGAATATAAGAACGGGAATTTAAACGGCCATTGGGGAAGTGACTCGCCGCAGCCTCGAGAATATGAGTAGATAAGAATATAACAGAATATAAATAGAATATAAGAACGGAAATTTAAACGGCCATTGGGGAAGTGACTCGCCGCGGCCTCGAGAACAAGATGTGATCACCAGGGGCCAAAAGACCCCAAAGTAAAGAAAGTGATCGCGCCTACCTCAAGAGCGGGAGATGGCGGGTTGCTTCTTCCTCCCCCTTCGGCCGGCCGATGGAGAGGGCTTTCCTTGGGTACCCTTGCAAAACAACGACAAACAAGTAACGAGTGGATTAGAAAGATGAAGGTGTAGTATTCAAATCCTTGCGATAGAAATAATGAAATGATGGCAAGACACACACCTAGTTGGTGTTGTCTTTTAAACCCCTCTTGGACTCGAGTAGGAGGAAAATGAGATGATGGATGTAAGAAGTATATAAGAACAGGCGCCCTTATGAAGGGGGATAGATGATGCGAGATGATGAATGCAAAAGAACTACGAAGAAAAGGAAAGGATTGGCTTATTGGATGTGCCGATGGTGAAATCCGGCGGAGCTCCGGCAGCGTAGGGACGACGTGGAAGCGCGGTTGATGAAGACGACCTTCCTCTCGCGAGCGTGGGCACCCGAGAAGCCGGCGGAACCTCTACCTACAAAAGACCCCACGGGTTAGAAATGACTCCGGTAGCCTCTAGGCTCCGGCAGCCTATCGGATCTCTTACAAGCTCCCCCAGAACTGAGGGGGTGGGCCTCTATTTATAGGGGTCCGGAGGGTGGAGGCGTCCAGGACCCTGGACACCTCTATCAAGGCAAAAATAATATTTTATTCTATTTTTATTCATTTTTTCTGAATATTTTCATGGAGGCGTCCAAGGTCCCGGACGCCTCCATAAGTCCCACTGAAATCCACCGAAAGTCGCACGCGGTTTAACACAACACGTGGTTTTGGAGCGGCGACCCGTGATTTGGAAATGGGCTCGTCCAGCCAGCTGGACGTCTCCATAATTTGGATTCTTTCACACACGACAAATCGTCGGACAGTGGACGGGGCCCGGTGGACAAGTTGGTGGAGGAGTCCAGGGGTCTGGACGCCTCCAAGAAAATATATTTTTATTTTATTTTTGTTTTGTTTTGTATGCCAACTAGCATTTTATATTTTATATTTTTGTTTTCATGGAGGCGTCTAGGGGTCTGGACGCCTCCATTAATATATATATTTTTATATTCATTTTTTGGGTTTGAAAAATAAATAAAAATAATGGGGGCGTCCAGCCTGGACGCCCCCATGAAGACCCGCCTGGGTCCTCAGACAAGGCATTGGCAGCCGCCCGGCAGACACCCTTCCTGGCTTCGGAACCTTCCGATGCGTCTGACTGGTGTTGATGCCGTCCGAACGTCGAGACGATTCCGGATGTTGAAAAGGGGGGAAGAAGACTCAAGAAAATGAAGCACTCGAGCGGTTCAAAATGCGTAAGCCGTCGCGGGGCGTCGTATAGTAATATGAGACTTTCTCAGGAGACGTCAAGAATGGCGTGTCTACAGCTGCTCCGCCTTGGCGTCTGCTTTGCAAGAGAGCGACACGTAGTGGAATGGTATCGAAGTGGAGTGAAATGAAGTGGGAGCGGACTGATAAGTTGATGCCAAGGTGTGATGAGACACGCTTTTGACGTTACTGTTTGGAATCAGCACTGAAGTTTCAATGAGGCGACCTTGAAGAAGGTCTTTCAAATATTGATGATTGCTTGGACGGAGATCAAATAAGGGAGGGTGAGATGTGTGCTCAGGCACGAAAAATAAAGGAGACCAACTTCTCGGTGTGGAAGTACCTGGGTCATAAACCCATAGGTTTCACCTTTGGTGAGCGGTTACCAGCCATTGTGGAAGTGCAGCGGCCAAGGTGAGTCAAACAAGGTAAAAAGTAAAGGAATATCTAAGGGTCTATCCAAATAAGGGTCTCCTTTGGAAGAGCAGCGTAGGGCCGTTTCAAGGAAACTCAGTATTTCATTCGGAGTGGAATATCTCACATTTGTAAGAATGGAAACACAACAGCTTTCACAATCGAATCACTTGAATGATTTTTCACAATAAATTCAAAGTCCTATATGAATGCATGCTGGGTTAAAATAAAAATTTAAAATAAACTAAAATAGAAAATAGCCAAGGATAATATTGTCAACTTGTTAAGAACGGGTTAGGATACCGGCCCGGTGAGCTGATACTGGGCTGGGGCCCGTTTATCCACGAACCAACTCACTGAACGGAACTGTCGTCCCCATGCTATCACAAGTTAACGGCCTATCCGTACAACCCAAATTCTTTTGAGATCATCACTATTTTTTTTGTTGAAGGGGAACTCAAATCCCAGATTCGTTTGGGCCGCGAGGTCCTTGACACGTTTTAGTAGCGTAGGTATCATATACTACGATGCATGACATGGTGGGACCAACCATTGAAAGGTGGGACAGGAGATAGGACAAAGACGTCCGTTAGTAAAATCTGCACAGGCCAGCATGGATTAATAACATCAGAAAGTAATAGAATCGTAACAGAATTGCACCACAATGGAAAGGAGATCTTGCCAAAATCCTAACATTGACTGCTGATGTGACATGTTCTATCCTATAGCGATCTTCCCTTCCTATAAGAACTCCCCTTAGGCTAGTTCATTCAAATGCACCAAGGTGGGTTTTGGAAGCTCAGGAGAGGAAGGAGAGGAGAATCAAGAGATCTCAGGATGGAAGGAGAGTCTTCCCGTGTTATGAAGAGGAGCAGGCCTGGAAGCGAGATTGGGCGACTCTCCGACCTCGAGGGTCATCTTAGCGGGATGATCATGTCGCATATGGTAAGCTGATTCATTTCAACTTTTCTCCTCTTGAACCATCTTCTCACTTGCTCCCTTCCTCCTTCTTTCTTTTCCTTTTTCAGCCATATCCACTCTTCCCGGGCCCGAGGAAGTTTTCCAAATTGCCATGGATTTCAAAGTTAACTTCCAACATATCCATCGGCATGAGGGCCATACTCTCGAAGTGGCATCTGCAGGGGCTCCTTATTCACGCCAAATACTACGAGAAGATTCGTATGGACTGGGCGGCTATGGGCACACTAGTGGAGATCTGGCATCCCCAGACCCACACTTTTATCTTCCCGACCTTCGAGGCGACCATCCTCCTCGAGGAGGTGGAACTTCTGCTCGGATTAAGAAATTCAAGAGTGACGGGAAGGTGAAGGCTATGCGGATGCTGACACGGGGGACTTCCGAAAGCATCCTTGGAAGCTTCATGCCGCCTGACGTAGCCTGAAAGGTTCGTACTCAAAAGGGGATTGATTTGCAAAAGCTCGCGGAATGGGTCATGGAGGCCCTGAGAGGGTTACTAGACGATGACTATTTGGAGGGAATCATGAAAGGGTTCACCATTTGTCTGGCGGGTGCTCTCTTGTTTCCTTATACCGACAACATGGTGGAGGAAGACCAACTGAGTGCTATCTGCGGGATCTGGCATGGATAGAGGGTGGGACCCGCTGTCCTTGCCTACCTGTATAGTGGCCTTACTGCCTCGAGCATGGGTAAGCCTCTGTTTGGTTGCGCACTTGTCCTGAATTACTGGCTAGGTTTGCATTTCAAGTTTGATCACCGTGAGGGAATGCCAACCGCTTCGAAGCTCTTCCAACAAAGCCCCCTTTATCATATAGCCGACGTGTTAGGCTTCGGTGGCACCGTGGCGAACCGTGTTCCATGGCTAAAGAGACGTGAAGACCGGCGGTCTCACTTTCGAACCGTGACACAAAGCTTCTTCTCTTGCGCACCGGCATGTCTACTCTCGCTTGAACTCCTTATGAGGTCTTCTCCCGAAGTTGATCTCCAACTGATTGGTGCGACCGAGTTTGTCCTTTACAACGCGCATCGGTGCTGCCTCCAGATCGGCATTCCACGTCATTCGTTCCCACCACCGACTGGCATCGTTCCTTTGAAGAAGAGAGAGTTGGGCACTGAAGCGGATGCGAAGGAAGCGAAGGCCGTCAAAGCACCCTGGAAGACAAGTGTTGCGGGAAAGGCCTTAGCGCATGTGGGGGAAGAATGCGAGCTGTGGAGAGCTTATGTAACCGAACTGGGGAAGTTAAGGCCTAAGGCGCCTAAGCCCCTGATGTAGCTCGTTCTGCTTTCTGATGGAATAAAATCTGGCATTTTGATATTTTGGACCACGTTCCCTTTGTTACGATTTTTATTTTTCCATTTTTCTGTTTTTGTGTTTTCTTTCTTTTTATGTACCTATTTATTCATAATATGATCATATGTAAATATATATATTTAAAAAAATTATTTTTAATGGGGGCGTCCAGGGGCCTGCACGCCTCCAATTTTTTATTTTTTTAATTATTTTTTATTTTGGGGGCGCCCAGGGGTCTGGACACCCCTATAATTTCTTTTTTATTATTTTTTTTGGATTTTGTTTGGGAGCGTCCAGGCGCCTGGACGCCCCTAAGTTTTGAATTTTTGAAAAGGAAAGAAAAAAGTGGGGGCGTCCAGGAGCCTGGGCACCCCCAAAAAAGGGATTTTATTATATAAGGGGGGCCTCACCCCCCTTTCACTTTCACTGTTCATTCTGAGGACTCGTTCACTCTAAACGACCCATTCCCAATTCCTATGGAGCAAGGAGGCCCGAGCCAGGGTGGGGAGAAGCGAAAACGACGGGCTCGTCGTCTGAGGAGGCTGAGAGATGACGCCGAGGAGGCTGCCGTGGCGGAGGAGATTGCCGTGGAGGAGGAGGCTCCTCTTTTGGCCATGGAGGGCCCTGCGGGCGTTGGTGACGCGGGAGAGGACGAGCACGATCCGGTAAGCCCCTTAGACTTCCATTCTATTGGTTCACTAGGCTAAACGGGCGGACGAGAGGTTGTGTGGAGAAAGCCGGGGAGTGAGGGAAGGAGGCGTCCAGGGTCTTGGACGCCTCCAAAAATTTTTATTTTTATTTTTATTATTTGTTCTTCTTTTTTTTGGGGTTATTACGTAAATAAAATAAAATAAGGTAAGGAGGTGTCCAGGGAGGTGGACGCCTCCACGATAATATATATTATTTATTTATTTTTGTTTTAATTTTTGATTAAAAAGAAAGAAATAAAAATAGGAAGGGGGCGTCCAGAAGGTTGGACGCCTCTAAAAATATATATATAATAAATATTATGTACAGTGTTATTGTTTATTATTATCCATGATTCTGATGTGTTGCCCTGTTGGTTTTGTGGTGTGCAGGGCGTGATGAAGGGCCGGATCAGCTGGTCTCTAGTGGTGGCAGCGTACCGTGGGCTGCCGAACCTCCAGAGGGCGCGTGTGGACGCCATGGGCTTTGGAGCCTTCCTCAGGATCGAGCCCTTCCGGCTCGACCTTCCTCTTATCCAGGCATTGAGGGAGCGGTGGCATGCGCCGAGTCGGGCGTTTCTGATGCCCTGGGGGCACATGGTGCCGGCACTAGAGGACGTAGCTCGGATCACCGGGCTACGAGTTGACGGAGAGGCAGTCAGCGGGGTCACGTACCCCGACTACCGAGAGAGTGCCCTGGACTTGCTGTGGTTAGAGACGAGCGTGACCGACAGAGACAGCAGGGTAGTCGGCCGAGTGGAGATTATGGAGGCGCTCGGATTCGGTGACCCACGCCAGCGGGTTAGCGAGACTGGAGCGGAGTTTCTGGCACGACTTGAGGGAGACGCTCGTGCAGCTTTCACCCAGGACCCGAGCGAGCGGGAGCTGGTGGATCTAGACCTCCGGAGGTTCCTCTTCTTCTTCCTGGGCCGCCTTCTGCTGGGGACGAAGGGTGACGGCATCCACTGCCGCTTCCTCGGGATCCTGGCGGACCTTGACAGAGTGGGGCACTACGCGTGGAGAGCAGCTCTGCTTGCCCATTTGATTACTGATCTCTCCCAGACTTTAGAGAGGGAGACGACAGTCAGCGGCTTCGCACCTTTTCTCCAGGTACACAATTTATTTATGCATTTTACCATAGTTAAAGATGCAATTACTCGTGCTAATGATGTATGATGGATGCTGGTGTGGAGTTATTACTACTTCCCGATGGGGAGGGCCAGGCAGGGGAACAGGAGAGCCGTTCCTCTAGCGCGACAGTGGAGGCCGGTCGTGGTAGCGGCACCACACAGCTACCAGCTGGCGTCACTTCGTCGGGAGTTGAGCGAGTACCCCGAGGCTATGGTATGATGCGTATGATTTCTTTATATTTTTTATGCATGTGACCTAATGGCAACTAGTATGATGTATGTATGGTGATGTAGGTGGTGTGGAGGCCCTACCTGGGTATGGCCGACGCTGGCCAGCCCTGGGTTGTAGCGGGTCTTCCTCGTTTCAGGCGGGACGTGTGGGTCCATTGCCTGAACGAGATCGAGCCGCTTCGGCTGAGGCTGGTTATGAGGACGTTGGTGTTGATTCTAAGAAATCCACTTAGAATAATTAAAAGGAAAAAGAAAATGAATAGAAGAATGGGAAAAGAGGGAGAAAAGGGGAGCATGAGAGGATGCTAAGGGGAATGTGATCGCCAGAGACGCGAGGGCCTCAAAGGATATAACAAATAATCAATGGAGGGATCGCGATATAAATACCTTAAATGCGGGGAAGATTGTGAGTGCACCTTCTCTTTCTATCGGCCGGCCGATGAAGAGAGTTTTCCTTTATTGATTACCCATGTAAAATTAACAAACACCAATAAACAAACATGGATTAGAAACCAAGATGTGTAGCATCAAATCCAAATGTAAATATGGACATAGAAAGCATGAATATGAACACACCTTATTGGTGTTTGGCCTTTAAACCCCTATGCAAAAGGGTAGGTAAAAGATGATGTATGATGAAGAATAGAGAGAGATGTGCAAGTGTTGCACTATGGAGATGTGCTAGAGTGCACAATAGGGGAAGATCTCAATAAAGAAATAAAAGAAAAAATGATATGATGCATGCAATTAACTAAAGCAAAAATAAGAGATAGGAGGGGAAAGCTTAGTGGTTTTCTCCAATTTGGCTTCAAGCTAGGATGAAGATCTTCAATGGAGGAAGAAGATGATGTAGAACTCCATGGATGTAGAGGCTTCAAATCTTCAATAGAGGAAGAAGAACTCCATGGATGAAGCTTTTAGGTGCATGGGAGTCTTCCTCCTTGAGCCTTTGGTCCGACAGCACCTCCTCTTGAATTGATTTTTATCATTTTTCACAAGGGAGAGAGAGATTCTATTTATAGGGTTGAAATTCGGAATTAATTCCAAGGAAAATTAGGAAAATATGTTTTAGTGAGATTTGGAATGAGATAAACATTAGGCAAGTGTTCCTTCAACATTGGAAAGTCATAGGAACCCTTTCCCAAGTGGAAAAGGAGGTTAAATGAGGAAAGGAAGGGAAATTCAGAATTAATTCCAAGAGAAAACAAGAAAACATGTTTTAGTTGGATTTGGAAGAGATAAACCTTAGGCAAGTGTCCCTTCAACCTTGGGAAAGTCATAGGAACTCTTTCCCAAGTGGAAAAGGAGGTTAAATGAGGAAAGGAAGGGAAATTCAGAATTAATTCCAAGAGAAAATAAGAAAACATGTTGTAGTTGGATTTGGAAGAGATAAACCTTAGGCAAGTGTCCCTTCAACCTTGGAAAGTCATAGGAACCCTTTCCCAAGTGGAAAAGGAGGTTAAATGAGGAAAGGAAGGAAAATTCAGAATTAATTCTATAAAAATTAGAAAACTTAGTTTTGGTAGGATGGAAATGGGGATCCTTCCTCCAAGTGTCCTTTCAATATTAGGAAGCCATAGGAACCCTCTCGCAAGTGAAAAAGAAGTGTAAGTGAGGAAGGGAAGGGGTGCTGATGGAGTTCGGAATTGAACAAGTATTGACGACCTTGGTCAAGGCGTTAATTGAAATCACGACTGGGACAAAGGCGTTAATTCACAGATTTAATTTTAGCAATAAAAACTTTCTATATTTAAAAATGATGAAGAGACGCCTGAGGGAGAGGCGTTATTTAAAAACACGACCCAAGGAGGGTCGTTAATTCTTATTTTTCTGTTTTGGAAATCAAAAAATTCTAGAAACTGACGCCTTTGCCTCTAGTCGTCCATTCTTCAAAACGCGCCTCAGACCAGGCCGTTAATTAAAACACGCCCCACTTCAAGTCGTGAAATCTAAAAAATAGAGAAAATTGCCCAAAAAAATCCAAAAAATAGGGAAAAATAAGAAGAGGGAAAAAAGGGAGAAATCCAAAAAAAATTGGGGAAAATAACTCAAACAAAGTTAATTGGAGGGTCAAATTGGGACATTACAAGGTAATACGAGATGCACTCACAGTAACGTCAATTTTGACGTGTCTACAGCTGCCCCGCCTTGGCGTCTGCTTTGCAAGGGAGTAAAGCAAACTAAAAAGTAGATGCCAAGGTGTGATGAGACACGCAATCAACATCACTTAATGAGAATGAAATCAAAAGTTCGAGATGAAGCAATCCCAGGAAATTCAATGAAATCAACGATGTTTGGATAAGAGGAGGAGTGTGCACGCGGGCACGACGGAGAATGATCAACTTCCAGCGCGGTGGAAGTACCCCAGGTGATAAACCTGTAGGTTTCACCATTAGGGAGCGGTTACCAGCCAATGTGGACGTGCTGCAACCAAGGTGGATCAAAGTAAAAGGATTGAGATAAGATGATAGAAATCCGAACAAGGAGCTTTCGAGAAAATGACCCAAAACAGTGACAAAACGAACTGAGGATTCCATCAGCAATGAATATCTCATATCTGAAAAGATTAAGATCAATTTGACTCTCCAAATCAGCTTATCAAAATGATTTTTCAAAAATTATTTCAAACTCCTATATGAATGCATGCTGGGTTTAAAAGAAAAAATTAAAACAAATGAAAATATAAGATAATCAAGGATAATATTGTTAAACTGCCAAGACTGGGTCAAGAAACCCATTCTGCGAGCCGATACTAAGCCGAAGCCCGTTTATCCACGCATCAACTCGCAAAAGGGAACCATCGTCCCCAGTCTTGGACGACTCAACGGCCTATCCATGTGACTAAGACTCTTCTGGAATCATCATTATTTTTGATGAAGGGGAACTCAAATCCCAGATTTACCAAAGTCACAAGTTCCTTGATATAATCTAGTAGCGTATGTAACATATAGTAGAATGCATACAGGGGGGATGGTGATAGCAATGAGCATAGGGGAACTGAGAAATGAGGTGCAAGCACCGTGGGGCTTGGATGATGATGCCCAGTCGGTGGGACCAAGAGCTTCTTCCTGCGCTCAAAGATTCATCAGCCAAGATATAAAAGATAACAAGCAATGAATAAGGCATTTAAGCATAGCAAGCATAGCATGAATCAAAGCATCAATAGCATGTATGTATCATATCATGAATAGCATTCAAGTGTGCACAGCGTGAAAGACATGAATAACATAGATAGCATCATTAAAGCATAGATAGCATAGCATCATTGTTTGTCGTTTGTCATGAGGATGACAACTTGGCTAATCAAGATTTGGAGTTGAATGATCAAGATCTGATAATGCCCATCGGCGGAGTGATCAGCAAGATTTAATAAAAAAAGATTTGGAGATGAATAATCGGAGTAATGTGTAGTAAATTATGAAGATGTGATCAATTATGAACATGGGAAGAATCAAAAGGTAGGTGGCAATGAATGGAGAGGACTCATCCCGTGCTCTTGGTCCTTGCAAAGTTGTCGTTCCTGCAAAAGCACCATCAGAAAAATACAATGCAATTTTTTAGATTTTGAAATATGCAAATTTTATGAGTTTTGAAAATATTTAAAATTTTTATGTGGATTTTGAAAAATATTTGAATTTTTATTATGAATTTTGAAAATATTCAATTTTTGTTAGATTTTGATCAGGAAATATTCAATTTTTTTTGGATTTTGGCTTAGAAAATATAAAAAAAAAATTGGATTTTGACTTAGGAAATATTCAAGTTTTTTTTGTTTTTTTTTCTTTTGATTTTTTTGTTGTTTTTTTTTTGTTTAGACATTGTTAATGCAGCATCAAAGGGTGTTTTTGAACCACTGGCTAGGGGTCCTTGTTCCTTCCCCTTTTGCTAAAATTACCCAAAGCCGAGCGTGCATTGAAGGGTGGCGCCCTATAACTGACTGCCCTTGATTAACGGTGCTCCTACCAAGGCCATACCCGAGAAACATTCGGTCTTAGAGGGAGAAGAGAAGAATAATTGAGGATAAACTTTATGCAGGATGGGAGATGTCGGGACTTGAATTCCTTCCAAGGTGTTTCCCGTCAAAGAGGTAGTCTGTTGTGCTGGGGCTTTGTGCCTTTGATTTTTAGACCCTTGACATACATACGACCAGGGTTTTCCCTACGGGGACTTTGCCACTCTTGACATGCCATAATTCACAATTTTGCTTTTATCGAAATTTTGACTTGATTTTCACAATAGCCCTTTTGGCGAGATGTATATCATGAAAACTCATATGAAAACTCATATTGATTTTGGGTCAAGACTGTCCCTATTTGAGACTCCTCTCATATTGGGGATTACCCTGGGTGGGTCATCTCATCCGTCAACCTCTTGCCCCTGTATTCGGCCGAGTAAAGAAGAGAAAAGACTTTCAGATATACTCATGGCATGGCCAAAGTAGGGACGGTGTTTAACCAAAGGAGCCGGCTAAGGACGCCGTGAAGTGTGTGGAATGCCCAGCTAAGGGTTACTCTTAACAAGCGGGGAGAGAATGTCGAATTCCCGGCGTGGGTTTTTTATTAACCAAAGGTGCTACAGAGCAAGCCTAAAGACTCTTTCAGTTTTTTTTTTAAAGATGAAATTCAATACAGATAAATTCCTAGGATAAAGGCTTAAAATATCACTCTTAATCATGTTAAGAAGCACATCACTTTGAAAATCATGCGTGAGATAATGATATCATAATAATGCATACTTACGCCAATATGTTACCATGCAACCTTTGTAGAAGCAGCTGTCAGAGGCGAGGTTGATCATCGTGGGATAGTCCTCTTTGGCAGTCAAAAGGATTGGAAGCAAATGGTTTGAAAGTGGCTTAACAAGAAGGAGTGGTGCCAAGACCAGACTCAGACGAATAAGGAAAAAAGGAAGAGAGGTGAGGGCTAGAACTCCCTCACTAAGGTGTGGAGACCCTGATCACATGAATGGTCTACAGAAGAAGCGGATAATTAGAAGGAGGAGTGAGGACTAAAGCCTCGAAAGCAGTGAGAGAATGGGCAGATGCCCAAGGCAGTGGATGTGGAAGAAGTTGGGTCAGACCCAGGATTAGGGGAAATCAGAAGAAGAAATTGATAGATGGAAAGAGGTGGATCTGGAGGGTCTGGGAGTAAAGGAGGAGAATCGTGATAGGAGGAATCATCCAGAGGCTCCGGAGGGATAAGATATCGAAGGACGCGGTGCCCAGGGAAGAAATAGGGAAAAAGATGATGGAAAAGGAGGAAGAAATTGAAGGATGTGATGTCCCGGAGGAGCAGAAAGATGAATCGGAAGAAAGATGGAGGTTCTGGAGGAATGAGATACGGAGGGACACGGTGCCCAGGGAAGAGTGGATGAAAAGGATCAGGAGGTTCCGGAGGTTCCGGAGGGAAATATCGAGGGACGCGTTGCCCTCGGAATGGAAAAAGATGATACAAAAGGAAGAAAAGAATGAAGGACATGATGTCCCGGAGAAGCAAGAGGATGAATTGGAGGAAAGATGGAAGGTCCGGAAGTTCCAGGGGTAGAAAATGGAAAGGGGCATCATGCCCAAGGGATTGAGAGAGGGGTGAAGGATCTGGAGGTTCCGGGGGAAGAAGATAGAAAAGGGCACGATGCCCTGGGAGAAAGTCCGGAGGTACCGGAGGAAGAAGACGGAAAGGGGCACGATGCCCAGGGAGAATCAATAAGAAGCCCAGAAGATCCGGACTTGAGGGTGTACAGGGGCGTGATGCCCAATGAGCGAGATCCGGAGGTTCCGGAGGAGGAAGATACCATGGGACGCGATGCCCAGGGAGGACGGGAGAGAAATTCAGGGAGTCCGGATGCAATGGTTGGAAAGGGGCGCGATGCCCTGAGGAAAGATTGGAGAGGGTGCAATGCCCGGGTAGTGTAAGGGGACCCGCAGATCCTGAGGATGAAGATGAATAAGATGGGAAATGCGGAAGATCCGGAAGTTCTGGAAGGCGGGGAAGATACGGGTCCGGAAACCCAGGAAAGAAGAAGTGCAAATGTATGCGGATGCAATGCAACAGGTGCAATGAATGCATGAAATGCAAAGAATATGAAGAATACGAGGGATGAGAGGATGAGATCCTCCTCTTAGCCTGTGGAGTGGCCCATGAAAAATCGATGATAGATGTGAATGTGGGTGAAGTTGAATAGAAGGTGGAAGGTCCCTTAGTGGAAGCATGTCTACCCCTCCACGGCAGCAAAAGTGTACAACCGGATAAAATCAAAGTCTGTGATGAAGCTTTAACAATCACTGCCAACTCCCTTGGAGGGTGAAGAGTGACAATGCGAGAGAATTAGAAAATTAGAGCGTGAAGCATTGTCATTTCAAAGGATTGTGGTGTTTGAAAAGTGTTGAACAAAGCGGGCGTTCGCCCCTTGTATGAAATAGAAGGTTCCAGATTGAAGGATCGGAACAAGGGGTGCCCTGTCTAGCCCTTGGACATAGACTTATACGGCATCAACGCTTGGTATTCTCTTCTGGCGAGCAGCGGCGGGGGCTTGGCCTCTTTGACCATTCTTGGCACAATAACCCGGATTGGCATTCGACAAATAAGTTCTTGCATCTTGAACATCATGGCCGCGACCAAATCTTTCTTTTCTGGCTCTTGATCATCTTCATCACATCCTTACAGAAGGACACCCGTTCCGAGTAGTAAAGGGGGGTGAAGCGGAGGCGGAAGGTTCCATAGATGGTGGAGGTATAATGGAAGGTGTTGGAGAAAGGGTGAGTAGAAATGGCGGTTCAAACATGTCGAGCTTCTCCCTTTGCTCGGAAGCAGTCGGGGTTGGCTCGAGTGCAAAAAGGGGTGAATCCTGCTCAGGATTAGCCACGGGTAAGGGTGAAGGGTTAAGTAGTGGAATAGGAGTGGCTAGGTCATGGGTTAAAGGTATAATGGAGGGCCGAGGTGGTGGTAATAGGAGGTTAGCTGATGAAGTGGAGGCTAATGGTATAGCAGGTGGAGGTTTAGTGGAGGCCGGTGCTGTGGAGGCTGATGGTATAGCAGGAGGTGTAAAAGTATCGGTTTGGTCCGGAGGAAACGCCGGATGGGGCGAGCGGTGTCTGGGGTAGGAGACATGTCTTGGTGCGCCGTCATGGGTGATTGGAGTATTGATCCCTCGTCATAACACCAATAAGTCTTAGAAGCGGGGGTTATATTAAGGACGATGGCATCATCTTGAGAAGGGGGTTCATCCAGTGGTAGCGGAGGGAGAGGAAAATGAAGAAAACTCGGAAGGGATGCCTACAGAGCTTCATCATCATGTGCCGTCTTGAATTCTTCAATTGCCGGTTCTTCATTATCGAGTTCAAGTGGATGCCATGGTGGAGATGTATTAGTAGGTGGTGGAATGTAATGGTATTGCAGATGATGTGGTGAATGCAAGTGTGAATGCATAGGCAGAGGCGGAGGGCCATATGAATGAACGGGGTGAATGGGTGGAGGATGGACAGCGTCCACTTGAACGTTGAAATCTGCCGGCTCTTGCTTGCTTGAACTGTCGACGCCGTAGCCGTCTCTCCTATCCTTCCAATCTTTCTCCATCTTTGTAATGTCATTTAGAGCCGCATAAAGGGGATTGACTGGAGTAGGAGGAGCGGGCAGTGGGCTCATAACCCTCTTTAATTGTTCCTCCAACAAAGTGACTTTGTCGAGAAGAGTTTGTTGGAGGGGTGTGACTTGAGCAACAGAGGGTCGGCAGGGCCTTGAAGGAGGGGCCGCACAAAAAGGCCGTGGAAGGGGATTAATGGGATGACCCATAGAAGAACCCGGATGGGCCGGGTTGCAAGGAATAAATGGGCCTTGGGGCCGTGGTGGAGGAGGAATAAAAGGAGGCGGGTGATTGGCCACCCGAATAGGGGTAGGTGTGGACGAAGGAGGCGGGTATTGGACCACCCGAGGAGAAGTGTGAATAGGAGGAGATGGGTGATGGGCTACCCGGGTAAGAATGTGAGTAGAAGAGGGAAGTGGGTGATGGGCCACCCGCGTAGGATTGGAAGGAGGATGAGGGGAATGAGGTGCACCCTCAACAACGGCCTTAAGGGCTTGGATTTGTTGAGGGGTGAGATGATCTAATGCATGCAAGATCTGGGAGACCTTCTCATCTTCGGGAGGAGACGGTCCCGTAGGAGTAGTGGCTCGCGATTGAGGCGAGGGACCATGTGATTGGATATTTCCCATGGGTGGGGCAAAACCGTGAAGATGAGGGCGTGGTCCCTTTAAAAGATTATGGTGAGAGTTGTGATGAATATGTTGAAATTGAAGGGAATAAGATGTGCTAGGCTGATCACCTTCATGAACATTAATTGAGTTAAACATGTTGACTTTCTTATCAAGGTATCCCAAACAATTCAATGTGCAATCAAAACAGCTCACATAGATAGCAAACAAGCTAGGATGGGGTTACCTTTGATTTCTTTTATTTGAACCTTGGCAAATTAATTGATTTTATGCAAATTGATGTGATCACTCAAGGGGGGAACCTAGTTTCAAATGTGGTTTTCTCCGATGCCAACTAGGAACACTCTCTCACCATGCATAGGCCAACTAAACTCGGGACTTCAAAGGTACAACCTGCCCAGCGTCCGTGAGGGAATCCATGGGTGCGGGGACTTATGGAGGCTTAGTTTAGGAATTTCTAGTCCAATGAGACGGAGTGCTCAATAGAGGGTCCTTCCTTCACCAAGAGGGTGGTGTGACTCCTAAAAGTGTGGGGAGAGGAGGTCTCCTAAACCAATGCAAGGATGAATGCAGCAGACAGTATCAAGCAAATAACAACACAGAACAAAAATAAATGACGACCTGGGAAGGGTCGTTACATCCATAAATCGCATCTGAGCATCAATCGCTAGTCACTGTAAAAAGTGCAAGCAAAGTAAAATAGCGCCTTAGGGTGAGGCGCTTTCTCTAGAATGGACGCCCGGGAGCAGGGGCGTCAAATGGCAGTAATCAGCACGAATAAACAATGATAATAAAAATGACGCCTTACAGTAAGGCGCTATTCAAGTGAAAGACGCCTTGATGTGAGGCGTTATACTGATAAAAGACGCCTCTAAGAGGGGCGTTAATTACTTCAATACTTCAACGGCCATAGGGCTCAAACAGTGGAAAATACCGACAGAACTGAAAAACACTCACAATCTCAGTATAAGAATCATGGCAATCAAACATGACGAGGGATATAGCATGCTCATCATTTTTTTTAAAAAAAACGAGATGGATAAATGGAATTTCTAAAAACCTATCAAACTGACAAATCACATAGGGAGAGTGCTACGTGGAGCACAAAGGGAGATGCACCGTGGGTGCAAATGGGGAGATGGCACACGTGGGTGCCCAAGGGGAAAGGGTAATCAAAAGAAAAATAAAAGGTGTCCCACCGTGATCGCCAATTTGTAGATTCTAAGAAATTCACTTAGAACAATTAAAAGGAAAAAGAAAATAAATAGAAGAATGGGAAAAGAGGGAGAAAAGGGGAGCATGAGAGGATGCTAAGGGGAATGTGATCGCCAGAGACGTGAGGGCCTCAAAGGATATAACAAATAATCAAGGGAGGGATCGCGATATAAATACCTTAAATGCGGGGGAGATTGTGAGTGCACCTTCTCTTTCTATCGGCCGGCCGATGAAGAGAGTTTTCCTTGATTGATAACCCTTGCAAAATTAATAAACACCAATAAACAAACATGGATTAGAAATCAAGATGTGTAGCATCAAATCCAAATGTAAATATGGACATAGAAAGCATGGATATGAACACACCTTATTGGTGTTTGGCCTTTAAACCCCTATGCAAAAGGGTAGGTAAAAGATGATGTATGATGAAGAATAGAGGGAGATGTGCAAGTGTTTCACTATGGAGATGTGCTAGAGTGCACAATAGGGGAAGATCTCAATAAAGAAATAAAATAAAAAATGATATGATGCATGCAATTAACTAAAGCAAAACTAAGAGATAGGAGGGGAAAGCTTAGTGGTTTTCTCCAATTTGGCTTCAAGTTAGGATGAAGATCTTCAATGGAGGAAGAAGATGATGTAGAACTCCATGGATGTAGAGGCTTCAAATCTTCAATAGAGGAAGAAGAACTCCATGGATGAAGCTTTTAGGTGCATGGGAGTCTTCCTCCTTGAGCCTTTGGTCCGGCAGCACCTCCTCTTGAATTGATCTTTATCATTTTTCACAAGGGAGAGAGAGATTCTATTTATAGTGTTGAAATTTGGAATTAATTCCAAGGGAAATAAGGAAAACATGTTTTAGTGGGATTTGGAATGAGATAAACATTAAGCAAGTGTCCCTTCAACATTGAAAAGTCATAGGAACCCTTTCCCAAGTGGAAAAGGATGTTAAATGAGGAAAGGAAGGGAAATTCGGAATTAATTCCAAGAGAAAACAAGAAAACATGTTTTAGTTGGATTTGGAAGAGATAAACCTTAGGCAAGTGTCCCTTCAACCTTGGGAAAGTCATAGGAACTCTTTCCCAAGTGGAAAAGGAGGTTAAATGAGGAAAGGAAGGGAAATTCTGAATTAATTCCAAGAGAAAATAAGAAAACATATTTTAGTTAGATTTGGAAGAGATAAACCTTAGGCAAGTGTCCCTTCAACCTTGGAAAGTCATAGGAACCCTTTTTCAAGTGGAAAAGGAGGTTAAATGAGGAAAGGAAGGGAAATTCAGAATTAATTCCATAAAAAATTAGAAAACTTAGTTTTGGTAGGATGGAAAGGGGGATCCTTCCTCCAAGTATCCTTTCAATATTAGGAAGCCATAGGAACCCTCTCGCAAGTGAAGAAGAAGTGTAAGTGAGGAAGGGAAGGGGTGCTGATGGAGTTCAGAATTGAACAAGAATTGATGACCTTGGTCAAGGCGTTAATTGAAATCACGACTGGGACAAAGGCGTTAATTCACAGATTTAATTTTAGCAATAAAAACTTTCTGTATTTAAAAATGATGAAGAGACGCCTGAGGGAGAGGCGTTATTTAAAAGCACGACCCAAGGAGGGTCGTTAATTCTTATTTTTCTGTTTTGGAAATCAGAAAATTCTAGAAACTGACGCCTTTGCCTCTAGTCGTCCTTTCTTCAAAACGCGCCTCAGACCAGGCCGTTAATTAAAACATGCCCCACTTCAAGTCGTGAAATCCAAAAAATAGAGAAAACTTCCCAAAAAAATCCAGAAAAATAAGGAAAAATAAGAAGAGGGAAAAAAAGGGAGAAATCCAAAAAAATTGGGGAAAATAACTCAAACAAAGTTAATTGGAGGGTCAAATTGGGGCATTACAAGGTAATACGAGATGCACTCACAGTAACGTCAATTTTGGCATGTCTACAATTAGGGCTGGCCCAAGAGTGGGTCGATGTAGATGAGCCGGTCCGCATCGGGCGGAAGACCAAGGGGAAGGCGAAGATTGTGGACTGGCGTATGCGCTTCCCAGCACAGTACCAGGACTGGCAGTAGGGCAGGGCCCCAGAGGTGTCCCATGTACAAGACATTACTGATTACATGAGACAGTATCGAGCTACGTACGGGGACCGCCTCTCCCTCGATGGTATGGCAGGGGTAAGTGTGAAATGAAAATGCTTCACTCTTTTATACGTATATTCATGTGATACTAACTTATATGCCATGCAGGATGCTCGTGACGACATGATCGCCGACCTGCGGGCCCAGTTGGCGGACGCCAGGCGGCAATTGGTGGTCATCCGACAGGAGTTGGAGATCCTGGTGAGTCTATGCAATGCATTTTTTGTGACCTGGATTTCGATGCTTAGCCTCTGACTGTCGTTTGCCCCGTGTTTCAGCGGGCCTACCAGGCGGCAGTAGCCGGGACGGCTGGTGGAGCGGGTTCCAATTCGTGGGGCCCTCCCCCGGAGATCTCTGCCCTTCAGGAGCAGCTGGCGTATGCTGTGGCTCGAGCTAAGGAGGCCGAGTGTGACCGCACGGCCTGAGTGAGTGTCTGCCTGACCCCGACTCTCCTTCTAGCTGCTTTCCTTCTATCACTGCTCTCTTACGGTGCATGCGTGCTTCGATAGGTGGCCGAGATTCGGGAGGCCCTGGCTCGTGCTATTCGTGCCGAGCAGGAGCGCGATGCCTGGGCGGCAGAGCGTGACGCCCGAATTACGGAGCTAGAGGAGGAGTGGAGATGGGAGGCTGAGGAGCTTCCTCGCGACGTGGTGGATCTGCAGATCGCCCTCGAGCTGTCGAGGAGAGAGGCGATGAGAGAGAGAGGGGAGAGGGAGAGGGATAGGGAGAGCGCAGAGAGAGAGAGGGAGAGGGATAGGGAGATCCTAGAGAGAGAGAGGGAGAGGGATAGGGAGATCATAGAGAAAGAGAGGGAGTACAGGAGGGCAGAGCGACATCGAGATTGGGACGAGAGGAGGGCTCTGGTGGCCCTGGTGTCGGAGCTCCGACTGAGTCTTGGCACGGCGGAGGGGAGACTTCGGGAGAGTGAGGAGCAGTATCAGAGGGCGAAGGAGCGCGGGGCGCGACTTCGTCAGTCTGGTTCCTTTTCCGTTGGCAGCTTTCTAGTTTCTTCGGCCGAGGAGCGTCGCCGCACCTTGGAGGCTGGCATGGTGCCACCTGGGGAGGCGAGCACGGCTTCTCAGGGTTCACAGAGGTCGCAGAGGCCCCCTAGGGATCTCCATCAGAGGAGGGAGGAGAGAGATGACCAGGAGGGTGATGGCGAGAGTTAGAGAGTTGCTTGTACACTCCACCCTCCTTACTGCATGATGTACTTTTGACTATTATATGAAATGAAAATGACTTTCTTGTGTTGTGTGTACCTTTCCTCTCTCACTTTTCTTTCTTTGCACTTGTCCTTCGAGGCACGCTCCACGAGACCTTACCCTGAACAGCGGGGAACTACTCTTTGCACGTGGGGATTCTGTTTCCTTTCTCCCTTTTTTGGGCGCGTCCAGGCGCGAGGACGTGTCTTAATCCTTGAATTCAAATTTAAAGCGCCGGGTGGCCTTTATCTCCCGTGCCTTATCTGCAAACGAGCCCCCCTTCTGCCGAAACTCGCTCGCCTGTCTTTGTCTTCTTCCCCTCGATCGATGGAGTTCGGCGGTCTGGACCACGGCGAAGGTGGAGAGGGACGCGGGACCCCTCGCCTGAGGAGGGACGGGCCAGAGCACGGAACGGCCTACATGGAGGAGGAAGGGCCGCTTCGGGCCCCCGAGGGACCCGAGGGGCCCAATGGCGCGGAAGGAAGTGAACACGGCTCGGTGAGTGCTTCGGTTTCCCCTTCTTTGATCTATTTTGAGTTTTGAAGCGAGGCGTGCGAGGGGGGAAAGGGTTCGGCGAGTGTTGCACTCAAATGATGGACGCGTCCTAGACAGGGGACGCGTCCTTTATTATGATGCGAGGCCCTTCTTTCTTGGTGCAGGACATGGCGAGGACCTTGGGCCTGGCCGATGAGTGGGCGAGTGTAGACGAGTTGAGCCGCGTCAGGAAGGAGAGTCGCAGCAAGGCGAAGCTTGAAGACTGGCGCATACGTCTCCCTGGACAGCAAGGGAGCGTACTGGTGCAGGATAGTGCCGACTTCCTGCGACAGTAGAGAGAGAGTTACGTGGGTCTTCCCCGAGCCGGGGATACGTGCGACGTCAACCGCTCTCGTGCCCAATCAGTCGAGGTCAGGCAGCAGCTGGCCGCCACTCAACAGGAACTGTCGCTCCTGGTAAGCTAAGCGCTGCAATTTCTATTTTTAAATATGGAGCTTAGCTGACTGTTGTTGTTTGTTCGTTCCAGCGTGCCCAGCAGACAGAAATGGTGGGAGTGGCTGGCGGTGCATCTTCCAGTTCCTCGGCCCCTTTTCTTGAGATTGCCTCCCTCCGGGAGCAACTTGCCGATGCGGTGGCTCGGGCTACCCGGGCGGAAGAGGACCGTGATGCCTGGGTGGCGACTGTAGCAGAGCTGCGACATCGCGGTGAGGAGAGACCTTCTCCAGACATCCTGGAGTTAAGGGTTCTTCTACAGATGACGAGGAGAGAGGCAGAGAGAGAGAAAGCCGAGAGAAGGTCCGAGCGACAGCGAGATCAGGCCGAGAGGAGGGCCTTGGAGGTCCAGGTGAGGGAGCTCCAGCTGGGCCTTCAGGTCGTGGTGCAGAGGCTAGGAGTGATGGAAACGCGCTACGAGAGAGCGCGAGAGTTCGGGGAGCGACTCCGCCAGTCCATCCGCTTTGCTGCTAGTGGCTTCTTCGCCATGCCAGGGGAGGAGCAGCGAGGCATTGCTGTGGAGCCAGCGCCACGAGGCGAGGCGGGTGCTACTGCACGGGGATCCAGGAGGCTTCTGAGGGACCCTCACCTCAGGGGAGAGGAGAGGGACGTCTAGAGGGACGAGCACGAAGATAATGGCACGAGTTGGCGAGCCAGTGGACCCGCCTCATATCTATGATTGTAGTGTTTATGACAGCTTATGTAGAATTATGAATGGAGTGATTTGATTTTCTGCTGCTTGTTTGTTCTCTTGTGCGTTCCTTCTTCCCTACACTTCTTCTCCTTTGCACTGTTCCCATGTGATGGGTCTGCCGAGACTCCACCCCAAGTGGAGAATCGCGTCTTGTTGTGACCATTTTCCACGGGAATCTGCCGTCGAAGTCAATAATGACGGCCGTAGTCCCTTTTCCCGGATGTTGTGTCAAATTTTACGGATGTTCTCCAAAACATGATAGGGTATCCCTAGACAACATAGGGGGCTAGTCGTCATATTCTTCGTCCAATCAATCACCATGTGCGAGCGGTGAAGTGACACACGGGACCGCATGGTAGGTGCCTCATCGCGAGGGCTATCATTAAAGGTGATGGAGGCAATCTTGGCCTGCACTCCTTCCATTTCTATAAATTCTTGTCCCTTTTATCCTCCCAGGTATATCGAGAGCTAACTCGAGGAGCACAAGTTCTCACGGGAGAGGAGGAGTTCAAAATTCTGAGAGTTGGATGGAGGGCGAATCTTCCCACTCCTCGAAGAGAAGCAGGTCCAGTGGTAGTAGTTCCAGGAGACTTTCGGACCTCGAAGGGCACTTCAATGAAAGGGCCCAATCACAACTCGTAAGTTGAGCTTTCTTGCACTTTTCTCATTCTTTCTTCCTTCCTCTTGACAACACCCTTCTCCATTTCTTATGCACGCACAGAGTGTGATGAAATCACACATTCCATGGGAGTTAGCAGTGGCCGCATACAGGGGTCTCCCGGATTTTCAGAAGGCCAGGCTAGACGTGATGGGATTTAGCACCTTTCTTCGGATCGAGCCGCTCGAGCTCGACCTGGTTATGATCCAAGCCTTGTGTGAGAGATGGGACCCAGTGAGTCGGGCATTCCTGATGCCCTGGGAGCACATGGTGCCCAGCTTGGAGGATGTGGTCCGGATCACAAGCCTGAAGGTGGAGGGCGAGGCAGTGACCGGGGTCACTTATGCGGATTACTGAGAAGGTGCTCGGAAGCTACTGGGTTTGGACCTAGATGGTCGGAAAAATAGGTCGATAGCTAGGGCGTTCCTCATGGATGCATTAGGGCTCACCGACACTCCTCGGCGGGACGATGGATCCTCAGAAGAGTTCATGGAAAGGATGGAAATAGGATGCTGTGTACTGCACAGATTTCGGCAACTGGGAAAGACGCAACATAGATTTGAGGAGATTTCTCCTCTTCCTTTTGGGGAGATTGGTACTGAGCTCGAAAGGGAACGGTATCCAATGTCGCTTCCTGGAGCTACTATCAGACCTTGAAAAAGTAGGATACTATGCCTGGGGAGCTGCCATGCTGGCACACTTATTTGCAGGCCTGTTCCAAGAAGCGGATCGTGAGATGGCTGTGAGTGGTTTCACACCATTCATCCAGGTATTTTTAGTTTTGCTTATTTTGTATTTTTTTTTGTATTTTTGCAAGGTACTGATGACCTGCGTCGAGCAGTTGTGGAGCTATTATTACCTCCCCATGGGGAGAGCTCGGCATTGGCGACCCGCGATGGTGCCGCTAGCTAGGTGGTGGGAACCCATCATGAGTGCAGCACCCCTAACCTACCAACTGATGGTGCTAAGGCGGGAGCTACAGGAGTTCCCTGCAGCGATGGTAAACTGGAGACCCTACTCAGATATGGTCGATGCCGACCATCCGTGGGTTCTAGCAAGTCATGCCCGGTTCGGACGGGAATTATGGATGCACTGCCTGAATGAAATCAAGCCGCTTCGGCTACGATTTGTTATGAGAACTTTAGGACTGGCTCAGGAATGGGTGGATACGGCTGCCCCACCTCGCGTTGGGAGAGAGACGCGAGGACCGGCGACCTGCATTGACTGGCGTGTGCGATTCCCCGAACAGTACGAAGATTGGCAACGGGGTGGCATAATCATGGAATCGCAGGCCCAGGATAGCGAGGATTACCTGCGTCTATACAAGACAAGGTACGCAGAGCGGTTCCAACCCCGGGGACTTGCGGAGGTAGGTCTCCCCTTTTCCTCTTTTCTTCTTTCTCCCTTTTTTTGGTTTTCTGGTGGAAATGCTGACTCCTATGGCTGCAGGATATCCGTGATACGATGATAGCAACTTTACAAACTCGCTTGGCAGAGATGGAGCAACGGTTGGGCGATGCCCACGGAGCTACGAGCGGCTTGGTAGGTGTACGGTGCGTTCCTAATTAAAACCGTAGATTCAAGATGTTGGATGCTAATTCACGCGGTCGTAGCATGCCCATATTGGCGCGGCTTCCCCAGCGATGGTAGTAGGTGGTGCCTCTTCCAGCTTGTGGATTCCCACCTTAGAACTTGACTTGCTTCATGAGCAACTTGCTCACGCCATGCAGCGTGCTGCGGAGGTAGAAGGGATGCTCTGTATACAAGTAAAAGTTTCAGTGTTGAGTTCTCTTTGTTTACGCCTTATCGCGTATCTGAGATGGTACATCTGGCAGGAAAAGGAGACGGAAGACGTGCTTGCCCAAGCTGCGCAGAGGGCGGCTAGGATAGCAGAGCTGGAGGGGGAACTACAGCGTCGTCCAGATGATGACTCTTCTAGGGATGCTATGGAACTGAGGACCACTCTCCAGTTGGAGAGGGAAGACCGTGAGAGAGAACGGACAGAGAGAGAAAGAGACACAGAGAGAGAAAGAGCCAACAGATTGACTGAAAGGGAGGAACGAAGGGCCATGGAGGCCCAGTTGTTCGAACTCTGAACCAGTCTTGGTCTTGCTGAACAGTGGCTGAGAGATGGTGAGGAGCGCTACCGAAGAGCACGAGAGCGTGGCTTTCGTGTTGGTAGCTTCTCTGCTACTTCCGTGGATCAACGCCGGGGTGTGGAAATAGGAAGGGGAGTACAGAGCGGTAGGAGTACCGCTTTTCGTAGTTGGGTAGCACCTTTGAGAGCGTTTTGCCCGGAGAGTAGTGGGACGAGTAATGCAGAGAGAGAGGGCGGAACTTGATGTAAATTTTTAGATTTTTGGAATAAAATACAAGGTTCGGTTTGTTTGGTTTTCACCTTTGCTTCTGTTGCCTGAATCCCTGCACACATCACTGAAATAAACAAATCAGAATTTCTGTTCTGACTTGGCCCTTGCTCAATAAGCAAATGGTCACTGTGACTGTCCTTGATAACTGGTCAAGGGGCCAAGCCTTTATTTAAGGAAGGCGAGAGAAAGATGCAGTGATGATAAATGCGACAGGCAAGCACACGAATGCAAGCGGTATTAAAAGTGAGATGCTGCACACAAATGCAATCATACAAAATTGATTTGTTTTCTTTTTTATATTTGAATTTTTTTTTTGTTTTATCATAAAAAAGATTTTTTTTTCGTTTGCAAATATGTACATTTTCTCTTTTCCATTTTTTTTTACTTTTATTATAAAAATATTTTGTTGCTAATGCCTGTCAAGCACCCAAATGGCACCCAACCTATACGAGAACATGGGTTTCTTACTAACCTCCCAAGTATCCTAAGTGCACATCTTGGTTGATTTGGGCCTCTAGACCCCTCGAATGATGATCCCGCCGACTAAGACTTACCCTGATGACAATACCGTCATGCCATGCTTAGGCTCTCAGTCGCTTCCGACCACAGGGATTCACCCAAAAGATGTTTGAGGTAAATGATTTGCCCGATCCGGTCCTTTTCCTCACAACTCTAGATGGTATATGATGGAACACCCTGGAACCCTAACGACCAACCGCGCGACGCTGACCCGGAATCAGACGCCGTCGCACCCATAGGTGACGCGCTTGCATTGGCCTAAGCCCGAGGTTAAACAAGAAGACATCAAGGCGGTAAACATGGGTCTTGACCAGCCAGAAACACAGAGACTCCTTCGCAGTGATAGCTTTTACTTTTCAAAGTAGGCAACCAAATGTGTATATTAAAATAAGGTCGCAGACCCTGGGTAGTTTTCACCCTTCAGAAACTCCATCGAACCTTCATCTTTAGAGGGAGAAGGAAGAGTGTAGGGGATAAACCTCCTGAGAGGACCGGCAAAGCCGTTAACCTGGCGAGCGAATAAGGGCCCATTAACTCTTTCCTTTCGGACAACTTCGGACCAAATCTCGAGCATTTACATTCCATAGCCCCCCCCTTTTGTGGATTCGAACTTTTGCTTTGAGGGGTTCCATTTATCGCATCAGGCACGGTCACGACCAGGCTCTTGATTTTGATTTTGTATTTCTTTTTGTGAGGGAGATATAGTCGTTTGACGTTTGTGGGCTCTCTTTCGTATGTCTGTGGGGACACTGGCCTCTTCTCGTGCTCTGATCGACGCTCGAGGAAATGGATCCTACTCTTGCCCTTGAAGTTTGAGTTTCGGTTTCTCATGCTCAGCGTTTTAAGGGCGCCGACTGTCTCATTTGGTCGAAGAGAAAAGAATAAAGATTACAGCTTCCGGAGATCTTCTGGGTGGGGCCCCACCGTAGGTGATGCTACCGACTTTTTTTTGAATAAAATACATAAGTGAGCACATGTTAGCTTCCTTCGAGCGAGCATAGGCCGACGTGGCCGGACAGGGATCTCCACGGTTCTGGCAAACCAAGACCCGGTGCCTACCAAGCCTTAATGTGCCCTATCCTAACATGAAGGTTAGATGCAGTGACTTGACTACATGGTGACCACCAGGCATTGGCATTTTGAATTTTCCATATTTTTAGTGGTTTTCAATATTTCTTTGTTTTTGATGTTTTCTATCTTTTCATCATTTTTTGTTTTGTGCTAAGGGTAGTATTTCTTAAGATAAAGCCCATTCCAAAGGTGGGATAACTCGGTCCCTTCGGCGTTGACTAGCTTGTAGGCGTTGCCAGGGTACACGGCTTGAATTACATATGGTCCTTCCCAATTGGGTTGGAGCTTAGAACGCGGCCCTCCAGGTTTGACAAAAATTCTTTTTACGACCATCTCACCGACTTTGAATTTTCTCTCAACGACTTTCTTTTGGTAAAAGCGAGCGAGTCTATTTTGATACACACGCGCGTGTTCGGCAGCGGCCAGCCGCTTCTCATCCAAGAGTTCCAACTGGGTGAGGAGTGAATTACGACGATCGTAGAGGGGAAGTTCCTCGTCCAATTGTACCCTGAGAGAAGGGATCAGAGTCTCGTACGGGACTACCGCTTCCATACCATAAGTAAGGGCAAATGGAGTCTGCCCGGTGGGGGTACGGATTGAAGTGCGAAAGGCCCATAGGGCTTCGATAAGTTTTTCCGGCCATTCTGAAAATTTACTAGACTCACAGATTTTTTTGATGATTTTGAGCAATATTTTATTGGTGGCCTCCGCTTGGCCGTTACCTTGTGGGTAATAAGGCGATGAATGATGCAATGTAATTGCGTACCTTTTGCAGAGGTCGTATAGGTCCTGAGAAATGAACTGTGGCCCATTGTCGGTGACGATTGTGCTTGGGATGTTGAATCTGGCGAGGATGTTCTTCATGATGAACTTGCAGACTGTTGAAACCTTGATTTCTGCGTAAGCTTCGACTTCGGCCCATTTGGTGAAGTATTCCGTCGCAGTAAGGATGAAAGATTTCTGCTTGGTGAGGGAATTTGGATCACCTAGGGGACCAATGATGTCGAATGCCCACATGGAGAAAGGCCACGGGGAGGATATTGGATGAAGTGAGGAAGATGGTGAATGGATTTTATCGGCGTGAAGTTGACACTTGACACACCTACGGACATAGACATCACAATCCTCTTCCATAGTGGGCCAGTAAAAGCCTTAGCGAATGATCTTCTTGGCGAGAATCTGACTATTAACGTGGCCACCGCACACACCCGAGTGCGTCTCCTCTACACATTTCCAAACCTCATCGTCACCAAGACATCTTAACAGAATACCAGTAAGGCTCCTTTTATAGAGTAGACCTCCAACCAATGTATATTTCTGAGCCACCCTTCTTATGGCTTTATTGTCCTATGTGGTGGCCCCTTCAGGATAAGACTAATCTTGGCAGTATTTGACGATTTCATAGAACCATGGTTTCTCTTCATCAGCCAGTTCTTCTTCAGCCTCTACCAACATGATTTCCCTCTTCTCAAGGATATCTTCCTGCAGGATCTTCCTTGCTATCCTGTCTTTGATATTTACGTAGGAAGCATCATCGATTACAGGGGCGTGAAGTTTGTAGATGGAAAAGGACTCAAACCATCTTCCTAGAGGGAACCTTATGGATGATGCCAACGAGGCGAGGGCAGCGGCGAGAATATTCTGATGATGAGGGACATGAACAAAGATCAGTTTGGTGAATAGTTTGGCAAAGGCAGCAGTGAGTTCTTGGTATGGCTTGAGTTTGGGATCGCGAGTGCGATATTTAGTGAGCACCTGGCGAAGGATGAGTTGACTATCACCTACGACTCGCAACTCAGTGATACAAAAAGAATGAGCGAGTTCTAGGCCAGCTAGAAGAGCTTCATATTCGGCTATATTGTTGGTAACTGGAAATTTGAGCTGGTATGCCAATGGGAATGTGAGGCCTTCAAGCAACAGGAGGGCGACGCCGATTCCTCTCCCTTGAGAATTCAGAGCTCCATCAAAATATAGCGTCCACATTGGCTCATCTGATTGGTTGACGGACATTAGTTGCTCATCTAGAAACTCTGATTGGACGGGATCGAACTTGGGAAGAGGATGGTGAGCGAGATGCTCGGCTATGGCATAGCCTTTAATCACCTTTTGTTGGATGTAGGTGATGTCGAACTGAGAGAGAAAACTTTGCCAGCGTGGTAGCCTATCCGTAAGGACGGATTTCTCTAGAAGGAATTTGATAGGATTCATTCGAGCAATCAAGTGGACATCATGAGCGAAGAAGTAGTGCTTCGATTTCTATACTACCCAAACGAGGGCAGCACAGGTTTTCTCCATGATGGTGTACTTCTGCTCACAGGGATTGAGAAGTTTGGACAAGTAATAGGTTGCCCGTTCCTTGCCTTCTTCATCAGCTTGTGCGAGGACGGCTCCCACGGAGTCATCCAAGACTGAGACGTAAAGGATCAGAGGTTTTTCTGGTTTGGGTGGAATGAGAACGGGTGGACTAGCCACATATTCCTTCAACCCTTCAAAAGCTTTCTGACATTTAGAATTCCAGTGGAATTCTACTCCTAGCTTGATCAACTCGTAGAGAGGTCTACACCTTTATGAATGTTGGGACACAAACCGACGAATAAACTGCAACCTCCCGATTAAACCTCGGACTTCCCTCAAATTCTTGGGAGGCGGCATATCCCTGATGGCCTTAGCTTTGTCGGGATCTATCTTGATCCCACTTTTACTCACAATGAACCCCAGCAATTTACCCGACGACACACCAAACACACACTTCTTCGGGTTCATTTTCAATTGGAACTCCCTTGACCTCTGCAAGACCTTAGCCAAAACTTCTAGATGTTCCATCCTGGTCCTTGATTTCACCAACAAGTCATCCACATACACTTCCAGGTATATGTGCATCATGTCATGAAATATGGCCATCATAGCTCTTTGATAAGTAGCTCCAGCATTCTTTAACCCAAACGGCATGACCACGTAACAATATGTTCCCCAAGGGGTAGTGAATGACGTCTTCTCCTGATCCTCTTCTGCCAAACGAATTTGATTATATCCTGAAAATCCATCCATGAATGAGAGGGTCTCATAACCTGCCGTGTTATCGATCAACACATCAATGTGAGGTAAGGGAAAATCATCCTTTGGACACGCGCGGTTAAGGTCCCAGAAGTCGATACAAATCCTGACTTTCCCATCTTTCTTCATGACCGGGACAATGTTCGTCACCCATTAGGGATAAAGGACGACTCTAATGAACCTGACTTTATGGAGCTTATCGACCTCTTCTTTCATTTTCAAAGCTATCTGAGGGTGGAAACGCCTTAACCTTTGTTTTACCGAGACAGACCCTGGTTTTAGGGTTAAATGGTGTTCGACCAAGGTTGAATCTAGACCCGGCATATCCTCGTAACTCCATGCAAACGTGTCCTTATATTCCTTGAGAACTTCAATTAATGCCTCTTCTTCAGAGGGTGGTAGATTATCACTTATGAGGATGATCCTAGGGTCTTCCTCAGTTCCCAAGTTGACTTCTTTGGTGGACTCTTCTACGGCGGTTGACGGCTCGTCGAATCTCCTTATTCCACTAGCATATGCGCCAGCCGCATCCTCATATTCCTCACCCTCATCTTCAGTAGGGTATTCTTCATCCGTGATCTCGTAGACTCCATACCCTTCATCAAATGCCTAGTTGCCTTCATATTCTATTTCCGGTAGCCGGATGGGATTTTCTAACAACTGGGGGATGGCAAGAAGGGCTTGACATCTAGGGCTAAATCCAGAAGGAATCGACGAGGGATCTGCCTACCCTTGGATTTCTTCCTAGGTACTACCCTTGATCTATCATTCTTAGATTGACTGACAATATTTACAGAAGAAGAGGAAGATGAAGAGGATGGTGTAGAATGTACAGGAGAAGACCCCTCAGAGGAGGGGTAGAAAAGGTCGCTCATCGGACCTTGGACGGGTGGTCCGCAGGGTGGGACGCACCCGTGGGAGATGTAAGAGGTTTCCTCAACGAAGATGTGTTGTTGAGGAGTTTGAAAATTGACATTTTTTTTTTATTTTCAGTTTTAATGACAAAGCAGTGAAAAGAGATTGGAGGAGAGAGAAAAGTGGTTGGCTGGAGGATTATGAGGCTCATAGAGCAGATCATGGTTGAAGACCTGGCGCAGGTTGAGAAGCCCGCGTTGGTATGTAAGCAAAGAAGGGGACCTGGGAAGATCATCAGACAACTGTCTGGCCCAGAAAGAAAATATCAACAAAGGCTGAGACGAGTGGATGGAGAAGATGGCGGCTAATGAGCCGTCGACGGCAATGTTGAGGACGGATGAAGATCCGTTGATGACAGGGTCCTTTCGGAGAGGACGAGGATAGTTTGAAACCTTGGCAAGAGTGGTAATATTCTCTGGTATTCCAGAGATCAATGGTGGTCCTTCAAGCTGCGAGAACATCCTTTCCAGTGCAACGGAAATGTCCCGTATGTCGAACTATTTGTTCCACTCGCATTCCGGATCTTTGATCTTGTCTCTTTTGGTGATCCTCAGATAATTTTCAGCCAAATATACAGCATGTGATCCCCCATATGCTTCTCGTGGGTAATCTCCCATCTGAACAACGGGCCCTCTATTGAAGTGGTTTGATAGAGTCCATGTGAGGGGCTTCCAATCCGCCTTGAACGGTCCTTTGAAGCCTAGGCCAAACCTGCGGTTCGGCCTAATTTCCTTTGGCAGTTTGAGCCTACCCTGTAACTGTGCGCCCAGACCTTTACCCTGTTGGTAGTCGATGTTCCTCATAATCTCCCAACCTTTGGAGTGAAAAGGGAGATATGATGTTGCGGTTGCTCTGACCGGCTCCTTTGGTGCTAGTGGAACGTGAGATAGATCACGCACGTCCAGCAATGACAATATGGGCCGATGAGATGGCCAAAAAGAGGGCAGAGAGGTGTTGATAGCATCCACTGTGTGAAGGACAGCAGTGCTGACCACTTTAATAATCCTCCCATTGTAAGAAAACTTCAGGCACTGATGGTTGGTGGAAGGTACAGCGTCCATGGTTTCAATGTAGGGGCGACCCAGTATAGCCTTGAATGTGGGGTCCATGTCGAGGACATGGAATTCCGTGGGGACTGACATAGGGCCTAGCTCTGCCTTTAGAATAATCATCCTTTACGGCGGCCTTTTGCTATTGTCATAGGCCGTGACTGTGATCGAGGAAGGTCTTATTTGTTCCTCGTCGACCCCACACAACAGAAGAGTGCTCATGGAGATCACATTTATGGATGCACCCGTGTCTACAAGGCACGGGTTTATGGATACCCCATTAACTTTTATTGAAATGCACAATGCATATTTCCGAGCTTCCTTGGGAGCGAGCTCGTAGTTGTGGAACATGATGGCCGGTTGTGTGTCTGTTGGGGTCAGGACGGTCGAAATCTTCTCCACGGGGAGGTCCTCATTAACCATGACTTTTTGAAGATATTCCATCAAGGCCGCCGGGTGGGATGTGGATCTTTGAAGTAGCTCCAGGATGGAGATCCGAGCAGGTGTCTTGTCCAAGTGTTTCAATAGAACATACTGTGTTCCAGGGATAGCTCTTTCTGGTTGTTCTCCATCATCCTTCTCTGGCTGAGATTGTTCAGGATTCTGACTATTGTGGGGGAAAACCCTGTGGAAAATCTTTCAACTCCGGAGCACCATTGCCTGCGGCTTTTGTACCTCTATGGGGGTAGCAGTGGGTTTTAACAGGGATTTGAGGGGTAGTGGTGGAGGAATTGTTGATGAAGCAGGGGTGATGACAGGAGCAGGGATTCTGATGAGGGGTTTGCTAGGTGGGGGCATGGTGGAGGTAGAGGGGATATCACACGGATTATGGAGGATAAGGGGTCTGGAAGGTGGAGGTGGAGACGAAGTAGAAGTGGGTAGGGCTTGAAGCGGGCAATGATTTTGAGGTGGGTGATGGGTAATGAGTGGTTTTGAAGGCATTAGTGGTGATATGGTGGAGAAAGACGGGGTTATGTATGGTTGATGGATGATAAGGGGTTTAGAAGGCATAGGGTTAAATGTGGTAGAGGTGGATGGTAAAGTGGGGGAGTGAGAGAAGATGAGAGGGTGTGATGGCGTAGTGGAGAGTGTCGGTTGATAGGAGATCGGGGTGCGGATGAGAAGGCGTAATGGTAGTGGAAATGGTGAAGGTGATACTGACGCGGGATGATGAGAGAGAGGTGCTACCGGGCAAGGTAAGGGTGTTGCGTGATGATAGGATTGGTGGTAGAAAGAATGGAGGTACTTTCCGGGTGCCACACCTGCTCTCTCCCGACTTCCGGGAAGGAGGAGATGGGGTTAACCTGATGATTGGGCTGTTGGTGCTCCGGTAATGGATTCTGGATTATGCCCATGTTTGGCTATTGTTGTGGGGCCTGCTGAGGCTATTGTTGTTGTTGTGATTGCTGCTGTTGCTACTGTTGTAACTGCTGTTGTGGCCTATGAGGAGGTCTCCAAGCCTTGAGAGCGGCGACGTATCATCTCATTTCATACCAATCTATTTGATGTTCATCATTCATATCGTGGATGTAATCTTTGAAATGGAAGCAGTAATCTACTGTGTGTCCTAGCTGCCTGTGGTAGACGCAGTATTTGGAGGTATCAACATTCGGGGGCCACACGGGCCTTTCCCTGGGTAGCACAAGTATGTTTGAGGCCATGAGGGCGTTGAAAATATCCGCCAGAGTTTCTGGCAACGGTGGATAGTAGGTTCTCTTGGGACCGATCGGCCTCCTTTGTTGCTATTGGGGACCATAATTCCCCGGGGGTGGAACTTGGTTGTACTGAAGTGGTGGTTGTTGTTGCTGAGGTTGTGGTTGTTGTTGCTGGGGTTGACGTAATGGAGGCATATTATCCTGGGGTGGATTATTTTGGGGTGGAGGACGAAGAGGGAAAGGACCTGGTTGGAGGGGAAGTCGGGGTATTTGTGGAGGCCTTGGGTTGACTGCATAGTTGGCATTGTTGACCGCACCCACTTGCTCATTTGTCACGACCTCTTCTGTGGCTCCGCCCGGGACACCAGCGCCTGTCTTTCTGACCACTTTGGGCTTCGGCAACTCAAACATGTTCATAATAGGGGAGTCTTTTAACTGGGTTTGGATGTACCGGGCCCTTTCATAGAGTTTATCCATTGTAGTAAGTTTATTCATGGCCAGGACGTGTCTGAACTGTGGGGTTGCATTAGACACAACCACCTTCACTTGTTCGGGCTCGGAGAGGGTATCCCTTATTCTTTCTGCCAGAGACCTCCATCTATCAGCATAGCGGACAAAATCCTCGTTGGGCTTCATCTTTACGGCCACTAGGTCGATAATGGAGAGTGAGGGACCGACCCTATCCCTATATTTCTGCAAGAACCTTCTCTGGACTATTTCAAAATTCTCAGCCTCTCGGGGCTCCAAAGAATAGAACCACTCTAGCACGGGACCATCCAATGATCTCCGAAAGAGGTATAGCAGGGACCTCTGATCGTTTTGCCAATAGGAGGATTCATACATGAAATCATTGAGGTGAATGAAGGGGTTGCCGGTACCATTGTATCTGCGGTACGTGGGCATTTCGGAGGGAGGAAGATGAATGACGGGAAGGATTGGCAAAGCAACCTCCGGGGTGGCTTTCACGTCCACCATTCCTCTCAGATTTTGAAACTGCTCGTCCATGCGATTGAACCTATTGAGGAGCGATTGGGCGAGCTCCTCTGGAGGTGAAGGTGGCACTTGCCACTGGGGGAGAAACTGTCTCCCGGAGACTTGAGGGGGGAACCCCGAATGAGAGGGAGCTGCCGGACCACCGACAGTCGGCCCTGGCTGAAACGGTATGTGGGGAACAACGGGAGTTTGAGATTGTGACGGGAACTGGAATGAGGGTGGTTGTTGGCTCGCTTGTCCTTGAAGTGAGGGAGACTGGATGGCTTGCACCAATGAAGGAGATGGAATGGCTTGCACGGACTCTTGGAGAGGTGCGATGGCCGGAGTTGATTCCTGGGGCGTGGGGGAAACAGATTTCCCCTTCAGAATGGCCTGGAAGGCCCGGAGCTGTTCAGAGGTAAGCTCCGTGTTGGCGAGGACGCCCAGTAAGGAAGAGATATCCTGTGGTGGGGACGTGTCCCCGGCAATAACCTGCACCTCATGCGAGGGCTCATGAGAAGGACCCTAGTCCATAGCATAGACTCGCGGGTCGGCTGACAAACCACGACTAGGGTGGTTCTCTTCAAAAGACTCGTGAGCCATGCTCACAGTTTTCCCAGAACGCAAAAACATACACTAGCAAGCATGTAGCAGAGATTATTAAACAAGTGGATGCCTTTACGCCTTTTTTTTATGTTTTGATTTTGATGATTTTTTTTGTTTTTAGCGAGATCCAAAGTTCACACAAAATAGGGACCCTAATTTATTTTTGTTTCACCGCCGTGTCAGCTAGGGTCTCTCATCTCACCATGAATGGGATTACTAACTCCGGGGAACTTCAATGGTACAACCAGCCCAGTGAACAAAGAGGAGATTCTTCGATGTCGGGGACTTACGGAGGTCCTAGTGGAGGAGATTCTAGTCTGTTGAGAGGAATTCTCAAACGGAGAGTCCTTCCTTCACCGGGAAAGGGTGATCCTTAGAAAAAATGAAAAAGGATATAAAAGAGGGATGGATGTATGCAATGGAATGCTGACAAAGATATAGATTAAGAAAACAACTAAAATAACAAACATATAATAAACACCCAACCAATCACAACTGACAGTGCTGCCGTGAGCATAACAGGGGCGCGCGAGGGCGCCAAGGTGGAGAGGCACGGACGGTGCCGAACTTGCAAGGGTAGCCAAAAGGAAGCAGTAGATGTCCCACCGTGATCGTCAATCTGTGAGTGACGTCACGTGGGTCGAGGAGCGTAGAAGACGCGGAGCGCGCAGGCTCCTTTTTCTTTGCCGCAACACAGAAATAAGAGAAAAGAGAAGGGGCCACCACGGGAGATTGCTCCGGCGGGACGAGCGGGATAAATGTAATATAGCAAGATATGGGGGTTAAACGGCCATAGCGGGAAGTGACTCGCCGCGGCCTCAAGGGGACGGGAATGGTGCAGAAATCAAATAGCAAGAATTGAAACGGCCATTGGGGAAGTGACTCACCGCGGCCTCGAGAATATGAGCAGATAAGAATATAACAGAATATAAAGAGAATATAAGAATGGGAATTTAAACGGCCATTGGGGAAGTGACTCGCCGCGGCCTCGAGAACAAGATGTGATCGCCAAGGGCCAAAAGACCCCAAAATAAAGAAAGTGATCGCGCCTACCTCAAGAGCGGGAGATGACGGGTTGCTTCTTCCTCCCCCTTCGACCGGTCGACGGAGAGGGCTTTCCTTGGGTACCCTTACAAAACAACGACAAACAAGTAACGAGTGGATTAGAAAGATGAAGGTGTAATATTCAAATCCTTGCGATAGAAATAACGAAATGATGGCAAGACACACACCTGGTTGGTGTTATCTTTTAAACCCCTCTCGGACTTGAGTAGGAGGAAAATGAGATGATGGATGCAAGAAGTATATAAGAAGAGGCGCCCTTATGAAGGGGGATAGAGGATGCGAGATGATGAATGCAAAAGAACTACGAAGAAAAGGAAAGGATTGGCTTATTGGATGTGCCGATGGTGAAATCCGGCGAAGCTCCGGCAGCGTAGGGACGACGTGGAAGCGCGGTGGATGAAGACGACCTTCCTCTCTCGAGCGTGGGCACCCGAGAAGCGGCGGAACCTCCACCTACAAAAGACCCCACGGGTTAGAAATGACTCTGGTAGCCTCTAGGCTCCGGCAGCCTATCGGATCTCTTAGAAGCTCCCCCAGAACTGAGGGGGTGGGCCTCTATTTATAGGGCTCCGGAGGGTGGAGGCGTCCAGGACCCTGGACACCTCTGTTAGGGCAAAAATAATATTTTATTCTATTTTTATTCATTTTTTCTGAATATTTTCATGGAGGCGTCCAGGGTCCCGGACGCCTCCATAAGTCCCACCGAACTCGCGTCCAGCCGGCTGGACGTCTCCATAATTTGGATTCTTTCACACACGGCAAACCGTCGGACGGTGGACGGGGCCCGGTGGACAAGTTGATGGAGGCGTCTAGGGGTCTGGACGCCTCCAAGAAAATATATTTTTATTTTTTTTTGTTTTGTTTTTTATGCCAACTGGCATTTTATATTTTATATTTTTCTTTTCATGGAGGCGTCCAGGGGTCTGGACGCCTCCATTAATATATATATTTTTTCATTTTTTTGGGTTTGAAAAATAAATAAAAATAATGGGGGCGTCCAAGAGCCTGGACGCCCCCATGAAGACCCGCCTGGGTCCTCAGACAAGGCATTGGCAGCCACCCGGCAGACACCCTTCCTGGCTTCGGAACCTTCCGATGCGTCTAACTGGTGTTGATGCCGTCCGAACGCCGAGACGATTCCGGATGCTGAAAAGGGCGGAAGAAGACTCAAGAAAACGAAGCACTCGAGCGATTCAAAATGCGTAAGCTGTCGCGGGGCGTCGTATAGTAATATGAGACTTTCACAGGAGACGTCAGGAATGGCGTGTCTACACCAGGGTCAACAAAAGTAGAGCGCTAGCCTCGGCCATCATCTCGACCGTCTGCCACTCAACTCGGGCGCGCTCGACGACCGACCACTGCTCCTCCCAGGCCTTCTTCAAGACCTCAGCCCAGCTCTCTGCCTCCCCCAACTGTGAGGCGCAATCTTGGGATGCCAACGCGGCCGCCTCGGCATGGCTTCTCAGCTCGGCTACAGCTGACACGAGCTGGGCCCTCTACTTATGAGCCTCTCGAATCGTCGCCAGCCGCTGCGCCCTCTGCTCCTAAGCCACCAGAAGCCGCAGGTACTCTGCCCAGATGCCGGCCAAGCCAGACATCCGAGGCTGTCATAGCCTTGGGTGCAGTCCCTCAACCGCTACCTAAGCTCCACCGGAGAAGGCAGGGGGTTGCCTCCCAGGTAGCCTCGAGCTCACTGAAGCAAGACTGTGTTGTGCATCCCTTTAGTTTTGATGATGACAAAGGATATGTGTGATTAATCTATTTAAATAACACAACACATGCAAGATTGATTGATTGCATCTTCACATGATGGATGTGTCCAATTCAATGCAAATCTGATAGTTCAAGTTATTTCAGGTTTACTGAAGTACTAATGAAATCAACAAATCAGAAGAAATGTCAAAGGTTGCTTGTCGACCAGAGAAGTGGTCATTGTCGACCAACGAATCCAACCAAACACAGCTCAAGTCATTTTTCCTCTGTACGCGCTCTGGTTGTCGACCAGCGCCCTGCTTGTTGTCGACCACGGAACAGACAGAGCATCAGACAGAACTGCCAGTCATCTGGACATTGCCCCTTGTCGACCAGCGACAGGGCTATTGTCAACAATGAGCGATACGAGCATCATCCTGAAGAACCAGCCGTCTGGACACTGCTCATTGTCGACTAGAGACAGGGTCGTTGTCGACCACAAGCGGTATAGCGTCCAGAACCGAATTCCAACCGAATTCAGTTTCGGTTCCTTGAAACCTGCAGGTTGTTGTTGCAGGTTGTTGGGCTGTTCAGAGGATAAGATTTCGCACGGGATTCAAGGAGAGAATCTTGCTAAGAACCGGTCAAACCTTTTAAAGATTCTATTTAATCTTCTCCCTGGTTTTTAGCGAGTAACCCAACAGGTTTGCACTTGCGCGCGGGAAACAGCTCCGGGTTTGATAAGAACTGGTGCAAAAAGGAGAAGAAGACAGAGAACTGAATAGGGGAACACAGAGTAGAAGAAAAAGAAAGGATACACTCACGAAGATACTCTGAAAGAGGAAAGAAGGAGTGGCTCTTTAGAAATCACATAGACTGCACAAGACCGAAGGCATCTTCATTGCTGCAGAAGGAAAGACTGACTCAAGACAAGCAAGACTCCAGCAGCGTCGCAGTTGAAGGCAATCGTCTGGAAGTTCCACAGGGAGTCTATTCTTGTTATCTGCAGTCCCAGGCTGAACTCTTTTCTTTGATTCAAACGCTCTTGTTCAGTCCTGTTGCATTTTTTGTTCTTTTCATTACATCAAGTGTCAAGCTGTGAGGTAGCGGGTACAAGCTGTGTGTCAGCAGGAAGAAGCTGTGTATCAGCGGTGTATTGGTTGAGATCAGGAGTTCTCATTTAGTGAAGCCTTGCTCAAGTTGAGTAAGGGGTGGACGTAAGTCTCGGGAAGAGACTGAACCACCTAAAAATCCTGTCTTGTGGTTTTGCTTGTGGTGTGTGTTCTTCTTATTGCTTGCTATCACAGTAGTTATCAGTTTTATCTTTGCAACCCATAGTTTGCTTAAGGTCTAGTCGATCTTTGGTTTATAAATCGAAAAAGGGGCTAGATCTATTCCCCCCCCCTCTAGATCTATTCAGTCCGTACTCAACACGTGGTATCAGAGCTAGACTCTCCGAAAATGTGGTCTAACAACCAGGAGAGACCTAGCGGACTGAACTCTAGAAGTCTAATGGCTGAGGGACACTCAGTAACTAGACCACCATACTTTGATGGAAATGATTACTCATACTGGAAAAATCGTATGCAGGTGTTCTTGAGAGCACAAGATCATGAGATGTGGAGAGTAGTGAGCCGCGGACCCTATGATCTGCCCGAAGACGAGGATACCTGGACCAGAGAACAGGTCAGAAAATCAACCATCAACTGGGGAGCTATGAACGTAATGCAATGCGCACTTCACCCCACGGAGTTCTCAAGAGTCTCACAATGTGCAACAGCCAAGGAGATGTGGGATCGACTCAAGGTCATCTATGAAGGTACTTCAGAGGTAAGAGAGTCCAAAGCAAATATGCTAGTCTCAGAATACGAAATGTTTAGAATGAAAACTTACGAAAGCATTTCTGAGATGTATGCCAGACTAGTACAACTAACAAATAGCTTAAAGAGTCTAGGGAAGACCTACAAAGAGCAAGAGCTTGTGAGGAAAATCTTAAGGTCCCTCACACCTATGTGGCATACCAAGGCCACAGTAATTGAGGACTCAAAAGACCTCACAACTATGACTGTGGATGAACTGGTAGGTTCCCTAATGGCCTATGAGGTCAATCTAAAGAGAAAGGAAGATGAGGGCA